>CM048755.1:456410570-457048070 GCA_026315105.1 Locusta migratoria
CACTTCGGAACTAGGGTATGTGCAATGCTCTGTTCTTGGACTTTAAATTATTTGGGCTGGGTAATCTTTTTGTCCTCCATTGTACAATTCAACCAGAAGGGCAAAAGGTGATGTACAATGAGGCACCTTTCAAAATCCACCAGGTGGTGTTTATACTGTTTCACACAAGTACATTTGTATCTCTATGTCATTCTCAGTAATCATTCAGCATCTTATGTTGTTCGCAACTCTTATATACACTAGCAGGAATGATAATACTGCTAAACATGAACAACACAACAACACTAATGGACTGCATTAACTGTTCAACTGCTCATAGAGAATTATATTTCTAAACATTTACATAACTATTGATGGTGTGGAAATCTATGAACTTAGACAGTGGCATCAAATCATATCTTCTGGAATTTTTTTTTCCTTAAGTAACAATAATATGGACACAAGAGAACTTGAATAACAGAGCTACTTCCAATCAGTTGTAAAGCACAGTATTGTGTTTTTTAGGGAGGAACCTCAAGCAATACTGAATCTACAGAAAAGAATAATTAGGAACATGTATGCTGCATGTGCAAAGAATCATGTCACTAATTACTTAAAAAATTTTAGATTTTAATAGTTCCCTCTTTACATATCTATAATATTATAATCTTCTTATTTAATAGTAGATTACAAAATTCAATGTAAACTGTCTTGATCTCTTATATAATACAAGAAATAAATAACTATAGGAGTTAGTATAGATTGCTACTCCCATTTGGAGGTACAACTGAGTGACAGAAATACTCATTTACAAGTAGACTCAGTTATCAGACAAAGTTCATCTTCAGATTTAGAAAAACACACATCTATTCATGAACAACTCACTTGAATGTGGTCTGTCTAATCTGAGTGTTGAGGCTTGACTGCAGTGAGCAGTGATCTCAGCTGGGGTGTGTAGTAGAGGTACAAAAGGGGTGTGAACTGGGGAGAGGTAGGGATAGTGGGACAGGGATTCATGAAGGTTCTGTAGTAAGTTTACTGCCTGTTGGAGTGTGCAATGATGTGGTGGGGAGAGGACAGTTGTCTGCTAGGTGCAGTGTTGGGGGATAATGCTGTAGGAGGTAGGGGTGGGGGATGAAAGAGAAGCAATGAAAGGGAAAGGACTCTGCATCTGAGGGAGAGGAGTAGAATACATGTGTGGCTGCAGTGGGAACAAGATATGGCACATACAGAAGTGAAGGCTAGATGGCCTGGGCTGTGAAGCAACAATAAATGAATGGGTAATATTGAGTCATGAGGGTGGTACTCCTCCATAGTCAGTCACTGGGTATGTGACAGATGATAGGTGACTGGGAAGACAGCTATGGGAGATTTGTTTCTATACAAGGCAAGGAGGGTAATTTTATTATGTTGATGTCCTCCAAGGCATATTTGGAGAGGGACTGTGTGTTACTGCATATATAGTGATCATTAGTGTGGGTCTCCAGAAAGTGGATATCTTTATTTCTCACTTTATCTCTTTGAGTAAGTTGGAAAGGTGCTTGCACACTAGACTCACATTCAGTAGATTGATTGATTGGGTTAGGGTCAAGGAACCAAACTACACTGGTCATCAGTCCCTTCCACATGCAGTAGAACAATAGGGCAAAACCACATCTGGTCACCCAGATTTATTTCAGTTTTCCATGATTTCTTCAAATATATTGTTCCAGCCAAATGTCAGGATGGTTTCTTTGAAATAATTTTGCCAATTTACTTCCCCATGCTTGAGACAGTCTAAGCTTGTTCTTTGACTGTAATGCTGTTGGTATCAATGGAACATTATTCCCTCAGCTTCCTTCCTTTCATTATTATTATTTTTTTATTTTTTTTCTGTAAACAAGACTGGAGAACCACCATTTCTGTTGTCTTGACATCATTCTTATTCACTACAGTAACCATTACATTCATCAACATTCAACTTGTTACAATGTTTATGATGAATATCTACAATAGACATATCATAGAAACTTCTGTAAATTTTCTGTTTTATGATATATAATACACTGAAAAGTAGAAATTGAAAACCTTTTGTATTCTGACTCCAAGCACTGATTCTAATTCCAGGCTCTGGATGCATATTTTTGATTCCTTGATCAACTACACAAATACTGAAAGTTATCCATCATATCTATCACATTAACTTTAATCCTGAGAGGCACTATTAAGGAGTACCTAAACAACATGAAATTAACTGTCTTGATTTTGTTGATTTTAAGATTCATTTTTGTGAATTAGTCATACCAAAACTCCAGTTTACTTTGTACCCACTTTTATATATTGCCCCAAATCATTACATCACTGTCAAAGGTATTAGTTGCTGCATTCCTCTCTTCAGCTCCATTTAAACACCTTAAACATTCATATGTAAGCCTGCATGATACATTTTCATAGGCTTTTACATTGTCCAAAAAAAAAAAAAAAAAAAAAAAAAAAAAAAAAAAAAAAAAAAAAAAAAAAAAAAAAAAAAAAAGTTGTACCTTTCTCTTCTAAATACTTCCCATTGCACATTTCTGTTGCAGAAATGAGGACAGTACTTAATCTTTGATATAAAACAGTGTTGTCTCTCTAGTGTAGATTAAACAAGTTAATTTGTTTTCTAACTAAGAATGGATGCACATTTTTAGTTCAAGAAATGGCACTGAGTATATATAATTGTCTAGGCTTCTATGAACAGTTGACATAGTAGTTCATCATTTATTGGGGTGTTATAGCCTATACAGTTTAATTGTTATATCCATTATAGTTCAATACCATATTAAAATACCAGTTGACTTCCCACTGCATTTGGGTCTTCTTACCCTTAACCATAGTAGTAGAGCACGTGCAGAATGCGGTGAAGCCTGACATTGAGTGATGAAACCCCTCTCACCCGGTTTTTCAGTGGTGGGGGTAGCAGTGACAGATTGGAGCAGCAGTCTGTGGTGGGGGTAGGGGCAGTTTTATGTGGAATGCCGTAGACATCATCTCGTGGTGTACATGCTTAGCTACTATGGACTTTATAAACTTATATCTCCAAAACAGAAGAACTTAACCATTCCAGATTTTTATATGCCATAGGTAGACATGTTTTTAAATTATTTGTACAGTTTCATGTTTTTAAAAGGAATTTTATGAGAGCTGTTATCAATCCTGTGAAATAATGTTTTCTCAGTATTCAGAAGAGCTCAAAGTTTGTTTATTGGTTTGTTAAGAAGCTCATTATTTTTATGCCCTTGTTTTAAAAGACGTTAAACCAATATACATTTAAACGGTTTATTCTGTGTAATAAATAACTAATAAATCAGTGCAGTGTGGAGTGCCCGTAGTGTTCTTTCTGACGCTGACTTCTCCGCCGCCGCCGGTCACCCCCACCTGACACTTCCTCACCTCTAGCCAAGCTTCATCTCGTTTCGCATGAGCTATAGTAAGTTCACTTTTGGATCTTCTAGTCCTTATCATGCTGTACAACTTTTTGCATTCCCATCATGTGTTATTACAGTAGCTAGAACATCTTTACGTTTCTGTTTACAGCTGCAGTTAACCCTCACTATGTCATTTATAGTGGCCTGTCTTCAGGGATGCATTCCCCTCCCATACAATCACCTGGAATGATCTCTGCACACTATCAGATGGATTCCAGAACCCTCTATTTAAATGTGTCATGTTCTTTTTAATTGCTCTTTTGACTTTAGTCCTCACTGTATGAAAATGGCCAAGAATTGAGTTGCCAGTATGTGTTTCAATGCCGAACATGTCCACCTAATTATGCAAATTTATTCAGCATTCCATCATGACAGAGATGGTTTAAATGGGTGATAAGTATATTTTAGTAATTAATATACCATTCCATTAAAATACAGTAATGTGATCCATCTTATGGAAGTCATTCCCTGGAAATGTAAATACAAACAGTAGCTCACTTGGCACCCAATTAGTTTTAATGAGACACTATTTCAGTGGATATCTTTTTTTATTTTTATTTTTTATTTACTTTTTTTTTTTTTTTGCGGGGGGGGGGGGGGGGCATCTTTGGCCTCTCGTTCAGGGGCCTCCAAATCTTGAAGCTATTTTTTCTTAGATTGTCCCATTCCTCTTGTCCTGGAGGGCCTCCAAATCTCAAAAGTTACCTTTTTATAGTAAAACATGTATTTGCAAGTGGCCAGTGGGCCTCATTTTGTTCTGCCGCTGCCCTGGGCCTCCAACGGCCTTATTCCACCACTGTCATGACCCACTAATGGATCATTTTTTTCCAGCTTAAAAAAACATATATGAAAGGTTATTTCAAAAGGAGAGTTTTATAATCTGAATAGTTATGTAGATAACCCTTTATAAACAAGAAACTGATGTGGCTAATAATGTACTTAGGGCGATATGAGACCAATGTAGTCATAGCATTCATTCATAACTGCGATGTGGCAGCGCCATGTCCTCTCACTTGTAACAAGTGTCATATAAGTAACCTTCAAAGATTTATTCTTTCTTTGATTTCAAGATTTTACTTTATTTGTTTGTTATTTTGTGTGTGTATTTGTAGTTATAATGGTGCTTTATTTGATTTTATACTATGTTTTCTATTTTGTATTTTTACACTATGGGAGCATTGATAAGGACTGTATCATTCCATATTGAGTGGGGAGGGAGAGTGGTGAGTGTTTAGAAATACAGCTTTCAATTAATTAATTGCACATATAACTACTTAACTGTTTGAGTTACACAGTTTGTTTCATTTTATTTATTTATTTTTCAAAAACCAATTTTGTGTGGTAAACTAACTAGTATCATTCAAGATATAGAATGTATCATTACCACCAAGACTAAACAGTACCACAAAGATTGGGAACCACTGGCTTACATGATGGAATAGTAGGACTAAGCCCACAGTAATGCTCTGTGGATTGTAGATCATACTAACAATTGTCATTCTTTGGAGTAAAGTGGTTACTAGACTCTGTATAGGGGTAATAGTTTGTCACCACTTATGTCACCCTTTCCACCACAATTATTACACCTTCTCAAAGGTGACACTTTCCTAGAAAAGTAGTTCTTATGAACACACACAGAAATATTTTTGTCGAGTGAGAAGCCTCTATTCTTCATGTTGTGGTGTAAATATGTTAATTAATTAATTAATTACATAAATATAATGAGATATATATTTGTTGTCATATCTAATAATCAGGAAGGGTAACAATGTTTATATAACATGAGTCTTATAACACAAAGTTATGGATATAACCATGTAATTGTGTAAAATAATTAACACTGTGTATGTGCATGTTATTTTATGTTTGATAAAATGGACATGAAACTGTGTTAATTAAAGTGTATATTGAAAATATTGTTTTTAAGCTTTTTTAAAACCCCATAAATGAATTTTTGGACAATTTTGATTATGTGTTAGTAGACATGGACATAATAAGGTTTGTAATGCTTAATGATATACGTATGAATAAAACTACTTCTACTTAATGTGATTTTGCCTGTGTGACAGTTCATTACCAGAATATAGGAAAATCATATGGCATGGTTCTACAAAAGGTTTTAACATAGTGTTCATTGTAAGTAATGTTTCCCTTGGTTAAAAAAAAAAAAAAAAAAAAAAAAAAAAAGGTTGAAATGTTTCTATTCTGTCTTGAGATGAAAATGTGCACCAAACTTTATAAAAGTATGTAGTTTAACTATGTGACCATTCATAAAACATTAAATTTGGAAATAGCTGATACCAGAATAGTTTTATGTTATAGAGATCAACACAGATATTTTAAAACAATCTGAATTTACCCTAACAATATTTTGAACAGGTTCCTAATGTAGGTCTCCTAATGTCTCCAAAGCTGCCAGACACCATGATGTTCAGAAATGAACTGGACAGGGAAGACAAGTATGGGGCAGAGGGACTTGCCATTGGACCATTTCAGCCAATGAGAACATGGGAATTACACTACAAAGGAAAAATGAAGTGAGTTTATGTGTGGTAAATATTTTATCCCTAACTGATTATTAGAAATTTCTAATAGTGAAAGCACTATAGTGTTTTGAGCACAACTCAGTATCTTTGGTGGCCATAAAATGGTAATTGCATTCTTCAATTGAGCAGCAGCTCACCACTTGATGTGACCAAAAACATAAAAAATCTCAGTTTACTTATAAGTATGTCCTCAGTCATGCTGCAATCATAGGTTGAGACTTTAATTGTCCAACAATCAATAGTGTAAATCAGAATTTCATAAGTGATGGGTAATCATCTAATGGCAACAAACAGTCCTGACCTCATTGAGGATGTTGAAATGGATCAGTACTTTAGGAAACTTATAAGTATAAAAGTATCTGATACCTCCATCATTTTTTAATTAGTGTAATTTTTAATGTAATGTGCAGTACATTTTTTTTTTCAATCAGACTTTTCATGTCATATTTTTGGCATACAGGAATTATTTATTCAGCATGAATATAACATTCATCAATGTTTAATTCAAATTAATTCTTTTTCCAAATTTTAGACCAAGCAAGGTGACACAGTGGTAAAACACTGGACTTGCATTTGGAAGGACAGTGGTTCAAATACACCACCAGCCATCCAGATTTAGGTTTTCTGTGATTTCCTTAAATCACTCCAGGTGAAGGGTACATCCGATTTCCTTCCCCATCCTCACCCAAACAACCCGAGCATAAGCTCCGCCTCTAATAACCACACTGTTGGTGGGGCGTTCACACTAACTTCCCTCCCTCCTTACCAAATTTTAGGTTATGTTTGGTGTTATTTTATATTACTCTTGTACTCTTTCCCAAAAAGTGACCATTCGCGTTTCTTCCTTGGATTCCACAGTACCAAAAGGTGGCACTGTCAAAGTGTAAACATATGAGAGGCTGCAGGAAGACTCTCCGCCATTTTGGCCCACTCCAGATCATACTTGGCCTTGCACCTGGGATAGATAAATATCCCACACAGTATTTGTACACCCCAATAAAATAAACTAACAGTACATAATCTTTGATTGAGCCTATGGCCAGTAATGGAACGTGGCAAATCTCCCAATTTTCCATGATGCACCACAAGTTGAAATTGATGGACCTGTGGTAGTTAGCACAAGAAAATGACTGTATTAGACAAGAATCTTATTGGACATTCAGAAGGAGTAAAAAACTATCCTTTCTTCCAAATGACAGTGCTGTTTAGTGGATATCTTTCTAATATTATGAGAAAACTCACTTATGAGCAGTGCTTTTACCACAATGACTTTGTTTTTAAACCATAACTTTCATTTGCTAAGTTTACCTGATCTGTACTTTACCATGTAACAAATATAACACACATTTTACATTTCTGAGTGACATAAAACTTTCTAAATATGGAAAGGGAAACCGAGAGAATGCCTTTTATGATCTACACAGTGCATGGACATTTATGGGCTTTACAGTTATAATACCTTTACAATGAGTCTCAGTAAATTATTTTAATTTTGTACTTTTCTTACTTTATTAAGCATAGCTATAGAGAGTTTTATGCCATATTAAACCCTGGGCTCAGGGCTGCTCAGAGCCAGCAGTGTGCCTAGAGCCAGCATTGTGCCCAATGCAGAGCCAGCATTGGGCCCTATCTCCAAACATATGAAGCCAGTTTTGCTGTTACTTTGAAGATGGTCTGAGATGTTTTTAACATCATGTAATTTGGTGGATATTGGAAACACACAAAAATACTCACTGGTTTGAGATGTAGAGAAAAAACCTAATTTTGTACTAAACAGAAAACATATGTTCACAAATGCAATTTATACTATGGTAAGATACATTGCATGAGATATTTCTGGCAGAAATAAACTATTGGTTGTTTATGGTGAGGTTCATTTGCTCAGTCTGGTAGTATGCACACATGTATTGTCAGTCCACTATTAACACCACTAACTTCAACTGTATGTTGGATGCAGTGATATTCTATGTTACAGAACCTATTAATATTCATGGAAATTATGCAGATTGTGACGTCATTGCATTATATTAAAAAGCAGAACCCGCTGAAGAAAACACACAATATCTTAATGCAGAATACTAGTTTTATATAGTGGTGTATCAGAAAAACTGGTCCTAATTTTCTGTTTTCTCAAAGAAATGAATATAAACATTACTTATCAATACTTACTTACTTTTACTTTTTTGTGTCCGAATCCATGTCATAGCACATCAGCCCAGTATCGAGCCACATCTAGGGCATTGTCTCTAGCATTCCATAAATCATCTAGGGAGCAGGTCTTTGGGCAGTTCTGGCACATCAGAAGTGCCATATTCTTTCTCTCCCCACAGTTACATCTGACATCGCTTTCATTGATGATTCCCCATTTCACTAGGTTCGTCTTTACAGGGGCAACTCCTGTTCTGAGATGGTTCAGAGACTTCCAGCTTCTCCTGTCCAAGTGATAGCCTGGTGGGGGTTTCTGAGTTAGTGGATATTTGTCTGGTGGTTCCATGGAGACAGATCTCGGAGAACTTTTTTGGGATTTCAGCCGCCTCAGTGGCTCTGGTGCTTCAAATGCTTGCCTAAATCTTTCAGTATGTTCTACAGCAAGTCATCAAGTTGCAGGTGCTTTGAAACCAGCTGTTTTATAGGGTTGTCCCAGTGGCGTTGCTTTCAAACAGCCAGTAATAAGTCTCCATATTTCGTTGAGGGTGATGTTCACCTCTTTTTTGTGTGCAGATCTATTCCACACTGGGCATGCATACTCAGCTGTGGAAAAACACACTGCTTCAGCCACCATTGTGATCACATGGGGGCTAGCTCCCCATTTACTTCCTATCAGCTTCATCAGAAGTTGATTGCTGGTCGCTGTCTTTTGTTGGGTCTTTTGACAATGAGACTTGTATGTTAAAGACCAGTCCAGTATTACCCCAAGGTACTTTGGCTGGGCTGTGTGTTGTATAGAGAAACCATCCCATTTAATTTGTAGTTTCCTCCTGGCTTCCTTAGAATTCAAATGGAAGGCACATGCCTGGGTCTCTGCTGGGTTGGGCTTCAATGAATTTTCCTTGTAGTAGACCGACATCTGTGACAAGGCATTTTGCAATCTCTCTTTGGCTGCCGGAAAGTTTGTGCCCTGAGCTGCTATGGCCAAGTCATCAGCATAAAGGAAGTGCTTTGTATCACTGGGAGTAGGTTGGTTGTTTGTGTAAATGTTGAACAGCACTGGGGCCAGAACACTGATTTGGGGGAGGCCATTCTTTTGTGTCTGCCACCTGCTCTTCTTTCCCTCTAAGGTTACATAAAATCTCCTATTTTGTAGGAGGGATTCAATTACTTTGGTGAGCTCATAGTCATGGTAATATCGTATACCTTTGCAAGAAGAGTTCTTTGGTTTACAGCATCATAAGCCACCAATAAGTCTACAAAGACAACTCCATTGATGTTTTTCTTCTCGAAGCCTCTCTCTATGTGTTCTGTCAGCGCCAATACCTGCCCTGTACATGATTTTCCTGGTCGGAAACCTCCTTGTTCTGGAATTATTTATCAATAATACTCTATCTGCAAGTGCTTGTTATTCTATACAAAGTCAGTTTTAATCACTCAGAATTGTTTAAGCTGTTCTTCTTCTCATAGAAAAGATAGTTTGTTATTATGATTCACAGAATATCTTCTGTAAAATTTGTTTCAGGTGTGAAAATACACTACTGGCCATTAAAACTGCTACACCGATAAGAAACACAGATGATAAAAGGGTATTCATTGGACAAATATATTATACTAGAACAGACATGTGATTACATTTTCACGCAATTTGGTTGCATAGATCCTGAGAAATCAGTACCCAGGACAACCACCTCTGGCCGTAATAGTGGCCTTGATACGCCTGGGCATTGAGTGAAACAGAGCTTGGATGGTGTGTACAGGTACAGATGCCCATGCAGCTTCAACACGAGTAGTGACTGGTGTATTGTGGTGAGCCAGTTGCTTGGTCGCCATTGACCAGACGTTTTCAATTGGTAAGAAATCTGGAAAGAGTCTTGGCCAGGGCAGCACTTGAACATATCCCATATCCAGAAAGGCCCCATGCAGGACCTGCAACATGCGGTCATACATTATCCTGTTGAAATGTAGTGTTTTGCAGGGATCGAAAGAAGGGTGGAGCCCTGTCATCTCAACTGCTAGTGATATGAGGCCGTTGGGATCCAGCACGGCATTCCGTATTGCCCTGCTGAACCCACCAATTCCATATTCTGTTAACAGTCATTGGATCATGACCAACATGAGCAGCAACGTCACAATATGATAAACCGCAGTCGTGATAGGCTACAATCAGACCTTTATCAAAGTCGGAAACGTCATGGTATGCATTTCTCCTCCTTACACAAGGCATCACAATGACGTTTCACCAGGCAATGCCGGTCAACTGCTGTTTGTGTATCGGTTGGAAACTTTCCTCATGTCATCATGTTGTAGGTGTCACCATCGGCGCCAACCTTGTGTGAATGCTCTGGAAATCAAATCATTTGCATATCACAGCATCTTCTTTCTGTCAGTTAATTTTCGCGTCTGTAGCAAGTGATATTTGTGGTGTAGGAATTTTAATGGCCAGGAGTGTACCTTACATAGGTTTTCTACAAAAGTGCTGAAAGATATATTTACTAGTTACAGAACTTACATGGCAAGTTAAATTTATCTGTTTGCAGTAGAGGATTTATGTAATGTTTTTCAGCATTCACACATCTGACTTCCACACACATTTTCACTTAGAATTACAGTAATATTTGTAGATATGTTTGCAAGTTTCGATATATTTAAGTGTAATTATGTCATAGAAAGAAAACAGTGTTTAGCTCAATTGCATGAGGTACCATGCTAGGATCATGCTCTGATTTTCATATTTGTTTTGCAATGGAGTCCTTTGAGCTTTGTTGCAAAGGTAAAAGTCAGGCAGCAGGCCATTATGTTTTTATTGACTTTCTAGCACTTAATTTAGTTAAGAACCATTCCATTTTTTTTCCAGAAAAATGTCCAGGTTTCCTGATGGGGAGGGGTATACTATGGCTATTTTTAAACTTAGATTTGGTATTTTTATTGCTGCTATCTCAAAATCTTTTTTGCAAATTTGAAGGGCAACATCCGGTAATTTAATAGCTTCAATATTATCTTTAGTGAATATGGCGACTCCTCCTCAGTGACTACCAGGTCTACAGTAGTAGTCAACCAGTGAGACATTTTTAAGGGATACAGATTTTATTAAAGTGTCATCAAGCCAGTGTTCAGAAAAACACATTACATAAGCATCTTGTGATTCTTGAATTATTAATATATTCAATTCTTCAACTCCCCCTGCCCCCCCCCCCCCCTTTTCCTCAGGGCTGCCTGGGCTTACAACTTGAAATAGAAGAATTGACTTCTTTGTAGTACTTCTCATTCTACAATAAATATTTACAGTCCAGAATTATTATTTTTCCTTTTTTTATAGTTCAACTGCAGAACATGATTATATTTAAATACAATAAAAAATTATTTCCACCTTTGATTTTCTTTCAGGTTAGGTACTGATGAAAGTAAATTATTTGATGTTGAAATTAATGCAGTTTGGAGCTCTGAATATCAGTATTTTGATTATGATACTGATATGGATCCCTTGTGTATCTCACGTGCTATGGCACTAGAAACATGGAGTAGAGAATATTTCCAAAATGTGAGAAGGTAACTTCAACATATACTCTTGCATTTAAATTTTTTGATACACAAATATTTGATATAACACACTACAATACACAGATAAGAAATTTGATAAAATGAAGAGAACTATTGTTGTATGAATATTACATTAAGTTAAACATTTACAGTTCCCATCAGACTCACTATGAACAATTTGGAAAGTTACATGGTCATGTGACAGTGAATGGAAGAACATACAAAGTAGTGATGGATGGTGTAAGAGATCACAGTTATGGAGAAAAACGTGAGTGGAAGAATTTTCATCGCTATGTTCTGCACTACATTACTCTTGAAAATGGAATGAAAATATCAGCTGGTATCGTATGTGCACCACTAGCTTTCTCCCGGTACAGTCACTAATTACTTATAAGTAATTTCTCCTCTGTACAGTGTTTTTTCTAGAAATATAAGTTGCATACAGGTTGTTAAAAAGTGTTAGAGTCCAGAATGAAACTTTCACTCTGCAGCAGAGTGTGCGCTGATATGAAGCTTCCTGGTTTCGGAAAAGTAGGAGGCGAGGTACTGATGGAAGTAAAGTTGTGAGGCAGGATCACGAGTCATGTCGGGATAGCTCAGTTGGTAGAGCACTTGCCTGCGAAAGGCAAAGGTCTCAGGTTCGAGTCCTGGTTCCGGCACACAATTTTAATCTGCCAGGAAGTTTCAGTGTTAGAGTCCTTTATTATGGTTTTTTTTTTTTTTTTTTTTTTGTTTTTTTTTTTTTTGTTTTTTTTTTTTTTTTTGTTTTTTTTTTTCCAATGTAGTAGACTGTGGCTGAAGTTTCTAATAATGGTGATAAAATACTATTATGGGATTGGCATGTAGCAGTAGTTGTGAGAAATTTGGTGGGCAGACAAAATCTTACTCTGGGAGTAATGCTGTGAAGACAATCTATAATTGATGAAACTAAAGAAAAGAAGTTACTTTAATATGATAATAGAAAATCCTGGGAATGCAAATAATAGTGTCATCTCTAAATGACCTTCTTTCTCATCATAATGACACTGCAGGCAGACTGCATCTAATATACTAACTGTAAAGTTTTTTTGAAATTTACATAGATATTGTGTAGATGAGAGAGCATGCCTCCATGAAAGGTAATACTCTATTTCAGCATAGCATGTCCATCTGATGATATCTGTGGTAGAATTGTGGGATCCAAATCCATATCAGTTTTTCTGAGCACGATGACTGTTCCATGTTTTTAATTTTTTTTTAAATTTTTTTACCTCTTTTTATGTTAGAAATCAATATTGCTATTGTTGTAGCAGGATGCTGATAGTCTCTATGTCACCTTCCTCATAGAAGTACAGTGTATTACTTACCGGTTCAAGTCTAATGCATGACAAAAAGAAAGAACAAGCAATCACTAGCAATCTCTTTTACTACAAATCAATTTTGCCTATAGAACAGCCATCATCAATGCATAAGTCAGCAAGCACAGTTACATAGGAATTATGTTTGCATGCTGTTATATATCAGTTTAAGTCTTAAAATGTTTGTAACTGAAAAAAAAAATTTCTAAGAATGTATCCACAAATTGATTTCTTCTTTTAGTCAAGGTATGCCAGAAATTCCTTTTCTCCCCAATTCTGTTCAGTACCTACTCATTAGTTACATATTTTACCTACCTAATCTTCATCATTCTTCTGTATTACCACATTTGAAAAGCTCCTATCCTTCTCCTGCCTTAACTATTTATCACACATGGTGAATGAATATTGGTGCATATTTTTCATATTGCACTTCACTGTAGATAACTGTTGCATATACATAGATTCACATAATCTAAGAAATCCGCTCACCCATTCCACTACACTAACAACTAGTGGGTCTGAACCACTGTAGACTCATTTAAGCCTTTTAAGCCTGAGGTGATGGCTTAGGCAGTCACAAACCATGCTGTTATAAAACTGACCGATACTTCCACTTGGCTCAGCATTGGAGTTGGAACTATTACACAGATTCTGAACTACATCATAAACACTTCAAACTGTTATAAATTTTTTACCAGTCACTGGAAGCAACTGAGTAAAACCATGGAATTAGGCTGGAAGGCATGGTTTGTATCCATGTTGGTAACTACTAGCCATATCCTGTGCCTCAGTTTGGTTCTGGGATGACCTTTCATACATATTGAATGAATGCCCTGGATATAAAAATTGTTTCTCTACTTTTGATCTTTCACCAACACTTGATTGAGGGCTCCTGTTATTTACTACATGTTTACTGAATTGACTTCTCTTGTTCTGTAACTAATTAACCCCTTGAAGCTCCCCCTATGGGTACGGGGGTAAGAATAGGCCTGAGGTATTCCTGCCTGTTGTAAGAAGCAACTAAAAGGAGTCTTCATAAGTTCTGGCCATACATCTATGGTTCCATATTTGGGTTTGAACCCCCATTTTCAAAATTCTTCCGAAGAACAAGCCATTTGGGAAAAGACACTGTTCCGTACCGGTGCTAGGCGCCACAGGGGCGCAGCAGCGGCCGGACGCTGTGGCTGCAGGTAAGGGCGGCCGCTACCTGCTCCTGCCCGGCCCTCGCACAATGAAACGGCCGGCACTGGGCCGGTGGGGGGACTCGGCCGGTGACCGCCAACCTGTTCGGACGCATGTGTATCTGCCTAAGAATGTAGCGATTCTCACAAATACAGTCCACTTTTACCAGAAATGTACTTTTATTTCAAAACGCCTTTCCTTTGCAACGAATGATTGCATTCGTCTGGACTGTGGAAAGAGCGAGGCAGCGCAGAATGTCCGCGCGTTTTGCGGCTGTCCACATTTGGTCCTCCGGGCGCGAATGGAACCATTCCGGCGTTTGACTGTGCGTACCGCGAACTAAGAGTATCCGGTTTCGTGGGTTTGTATGTTGATCTCCGAGATTAACATGAATTACGAGTGCCTCCAGTGCACTAACAGTGCTATATGCCCGTAGTAAAGCCGTCCGCAGTACAGAATACGCGCGAATCGTGTCGATCGTGTTGTGATGTGCATCTCCAACTAGCAGACATCGTGAAGCAGCCCAGCAGTTCCCGCAGCACAACACAACACGCCAGCGAGCCGCGCCACCGCCGCCGACTCCTGCAGCAGCTGCGGTCCACTCAGCGCATCGCCAGGTACCGTCGCTCTGCTCTGCAAGCAGCCTGGCTCTTTTTCCTTAATCTTCTATCCTGTGCTCTAATATCCTGTCATGGATCCTGTCGAGAAACGTAGTCTAGTTAAGAAAAGAGCAGTAATCAAGTCACGAGTGACTAGAATCTCAACATTTCTCAATAACTTTCAGGACGGATCCAATCTCAATGACGTTAGAGTAAGGCAGTCATTGCTAACCACAAGCAAAAATGAATATCACGATATACAAACTCAGTTAGAAATTAACGATCTGGAAGAATCCCATGATGCAGACAGAGAGTCGTTTGAAGACTTGTGCCTTGATGTAGAGTCAAAAATAACTACATTACTGCAGACGAATGTTGTGGCACCTCCTCATTCGTCTACTTCATACAATGCACCTGAAATAAAGCTCCCTGCAATTTCATTGCCAACATTTAATGGTAATGTTGCAGAGTTCATGCACTTCTTTGATACGTTTAAGGCACTAATTATTAGCAATGACGCTTTAACTGATGTCCAGCGATATTACTACTTGTTGTCTTGTGTGTCTGGTGAACCACATAAGTTGATAGAAACCTTGCCAGTTACAGAGAGCAACTTTAAAATTGCATGGGATTTGATTGTTAATAGGTACAATAATCCAAAGTTAATTGTAGATTTGCATGTTAAAGAACATCTCAACCTGCTAAGCATCAAAACGGAATCTGCTAAGGACTTACGTTTGTTAATTAACCAGCTTATGACAAATTTGAACGCAATTGAGGTTCTAAAGGTCGGCATTCCCCTGCATGAGGTGTTACTTTCACACATTTTGTTGGATCACGTTAGTGTGAATCTCAGGAAACAGTGGGAATCTAAAACAGTTAACACCACTTTTCCTCGTCTGAAAGATTTGGTGGCATTTTTGGAGAGCAGCTGTCAGACGTTAGAACTAATTCATTCAGACAGAATGTTACAGCATTTCCACCAGCCGGCCGCCAAGCGTACTAAAGTAGAAGGTTACAATTTGCAACGAACCTTCCTCTCAACATCATCCAAATGTGTATTCTGTGGCGCAGCTCACTTACTAAATAAATGTCCCAAATTTAAAGAGAGCAAAATTGTAAGTAGACTAGACTTTGTGTGCAGAAAAAAGCTTTGTTTCAACTGCCTGTGCACGGATCATAGGCAAAGGGAATGCCGTGCTGGGAGTTGCCGCATTTGTAAAAAGCGCCACAACACGTTACTGCACAAGGAACGAGTCAGTGGCAGTGGCGATAGAGAGCAAGAGACGAGCGTACCAGAACAGCAGACATACTGCGCCGTTAAGGGAAACCACCAACGCACAGAAGTACTGTTATCAACTGTCCTTGTAGACATCAAGGACAATAAAGGGAAGGTACACCAATGTAGAGCACTGATTGACAGCGCATCACAGATGAATTTCATATCTACTAGCCTGGCAGATAGGATGGGCCTACAGCTCAGTCGGCGTCTGATACCAATAAGTGGGATCAGTGATGTTCAAACTGTAGAATCGTCGCATGTTTGTGAGGTGAATATTTCCTCAAGAGTTGGTAACTACAGCACAAGTGCCGTCTGCGCATTACTTCCACATATAACAGGGCCACTTCCAACTGCATCCTTTGAAATTTCCACCTGGCAGCTTCCTACGCACCTAAAGCTAGCAGATCCAGCATTCCATAAACCTGGTGAAATTGATCTACTGCTTGGAGCATCGATCTTTTTTGACGTACTGAAACCAGGCCAGCTGAAGAGAGTGAATCATCCAACATTACAGGAGACATCGTTCGGCTGGATTGTTTCAGGCAAAATACCTCCTCTGTCTCTGAATTCCACGGCACGAAATGTACTGTCATGCCTCACATGCACTAATAACCTTAACACTCAGGTTGAACGGTCCTGTCACCAAGAAGAAATGAATATTTCTGTGCGAATGAAAGAAGATCGTTTGTGTGAGAAGTATTTTGAAAGAACCATCCAAAGGAATGTTAACCGTAGATACGCAATGAGAAACAACCACGCTGGACTGCGAGTATTGCAAGGAGATCGCAGAGCTACCACATGGTCGAACGATCCCCAAGGAAAGCAGAGTGATCTCACTTCATCTGTTTTTAGACGAAGAACAGTTGTTAATGGTGGACGGCAGGTTGGTGCAGTCAAATGCTTCCTACAGTCAAAGGCATCCCATGATTCTGGCTCCTAAGCATCATGTAACTAAGTTAACAGTCGTGGGCCAGCATCTATGTTTGTTGCATCCAGGATCATAACTCCTATTAGCAAGTTTCAGACCAAGGTACTGGATTCAAACAGGAAGCTCAGTCATCAGGCAAATGATTCAAAAATGTCTCCCTTGTCACTGATTGAAGGCTACTACTGTAACCCATCTTATGGGAAAACTACTTTCAGTTCGTGTATCAAAGTACCTTTCTTAATTGTGAGATTGACTATGGTGGCCCACTATACGGTGGAAAGAGATGTAAAACGAAGGCAAAGGTCTACATTGATTGGTTGTTTGCATGGCAACAAAGGCAGTACACATGGAGCTTGTCACTTATCTGTCCTCTCAAGCGTTCATTGCTGCTCTCCGAAGATTTATTTCATGACGAAGTATCTGTGTAAACTTCTACAGTGATAATGGAAAGACGTTCGTGGGAGCAAGGAATGATCTGCATGAATTCCACAAATTGTTCAGATGTAACACAAATTGAGAGCTGTGCATCACAAAATGGGATACAGTGGCATTTCATCCCTCCTCATGCGGCACATTTTGGTGGATTATAGAAGCAGATATAAAATCCATAAACACGCATCTAAAGAGAGTGGTCGGAAACCAAGTTCTGATGTTTGAAGAATTATAGACACTTCTAACTCAAATGGAAGCGTGATTAACTTCTCGACCTATCTTCCTGATAATGCGGATGATTTTTCGTACCTTCCTCCTGGCCATTTCCTTATCGGTGAACCCTTTACAACAGTCCCAGAGCCAGGCTTGCTTTCGGAGCCATCATCCAGGCTGTCGAGATGGCAGCTACTTCAGTAGTGTAATCAGCACGTGTGGAAACGCTGGTCACACGACTACTTGTCACAGCTGCAGCAGAGAACTAAATGGACGTCAGCGAAAGACAATCTGCAGCCGGGTACACTGGTTCTCCTGAAGGAAGACAACTTGCCACCTCTCGTGTGGCGGCCTGGGGTCATTGTTTGCACTCACCCTGGTCCTGACGGTTTGGTGCGAGTGGTTTCAGTGCGTACAGCAACAGGAACTTATAAACGACCGCTGTCGAAGATTTGTTGTTCCACAGGAAACGTAGACTTTAGTGTTCATAACCATTCAAGAACTAATTGAACTTTTGTTTCTTTCATGTACATCGGACCTGAGTTCCTCAACCATTTATTTTGTTTTGTTTGTGTTATCTTCCTTGTGCTTTTTGTGATTTGTGTATTAGTGTAATTTATACAAATTAGGTGGGCGGAATGTTCCGTACCGGTGCTAGGCGCCACAGGGGCGCAGCAGCGGCCGGACGCTGTGGCTGCAGGTAAGGGCGGCCGCTACCTGCTCCTGCCCGGCCCTCGCACAATGAAACGGCCGGCACTGGGCCGGTGGGGGGACTCGGCCGGTGACCGCCAACCTGTTCGGACGCATGTGTATCTGCCTAAGAATGTAGCGATTCTCACAAATACAGTCCACTTTTACCAGAAATGTACTTTTATTTCTAATCGCCTTTCCTTTGCAATGAATGATTGCATTCGTCTGGACTATGGAAAGAGCGCAGAATGTCCGCGCGTTTTGCGGCTGCCCACAGACACCTTACGTGGTGCACTATGTATTTACAATGCAATGACACCTTAGGCACTCATTATGGGATGGACTAATGACCGAAGCTTCTATCCAGACATTGGGCAGGACATTTCATTTCAGTGTGTGTTATACCCATTGTGCACTGACACCCATGCACCCTCCATCATAATGCTCCATACAGTGCCCAAAATCCCGCACAGTAGCCAGTCCATTGTGGTGGGGTTGTCATGTACCCTGTTGGTTGTAGCCCCCTGACAATGCAGGGATCACTCTACTGATTCCAGAGCTGAGACCACCTCATGCATGCCAAGGAGTAGATGCTTTTCTATGTGAGGCATCAGGACTCCCGGCAATGGTCATCCCATCAGGTGACCTTTGCTGTGGCTGGGTGGCACCTGTGAGGAGAGCCCCTGGTCAGAGTGAGTGGCATCAGGGCAGATGATCCACAATAAAGAGATGTAAGTCTGGTTACATTGGCAGATGCACAACCACCTTCTCCAAGAGAGGAAGGACTGAATTCAACATGACGTCATATGACCCTAAGTCATTCCCTTACCCGGGTACACTTTGGGGGGAATGTAGAGCAGTCCAAACAGCTGAGCCGTACTCACCCAAATATATTGTATATATTGTGTTTTCATGGTCCCATGGGCAATCTGTCATGTCCACTAAGCCACAGTTCTTCATGGAGAACCATGGGAACAAATTTGGGGAAGTGGCATCTGTCTCCAAAATGCGGAATATATCTGTATTGATCCAAACGACACACCTGCCCAAATGAAGGATTTACTTCCCTGTGACAGGCTGGGTGATGTATCTGTAAGTTTAACCCCCATAAAACATAGTCCAGGGTCTTATTTACCATCGCAATCTCTTGTCACAATCTGATGAAGAGTTTCGTGCAAATTTACAGTGATGTTGTGTTCACTTCATCCGGCGCATATATAGGGGACCAAAAGAATGCAGGGTTGCCACCGGTGTTTTCATCCTGGCCTTCGAAGGTGACACATTGCCTGAGAAGGGCAAGGTCATGATTTACTGGTGCAATGTAAAACCATATGTCCCTCCTATGCGATGCTTTAGGTGCTGGAAGTTTGGACATATGTCCTCTCATTGCACTTCTAGACCCACATGCAGGGACTGTGGGCGTCCATCATATCCGGATGCCCCTTGTATCCCTCTGCCTGTCTGTGAGAACTATAAACAACAGCACCCACCTTGCTCCCTGAACTGTACTATTTTGCATAAAGAACACAAAATCATGGATATTAAGACCCTGGACCACTTCACGTACACTGAGGCAAGGAAAGAAATATGAGCAGCTCCACCCTGTTTGTATGACGATCTCATTTGCATCTGTCACATCGTCTCCTATCTCCTCTACATCAACTTCACAACTATTACCATCTTCTGTGGGCCAAATCAACCTTCCACTACCCCGTTGACAGGTGGGGGCCGCCATTTCCCAGTTACTTCCCCAACACCACTTGTAGGGGGCAAATTCACCCCCGCCATTGAGGACACCAGTCCCCATTTCCCAGCTGGAGAAACAAAAGTCTTTCCCAGCTGCTATCACTTAGAAGAGGTCCCTTGAGGCACTCCCTTCCTAGGCTTCAACAAGTGAACTGGAGGATCCCAGCCAAAGGCTGAAGGATCTGCCAACTCCTAGTTGAAGGGCTTCCCAATCTGTATTAGGCCCAGAAACCACTTGTGAGAAGCCCTCTCAGTCCATAAAACCAAAAGGGCAGTGAGAGGCCTAGAAGATCAAGAAACATAAGCAGAAAGAATCCTTGGTGGCTTCAAAGCTACATCTCCCAACAGCTTCTGGATCAGAAGAGGAGGAAGAGATCCTTTCATTTGCTGAGGATCTGGCCCTCACTCAATCCCTAGACTCTATGGTTCTTGACACATTTGTTTTGGAATCATTGGCAGCCAGTACTCCTCTGCAGTAAATTTCTTGTAACTTACATCATGGCTTTTTGGTCTAGGAAATACAATATCCTTCAGTGGAAGTGCTACAGTTTCTTTCACAATCTAGCTGAGCTGCAACAATTATTGTGGCAATTCCCCATGTTCTGCTTAATTTTGCAGGAGGCTTGTTTTTCTGCCTGATAGCCCTTCATGGCTATCGGGACTACTTTAAGAACCCTGCTGTCTATGACAGGGTGTCAGGCAGTGTCTCTGTATATGTCATCGCCACCATCTCTAGTGCTGCTGTGCCTCTTCACATGAGACTTGATGCAGTGGCTGTTAGTCTCTGGTCAACAAAGGCATTTACCATCTGTTCCATTTATCTTTCGCCAGATGAGGTTGTGTCTGTAGCTGACCTTACTGTTTTAGTCACTCAACTTCTGCCGCCATTTCTTCTTTTGGGGGATTTTAATGCCCACCACTCAATGTGGGGTGGAACCCAGACCACGGGCCATGGTAGGGACGTTGAGACCCTTTTGGCACAGCGAGACATCTTCCTCCTGAATACTGGTGCCCCCACGCATTTTAGCATGGTGCGTGGTACATGTTCAGCCACAGATCTGTCTGTATGCTATTGCACAATACATGGTGGACCATTATGCTCATAGCTCCATGACTGCAACTTACAATGTGGACGTTCGTGTGACTGGAGTCAGCTATCTGCACTGCTTTCACCAGGCATGAGTACCTGTTTGTGGTCTTTTTCGATCTTTGAAAGGCACACAATACCACCTGGCGCCATCATATCATCACCACTCTTTATGAATGGGGCTTACCTGGTCCCCTTCCAACCTTCATACAGAATTTCCTCTCACTCTGCTCTTTTTGGGTTAGGGTTGGTGCCTCTTTTAGCTCATGTCATATTCAAGAAAATGGTGTACTACAGGGCTCTGTTCTTAGTATACCTCTATTTTTAGTTGCAATAAACAGTCTTTCTGTGGCTGTAGGCTCATTACTCTGTTCATCCTTGTTTGCCAATGACTTTTGTTTATATTTCAGCTCAGTTAGTATTGGTCTTGATGAACGGCAGCTGCAGGGAGCAATCCAAAAACCTGAATAATGGGCGTCAGTGCAGAAAACCCACATAATGCACTTCTGTTGTCATGGGGTAGATCGCCTGGACCTAGAGCTCTGCCTGGATGGTGAATTGCTATATATCGCAGAAACACATTGGTTTTTAGGCATGATTTTTTATGCCCAGCTCACTTGGGTGCCACACCTTAGCCAGCTGAGACAAAAATTCTGGCCTCAGCCACACTGTTTGGGGAGCTGCTTGTCTCACCCTCTTGGAGCTTTATAAGGCTCTGATTCAGTCACAGCTTCACTGTGGGAGCCTAGTATATGACTCTGCAGCACCTTCAGCATTGCAGCTCTTGGATCCTATCCTTCATAGTAGTATTTGCCTTGCAGTGGGAGATTTCCACACAAGTCCTGTGCCAAGCAGCCTTGATGACGCTGGCATCCCTCCTTTGAAGTTTCACCAGCAACAACTTCTCACCTCAAATGTTGCTCGTGTTCATGTCATGCCTCACCACCCAAATTGCAGGCTTCTATTTCCAGCTGCTGCCCTTTCCTCATCACCACGTTGACCCAGATTGGGTCTTCTGATTATGATCTGGGTTTGTACTTTCCTTTCCTTTCCTTACTCCTTTCCTCTCCTTTCTACTTTCTTTTGCCAATCCCATACCCCTTCTTAGTCCATCTCTCAATTTCAGCTTCACCTCCAATTGTCCTATGATCCAAAGGTGTCAGTTTCATCACTAACACTCTGTTGCCATTTTCTGACTATACTTGACAAGTTCTGTGGTGCAGAAGTCATATATACTGATGGCTCCTTAGTAGATGTCAGAGTTGGATATGCCTATGTTCATGGCAACCACACTGAACAACACTCCCTGCCACCTGGCTGTAACATTTTCACCGCCGAACTGATCACCATATCTTGTGCTTTTGACCACCTATGACCATGCCCCAGGAAGCCGTATATCATCTGTAGTGACTCCCTCAGTGGCCTACAAGCCCTAGACCAGTGTTTTTCTTGCCATCTTGTGGTGTGATGCTATCAATTCATAGCTCCATCTCTGCATTTATTTGGACCCTGGGCCCTGTTGGCATCCTGGGGAACGAGCATGTCGATCTGGTAGCCAACCTGGCCACCACCTCTCAGCCCCTGATTGGGGTTGCACCACAAGGTCTTTGAGGCTTGGTATATTCAATGGTTTACTGGTTTACCTTGAACACACCCAACAAGCTCTGTATGATCAAGCCCTCTGTGGCTGCCTGGAAGTCACCCCTCAGGCATCCTCTGTCGCATGCATATTGGCCATACGTTAACACACGGCCATCTTCTCCGACGTGAAGATCTGCCCCAGTGTTGCTGTGGTGCTTTCCTGTTAGACCGGCCCCTTCTAGCCACTTTGTGGCAGTCCTTCTGTCTGCTCACTGTGTTTAATCTAATCCTTGGAGACTATGTCACTATGACTGACCGTGTTTTACATTATATTCCTGCAACTGGTTTTTATCATTTGATTTAATGTTGGGTACCTAAGACTGATCTCTCAGGCACCGACCACTCCAAGAATTTTAATCTGTTGTTCCTTTGTGTCATATATCCCACTTTTAATTGGTTTTAGTATGTGTTGCATGGCTGGCTCATCCTTTATTATTCTTGTGATCAGGCAGTCACGGTATTCTGCTTTCATATTTTATTTGAGTCATATCTAGGCCCATGCTTTTTTAATTTCTTGCTTTGTATTTCTCTTTTATCAGTGTAGTAGCCATTGTCACTCTCTACACCTCGTGGATTACCCCTGTAGGGGTTGAGTGATTGTTTTATCTTTGTATAACTTACATTGTATAGACTTTGCTCAGAACAGGGGACTGATGACCTCATAGTTTAGTCTAGTCCCTTCTAAACTACAACAATAACCCATTGAAGTGCCAAGATTTTCTAAAAGAAGGGTGTTATGATAATTCAAGTTCACTGTCAATGCAAACAAATCTAAACATTTGGCATCAGATATGTATGTATTATTGTAGTATCCTAAGATTTATCCTTTTACTATTTCATGTGTGCATGAAATATGGTCCAGTCACTGACACATAACTCACATGCAAGTGAATGGGTAGTATGCATACTAGCCTTTCCTGGGAAAATTAGACAATATTTAAGAAATTTGGCAACAAATATGTATGTATTATTGTAGTATCTCGAGATTTATCCTTTTACTATTTCACGTGTGCATAACATCTAGTCCAGTCACTGGCATACAACATACATGCAAGTGAATGGATAGTATGCTTACCAGCCTTTCCTGGGAAAAATTAAACAATATTTAAGATATTCTGGGTAACTCAGATGCATACCTCATGTTAGACCACTCAATACATCAACATGAGAGCTCAGCAATAGTGATGAAACACAAATCACATCACTGGGTGCACATAGGTACTGTATTAAGTACAACTCTGACAAATGAAAATGTATGCCAGCTTGGGACTCAAAACTGGATTTTGCACTTTACACAAGTGATTGCCTTACACTTTGGCTACCAGGACACTCTTATCCTCCATCAAGAATTCCCATATGCTTCTTGTCCCTCCATCCATGTCCTCTTTGCTTGCAGCCTGTGTCTAATTCCCACAAGCCCTGAAAGCATCTCTTGTCCATCAAGGCCTGTTTACATTACCGGTATTAATTGATGAGTATTTCAACAATAGATAAGTCAGACTCTTTACAAATAATAGTCTCAACAGTCAAAAACTAAGATATGTCGCTGGAAGCAATATTTTTAATCACATTCCTTTATGATTAAAATCAATGAACTGGTGTACCAAAATTAAACAGAAAAAAGAATCTTGAATGAAAATACTAACAGCTAACAGTAGATATACACAACAGCAAAATATAAAACAAATTTAATTCCTGGTAAAGTAGAATCCACTGGAAAAAGAGATGGCTATCACAGAATATATAAGAGGAAAAATTAGATTTTCTGTTACAAAACAGAAAAGAAAATAAGGGGATGAAACTGGATCCCATGAAATGAAATATAAAATTCGGGAAAATAAGATACAAAAGATTGATAATTTTTAATGACATACTTAAACTGAATGAGAGATTTACATACTAAGTTGGCATAGAATATATAATGATTAAGTAATTAGCTTGCAATACAATTCCAATAAAGTCTAAAGGCAGTTGGAGAAACCCATATAACTTTTCCAATACCTTCTTAGATGTCATTTTAGGGGAGGTGACAATGGTAATGATCGGATCTCTATTGTGAATGACCATCATGCTTTAAGGGAAGTGCAGTTTGCCGTATAAGCCTATGCGGAAATGCATATCTTACATAACTAATGAGCTACAACTAATGACTCTGCAAAAAATTGTATTTGCTTCTCATGATAGTGTAACCAATAATAATTTGTCGAAAACAGATGTGCAAAATTAAAAATTTCTCACTAAAGTACCAAACAAAGAATAGTTTCATACACAAAAGCTAACCACATCAAACATGCCCAACCACGTTCTGCTATGGGAATCATTTGGGGTTTGAGCTCCAGAGAAGCCAAATATGTTGAATCACAGTAAACACGTTATTGCTCATACTACAAAGTACAGAACAAGACTGAATTAAGAGGGCCAGCAGGCACAGAGAAGCTGCTGCCCCAAAGGTATTAGCTGGCAAGAGATCACACACACAGATTTTTGCTGTTGTAATAGTCGATAGTGGTCATGTAGCCACATAGTGCCCCCCCCCCCCCCTCCAGTACAGAGTACGCCTTGCAGAGGTGGGGAGCGGGATGACCAAGGCATTGGGCAGTGCATACCTTGACGTCAGATGGTGTGGGCTGGACGTGATGATTCTTTGGCAGGAGGGCATAAATAAGCATTTCGGTGGAAAGAAGCGAGAAAGCTTGAACATCGGATAGGGGAACCCCCATTTACAGAGAGATAGGTGCCATTTGATGTGGGAGGGGTGAGAGAGGGTGACGAAGGAAGAGCACAAAATGAAGACCGCATGGTCTTGCAAAATGATTGAAAGATCAATACCAAGTGAAGGGGGGACGAGAACCACAAATTTGAGAGCTGGGTGGGAGGGATGATAGGAGTGTAGGAATCCTCAGAATAGTGAAGATGGAGATGGAGGGGACAGTGTCAAGAAAGGGAGTGGGGGAGGGGGGGGCAGAGGTGGTAGCCAGAGACAATACAGGGGAGAAGGGGAGTGGTACGGGGGAGACTGGGGAAGGTATGTGACAGCTGTTGATGCCGCTCAGGCTGAGTTCCTGCCACAGTTGAGGACAGGGGCTCAACATGAGCCGGTTTCAAACAATTAATAGAGACTTTATTGGTGTTATTGACAGAGATAATGAAAGTGTTACTGCCCTGTTTGAGGATGCAATAAGATCCAGATTAAGGAGTTTGGAAAGGGGGCTGGACAGAATCATCGTGGAGGAACATGTGGGAACATACTTCCAGTGACTGAGGGACATGAGGAGAGGGACGGGAATGACTAGAGGAAAGGGGGGGGGGGAGTTTAGAAGAGTGAAGTTGGATGTGATTGGCAAGGGATGGGAGATATGAGGGTAAAGGAAGCGCCGAGGGCTGAGCAAGCTTGCCAAGGAGCGTTAGCTTCTGTCTATAAACAAATTCTGTCACCGTGCCTTTTAAATTTTCCTTCTAAGAGGAGCGGAGTCTGAGGAGAACTAGGGCAGGTTCTCGAGCCAGAGAGAGTAGTGGCACATTAAAGCAGCTTTCAGAGTGTGCAGATAGGCCAAGTACTACGGTTTGTCCATAATTATTATGATTACTAGGCAAAATTTGTAGTGTTATGGAAGCCTTTGCTAAAATACGAAATTCGCTATGTGATTTATTTTAGTAGCTTGGCCACACAGCTTTTCATTGAGTCATTTTATGATCCACTATTGTTTCAGAAATAATGAATTACCTTGCCCTTTTATCATCAGTTTTGTACAGACAGAAACACAGGAGTGGAGCCTTGATAACTTCAGTAGTGCAGGTGCCTGAACTTGCAGTTAGGTTGCAATTTGGTGTACTAACGTTCATACTGTTATGCCATTAGCAAGTGTAAATCAATGATTGAGTAGCCCTTAAATTAACTCTTGCACTTTTTAGTCTGTTTTGGACAAAAGTAAACAAATGTAAAGATCAATGAAATTGTTTCTTATAAAGTCACATATACTCTGCCAGAGGTATATTTATTTTGTAGTAGGCACCTTCTCGTGTCTTAAAATTATTTTTATACAATCAAATGGAGAATTTTACTGTTAATGTTTGAAATAAATTCTGTGTTAGGGCCCTCGTACACTCCACCCCTTCCTTCCCAATCCTTGCCCCATCATGTATAGTTTCTTTTCAAACTTGTCATCTCTGAGTGCAGTGCCACTGTTCTATAAGGCCATTGTCTTGTGGGTGATGGGCAGTCATGTGGATGGGGCAGATATCAAAGAGGTTGCAGAGAGTTTGAAAGAGGGCAGACTTGAATTGTCTACCCTGGTCAGTGGTGATGATGGCAGGGCAGCCAAAGTGAGCGATCCAGGTTTGCAAGAAAGCATGAGCAACAGTTTCAGCAGTAATGTTAAGAAGCGGTGTGGCCTGTGCCCAGCGGGTGGTGGGATTGAGTCAGTGAGAAGATAGCGATAGCTGTCGATCAGAGGAAGAGGGCCGACAAAGTCGATGTGAACATGTTGGAAACGTCTGGCCAGGGTTGGAAAAGAGTCCAAGGAGGGGGAGAGGGGTAGGGTGTCTGAACCTTGCTTTGCTGGCAGGGTACACAGGTGTGAGCACAAGCCTGACAATCCCTCCTCATGTCCTGCCAGACAAAACAATCAGTGAATAGTGTAGTGGAAGCCTTAACACCAGGGTGAGCTAGGTTATGAAGTTCATTAAAGATCTCTGTCGAAGGCAGCATGGGATATGGGAGCATGGCATGCCCGTCGATTCATTGCACCAGACCTTACCCAAGATACTGAAAAAAGGTGGTGCAGATAGGTCAAAGAGAAGAGCTATCATCATGCATAAATAGTATGGTGTCTAAGTCCCCAGTCTGAAGAATGATGAGGTTAGAGAGGTCCAAGAGCAATGAGATCAAATCAATGTGTGACAAAAAATCAGCAACAACATTGTCAGCATCCTTGATATAATGCACATCCGTGGTGGATTGAGAGATATAATCAAAATAGCTTCATAAACGGCTAGGAGATCATGATCAAAAGCAGAATACATATATTGGGCATTATTGAGCTTTTTTGAGAAGAACTGCAAAGGGAAAGTGACGTCATTGACAGTTTGACTGAGAACTGCACCGATGGAGGTGTCACTTTCATCTGTGGTAATGGACAGTTCAGCCTTGGGATGAGGGTGAGCAATAGTGATGGCATGAGCAAGAAGACCTTTGAGAGCAAAGAATATGGAAGTCATTGTCTCAGTCCAAAGAATAGGACAAATGCTGGAGGTGTGTTTATCAGTGACAGCTTCGGTGAGAGAGGCTTGAAGCTTGTCTGCACAAGGTAAATAGCATCAGTAATAATTTATTGTCCCAAGAAATTGTCACAATTCTTTGAAGGTTGAGGGAGGGGTAGATCCATGATATGGCCAATCTTCTCAAGGGGGCAAGGAGGGTGATCCCATTGGCCAAAACCTTGAAATCAAGGAACAGCACATAGTGCTGGTCCAACAGTTTCTTACTGTCATTAAGTTCAATACCAGCTGAGACCAGAGTGTCAAGGAAGATTTGAACATGTTTCTTGTTCTCTTCAACAGAATTGCTGAACACTAATACTAATTGAGGTAGAAAAAGCAAAATTTCAAAGGAAAGAGTATCAAATTAATGAAACACTGACAGGTTTGAGTCACATTTTTTAGACCAAAGGGTATGAACTGATAGTGGAACAAGCTGATAGGAGTGGTAATAGCAGTCTATTCAATGTCCTCAGGAGCCACAGGAATTTGATGATAAGCACACTTGCAGTCCATAATGGAAAACACTTTTATGTCAGCCAAGGTCTGAGTGAATTCTGCAATGTCCATGAGAGTACACGCATTGAGCCTGTGATAATCTCCACATATGTGCCAAGTGCCATCCTGTTTGACTATGAAATGAATGGGTGATGACCAGATACTGCATGAAGACTCAATGACACCTGCTTGCATATATTCATAGATTTGTTATTTAATGGCTGCCAGTTTTGCCAGTCAAAGACATCACAGCTTGCAGATGGGAGGTGGCTGCTAGAG
Source organism: Locusta migratoria (assembly GCA_026315105.1). Lineage (NCBI taxonomy): Eukaryota > Metazoa > Arthropoda > Insecta > Orthoptera > Acrididae > Locusta > Locusta migratoria. The sequence continues at coordinate 456,439,397 of CM048755.1, forward strand.
TGGGACACAGTGCTGGCAGTACGACTGTGAAACACACTGGCATGTCAACCAAGTTTTGTTTACAAACGTCCATGTACAAGTGGCTTGGAGACACAGAACTGACACAAGTATATTAATAGTTTTGCATGGGTAAGGCTTCTATCTCACACGGTATTCTGATCTTCAATTAACCAAACAAGCTGATTCTTTAGGGTTAGATTCATTACAATGGGGAATGCTGTCAGAGGAAACACTTATTCCTGAAGCACCAGAAAAATTCGACTGAGTTGAGGAAACCACACCTCGTTGACAGAGCACATGGTCGGCGGAAGGGTACACTATTATGCTTGGCAGAACGGTTGCCAGTCTGTGATTCAAATTTTGTAAGTTTGAGAAGTCCATATTCTGAACATTCTGAAAGTTTTGAGCACAGAAAATGTGATGAAGTAAAATATTAGCACTGTTCACAGAAGATATACTAAAAAATAAATAAATAAATAAAAATAAATAAATAAATAAATAAATAAAAATAAAAATAAAAAAATAAATAAATAAATAAAAATAAAAATAAAATAAAAATAAAAACAGTGAACAAAAGCAAGAGTTAGCTAAGTTCCTGGCGGCACAATGAGCACTCGGCATAGTGAAGATGTCCTGCGATAGACCTTTCTGTGAATGTAAAGGTGAATGACTGGGGCAAGTAGTCGTGGCCTGAGCTTCAGGTGACAAAGCTGATGCAGTGAGAGGAGCCAGCAGATGTTGAACTGACATAGTCATTGTAGCAAGTCGGCAAAATGACAATCATCATATTTCTTGAGCAAAACCTGCATGAAAACGCACAACTGTGCAATAAGATGATGAAATTTGCACTCGGGGTCACCAGTCAGGAAATTGTGTGGGGTTTGAGCCCCAGAGAAACCACATATGTCAAATCACAGTAAACACTTTATTGTTCATACTACAAAGTTCAGAACAAGACTGGGTTAAAAGGACCAGTGGGCATAGAGAAGCTGCTGCTACAAAGATATTAGCCAGCAAGAGATCACACACAGAGCTTTTTGCTGTTGTAATAGTCAATAGTAGTCAAGTCCCCACACTGCAAGCAGGAACTTCCATAAAACTACTGTACTGACAATGCAAAGTAAAGAACATGTCAATTGGAAATTATTTCAGACTCCTGATGACCTTTTCATCAGTGTAATCTAACAAAAGGAAGTCCAGGTTGTAATTTCAATAATATAATGATTATAAGTTCCAACTAGTCATAAAGATGATCATTGAGCCACAGAGAGCACATAGAAGACAAATCAGTCAACGTAAGTGGTTCCTGCAACTTTCTCAAGTAAACTTTTTAATGTGATTTTTGTTTCTCATTTGCTTCTTCCAACATAAATTTAATAACATTGCATATAATCACTTGTCCTTAATTATTCAAAACTTTCTCTGCATCTAGAGTGCATAAAGATTATGGTATCATTATAATTCTATAGTAAAAATATGGCATTGAAAATGCCTGAAATGTGGTAATCAACTGAGACAGCCACATAGTTGAACAAAGAGGCGGACTTGCCCAGAACTTTCTACTATAATGAATTTTTGCTATGCTATGTTATTTTTTGTGATATCTTAGTGTGCTGATGACAATGAGAATCTCATAGTCATAAGTTACTCTGTAGGATAAAATATTCATAAGGTCTAATTTGTCAAATTTTCATAAATAAATGTTTGTGATACTTCAGATTGGAAATTGGCTATGTGTATCAAGAAAATGGAGAATTAATACCATTAAATGGCTGCAACCTGAAACTTTACCAACATGGGGAAAGTGGCACACCTCCAACACATTATGGTTTTTCCTTTGAAGCAGGTAAGAATGTATAATACTTTATTTTATATGGGGTATACTGTGAGGAAAACAATGGCAACTTTTATTTGAAAATAGATACTACTGCTTAAATAAATATAGGAACAAATGCTAGACTCCCATAGAATAATAAACTATATTGTTTACATGAGAATTTCAACTGAATCTTTTCTCAAACTACTGATATCAAATATTGACATAAATTTGTGTCAGATTTGCTATTATGTGTAGCAAATTGTAGTAAACTCATGAAACCTGTTTCTTTTAACAGTTAATGTCCTTAATAAGTTTGAAATGAAAGGGTATGGAATCGGTATCTGGAGGTATAGGACAAATGTTGAGCTGGATCACCTCATACAAGGAGCTGACATTGTGCAAATAATTAAAAGTAGGAGAATAACCTGGCTTGGTCATGTCCTCAGGATGGATACTGGCAGAACAACTAGAAAGATTTTTGAATGGAGACCAGCGGGAAGAAGGCAAAGAGGAAGACCAAGGAAACGCAGGATAGATGATGTGGTAGAGGATGTAGAAACCCTCCGAATCAGAGCATGGTGAAGAACTGCACTGGAGAGGGCAGAATGGAAGAAAACTTGTTGAAGAGGCTACAACCCACACAGGGTTGTAACACCATTAGAAGAAGAGAAGAAGACTTGATGTAGTTATGGATATTCCACATTCTTTAAACTAACATCATTGATAGTTAATACAGCATGGCCAGGGGTTATGTCACATATTAAATCCACTTAAAAGCATTGAAATGTGATCTATTTCAAAGTATTTATCATCATAATGTACACATTTTAAATAGTTTTGAAACTGTATATTTCTTGCTGAAGTTAAGGTGGAAGAAGCAAAATGAGAGTGGTGGTAGATCCAAATTTCAGAGAGAATGGGTTGGCTTGGTCCTGGTGTAGGACAATCTCTCACTACTAGTGATGCATAGATGGGTTTGTTGGGGTGAACTGGTTGCCAGTCTTCAGTTGGACACATGGCTCTTTCTCTAGGAGCCAGTTGAGGAGACAGTCTCCGTAATAAAGGAACGAGTCAGTACAAAAAATTGTAACAGGAGACCAGTAAAAGTTCAAATCAAATGCAGAGGAATCCTATGTAGATGACAAGCTGTAAGTTTAAGTAAACAGGAATTAACTTTTTTTTCCAGGTCAGCTTCTGGTAGTTAGAAATAATTTCCAAGAGTTGTGTTGTTGTTGTTCTCATGGTCTTCAGTCAGGAGACTGATTTGATACAGCTCTCCATGCTCCTCTATCCTGAGCAGGCGTCTTAATCTCTTAATAAGAACGGCAACTCACATCCATTTGAATCTGCTTATTGTGTTTGTCTCTTGGTCTCCCTCTGTGATTTTTACCCCACACACTTCCCTCCAAGGTATACCAGAAATTCCTTTTCTCACCAATTCTGTTCAGTACCTCCACATTAGTTATACGATCTAGCCACCTAATCTTCAGCATTCTTCTGTAGCACCACATTTCAAAAGCTTCTATCCACCTCCTGCCTGAACTAAACATTGTCAATGATTCACTACCATGCAAAGTAACACTCCACAAAAATGCCTTCAGGAAAGACTTCCTAACACTTAAATTAATATTTGATGTTAATATATTTCTCTCATTATCAATATTAACAATTGTTGATACCAATTGTGATCTACATCACAAGCACTGTGCAAAAACAAAATACACAAAATTAGCAGTGAAATATGACAATACAACACTTTTCTCCTTGGGGGAAATAAGAGTTACAGAGTTAAATGTTCAAATGTTTGTTAAGATTATGGGACTTAACTACGGGGTCATCAGTCCCTAAACTTACAAACTACTTATGAACTAGCTAAGACTAAGGACGGCACAAATATACAGGCCCGAGGGGGGATTCGAACCCCCGACCGTAGTGGCCGTGCAGACCGTGACTGAAGCGCCTCAGTCCCCTCGGCCACCGCAGCCGGCCGTTACGGAGTTAATCACATTTAACCCTTTCACAGTGACATTGGGAAAATGGATGCAAAACCAACATGTGTCATCAGGAAATGGATGTTTGCAAAGTGAAAAGTTTAACTGTAAATACAGGAATAGCACCTATGTGTAGGAATTATCACCCAGATATAAATGGGTGTAGCAGTCAAAGCATTAAAGAATCATTCATTGATTTATTCATTTAGTTCTGCACCTACAACCCCAAATGTGAACTTGTAAGGATGTGTAGCTAGTAAAGCCACACATTAACAAAATGAATGGATGTGAATGTTCACTGCTTTTCATCTGGAAGATTGACAATGGTTACACTTAATATGCAATATGCTGTGTAAGCATTATAGGCCTGTTGTATATATTCTCAGAGCTGTCCTTTAATAAACTGTTTTATTACAAACTTTTGTGCCACTTGCACATCTTTGAATGCAAATAGGCTTAGATTCAAAATTACATGAATCAGAGACATCTTTTCCTCTCTTCTTCACACACCACACTGATGAAAGAGAAGATTGCTCCTCTCTACATAACAGAAGACTTGAGGAAAGATTGACTGTCTGGAGGTTATTTTCTGACCTGGTCAAAGCTTAATGAAAGTAAAAAGGATATAGCTTTACTACAAAATAGAACCAAACAACTTATGACAGTGTAGGAGGCCAGTATTTATCCACAGAAAGCAACTTTTAATATTGAAAGAACATGAAATGGTCAATGCTTATAAAACTGCTTTTTACTTCCCCAACAAGGAAGTTACTTATGAAACAACTACTGATCATCTGTCAACAAGTTCCTCAAGATGCTATATGTGTGGACAATAAATTAGAGAAACCTTCCTGATTTTGCTCTGCCATCAGTTTAACCTCATTCTCATGAGAGTTAGCTGACGGATTTATCTAGTACAGCTCTAACCATGGTGGCCCACTTCCCTACCTAACCAGTAAGACAACATGCTCAATATGTGAATTGGTAGCTGGCTACCTCTACTTTTCAATGATTATCAGGCTTCAAATGAAACCATTCAAGGTTTCCTTTCTTCTCTTCTTCACACACCACAATGCTTAAAGAGAAGATTGCTTTTCTCCTCATAATAGAAGACTTAAGAAAAGGCTGATTGTCTGGAGGTGATTTTCTTACCTGGTCAAAGCTATTGCAATTGGAAGTGATCTTGATGTGCCACATAGCAGGAGGCCAAGCATTCGTGTTGAGACTTGTGTTGTTGTGGAGGAGTCAATTCAGAGATCACCAATGAAATCTATGTGTAAACATTCAGCAGAGATAGAAATTCCCAGGTTGACAATGAGAAATCCTATTTGAAAGGACTTAAAAATGAAGTGTTACCATCTGGTAACAGTTGATGAGTTAAGTGACAGTGATTTAATGCTCCATCATTCTCTTACAGAAAGAGCTAAATGTGTAATGTATTGTTCTCTTATGAATGTGCAATTTACCAAAGCTTCCATAATCAAAACATTTATTTTTGAGCAAAAGTAAATCCTTATCTTTATGAAGAAATCAAGAACAATCCACCCCATGTGATGATCTGGGCAGGAGTGACAGCTAAACATCTGTTTCACCTTTATTTTTTTGAAGGGGCTGTAAATCAAGACAATTATCTGAGAATATCAGGCAAGTGGTTGGTCACACAAATGACAAGAGACATCTTTGACCTTGAATACTCAGAACTGCATGAAACCATGCTTAGAATAACAAACAATCATAAACAAAACAGTGGTGTGCATCATTTTGGTGCAAAATTCTGCACTTGTCTACTAGCACCACTAGATGGTGGCACAGTGTAGCTGCACTAACCAGTGCTCCAGCTGCGGTATAGCTGCAGTACGTGTTTGTCTCTTGGAGTGCTCACAAGCAAGTTACTGTGTAAACTGTGTACAGTGCAGTGACATCATGAAGAGATTTAATACTATACATGTAGTCCAAATATTAGGGACCAAATTGTGATGTGCTGAATATGGAAATGACACCAGGGCTGAGGTGATGGAGTTTGGAGATATATAATATAACATAGAATTTGAAGGACAGGAGAAACCTGAACCTGAAGGTACATGGCATATAATTAGTGTGGCTTTTGATATTGGTCTGTGCAAATGCAAAAGTGATTTGGAATGTGATAAAGTGGCTTTAGAGAGGTATGTACATTCCTCTCTCCCATTTTGTATTAACCACTTCACTGAAATCCTGCATCTGCAATTTTAAGAGTAATGTAAGCACTTTCAGGTGTATGTTACTCCTATATCTGTGTGTTTTGCACTGTTATAAGTATTTTAAACAGAGTTTTTGGTGCTGCTGATTGAATAAGTAATGATACAATTATGCCATTAAATTACACATAATTTCCTTCCTATGGTATTGATATCTTGTTACTTTGTTTCTCTCTGTTAAAATGTTACTTGAGGTACAATGCAATGTTTTGGATGGAAATACCACACAGCACCATCCTGTTTATGTTTGCCTGTTATTCTAATCATGGTTTCAGGTGGTTCCAAGTGTTCAAGGTCAAAGGTGTTCCTTGTGAGAGTCAAAGGAGTAATTGAAACCATTAGTCTCCAACAGGATGGTGCTACACCACATTTTTCATTGAAAATTTCAAGGCTCTTTAAGGAAGTTCTTCCAAATTGCTTGATTGGTCATCAGAAAATGCCTCTGCCCCATTGCCCTGACCTCCAAGAAACCCAGAATTCACTATACCAGACAATGCATTCTGTAGCATCATTAAAGTAGAGCTGCAGAAACACTGATACACCACAAACGATCAGCTGAAGGAAGCAGTTTGTGCTGCCTTTACACCAGTTATGCCAGATTTGCTGCAGGAGATGAATAAACAAATATGGCACCAAATCAAACTGTGCATTGAGAATGATGGAATGCACACAGCTATTTTTGATCCTTAGTCAGGGAAGCATTGTGAAATGTGACAACATTGAAATAATAATATTATTTTAATACTTGACACTTGATTTATTATTTTTTACCCCAGAAGTGGGCATGGACCTTTGCCCACCCTGTATATAAATTATCTAAAAGGTAACCTGAACAGTGGTGTCAGGCTGTTTGTTTATAGATAGTCTAACAAAGTGATTAGAATATTTATACCAATTGAAAATAATCCAGACAAAATATCTGAATCATACAAAAAGTGAGCATTGACTCTAAATAAAGTAAAGTATGAAGTCATTTACATAAGTACTAAAAGAAATCTGTAAAGGAGACCACAGCTCTTTGGCATTCCTCCATGCAGGCCTCTCGTTGGGACTCTGTAGTCATGTGCCAGCTCTGCATTGGCCATGCTTGGCTCATGCATGGCCTATTTTATTTAATACCAGGGCATGTAGCAGCAGTTATAGCCAGTAATGGAAGCAACACTCAGTGCTGATTTCAGCATCTTTCTCACTTCTCACAGGGAAATAGGAAGTATTTTGATAATATGATTCTTGTACAACATGTTATCACCCAAATATCTTTGGCTGTGATATCTCTGATCCTTCTTGGTGTTCATTTTGGATGAGCTGCAGTGTAGATTAACAAAAAATCACATACTTCTGTTACTAACATTCAAATGAGATTACTGCTGTGGTAAAAGTGTGCTACTATGCTTCGTGGTTCTCCAGGGATGGCTGAATTACAGAGTACTAATGATACCTCTCGCTGTTAGTTGATGGCAATGCAGGGAGCCCAATTCAGTAGGAAACTGTTCTTACAGATGACATAGTAATTATGGAAATAAAAGATTTTAACAGGTAGTTAAACAGGTATTTTTATGAAACAGACACCCAGTCAAACATTTGGAAAAAATATGAAGGCCATCAAGTAAATATCATACAAATAAATACAGAATTAGAAAGATATATTGATAGTTTCTGTAGAAAAGAACTAATTATAGACTAGAACAACACAAGAAATTATACATACTAGGCCAAGTAAAGCAGTATATGTTTGCTTCTTCTGGCAAACAGTTTTATTCTGATACAGAAAATATAATGGATATCTTATTGAATTCAGTTATCTTTTTATGGTTTTTAATTGGGCCACTAAACCTTTGTACAAGAAAGCAATGCAGGTTATTTAGTGTCAACATTAAATGAAAATAAGTCCAGAATGGAGTTAACAACAATATTAAAAGGGTAGATTGCTACTCATCACATAGAGGAGCCATTGAGTCACACAGAGAACCAGTGTAAAAGCCTGTGAGAAAGGTTTAAGCTTTCACATAAGTTTTCCTTCCAAAACAGAAAACATAAATATTCACCTAAACATAACTTTACAAACATAGTCCTTGTCTCGACACACTGGAGGCCAACTGCCCAGGCAGTTTAAGCAGTCTCCTACATTTAGCTGTCTATGACTCATTACCTCCTCTGTGTGGTGAGTAGCAGTTTATCCTTTCCATATTGTTGTTAATCTCAGTGTTTCAAAATGTTCAAATGTTTGTAAAGCTTATGGGACTTAACTGCGGGGCCATCCGTGCATAAACATACAAACTACTTATGAACTATCTTATACGAAAGACGGCACAAACATCCATGCCCAAGGGATGGGGAACAGCCTCGTGCATCGTAAATCTCAGTGTTTCCTTCCATGAAAGTGAAAGTAGCATTACTCATGGTATAAGATACTAAGGAATCACACTGATATCTGGCATTCATGTTAATTAAACACTGACCATTGTATTCTGTTCCTCCTTTTAGTATCTACTGGATTCATCTCTAGAACCGGAGTTTATTGGCGACTTTCTCCTCCTCTTGTTATTTTTATACTTTTTAACTTTGTTTTCCCTCCACATTTACTTCCTTTTTTTACCATCAAAGTAATGACTGGCTTAAGCATATCAACATTTAATATGTTCTACCACTTAATGCTTTTATTAGCCTTTAACAATAATCTCACTTTTGAAAAATAATGTCATCTATATGGTGAGCAAGATTTAAAATTGATTACATATTTTGTTGTTGTTTAATGTTTCAGGAGGAATGTGGTACCATGTTCAAGCAGAAATCTTTGAAAGATCTGAATTTTATATTGGTTGGGAGTGGGAAAGTCGTGTGGTGGAATGCCTAGGGAATTTCAAGGTGAATGGAGTTAAAGGATGGGGTGCAGCTGAATGGCAGTATCGGCATATGGGGGGTCGCCCAGATGATGTAGCTTCCACTGATCCAGAGTGGGCAAAAAGCATTGAGAAGGCATAAATACTACTAAAAAATTTTTATCCATGTTCTCATTGTCACATTATAGAATCCTTTCAGATTCATATAATGCAAGTGTGGTGATGTATTGTCTAATGGAAAAGTAAAGTTTTGTCCTTAAACAATGTTATTTCAATTTACAATTATGGAGTAATCATTTTAGTATTGTCACTGAATATCAGAATACCTCATATTTGCAACTGGAATATACTGAAGTGTATTAGTTAATGTATTACTCAGTTACATTAACAGGAAATGGAACACTGAAAGTGTATTTGGAATAGTCAGATTACAAAATGAAGAAGATGAAATTCCGTCAAAAATGATGTGACAATATTTTTTAAATTAACTGCATCTATATAACTTGCAGATAGTCTAATTGAATTAAGTTATTTAAATACTGCAGTAGCAGTAGGCAATCAGGTCAATGGTATAATTGACTTTTACAGAATTATATGTTGAACACAAAATCAGAAAACAAATGTGTGGTGAACAGGTTGTTGGAGACAGAAGTCAGTCATTAAATAAATAGTGTCTTTTTTGAAATGTTCAAAAGAACAGATACCATTGGTTGACATTAACAGCCATAAATTTATGAATTAGAAATATCTCAAAATCTAAGATGTTTCAAGGCATTGAAGTAAATTCAACAGCAACTGCTGGCTCAAGGCAGGAATTCCAGGTTTGAGTCTCAATGCAGTACAAATTTTAAATGCATTTAATTCAGTTTGCTGACACAGCCAAGATGTTTAGATATTTTTAATTCAGAAACAAGTCATTAGCAAAGACAATAGATGTAAAATGCGGTAGACAAAGGACAGGAATAAATGGATATAAAGAAATGGAACAATAGTAAGAAACTGGTGTAAAGTTATAATATGTGAACATTTCGACATGTCACTTATGTTATATTTCTATTAGCAATCTATGATCAGTTAACTTAACCATATAATATTCTTTGAAGAGGTTTCTATGAGTCATTCAAGTAACATTGAATATTCATATTATGCATTCACTAATACTGTTTTCTGTTGTGTGCTTGATTCCATGTTCTGTGTTGCATACAATATTAAATTTACAAGTGGGCACTTTGCAATGTGCATCCCTTGTTCTGATGTTGCTGAAGCAGCTCCAGGCTCTTCCGAATCACACAGTTAGTTTGATGGTGACTGTTGACCTCTCATACTGGTTTCCTTGATTTAAGGCTGATATGTGCAAAGTGTGAAAGGTTTTGAATTGATACTGATTTTAGCTCACCATTTTTAATAGGACATAATTTTTTCACATGACTGCTAGCTTGTACAGGGGTGAATGCTTGGATAGCTGATCATGGTGCTGTACATAAAGTATTTGATCATGTTTCTTACCTTCTTACAGTCAGCTTTCTGATAATTTTGTTTGCCATACAGTCTTTTCACCGATTGCATGTCTGCTCCTGCTGGAGGTTTGACTCCTCCCTTTGGCATGGGTTTGTGTGTTGTCCTTAGTATTATTTGGTGTAAGTTAGGACTTATGATCTTAGCAGTTTGGTCCTTTAGGTTTACGAACATTTTAAGATAATTTTGTTTACATTTTTAATTTATTGTGCAGTTTTTTTATAGATGTCAATCAGTGCTTAGAATGTTTCAAAAACAACAAAAATTACAGGTTTATTAATAACCAGCTGGAACATGCTTCTGTAGGATTACAAAAAAGGTGAATGTGTTCCTGTTTAAAAGATGTTTACTGAAAAGTGTTAAACCAACTGATACAATTCTCATTCCACCTTACCAAAAATTTTAGCATGTGACTTTTTGTGTTTTTTTTTTTTTTAATCTTAAATAAAGTAGCAGAGAGACAGTGGTGGTGTATTAGAGAGGTGACAGTACCAGTTTGACAGAAAGAAAGAATAGACAGTGATAGTGAGAGAAGACAGTATAAGAAAAAAAGAGATGGATGGAAATAGTAGCAGTGGGATCAAAAGAGAGAGGAAACAGTGAAAATGAAAAGGTGAGATGTGTGGAGACCATACTTAAGCTTGGGCTATCTGGATAGCCATCCTCCTCCCCTCCCTCCTGACTTGATAACTTCAACAAAAATCTTTGTCCACTTTCCCCCATCCTCTATACCCATGCGTTAGTTTTCTGGTGTAGGGGTTAACACTCCAAGAAACCATTCACAATAACATATTTAGAGACAATGGTGGTTCAAGAGAAAGACAGCAAACTGCAAGTGAGAAAGAAAGAGACAGTGGCAATGGGAGGGAGAGTAAATCTGATAAGGACAGTGGCAATGAGACACAGAGACAGTGTTAATGAAGAGTGAGAGAAAAGGGTGAAAAAAGTGACAGTAGGAGGAACAAAGAAGACAACGTGTCATTGCAAGGAAAAGGAGATATAAAGATACTGTACATATACAGGCTGTCTCACACCAGATATCTCTGGAACTACAAGATATTGAAATATGACTTTCACTGGCATCGACTTATGGCAGAGACAAATGAAAGTAAATATTATGAGATAATCTAAAACAAATAAATGTTAAATATTATTTTCAACACAAAAATATGTTTTTAAATGGATACCCCATGTTATTTTTTATGCAATCAAAACAAATGGTGTTGCTTACATTGCAATACATCAACTACATCCTGAGAAACTTTGAAGTGAAATTTATGCTTGAAATAAATGAAGTGTGCAGCTAGTGCACAATTATGGGCAGTGTGGGGTTCTCACTTGAGTGTCAGGATGTGTGTTAGTTGTGCGCTTCATTTATTTCAAGCATCAGCTTCACTTCATAATATCTCATAATGTAATTGAAATATTGTAATGTAACCAAAACTGTTCATTTTGCAAGTTTTTGTGCTGTTGATTGCATAAATAATATGGGCTGTTGATTAAAAAAGTTTGTTGAAAATAATATTTGTTTGCTTTTTACGCTGTCTAATAGTACTCAGTTTCATAAGCCTGTGAAAGTCATTTTCAATAATATGGGTTGTCCATTAAAAAAGTTCGTTGAAAATAATATTATGAAAATTCATCATAATTATGGTTTAGGATCAGCAACTGGGAATATTTTGGAAAACGATTTATTTTGTCCATCACAGTTGGACAATTTTGAAGTCAGTGACTAGTTTCAGACTCTACCGCCCATTATCAAACCATTAACCTTTTTCAAACCATGATAATCCAGTGCATGTTACAAATGGCTGCTAAAATCTTGTACATTATCCTCTGTCAATACATATCACTAGTTACATAGCCGTTAAACCAGTTGAAATATCCATGAGCCTCCAATGTGTACTGTGCAACTGTGATGGACAAAATAAATCGTTTTAGAAAATAATATTTGTTTACTTTTTAGACTGTCTAATAGTACTCACTTTCATAAGTCCCTTCTGTAAGTTCATGCTTGTGAAAGTTGTATTTCAATATCTATTGTTATTCCATAGATACATAGGACAAAAAGTTCAAGTAGGACACCCTGTATACAGTGGCAGATTATGTGGGCGCAGAGGGGGTGGACCACCCCCTGGGCCTCTTGTTCTGGGGGTAGAGGTCTCCAAATCTTGAGGATCCCCAGCGATGGCTTATACCTTCATTAAATAAAAGGCAGTCTGGAACGCAAGGCTCCATACATATGCAACATATAAACATAGGTACTTACCTATTATGCCACGTGTTCAGTATTGGTGCAATTACTCAACATGAAATTTATTTTGATGCCTAACCTATTTACACTGTTGTATTATAAATACAATATAAAAATAAGTGCAGTAAAGAGTGTGCCAGTGAGTCATTTTCAACCAAAGTATTATATAATAAAATTACTCTCCTGATTGTCACACATGATTATTGTATACACTGACTTAGCAAATGTCATTCGATAGGCACCTAATATCATTTGGCGCCTCCTCTGGTCTTACAGACTGCAGTGATGTGATGTGGAAGTGGTTTACAAGTGTCTGGTGCTCCTTTAGATGCATCTGACATCAAACTGTTTGCAGAACGGTAGCCAATTCAGGTCTGTTCACGAGTGGAAGATCCATGGCATGGAGCCTGCATGCCAACATCCAGGGCGTGTTCTATAAGGTTCAAATTAGAGCTCTGAGCTGATCAACTCAGTCTTCCTTCCCAGTGTGGACAAATGATCAAAATATTTTTTAGAGTTCTCCTAAGTAAAATGAAATGAAAAAATTAGATTACTTAAAAGTTAATCAAGTTATTACAATAATATAACATAGTTACAATTATTGTTATTTTTGGAATCATTGTTAACCAAGGTAACATCCAATCTAACTTAGGTCTCAATATTCTCGTATTATTTTTGCTAGGTATATTGAAGTGTTTCCTGGGCTGACACCGACTCCAAAACTAAAAATAATTGTAACTACATTATAGTATCGTAATAACTTGATTGACTTTTAAGAAATCTAATATTTTTCATTTTATTTTACATAGGATAACTCTAAAAAAATATTTTGATCACTGTTTGTTATTCATAGGCATGTGTTGAGTTAGATTTAAAGTGGGTAGGTACCTACCTATCTTCTTGCATGGTAAACACATAGATCGTACCCACATATTGATGAGTAGAAAAAGTAAGTTGCAGAAGAATACCCAATTATTTCTTTACTTTTTAGTGCATATTAATTTGTTTTGGAATAATTTTCTTTTTTTGGAGTTTTTTTTCTGTAGTGAATCTGAAGTACAGTAACAATTGTTTTTGTTTTTTTTAAATATGGGTGGACTACTAAATGTATTGCTCATTTGAGACAGTGCCATTTAAATATCCCAAACAAAGTTGGGGAGAAATGGCTATCTCAACAAGGAAAATATATCTTGGGGACAAATTTAAAAGAGACTTGCCAAGAGCACAAAAATAGACTTTCAAAAATGTGGCTTTACATGAAAAAAGTTTTGAACAGGGAATTACTTGACCATAACGACATTACAGTAGATGACTCAAATATCTGGATAGCCTATAAAAGATTCGGCTGAGTATTGTTAATTTGCTCCTAAGAATTGAAGGGTTCTCTTACTTTGTCATTGACCCTATAATCAGAACCTAACCAAACTCTCATCAAACTACCCTTGAAATACATCCTTTCCAATAAAAAAAGAATCATCGAAATAGGTTGGTGTGATATTGAGTTATTTGTCCATTTGTTGCACAGATAGTAACTGCAAATTTAAGATTTATATGGTTTTCTTATGGCTGCCGTTGTCAGATCTAGACCAAATTGAAATGGGACCACATGGGAAGCACCGGCTTTCAACTAAAAAAAATAATCAGTTCACACGGTTGCCTTCAAACTCCTTTTTTGAAGTTGGTTAAAAAGGAGAGTATAAATTATGAACAGAGATAACATCTGATTGCCTTCAAGGCATTATGTAAAAATTACACAGCTACATCAAGATTTTCTTAGCTGTACGCATGAATCAAGTGTGTTTTCCCAGTCTACGACTAAGCAATTGGAAGTCACGGGAAATAAGGTATAGTTACCAACACCAGTGGGGCTCTTTACACCAGTTGTGATCATGTAACAATACAAATGTCAATGCCTATTGCAAGTTACACTCACAATGCACCATACAGTGCTGTGTGGAGTATAAAAACATACATACATGTACCAACTTTCAAAGTGATAAATCAGTGTTGACAATTATTATAACATATCCTTGGCCATACAGAACCATACAGTGAGTTGCAGAGTATAAAAATGTTTTCCCTAAAAACATATATCACAAATGCCAAATACCATTCTGACTGGTCAAAAAGTGTGAAAATCTATTGTAAGGTACCCTCCTCCATGCATTACTGCACAGTGACTTACAAAAGGTAGCTTACGTATTAATTCATTGTTTAAGGTGTCTCCATTCCAAGTGTTACCCAAATCCAAACAGCAAATTCAGCAAGAAAGAGTAACAAACCTACACTCAAACTTTTACATTGTATAACATATACCAGTTGAAAAATTCTAGTCAGAGTAAAGGAAAGGAGAATATGTTCCTCTTTAAAGACTCTGAAAGAAAAGGCACAATGGATCAACAAAAGTAAGCATCTAATTTGGGGGACTATATCTCTCCCTATCTGTAGTTAGTTCTTTCTTGAAATGTTGGAATTTGCAAGCAGGACAATGGACATGTCCCACAGCTCGTAGTGTACATGACTTTTTCAAACAGCACCAAGATAAGTTTATAATAATCCTCTGGCCATGAAACCACTTGCATTTAAACCAAATTGAGAATTTATGAAACCATCTTTGATTTGGCTCTTTGCACCATGGACTGTAACCAATAACTTAAAACAGCTGACCACAGTACTGGACTCGGCATAGTTTCACATTTCTGTCAGTACCTTCCAAAATGTCATTGCCTGTCTTTCTGTCTGTCTCAAAGCAGTTTTCATTACAGATGGTGGTTATTCAGGCTTCAAATTAATGTACTTGGACAGTGTAGGAAGTGGAAAGTTGTTAGAATGCCTCAATCCTGGGGAAAAAAACCTAACTAATTATTGCCAAATTACTGAGGGCACTTGCAAAGTGAATGCTATCTTTTGTACATTAGATTTTGATGTTTAATGTAGATGAACACCACTGATATGCTTCTCCTTTCTGTCTCCATAAAAAGAAGGATGTGTGAAGCATACAACTACAACCACCATCATACCTTAGTGAAAGATGTTACTGAGAACATGGGAAATTCCTGGTCCTATATAAAATCAATAAGCAGGTTAAAGACTTCTATGCACTCATTCAATCTGTCTGGATTGGCATTAGAAACAGCAAAAGGAAAGCCAAAGTTTCAAATTTCACATTTAAAAAATCATTCACACAGAAGAATCATGCATACACTGTCATCTGACCATTAGACTCCTGAATGAATGACATATGTATATGCATCTCTTGTGTAGAGAAAGCAGATGAGAGAGTTGAAGACAAACAAGTTGTTAGTACCTATGGAACCCCAGTTCTCCTTTACATAGATTACTATACATAGTTGGTCCCTTACATTGCCTTTATCATGAATCTTTGGTCCAGAACAAAGTCCCAAGAGATTGGAAAAAAGTGCAGGTGATTCATATTTATAAGAAAGTTAAAATAACAGCACACAAAATTACAGATCACTATTATTCATGTCCATTTCCTGCATAATTCTTGAAAATATTGTGAATTTTAATATAATAATTTTCCTTGAGACTGAAAATCCTTTACCCATACATCAGAAAACATTGCTCATTTGCAACTCAGTTTGCTCATTTCTCACTTATCTTGTTAACAATGGATGAAGGGTTAAATGTAGACTGCATATTCCTTGAGTTTCAAAAATCATTTGACATGGTGCCACACTGCAGACTGTTAACAAAGGTACGAGCATATGGAATAGGTTCCCAGATATGTGAGTGGTTTGAGGACCTCTTAAGTAACAGAACTCAGTATGCTATCCTTAGTGATGAGTGTTCATGAGAGACAAAAGGATTGTCAGTAGTGTTCTTAACAAAGTGTGACAGGACCACTACCATTTCCTATGTACATAAGTGACCTCAGCATATAGTGAATTTCTGAACTTTAGTCAGGTACATAGAAAAACAATCACATTCACACAATTTAAATTTTCAGCCACAGGCTTCCTCAGGAAGGAGCATACATACATACAAAGATAGACATTCCAACCTGGTATTTCCATCGTTACATAAATTATTTTACAGACAGGGTGAGTAGCAGTTTGCAGCTGTTTGCTGAGGTTTCCGGGAAAGTGTTGTTAATGAGTGACCATAGTAGGATACAAGATCACTTAGCCAAAATTTCTAGTTGGTGTGATGAATGGTAGCTAGCTCTAAATACAGAAAAAACATAAGATGATGCAGATGAGAAGAAAAAACAATACCATAATGTTCAAATACATTATTAGTAGTGTACTGCTTGACACCATCACACTAATTAAATATCTACGCATAATGTTGCAGAGCAATAGGCAATGGAACGAGTATGTAAGAACGGTTATGAGGAAGGCAGATGGTTGACTTAAGTTTATTGGAGGAATTTTTGGGAAGATGTAAAGGAGACTATGTATATGATACTAGTGTAACCAACTCTTGAGTACTGCCTAAGTGTTTTGGATCCCCACCTGATCAGTTTAAAGGAAGACAAAGAAGCAGTTCAGAGGTGGCCTGTTAGAGTTTTGACTGGTGTATTCAGTCAACATTTGAGTGTTACAAAGATGGTTCAGGAACACAAATGGGAATCCCTGTGGCAAAAGAAGTATTACTTGTTATTCAACTTGTAAATTTTGTTTCTTGACATGTTCCACATCCACGAGGATCCCCTCAATATGGATCTACGGAACAAATAAATAATCTAATCTAATCTAAAAACAATGTTCTTTCTGAGGAAAACTGGGTGCACAAGGATTCTAATGTTGTCAACTTACATTTCACATAAGGAGCAGAAAGACAGAGAAATAAGGGCTTGTACAGAGACAACTAAGCAGTTATTTTCACTCTGTGGGTAGAACAGGTAAGAAAATGACTAATTTTGATTTGAGGTACTCTCTTTCATGCCAGGCATGACAGAGTGGCTTGCAGATTATGTATGCAGATGCAGATCAAAACTTTAAGAATTGTTAAAGACAGCTGGCAAAATCTGACTCTAAAAAGTGATATTGTAATTTGTCTTGTCTTGAATATGTAAACAAACAGCATGAATTTCAATTTCAACAATATTTCCACATTAAGTGTTTTGTCTAAGAAACACAAAATTTTTAGGTGTGCATATTGACTGCCACAGGAAGTGAAATGGGCACACAAAGATACGAACAAAAGTATAGTTTAAATCATACATTGTGTTTGTAGTTATCTCCTTAATGTGTAACACAAAATGTTTGATGTACTTTCTATGGACACTCAGTCCTTAACTGAGATCAAATGCTCAAAAATACAGCCTCAATGTTCATATCACAGAAAAGGGTCATAAGAATAACTATAAAGAACAATTAGTCTCCAGAATGAAACTTTCACTCTGCAGCAGAGTGTGTGCTGATATGAAACTACCTGGAAGATTAAAATTGTGTGCTGGAACTGGGACTCGAACCTGGGACCTTTGCCTTTCACAGGCAAGCACTCTTCCACTGAGTTATCCTGACAAGACTCATGGTCTAGCCTCACAACTTCAATTCTGCAGTACCTCACCTCCTACTTTCCAAACTTTGGAGAAGTTCTCCTGCGAACCTTGCAGGACTAGCACTCCTGGAAGAATGTATATGGTGGAGACATGACTAAAGGATGTTTCCAGAATGAAACCTTCACTCTGCAGTGGAGTGTGTGTTGATATTAAACTTTCTTGCAGATTACAATTGTGTGCCAGAACCGGGATCGCAGCAGCTGGAGGTAGCAGTCTTGTGTTCACGAATTGTATAATATATGATTATATGAAATGTGTGTATACTCCTTTCTAATGAAGGCTGTGGCCTAAATTAGTGGGTTGAGTGTGACTGCTGCAGCTCAGTGATCATTTTGCTGTGAGTGGCAAGCAATTGTCATTATTACTGAATATTTAAAAAGTAATTACAGTAAGCATCATAAATAATGCATATCATTAAACAATGAATCATGCAAGCAACACAAAACAAATGACAGTAAAATGTTTGTGTTGGTGAAAGAAACAAAAAGAAAACAGCAGCAGCAGCAACAACAACAACAACAAATCCCACTCTTTCTAAAGTGCACATTCGTGTGGGCATGCCATTGGAAAATTCTGTGCCTAAGCTCTGTATTGGAAAATGATAATCTCCTTCCATCTTATTGAGATTTACATCTCATTCATGATTGAGGGAAGATGACTCAGTAGTCCATTAGACAATTATTGCTTATGATCAGTAAACAAAACTGAAGGCAAAACTAATCACTGAATTTCAGTGATCACATTAAAATTAGCAAACAATTACTGGATGTATGGGATCAGGCAAAATAAAACCACAACATTTTAGTTTAATAAATATCAATTTGTATAAAAAGTATCAGCTTTGTACATTTATACATAGCAATAAATAAGTACTTTTTGAAAATCATGTGTCAGCTGAGCCATTTCTAACACAAAATTATTTGAAAATAAATTATAACATCCCACAATAACCATTTTGTGAGAATAGTATATAAAAACTTTAAAGTCTTGTAGCATAAAATAATACATGTTGCTGTTATTGTAAAAAGTAACATAAGGTAACGAGATTCTTTTAAAAACTCAGTCTTATTCAAGAAGGATGGATATCCTTTCAAGTAATTATCTTTGGTGATAGCACTTTCAGTCAGGTACAAACTAAATTACATAGTTATTTAAGATTTTTACAAGCTTGTAATATCCTGAGATCTCTCTTATAATGTTTCTCAATACATGACCAAGGTTTCGGATCAAGGTCAGTAACATGGACATCAAAGGTGAATAGCAAACCTTCATCATCAGTTAATATTTGTTCTAGGTATGTACCATTTGGTGACCTGTGAACAAAAAAGGTGGTTACAAGAAAATTTATATGTGCCATGAGTAATTATATTTGCTTGATTGATGTACAGTAAGATATTGTCTCTAGATTTAAGTAACTTTTATGAGTTCCAGAATGGCTGCTTTATCAGAGGTATGAATTAATTCTTTTTTCATGGTTGCCCTCTAAAATAATGACTAGTCTCTAATTATAGCAACCGCAATAAAACATTAGGTAAATTTCAAATCATCTTTATCTGAGAAGAAAAACTTAAGACAATGTAAAATTTTAATTTCTTCTACTATGTAACCTTCAACATGTTCATTAGAACTATTTCACATAAAAACAAATTTTAATAATTATTCCCAGTTTTATAATGAAACAGAATTATGATATACCCCTCCAAAAATAGTGGTTCCATATGCCTTAGTGAAGCTAAAGTTTTATGTTTTAGATTATACAGTATATACTGATTTATTTTATCATTACCAATATTATTACTCTTTTCTCAAAATATAGTGCAAATCATGAATATAAAAATAGAACCAAATACAAACTCTTCGATCATGGCTTTTACACAAGTACAGGACAAAGCCTTCAATGTACATTCAATGGAAGATTTTAAACAACTTGTTGGTAAAATGAGAGAGCATAAGCCTAAATTAAATAATTTTCTGTTGGGTAGTCCCCACACCATGTAAGAGAATCTTCACAGGAACTCTTTAAATCAATGTATTAGTTATATTACATTTGATTCAGGCCTGTAATGCTATGATCCTTTGTACAGAAAAACTTTTTTATGAATAGTTCAGGCCTGCCTTTTTTTCTTTTTCCAGAGAGGTGTGATCAATGGATTATGACATGTGCAAATGTAATTTTGCATTACTTTGATGTCCTTTGAAAGAACCATTTCACACTTTTCCTTCATTCTTAATAGTAATGAGAATATTTCACAGACTCAGTTCTTACCAAAACTCTTCCATCAATTCATACTCACATTAACCACATACAAAAAAAGTTTTTGCATCACTAATCCATCTTATACTAACCAACAGCTCTGATGTTTTCAATAATCTTTTGCGTTATGTGAGCTGAAGATGTTCATGTAATTTAATTAAGTTTACATAATTAAATGACCTAACATTACAGAGGACTATTATATAACAGTGATAATTCTAATTGTAAAATAACCTAAAAGAAATATTTATGAGTTCATGTGAAGATTCTCTTTAGCGGAGTGGTGAGTTACACAATCAAGAGCTCCACTTCGTAAGAGGAGGAGGAGCAGGGGGGACAGAGAAGGTGAAGAGTATTGAGTGGTTTTAATATGTTGTAAGATGAATGGCAACTTTTAAGTAAACATAAGAAAGTTGTAGTTCCAAACCTATTCAAAACTTAGTTATGTTATTAAAATATCAACTTTTGAACAATTGTTCTTGAAACAAAAACTACACTGCAGTATACTCTCTCTTTTCCCTGACAGCAACTGATGGTGAAGGAAGGAGAACAGGGGGGAGGGGGGGGGGAGAAACCCATGCTTTGTCCCTTGGCATGGGCACCCTTGTTCGTTCCTAACAGAACTTTTTTAACTGCTTTAAATTTGACCACCACATCTACATGACATTTAACACACCCTTGAACCATTTGTAATCTTCTTGGTCCACTGCATCATATATGTCATTTAGAGACATTGTAAAGTATTTATTCCAAGGATGCTGCTTCTTAATAAATTATTTACTGTAATTCGACAAGCCTGTTGCAGCATGAATGCCATTGTCAGGTTAACTGTAAAATACATAGGTTGGTATACTATTAAATTTAACAGTATAATTGTAATGGAAAATGTACAGTTTATACATACATTTGTAGCCCCTCCTATCCTTGTAATATGACTGTTTATCTGTTGTGTTTAGTTCTTATTTAACAGATGTATTAGAACTGTTGTTCTTGTAGTTCTTTACATAGCTGTTTATATTTATAAAATAATTCTCACTTGTTGTTATGTAACAGCTATTTTTACAGATGTATCAGCAATATTACAAGGTTACATGCAGTTATTTCTTTAATAGTATTTAAAGTATATCTTGTCTTTGTTGGTATGTTAGTAGTAGAAATGATGCTTCTGCACTTGTATGTAATTGATTGGCCATGTATTAGTAGAATTAATTCTGGTGTGATTTTGTGGTGTTTGAGGATCATATCAATTTATGACATTTTAATTGTAATCTCATGCTTTCCAGTGATTACTTATAAGTTTGTGACAATAAAATCTCTGAGATGTTTGTAAATTATAAGTAATCATTGTAAAGCATGAGATTACTTATAATTTCATGACAGTAAAATCTCTGGTGTGTTTGTAAACAGTTCTAATACATCTGTTAAATAAAAACCAAACAGAACAGATAAACAGCAATATTAAAAGTTACAATTATCCTGTAAAATTAAATAGTATAGCCACCTACGTATTTTACAGTTAACCTGACAATGACAATCACACTGAAACAGTCCAGTTAAATTATATTATATATTATTTTGTGGCATCCTTGGCATAAATACTATACAATGTCTCTAAATACCCTGGAACATTGCTGAATACATGTGTCCCCACATACCTAAATCCTTCTTGTACAACTGTTAACTGCTTACATATTTGAAAGGTTTAGTTTTACCTTTGTATGGATAAAGAGAAATATTGGTAATGGTAAAAGACATGAATGACAACACAGAATTCCTAAATAATAGAACACAGTACATTGTTCTCGACAGCGAGTGTTCCTCAGAAATGAGTGTCCCGTCAGGTGTGCCCCAGGGGAGTGTGATAGGACTGCTGTTATTTTCTATCTACACAAATGATTTGATGGACAGAATAACTTGTAATTTGCAGCTGTTTGCTGATGATGCTGTGGTGTATGGAAGGGTGTCATCCTTAATTGACTGTAATAGCATACAGGATGACTTAGACAAAATTTCTAGTTGGTGCAAAAATGGCAGCTAGCTCTAAATATAGAAAAATGTAAGGTGATACACATGAGTAGGAAAAACAATCCCATACTGTTTGAAAACAGCATTAGTAGTGAGCTTCTCGATGCAGTCGTGTCATTCACATATCTAGGCTTAACATTGCAGAGCGATATGAAATGGAACGAACATGTAAGGACAGTTGTGACTAAGGCTTACAGCCGACTTTGGGGAAGATGTACTTCATCTGTAAAGGAGACCGCGTATAAAATGATTGTACGACCATGTCTTGAGTATTGCTCAAGTGTTTGGGAACTGCAGCAAATCAGTTTCAAGGAAGACATAGAAGCAGTTCAGAGGTGAGCAGCTAGGTTAATTACTGACAGGTTTGACTAATGTGTGAGTGTCACGGAAATGCTCCGGGAACTCAAATGGTGATCGCTGGAGGAAAGACAATGTTCTTTTCGAGAAATTCTGTTGAGGAAATTTAGAGGGCCGGAATTTGAAGCTAAGTGTAGAACGATCTTCCTGCTGCCTACTT
Organism: Locusta migratoria; assembly: GCA_026315105.1. Lineage (NCBI taxonomy): Eukaryota > Metazoa > Arthropoda > Insecta > Orthoptera > Acrididae > Locusta > Locusta migratoria. Next base: position 456,462,379 of record CM048755.1, read on the forward strand.
CCATTTCGCATAATGATCACAAAAACAAGATAAGAGAAATTAAGGCTTGTACAGAGGCATATAGGCATTCTTTTTTTCTGTGTTCTATTTCGGAATGGAATAGGAAAGGAAATGCCTAGTAGTGGTACAGTGTACCCTCCACCATGTACCTTATGGTGGATTACGGAGTATGTATGTAGATGTAGAAACACACACACACACACACACACACACACACACACACACACACAAACACACACACACACACACACACAAACACACACACACACACACACACACACACACACACACACACAGACACTCGAAGAGATAGAGAGAGAGAGAGAGGGAGAGTAGCTGTAAAAATACTAAACTATTGGGAAATTTTGTCTATTTATTCAACATCCTACCAAAGCTTATTAACCCTTTATTTGGCAATGTTGCTCTCAAGTAACATCAAAATTGAGTGTGGTTTTCTGCGCTATATTTTAATTTTCGTCCTTGGATGAGCAATAGTGCTTGAAACCAACAGTTAAGCTCTTGAATACTGTGATGTTGCATTGTCTTTTGCAGAAAGTGTCACTATAATCAGAAATTTTAGACAACACTGCTACCATTAGTTGATGGGGTACTAGTTTCTTTCAATTTTGTGATGGATTTTTGTGATGTAGGGAAAACACCCTACAGAGGGAAATAGGAAGCCTTGAAGATGATTTTTTATGAAAAAAATGTTGGCGAATACTTATCTGGGACAGTGCAAATAGGCTGATGTTGATTGGGAAGAGGAAGCCTAGTAGACATTCCTAAATTCACAGCAAATCAATAAGAATAAGAAAACAGCATCTCCTGTACCAGTAAATGAAGTACGATGTGGCAGATATGACAGTTATTCTCACTTGCCAGATTATGGGCCAAAATGAATATGCACATTTTGTCAACACTAGTACTTAACTGTGAAACATGGGAATTGTGGGATTGTTCTGGACTTTTCTACCAAAAAGGACTTGTTATCGGACTTTCCACATGAAATAGTCCAAAATAGTCCTTTCTACAGCCATAAGGACAACATCGTAGTATTTATATTGTATCACTCAGGTGCTTTTTTGGGAAATATTACCTACAGGCAAGAAACTCAATTTTGAAAAAATTCACATATAATTGTTCACATCATCTTATACAACTAATCTGAGTAACTTAATACTTTTTCTTCACTTTATTTCTGTGTGTTCCAAATAAAAGGTTAAAATGTATTGTGTATATTGTTATTAATGTAGTAGATGGTAAATCAGATATAGAACACTTGAAATCTATAATAAAAACTCCTCAAAATAGTGTTGCATCATCTGCATATATGCATGGACTCTAAGAACAGGGTTTACCAAACTAAAAATGTAACTTGCTATGAGATAAAAGCAAAACAACTAATAAAAACAGAAACATTTTGTAAAACTGTGCACTTCTATGAAATCAGAATATATCTACATTTACATAAATACTCCACATGTCACATTTAAGTGCATGGCAGAGGGTCCATCGAACAGCTTTTATGATACTTCTTTACCATTCCATCCTCTAATAGCACACATGAAAAAGGAACACCTGAATCTTTCCATTTTTACCTGATTTCTCTTATTTATTTGGATGATCATGTCTCCCTATGTAGATGGGTGCTAACAAAATATGTTCACATTCGAAACAAAAAGGTGGTGACAGAAGTTTCACAAATAAATCTTGGCACATTGAATAATGCCTTGCTTTTAATTATTTCCACTCCAACTTATGCATCATTTCTGTGGCACCCTGTAATCTATAGCACGATAATAAAAAAAATGAGCTGCCCTTCTCAGAACTGTCACTGTATCATCCATCAGTCCCACATAGTTTGGATCCCACAATGGGCAACAATACTCCAAAACAGACTACACAAGTGTAATATAGGCAGTTTCTTTAGTAGAATTATTGCATCTTATAAGTGTTCTCTCAATGAAATGTAGCCTTTGGTTTGCCTTACATACAATATTTTCTATGTGTTCTTTTCAATTCAAGTTGTTCGTAATTGTAATTCCCAGGTATTTAATTTGAGTTATGGCTTTTGGATTTGACTGATTTATCACATAAACGAAGTTTAATGGGTTTCTTTTAGTGCACATATAGACGACTTCGCACTTTTCATTTTTTAGGGTCAATTGCAAATTTTTGCACTGTGCAGATATAGTATCTAAATCATTTTGCAGCTGCTTTTGATTATCTGATAACTTTAATAAGTTATAAATGACAGCTTCATCCACAAACAGTCTAAGAGAGCTTCTCAGATTGTCACCTAAATCATTTATAAAGATAAGGGACAGTAGGGGCCCTAGAACACTTTCCTGGAGAACACCAGATAACACTTCTGTTTTACTCAATGACTCTCTGTCAATTACTACATACTGTGTCCTTTCTGACAGGAAATCATGAATTCAGCCACACAACTGTGTAAATATTCCATAAGAACATAATTTGATTAGAATACACTTGTGTAGTACAGTGTCAAAAGCCTTCTGGAAATCTAAAAATATGGAATCGATTTGTGATCCCTTGTCAATAGCACTCATCACTTCATGTAAGTAAAGAGCTAGCTGTGTTTCACAAAAATGATACTTTCTGAATCCATGTTGACTATGGGTCAATAGGTCATTCTCTTTAAGGTAGTTCATAATGTTTGAGGAATGTATATGTACTAAAACCTGCTGCAAACTGACGTCAGTGATATAGGCCTGTAATTTCGCACATCACTCCTAATGCCTTTCTTGAATATTGCAGTGATGTGTGCAACTTTCCAGTCTTCCCGTATGGGTCTTCTACTGAGTGAGCAGTTGTATATGATATCTAGGTATGGAGGTAATGTAACAGCATACTCTGAAAGGAGCCTAATTGGTTATACAATCTGTACTGGGAGACTTGCATTTGTTTAGTGATTTAAATTGTTTTAATACTCTAGGGATATTTACTTCTAAATTATGCATGCTTACAGTCGTCCTTGATTCAAATTCTGGAGTATATACTTTGTCTTCTTTGGTGAAGAAATTTTGGAAAGATGTGTTAGCAGTTCTGCTTTAGCATCTGTAGTGTTAACATTGCTATCATGTAGTGAAGGTATTGATTGTGTTTTCCTGCTGGTATACTTAACATATGACAGGAATTTTTTCAGATTTTCTACCAAGTTATGTGACAGGGTCTCATTGTGGAAACTATTATAAGCTTCTCGCATTGATGTCTGAGCTACATTTTGAGTTTCAGTAAAATATTGCCAGTTTTGGGGACTTTGTGTCAGTTTAAATTTGGCATGTTTTGGTTTTGCAAAGGTGATCTAACCTGTTTGTGTACCACAGTGGTCAATCCCCTCTTTGGTTAATTTATGTGGTATAAATCTCTCAACAGCTGTTGATATTATTTATTTAGAGATTCTCACTCAGGAAAATGTTAACTGAATTTTTATCTCCTTTTTTGAATAAATATATTGCTGAGTAACACTGTAAACTATTTTGCTCCACCCTTTGCACTGTAATGTGCTGCTCACAAAGCAGTCAGTACTTTGTTACTGAAGTCTGTGTCATTCTACAGTGGTGGCCCGATTTGGATCACCGTGTGTGTAAAGAAGGTTCCTGCAGTAGCACACCAGATTTCAACTGATCCAAATATACTTTGTTGGATTTGTGTCAGTAGTCTTTCTCATTTGGTTGGACCACACCTGTTGGAGGAAGGTTTTTGCAAGACAAAGGCTGTGCATTATGATATTGAAATACAAATCTATCAACAAAATGACAACTTCAAGCATGTAGAGTAGTTTAGATACTTTAAAGGCCTCAAATTACTCTTTATAGCTATGAGCTATATAATAGCATTAACCACACAGACGGTGCCAAGGTGGGGTAGCTTGCATAGGTGCAGCCACAGTGGATTGGTGTCTGTGGAGAGGCCAGACAAATGTGTGGTTTTTGAAGAGGGTCAGCAGCCTTTTCAGTAGCTACAGGGGCAATAGTATAGATCAGCATTTTTAAACCTGTGGGTTGTGATACCCAGGGGGTTTGTAAAGTTTTGTTCAGGAGGTTGCTGTACAGGAGGAAGTACAGTAGTTGCACCATGAAACAACCAGGCCAATGCACGTGTAAGTACTAGGTGTTCCGTAATGCAAAAACATATACTGAATAAAAGTGAAATGCATTTTATATTAAAGTTACTCCATTCCTTGTTGATCATCAATTCTCAGTTGAATATAATGTATATTGTTTTACACTCATAATAAATACACAGTGCTAACAATGAAGAAACAAAAGGCCTATAAAATGTTTTCAGGTACCAGGAAATAGCTAAATTTACAAGATACAATAAGAAATTTTGAGAAATTTGATTATTTATATTTTGAATATGTAGTGGGACCTTGCTCAACGAGCTTAATTCGCTTCTGAACTTTACGTGCAATGTGTAACCTCATTATACAACATATAGCTTTCTGTCAGATGTGTTCCATTGAGAAAAAAAGGGCTAAAATTTATCCCATAATGTAGAATACTGTATTTGTATTGTGTTTTACAAGAAAGTTGTATCAACATAATAAAATTAAATTTGTTGCCTTTAAAATTATGATCATAGTTGTGTTACCCTTCAGGGAGAAAGTAGGAGGGATCACCAAAATATTTTCAGTTGGAAGGGGGTTGCATATTCAAAAAGGCTGGGAAACACTGGTCTAGGTGATTGACTGAGCTGGGCTTGTAACATCAGCTGATGTGGCTTTAACAAGCAATTATTGCAAAACAGCTGAAATCGAAGGGAAACTACAGTCATTACTTTTCCCAAGGGAATGCAGCACTACTGTGTGAATACATAATGATGGATTCCTCTCAGGTAAAATATTACTGAGGCATTCTCATCTCTGGGTGGAACTACTTGGGAGGATGTCATGATCAAGAGAAACAAAATAGGCATCCTAAGGATCGGAGTGTGGAATGCTCTGTCACTTAATTGGGTAAGTAAATTGAAAATTTGAAAAAGGTAAATGAGTAGGTTGAAGTTAAATATGGTGGGGATAAGTAAAGTTAAGTGGCAGGATGAACAGGATTTCTGGTCAGGTGATTACAGGGTTAGGAGTACAAAATCACTTGATAGTAACACGAAAGTAGGTCTAATAATGAATAAAAAAAATAGGAAAGTGGGTCAGTTACTACAAACAGCATAGTAAATGCATTATCATAGCAAAGAGTGACATAAAGCCAACATCGACCAACTAGCTTTGCCAACAAGGAGAATAAAGAACTGTATGATAAGATAAAAGAAGTTATTCAGACAGATAAGGGAGAGGAAAACTTGATTCAGATGAGGGACTGGAACTCAGTATTAGCAAAAGGAAGAGCAGGAAAAATAATAGGTGAATATGGACTGGAGAGAAGGAATGAAAGAGAAGGTCACCTGGTAGAAATTTGCACAGAGCACAATTTAATCATAAAAAAAATTTGGTTTAGGAATCAGCAAAGAAGGTTGTATATGTAGAAGAGACCGGAAGACACCGAAATGTACCAGATTGATTTTATAATGGTAAGATATGGAACTCAAAACCAGGTTTTAAAATGAAAGACATATCCAGGTAGGGTTGCCATAATCCAGCAACCAAAAACAAGGACATTTCAGTCAAGTCATATTGAAGAAACCGATACCACCTTCACATTACTGAAGAACCTGAAACCACCACCCTTCCCATACCTGAAGAACTCTATACCACCTGTCTGCTTTTGACTGATCATGTCATAGGCGGAGAGATACTAAATGGGGAAAAATGCAGAAAATAAATTCCAAAACACAAAATAAAACTCATAATATAAAACTTTTAATTACGCACCATGAATCTTCCCTTAGCCACAGTGTACTGCCAAGCTGTCGCCATTATGTACAATCAAACTTTCAAATGATCATTGTCTTTAATTAAATCATGGGCATCATGTAGGTGGATGGGTGAACATAAACTGATCAGCTTGTATTGTAAAAAGTAATGTCATACTCATAACAAAATGAAAATGATCAATGTTTCGACCTATAGAAAACAACATGCTGACATCAGAGGTTAAAGCCGACAGGTGGTATTGCATGCTTTAGTTCACCCAGTAACATTGTCGACAAACATGATGTCATTAACGAGGAAATGAGTGCTCAACTAGTCATTAATTAAAAACTAGTCATTAATTAAAAAACAAATTATTCAAATGTACGTAATTCTGTTGCTACAATTGAAATATATTAACACCAGGTCTTATGCCAGTCATATTTATCTAAGCATTGAACAGAAGAAAGGAACTATCTTTCATGTTTGATTAGTTTATGAAAATCAGTGAAACTTGTACTTTTTATATTACATTCAATTTTGGGCACTGCATTGACTGAATCTAAGAGCAAGCCTGTTTCTTTCTTCTGTCCATTGTGTGTGTATTAATGAAAACACTCTCTCAACATTGACATTGTGCCCAGGAATGGAGAAATAGTACTGAACAATAGCAAGCATTTCTGAATACTGTTCTTCAGAAAGACAATCCTAAAAAAATTCATCCACTTTTTATGAACCATAATTGCCATATTGTGTTTCTTTTCCTCACTTAAAAAGCATTTCTGTTTTACTATCTGGTCAAATAGTACACACTCGTCCAGTTTGAAAGCTGTATTTTGTTTCAGTCTCTTCAATGAACATTCCACATCATCCCAATCAGGTAGAGTCTTCAAAAATATTCAATCAAAATGCTCAGTATGGGATAAAGGCTCACTCCATTTTATCAGGTAACAAATAATAGTCTGATAAAATGCCAAGACATCCTCATGAAAGTTTGATTGGTGGTAATGCATAATATTGAAAAGTTCCAACCTAACTTCATTCATAGATATGTCATCTTTCTCGATGTGAGTGATTGACTTTTGAAGTGAGTTCATTTGAGCAAGCAGAAAGTGTAAATACATCTCTCCACTAGCATCAGAAAAGAAGGACTTGGACAATTATCAAGACATAGGAAGTATGATTTAAGGGCCTCAAACATGTATATGAATCTTTCATTTGCAGGAAATAAGCTCATCCACCTAGTTTTTACATGTCTGAATAGACCTTTGTGTGTCATACGGAGAAAAATCATAAAAATCTTTTAGTGCTGCTGCAGAAACAGTATAAATTGAGAAGTGGTTATACACTTTGATTATTATACTTGTGTGTCTTGTGATAGAATGACTGTTCCTTTCTGAATTGCAGTATGCAATACATGAACTACTACAGATCTGTTTAATTTGTTTCCAAGTTTTATTTTCCCCTTTTCTTGCAACACCTCCAAAGTTAGTGTTTGTATTATCCTCACCAAAAGCACAAACATTTTCATAAATGCCAAATTCTGAAATAACATTATATTCATACTCATCAGTGACTGGGGGTTTCATTGTCACATTCACTTATATGTAATAAATTAATTTTAACACCTTTATTGATATCAAAATATAGGACCAGAATAGGAAACATTTTTACATGTTTGTGATTACTGGCATATGTACTGATTACTTTAGGTATTTGGTAAAGGTGCTGTATCTAGTTGGGCTATTTCTCGACATGTAACACCTACATTTTTACTTCACAATTTGATGTAAGAGATGACAGCAAAATTACTCTCCAAGTACCGGTAGCTGAATATTTAGCTTAGACAAAGCCAAAGACCATAGTATATGTACAGCAAAGACTTTGTTAAACAACAGCAGAAAACTGCAACATCAACGTACAATCGCTTATTGCGCAGATCTACTGTCACTGTTTGAAAACAGTCAAGAAATTCTGAACTGTACCATACTATCAGCAGTTTCCAACAGCTAACATCAAGATAGCAAGTAGCAGTTAACTATTTGATCAGAGAGCAGCAGAAGAACTGAAGTTAATATACAAAGATTATAGAGGAAAAATTCCTAGCAGGAAAAATATATCTAAGAAGTAGATGAAGTTTACTTGTCAGGCAAAGGAGCACAGGTAGTGACAGTAACATAAATTAAACACACACACATAAATGAAAGCTTTCGCAACAATTTTTTGCTTCTTCAGGCAAATAGCAGGGAAGGAGAGGGAAAAGTAAAGGTTGTGGGTTTAAAGGAGCAGGTGAGCAGTCATTCAAATCCCAGGAGAGGAAAGACCTTTGGGGAAAAAGGATAGGTAAACAAACACACACACCCACACATGTATACACATGCACACACACAAAGGCAGACATATGGATTCATTCCAATCCTGGGAGAGGAAAGACTTACCTTTGGGGTATATGTCCGCCTTTGTTTGTGTGTGTGTGCGTATATATGTGTGTGGGTTTGTGTGTTTGTTTACCTATCCTCTTTCCCCAAAGGTAAGTCTTTTCTCTCCTGGGATTGGAATGACTCCTCATCCGCTCCTTTAAACCCACATCCTTTCCTTTTCCTTCTCCTTCCCTGCTCTTTGCCTGAAGAAGCAATGGTTACGAAAGCTTGCTTTTATATGTGCGTATATTTTATTTATGTTACTGTCAATATATATAAAACAGATGACTTACCCAAAGGACAGGCTTGTCGACAGACACAAATAAAATCGCACACAAACACACATACAAGCTTTCGCAACCGTTGGTCGCTTCTTCAGGAAAAGAGGAAGAAAGGAGAGGAGAAAGGGAAGGATATGGGTTTTAAGGAAGTGGAAAAGGAGTCATTCCAATCCCAGGAGTGGAAGGACTTACCTTAGGGGAAAAAAAGGAAGGTAAACAAATACACATACAATCACACATATCCAAACGCAAACACACCTAGACAGACATTTGTAAAAAGACACACCCACACACATTGGCTTTTTACAAATGTCTAGATGTGTTTGCATTTGGATATGTGTGAGTGTGTGTGTGTGTATATGTTTACCTTCCTTTTTTCCTTCCACTCCTGGGATTGGAATGACTCCTTTTCCACTTCCTTAAAACCCATAACCTTCCCTTTCTCCTCTCCTTTCAAAATCCATGATGTATGGCAACTCTATATCCAGGAGCAGATATACCCTCTGACACTAACTTACTGGTTAGTTTTGTGTCCCGACTTCGTCGCCGCTTTTGTGTCCCAGCCTCGTCGTAGGTGTCGGTGGAGGGGAGCAGCCAGAAACTATAAACACTCGAGTAAATTAGAAAGATATATATATTGCACAGAATGTAACAATACTTAACTTTTACAGAGTACGGCAGAATGTTGATACATAGTTGTTAGAGGCCTGCCTAGTGCCTGTACAATAGCAAAGTCTTCACTCGTGCCTATCGGAGTACGAAGGTCCTAACTCGTTGCTATCTCAGTCCGAAGTGCGAAGTGGCCGATGTCTTTCCGTGGTGGCCACGAGCGGCGTTCCAGCAGAGGGCGCTCGTGGCTGTCGTCGTGAGATCGCCGCGCCGTGCGTGCATGGCGGCGCGCGGCGAAAGTAGGTGGCGCGCACTTTGTACTTGTGCGACACCACACCCCTCCCCCCCAAACCGCCGCGCCGTCGTGGCGTAGGGCTGAGGGCCACGGCGACGGCACTGGGAGGAGGGCCTGAGCGGGGGCGTTACTGGTGGGACGGGCGTCGTAGCTGAGGCCGGGATCGAGACGCCGTCCGCGCCCCGGCATCCGCCTTGCGATCCTCCAGGGAACCCGCCGAAACCTGGGGAAGGGCGCCCGCCCCCGCCCAGAGGGAGCAGGTCATCTTCTTCTGAGGTGCGTGGCCCAAGCTGGGGGGGCCCGCACGGTCCCGGAGTCCCTCTCGGTGACGCTGTCATCTGCGGCGGCGACAGCGGCGGCGACGACTGCGTCGGATGTACGTCGACGTCCATAGGGATCTCGTAGTCCGGGGACGAACGATGTGGTTGTGCTCCCTGGCGGTGAACTGGGTCTGGAATCAAGAAACCGGAGACAGGATCGCGCGGTCTGTGCAGGCGCAATTGGTTTGCGTGGCGCCGCAGCTCCGACCCTGTGGAAGAACGTACAATAAACATTTTGCGACCAAGCACGCGCTGAATGGTGCCCGGCAACCATGTCTTCTTGTTTCCAGCAAACACCCTGTACAGCACCGGCGTGGAAACCTGAAAACGCGTAGCGCCATACGAACCGACTCGGTGCGTGGGAGGCTGCAGCAGGTGAAGGAGAGTGCGGTGACGGCGGCCGTGTAGCAGCTCGGCAGGAGACGGGCCGTCACGTGGCATGCACCGATACGTAGACAGGAAAATTTGAAGAGCTTGCTGCCTGGAGTGCTGACCTTTCATCTTCTCCATGTGAGACTTGAATGTTCGAACGAAACGTTCTGCTTCACCATTGGACTGAGGGTGAAAAGGTGCGGTGGTGATATGCTGAATGCCATTCACACGACAAAACTGTTGAAATTCCGCACTAACAAACTGAGGTCCATTGTCACTGACGATAGTTTCAGGCAAGCCTTCGATGCAAAACACTGATGTTAAGGCACTGATTGTACTAGAAGCCGTCGTTGAGTTCATGGCAATCACAAAAGGAAACTTGCTGAAAGCGTCTACAACAATTAACCAGCGCGTATTCCAGAAAGGTCCGGCAAAGTCAACATGTAAACGTTGCCATGGTCCCTTGGGGCGTGGCCAGTCTGAGAAACGCTGTGGAGGAGCCGCCTGATGCTCCGCACAAACTGTACACTGTGATGTCATGCTCTCTATCTGAGCGTCCATACCAACCCAGGTACAATGACGTCTGGCCAGTTGCTTCGTCCTAACAATGCCCCAATGTCCTTGATGCAGGAGGCGTAACACTTCTCGTTGCAGGGAACGAGGAACAATCACTCGTGTTTGGTCGTTGTCCGTATGTAACAACAGAACACCCTGACTTAAAGATAATGCATGACGTTGTGCAAAATAACGTCGAACCAGAGGCCGATCAATGTCTTTGGCTCTGGCAGGCCACCCTGAGCGAACAAAACGTGCTACCACACTTAGGTCTGCATCCGCAGCTGTTTCCTGTGCAACCCGACGAGAGTTTAAAGGGAAGTCTGCGACAGCGGAAGCATCTCTGGAGTCTATCTGACAACATGCCATTTCTGAAGAATCAAACGAAACATCCTGGCCAACCGGAAGTCGGGAAAGTGTGTCCGCGTTGGCGTGTTTAGTGGTAGGTCGGTACAAAATCTCATACTGATAATTTGACAATATCAAGGACCATCTCTGAAGCTTTTGTGCCGTACGTGGCGGAATTGGCTTTGTGGGTGAGAACAACGACGTGAGAGGCTTGTGGTCAGTCAACAAATAGAATTTTCTGCCATAGAGATAATGATGAAACTTTGTGACGCCGTAAATGATTGCTAAGGCCTCCTTTTCTATCTGACTGTAATTCTGTTGCGTCGGCGTCAGTAGCTTGGATGCAAAGGCAATAGGACGATCGTGACATCCAATACGATGTGAGATTACAGCGCCTAGGCCGTACGATGAGGCGTCAACTGCTAACACTACAGGCTTCTGGGGGTCAAAGGGAATCAAACATGCATCACTCAGTAGTGCAGACTTTAAGTTGTCAAAGGCAACCTGGCAATCTTTGGACCAAACAAAAGGAACATTCTTCCTACGTAAGTGATGCAGTGGAGCTGCAATCTGAGAGGCATTGGGAATAAATCTGAAATAATAGTTAAGCTTTCCCATTACTGCTTGCAATTCATGCACATTCTTAGGAGGAGGCAAGTCTTTGATTGCTCGAAGATGTGACTGTAAGGGATGAATTCCTTGGGCATTAATCACATGGCCTAAGTACTCTATTTCAGTTTGAAAAAACGAACACTTTGCTTTATTACAACGTAGACCTGCTGCAGTCAAAACTTTGAAAAGACACTCCAGGTTTGCTAAATGTTCTTCAACTGTACGTCCGGATACCACAATATCATCTAAATAGTTCGAACAACACGGTACAGAAACTGTCAGCTGTTCCAAAAAACGCTGAAAAATAGCAGGGGCGGAAGAACTGCCAAAGGGTAGGCGTTGAAATTGAAAAAGGCCCATGTGAGTATTAATGACGAAAAATTTTTTTGATTCGTCATCAAGCGGAATCTGTAAGTATGCCTCTGCTAAATCAATCTTGGAAAAGAAGCGAGACTGTCCTAATTTGTCCATAAGTTCCTCAGGTCTGGGCAGAGGGTAAGTGTATACAATTGTTTGACTGTTCACTGTTGATTTGAAGTCCGCACAGAGACGAAGTTTTCCTGACGGCTTGGGTATAATTACTATAGGCGAGGCCCACTGACTCGCAGAAACAGGAGAAATCACCCCACTATCTTGCCAACGTTTAAGTTCTTCGGCAACTGTATCACGCAAGGCTATAGGCACTGGTCTAGCTTTACGAAATTTTGGAACTGCAGATTCTTTTAAAGTTACATGTGCCACGAAGTCTTTTGCACAACCTAGTTCCGGCGAAAACAAATCACTATATTTGTCACACAATGCATTGATTTTATCCTGAGGCACTATTGACGAAATTTGAAGCACATCTCTTTGAATTGATAAACCAAACAAGTCAAAAGCATCTAGTCCAAAAATATTCTGCGTAGATTTGGCCTGAAGAACTACAAAAGCAACAGTTTTCGTTACACCTTGAAAAGAGGCAGGCAGGCTACACGTTCCTAGCACGGGAATATTTTGACCTGTATAAGCTGTTAACACTTGCTGTGACGGCGACAATTTTGGCGAACCCAGAAGTTCATAAGTATCTTTATTTATTAATGTGACAGCGGAACCAGTATCAAGCTGAAATTGCACAGTCTTATTTTCGATAGAGAGAGTAACAAACAGCTTGTGCTTCTGGCGCACGACCGGTGCGCGAATGTGGGCAACGTCTAATACATATTGTTTTCTGCGCTTGCGCGGGTTGCGTGCGGTAGGAAGCGGCGCATACTCGGCACACAGCGGATTAACCACACTGTCACTAGATGACACTACCGCCGGATCGGCGTCCGCGCAATGCGAGGCTACTGCACTAAAATTACTTTGAGTAGCTACACCAATTCTACTGTCTCTAGCTACACAGTACGGAGCACTATTACAAGGAGCAGTTGCAGAAGGCACTAATTTCACTACAGGAATGCACTGTTCATAGTCATTTTGCTTGTCCCGAACCCGTTTCCGTTGCACTGTTTTACGCGCTCGTCGGCGCTTGCTACGTGGTGCACTATATAGATTTGCCATAGGCGCAGAACTACTTTCTTGCAATTGAGATCCAAGGAAAGCAGTGTTCAATTCCACAGCCCCTATAACATTTACAGAATGAACTGTTCTCGCACTCTGCGAAGCACTGTTTCTAACGTTACTGTTCTTTGAGTTTTTAATTTGCATACACACAGACTGCACATGTCCCGATTTGCCACATTGACAACAGGTTGCGTTGCGACTAGGGCAATGAGCACGCTTGTGGCGAGACACACACTGGGGGCAAGATTTACGTACATTTTTCTGAAATGAGCGTTGGCGCCCGTTATTCAAATCACTGTTTCTAACACGACGGGGCGACCTTTGCGTCGCACTTTTACTCTGGCTACTGTTCACTGTCTGTTCAGCACGGCCGGTAGAAAAATAAGAATCACTAGTGCTATACTGAGAACTACGGCTAGGAAAGCGTCCGTTGCGGTGCACTGAATTAACACTGTGGCTTTGCATTTCTACATCAGCTAAGTCAAAAGTATCATGCGCTTCTATAAGCTGCAGTACACTGTCTAATGAGGGGTCAGACTGTTTCAGAATTGCTGCTCTAATTCTGGGGTCCTGAATATTCTGCGTAATCGCATCCCTCAACATAACGTCACTATACGAAAGTCCACAAGAGCAAGTAAATTTACATTGGCGGGTTAAGCCCTTCAATTCCGTAATCCACTCTTGGTGTGACTGCTGCGGTAATTTCTTAAGTCTGAAAAATCGGTATCGTGCAGCGGCTACAAGAACTTTTCTCTCATAATGAGCATTCAGTGCATCTACAATTTGTTCAAAGTCTACATCACTAGGAGATGCGTGCGGGAATAGTTTTTGCAGTAACACGAAAGTTTTGGGGCCCACCACAGACAATAAAAGATGCTTAACAGTCTGACCTGTAAGTTGATGAGCCGCGACGAGTTCTTGAAACTGCGCCAGATAATCACTCCATTCTTCCTCACGTTCGTTGTATTGGCGAAACGTAGGAAGTGTTGCGGCGGCAGGTGTGGGCTGCCGAAGCGGCGGCTGTTGTTGTTGGTTAGCTGCCCGCGCTGTCAGCTCGGCCACCGCCTGGAGCAACTGGGTGATTTGCGCCGTCTGTAACTGAATAATTTCCATTAAGTTTGGGTTCGGGGTAGTGGCCATGCTGACCGATTAGGCGCCGCGTATACAAGTAAATTATAACAAAACACAAATGCAATATGTAAGAGGACGCTCTGCAACAAAAAAGTCCACAAACACGTAACTGAAAATGTTCCCCCAAAAATCTTATAATAAGGGTGGGTGGGCGGGAGCAATTTCTGCGTGCTCCGACTGCTGCTGTCTGGCTGCTGGTCCAAGGTTCGTCTATCACTCCTCGTCGCCACTTTTGTGTCCCGACTTCGTCGCCGCTTTTGTGTCCCAGCCTCGTCGTAGGTGTCGGTGGAGGGGAGCAGCCAGAAACTATAAACACTCGAGTAAATTAGAAAGATATATATATTGCACAGAATGTAACAATACTTAACTTTTACAGAGTACGGCAGAATGTTGATACATAGTTGTTAGAGGCCTGCCTAGTGCCTGTACAATAGCAAAGTCTTCACTCGTGCCTATCGGAGTACGAAGGTCCTAACTCGTTGCTATCTCAGTCCGAAGTGCGAAGTGGCCGATGTCTTTCCGTGGTGGCCACGAGCGGCGTTCCAGCAGAGGGCGCTCGTGGCTGTCGTCGTGAGATCGCCGCGCCGTGCGTGCATGGCGGCGCGCGGCGAAAGTAGGTGGCGCGCACTTTGTACTTGTGCGACACCACAGTTAGTTTATGAGCTGTAGATTAAGACTTTAAAAACTGCAAAAAGGTAGAAAAGTAATGAGATGGAACAGCAATAAATTGAAGGAACCAGAGGTTGTTGAGAGTTTCAGAGAGTGCATTAGACAATGATTGAGTAAAATGGTAGAAAGTAATATGGTGGAAAAAGAATGTGTAGCTTTGAGAGAAAGTAGTGAAGGCCTCAAAGGATCATATAGGTAGAAGGAAAAAGGCATAATAGAAATACTTCGATAACACAAGAGATATTGAATTTACTTAATGGAAGGAGAAAATACTGTATAAAAATGCAGCAAGTGAAGCAGGCAAAGGGGATTACAGGTCATTAAACAATCAGGTTGTCAGGAAATGCATATTAGCTAAGCAGGAGTACATAGAAGAATGTATAACTAAGGGAAAGGTAAATACCACCTACAGGTAAATAAAAGAGATATTTGGAGACAAGAGAAGCACCTTCATTAATATCAAGAGCTAAAATGGAAAACCGGTACTAAGCAAAGAAGAGAAAGCTGAAAGGTGGAATGAATATGCAGAGGGCCTATATAAGGGAAATGAACTTGAAGGCTGTATCATAGAAATAGAAAAGAAAGTAGATGAAGATGAGGTAGGAGATACAATACAGCAAGAATTTGATAGAGCACTGAAAGATTTGAGTGTAAACAGGGCTAAAGTAGATGATATTCCCTGAAAACTGCTGATATTGTTGGAATAGACATCCATGAAGAAACTGTAAGATGAATGAGATAAGGGAAATACCCTTATACTTAAAGAAGAATCTAATAATTCTAATCGCAAAGAGAGCATGTGCAGATGAGTTAAAAATTACAGAAATATCAGTTTGATAATTCATGATTTAAAAACACTAACACAAATTATTTAGAAATACATGGAGTAACTGGTAGAATCCAATTTTGGTGAAGACCAGTTTGGATTTAGGAGAACTGTAGGGACATGAAAGGCAATACTCACATTACAACTTATCGTAGAAGATAGATTAAGGAAAGGCAAACACATTTGTGGCTTTTATAAAGTTGGAGCAATCTTTTGACAGTATAGATTAGAAGGTAGCTGGGGAAAAAGATAGGGAATGAAAAGTGATATTCAACTTGTACAAAAACCAGACAGCAGTTATAACAGCCAAAAGGCATGAAAGGGAGCAGTGGTTTGGAAGAAAGTAAGACAGGGTTGTAACCTTTCCCCACTGTTATTCAATCTGTACACTGAACAAGCTGAGAAGGAAAGCAAGGAGAAATTTGAAGGAAGTAAATTTCAGGGAGACAAATAAAAACTGTGTAGTTTGCCAATGACATTGTAATTCTGTCAGAGACAGCAAAGTACCTGGAAGAGCAATTGAACAGAATGGACAGTGTCTTGAAATGAGGGGATAAGATGGACATTAGTCACAGCGAAATAAGGGTAATGGAATGCAATGCTGAAGGAATTAGATTAAATAACAAGACAATAAAAGTAGTAGGTGAGTTTCGTTATTTGGGTAGCCTCATGACCTAAGTAAAATAGACATAAAATTCAGAATGGCTATGGGAAGAAAACTATTTCTAAAGAAGAGAAATTTGTTGACAATCAGTATTGATTTAAATGTTAGGAAGGCCTTTCTGAAAGAATTTGTCTGAAGTGTAGCACTGAATAAGATTGAAACATGGACATAACTTAAGACAAAAGATGATAGGATCTTTTAAAATGTGGTGCAACAGCTAATTCTGAAGATTTGGTGGCTATATCACATAATTAATGAGTAGGTACTGAACAGGACTGGTGAGAAAAGAAATTTCTAGTGTATCTTGACCAAAAGAATGGATTGATTGACCTCAAGGTATCATCATTTTAGTATTGGAGGGAAGTGTGTTGGGTAACAATTGCAGAGGGAGACCAAGAGACAAATATAGTAAGCAGCTGTTCTTATTCAGAGATAAAGAGGTTTGCACAGGAGAGGGTAGTGTGGAGAGCTACATTAAACTAGTCTTTGAGCTGAAGGCTACCACCACAACTACAACAGCTGTGGGAAAGTTGACATACATGCATGATATCTGCCCAATATGTGACTGGCCACCTGCTAAACCCATTGGGTTCCATGCATGAGACATGCACACTTGATCAATTCTGCACTCTTTTACACTAATCATCAGATGTCAGAGAAACTCTGCATTCATCAATGAAGAGAACCCAATATTACTGGCCAAGGTTCCATTCCAAGTGTTTCCTGAAGGTGCATTTATGCTGCATCATCGCTGCTCTCACCTCACTATGCACTGCTGGCACATCGCAATTCGCAGCTGGCCAGGAGAAATGGTGTGTTCATGCTATAACTTTAATTCTGGCACATTGCTATTCACTTGCAGGTGACAGTAATCAACCTGGCAGATGTTCACATTGACTGCAGTGGTGTGAAACATATAACATGTTCCCTCTATCATTTGACAATATGGTTATTGTTAAGGACAAAAAAGTGTGGATGCATGATGTGAATGCAGAATGTCCAAAGTATTAATTCTTTCACCAGGTCTACCAAAAGCTCAAAAAGTGCTTCCTCAGACAGTTGCAAATCAAACCAGAAATGGCTAAACAGATAAAAATTTGGACCAATACTGTTAATGCAATTTCTGTGATGAAGTAAATGGTGCCTCCTCTGAATAAATATAGATGGTGTCGGTTGGCTGTGAGTATCAGCAAAATCAGAACTGTACTCACTGATTTGTTTAGTGGTCACTGCATGCCACCACATTCAAGTTTCCTCTAGTTGTTTTAGATTCAGAATTCTGTCATAGAATCTAAATGCAGCCACTGTACTGTATATGTGTGAGCAGTATAGACTGAAGTGTATTTAGGAATGTTGTTCAATATGTCTATAAACTGCAAAAACTTTTCTATTTTTTATTAAAGTTGCTTATTTCTGAAATTATCACAATAATTTCTTTGTATAAATATTATAGAAAAACCAATTCTATACAGACAGAAGAAAGCAACAAACTTTTTTAATTTTTATAAATTCTATCAGTGGGAAGCATATCAGAATTCTAAGCGCTAAATGATCTGGATCCATGTTCTTTAATTATAAAAGCCACTTTCCTATAGTTCTACAGACTGTGTGTGATGTAAACTGTAAATTCGCATTCATTGCTGTTGGAACATATGGGAAACAAAGCAATGGGGGCACTTTCAGGGCATCTGTTCTGTACAAGACAAATAGTAAATGGTACGCTTCACTTTCCCGAGGACAAATTTCTTCCAGGTAGTTCTAGTGGAGCACCCTGTCTCTACACTAGATGGAGTGTAGTTAAAAAAATAATAATCTGGACCACTCTAAAAAAACATTCTATGAACCCTTTTCGAGAGTCCTAGAAACAGCTGAATGTGGTTTTGCAACTGCAGTGTCAAGAGAGCTAATACTGAAAAAACCCATTGAAGAGAAAGTTGAGACAGCGGAATTCATCACAAAAGATCTTAGCATTTTACACAATTTCATTATATTCAAATAAAATACACTGAACATTACAGAGTACAGACAAACATACTGGACTCTACACATTAAGAAAGAATAGTGCAACTGCTACTGAAACTGTCGAAATAAAGAATTTGTTTCAATGATAATGTAATGAAGAAAATATTGTCTCATGAAATAATATTAAAGCAAAATTGATGTGTTCCACATTTTGTTACAACTTCTTCCCACAATTTGTCCAGTACAAATCGGACGTGATGTTCCACATACTTATGATTCCAGATGGCTTCTTGTTCAAAAACGGCTGGAGTGTCAGTTTAAAAATCACTCATAGCTGTCATCATTTGTTTTCACTGCTCATAATGAACAATACTTTCACGAACAGTTCAGATAAATATAACACAGCAAGCAGCTTTCAAACACGGTAAGGCTAGAGTGACCTCAAATCAGCCAATCACATCTCAAGTTTCAGAACATACAGCAATTATCACAGCTTGAAACACAAACCAGCTTGATATCATTGCATTGGGGAGGGAGGGGGAATCAATAATGAGCAGAGCAGAGAGCTGTGATGGTGCATGTTAAATGCACTGGAAAGGCTTCATGGGTTTGATTCATCATCTGCGTGCCATACTAGTGAGCGAGGTGGCAGTATAAATGGACCCTTATTTTTTGCATGCACTATTGTGCCAGGTGTCTGCTGATTAGAATGATGATGCTGTGGTGTACTATGTATTAGAAGCAGATTTCATTGACAATTTTTCTTGTCATATATTAACATTGTTCATATAGTCTAAGATTAAAATTAGCCTTAGACACGTAATGAAAGAATGAACAGTACTGTCCCATTCACTATAGGAGAAATACGTTGTTGAATGGTGTACACAAAGTTACATTGTCCCATTCAAGACTGAAGGGAGAGAACATTCTGCTAAACTGCACTATGAATAATGATTTACATTTGTGTAGATTACACGGACAGTGATACGCACTCTGCGAGGCATGAAGGAGTGCAATAATTTTTAACACTTTCTCTAAAACATAAAATACAAGTTATTGAATTTATGTAAGTGTACTTACTCAGTTGCTTGCTGAAAAGTAAGCATTATTGAACAGTCTTTGAATGTTGCTGCTAGTAAATACTGATGAATTTCTGATAACTCCGTAGTCACTGAATTTTTTAATACCATTGGGACATACTCATAATCCTTAAAACTTTCATATTTCTTGTATTTGTGATAGATCCAGCTTGCCCCACGTGTCTGCTGTTGCTGCCCACGAATAATTAGGTCAAGAACAGAATTTTTTGTTAGCTCTCCTTGAGAGAACATACATTTATTTTCATTAAGGTTTTTGGCAGCTGTCTCAACAAGATTTTCTGGCAAATGTGATGGATACTGGCTGTCCAAAAGTATAGTTGTGTCTTTGATTTCAGGTGCAGAATTCTTTTTCACATGCAGTAGTGCTCTGATTATGATGTCACAGAATTTGCTAACAAGCCTGTAACAAAACACTGCATCAATATAATAGTCACATCATTATACACTGATTTGATTTTTCATAAACTTGAAGTGTGAATTTTCCAACAGCATTGATAATGGACATATTGTAATCTTAACTAGTGATGGAAATGGATCAGTTATGAAAATAATAATAATGTGAGGGATTTACCTGTCAGTGCTCTTGTCTGATGAGACAGCGAACCATTGAAGAAGTACAGAAGCCAAATCATTGGCATTTTTTCCATCGCCATATATAAGATCTCCATTCTGTGACAAGAAAAAACGTGATAATTTAATAACATATCAACCAATTGTGTATTTGTGTCATCAAATTGAAATATTTCATATTTTAATCTAGACCAATGGTTCCCAAACAATGCTATGGGGCCACAAAAGAAATAGTTCCTTATTAGATCTCATCTACAACCAAAATGGACCCAATGCATCAATCACAGAGGACTCACATCAAAATATTTGAATCTTCCACTGAATGTGTCATGTAATATAATGCTGTTGATTTATCAGTGTTTTTGTCAGACTAATACTGATAACAAACTCTTGACATAGTACTAATTGATCGCTTCAGATGAAATTCTTCTTTTAAATATAACTTAATATATTACATAATAAAAAGTGGTTATGGTGTAACATAAAGTATACTTTGGCAGCCACATAAAATGCTTCAAACTATTCCCCCTTTCAAGTTTTTACTTCTGTTTACCGTATCAGATTTTTGTGTGGTTCCAATTTTCACATTTTAACACTTTTAGAAAATTTCCCTACTTTTACTAACATAACAGAACTGTATCTTACTTTAAGTGAGATAAGTGTTTGCAAGATAGCTTCTATAAACTTGATATGAGAGCACTGCTCATCTTAATTTTGACACTTTTTTTTACAGACTTTTGAAGTACTTCAGGTGTTTTAAACAGAAAAGCAATAGTTAAGAGAAATATTTTCGGAATTATGAATATGGATCAGCATCAGGTGTATGATTTAATGGTGACTTATGAAAATTTGTGCCAGGATTTGAACCGAGATTTCCCACTTTTTGGGAGCGGTCACATTAACCATTATGCTAATCACACGCACCTGCTGCGACCAACCATATGCCACACATTGCCTACTGCCTATGAGTAGTCACGCATGCATGTCTGAAGGTCATCTGCTTAGTTCTATTGATAAACATAGACACTGCACATTGCTTTTAAAATTCAGTAGGTTGTGTGATGTTACAATTAATTATTTAATACATTGATAAAGTAACATTGACAACTCTCATAATATTTTGGCTTGAGCAAATACAATTCAAGTTCTAAAGCCCTCTGATTAAACATAATTGTTAGATATATACCCACAATAAAACTTATTTTTATTGCTATTTTGTCATTTTTCTAATTGTTTTTGTATTTTTTCATTCTTCCGACTTTCTTTCAACCTATTTCAGTCAATATACTGTTATGAGTGGCATATAAATTTGTGAGAGACTCCATATGGCATTTATTCACTGAATTATTCACATAGTCATAAATGGACATATACATAATGTCAATTTATACTTTACTTGAGCTATTATACACATAATAATACTGATACAGAGACTGTATGACACAAGGAAATGACATCAAAAGCTACCAGAATAAAAGAAAGTCATGGTAAAATACTGATGGGTGCAGTAAGAGATGATTTGACAGCTTCAGCTGTAGATATTTTCAAGACAGTGTACCTTTTTTTTCTAGTGTGAAGTATGATCACTGATATATTTTTTTCTACATGCTATGTGGGGGTGGAACGTTTGAAAATGACTCGATGACACCTCTGCCAGGCACTAAAGTGTGAATTGCTGAGCAGTCATGTAATGTAGGCTATATGCACATGAGATCTTTCACTTGAATATCACATTTGTCATACTTTATGTCTGGAAGTCAAATAAATACATATTTTACAAATATTTATTAAATTCAAACTCAACTATAATTTTATTATAAAATGGATCCATGGACCTGCAACTCTGGGAAACCACCTACCACAAGATATGTTTTATCACATGGGCTAGAATTTAGTGTTATACATTATTAGTCAGGGTTTTAATGAATTTCAGTTCAAATAAATACAAATAGATCTCTGAGATTAAAATACAAATATGAAAACTTAGGAAATGAAAGCAATTTTTCCTCAAACTTTGTGAGGACATGTAATCAAAATATGAGCCTTTCATGTGTCACTATGGCTTTCACTGTAATATATTTTCTCATGTTTCAATTACAGTAAGAACTGTACACACATCTTTGCAGACTTTTATACGTGATATCAGTTTCTACAGTATTTTTCTGGTTTGCAAACTGTAATTCTACAAAATAATACTCCAACATAACATAAGCTACAGTCAAGAGGAATGTAATGAAAAAAGAAATATTCATTTTTGTGAAGAATAAAAAGAGGAGTAAGCCAAAAATCTAGTGAAAAAAGGTCTTTTAATAAATCTACAAGTAACATAGTAGTGCAATATCTTTGAAATGTTTTATATGTTGAATTTCTCCCACCAGGGATACAATATGCCCGTTAAAATATAACTAGTAAGGAGACCTTCCATTCTTGGAAATTCAGTTTGAAATGAGACTTCGCATGATAATAGTATACCTCAAGGGTGTTCATTCACACAAGTCCTGAAGCACACTATCCAGAAAATTTTGACATAATGAGCAGTAAAGTTTTAAGTGCAGCAACATACAATTGTATAGTTGGCAGGACAGTTATGATGCACCATGATTGAATAGCTCAGGTGGTAGAGTGTTTGCCTATCAAGTGAATGATCTACATTCAAAACTACCTATGAGAAACATTTTATTTTTATTATTTATTTGTCTCTTCCCAACCATCTGCCTGCTTGTATGTATACAATAGAGCAACAGCTATACTCTACTTTTCCATAAAGAACAGACACCATTTGTTGAGAGTAGCAGCCATAATTTTATGAATTCAAAACATTTCAACCATTTCAATGGAAAAGCTGAAAATTTGTGCTGGACTGGGATTCGAACCCAGATTTCCCCACTTCAGGACATGTTCAGAAATAACAAACACCATATCAGTAATTGTAAAATATGCCCCAAAAATTTCAATGCGGACGCATTCATATGCTTGCTCCCTTACAGGGAATCCAGTGTAGATTGCAAGCAAGACGAACTAATGGCAGGGGATACTACCATTGTAGTTTGCTACAAGTTGAGAATTTCGGTTGGAAGGAAAATGTGCATGGATAACCTGATTGGTTAATGTGACCACTGGCCTGAAATGGGAAATCTGGGTTCAAATCCCAGTCCAACTCCAATTTTCAACTTTGCCATTGGATTTATTGCAATGCCCTGAAACAGTCACAATGTTTAAATATTTTGAATTCAAAAAATTCTCTGTTTGAAAGTCACCCATCACAACATATCAGATGGTCAAAACCCACTTTGATGATGTTGACAAATTTTTATGGATTAAAGTGTAGATTTGGGAAGTTTGCAGCTGTCCCAATAAAGCTCAAATTTCATCCCCAAATTAATGTAAAACAAAAAATGAGGGTACCTTTGTCTACATTCAGTCAGATATTGGAGAAAATCTATAGTGGACAACAAATACACACTTCAGAAATTATATTAGTGACAGTCTGATTCATTATATTACTTGAAAGTCTCTTGCCTATGCATCCACTTTGATTATTATAGAAACAATTTGTGATGGTGTAATGTGTGATTACCTTCAGTTTACTCCTGAGTGACAGCCTGGACCAGCAGCTGTTTATACATACCAGCTGTCTCTGCATCCCCCCTCCCCCTCCCTCCATTGCCCTCACCATCACTGCTCTTAGACATGCACCAAATGGTGTGGCAGAAGTGGTGGAGGGGGCATTCTTGGACTGAGTGACTGAGCTCAGTCTGTGCCCCACCTTTGCCATGCTTGTTGTTCTGTTTCCATTGTGTTTGGAGCAGAAAGACAAGTGCACTCAGAATGCATTACATTATTTCTTGTTTCAGAGCTTATCAAGCATAAGTTTCCTCTATAGGGAGGGAATGCTACAGCAAACTGAGGACTTTGATAATTTACAAAACAAGAAACAGTGCAATGAATGTACCTGCCATTTTGTTCCACATTCAGTGCAAAAAAACATCAAGCATAACAAGGTGGAGCATAGACTGGGGTTCATCAGTTAACATATTGTGCAGTACATATTCAAGTTGATTGGAGAGGAAGACAACCAGTGTAGTATACAGTATACCAGACTCATCGGTCCAGGATGTCACTCAGGAGTAACCCAAAATGATGGCATGTTACACCACTGAAAATTCATTCTACAACTATCTATCAATCTGGCAGCATGCCTGCGAGTCTTTCAAGCAGCATATTTGTCAGGAAAACATACAAACACATATTGGATCACTCATTAGCAAAATGTGTGCTATGCAAAGAACATCCCGTTACCCGTTATTCAAGAACTTAAAAATATTAACTGTAGAAAATTAATAAAATCAGCCAACCAGTTACACTAATTGTGGATTTAATAACCGTTTACCATGGTTTCAACAGGCTTATACCTGTCTTTTGCAGGAGTACATGTAACTAAAAAATTCATATTAAACTTGACATCGCTGTAATTAAGTGAATGAAACCACAATTCAGTGAACTGGGTGGCTGATTTTATTATTTTGCCATCATTATGCAGTGGCACAGCCATGTTTAAAATATTTAATATTAACTGTCTTTGAATTGTAAATATTTGAGATTATCATCATTTTACACAAACATTACATAGAATTCTACCAACAGACACCACAAAATATGGGAAGGAAACTGCGGTAAACTCAATAAGAATGATGTACTGAGCATGGAGATATGTTTACTGAAGAAACATGGTGGATAAAATTATGAAGGATGAGATGATTATTTGAACAATGTGACTATTTAATATCATAATGTTGTATGTAATATTTTACTTATAAAATCTGGCAAAACTAAGTAATGGTAAATTACAAGAAAAATAACTTAAGGTAAAGGTAAAAAGCAGTCAACAATCTGAAGATTGGTTTGAACACCACAGTGCTTTACTAGGCACAGTCCTGGTTGGAGGTGGTATGCTATTGCCTTCTTCCAACCTTCGAAGTGACTTACCCAGCCAGTTATAGGGGAACCTACAGTTTAACATGGGTTCTGACCCACGGTGCTACTCAGTATTTTTCAAATGAGCAATAGTGCCAGTGGTGAAAGAAGTGGAAAGTGACAGATACAAATCCTAGGACCTGGCAGGGATTGAACCTCTGACCTTTGGATTCATAGTCTGGCACTCTACCACTGTGCAACCGTATAACATTATAATTTAATAACATTATTGTGTTAAGTAGTAAACTGTGTTTGTAAAATCAGTGGTAGCTGATTGAAAAAAAAAAAAAATATAGAGATATCTCCTGTACAATGTAATCAGACAATCTATAAAATGTGGTCATGAAATGAATACCTAACTAACACACTAGCAATGTTGTTCTGTTGGAGTAAAGCGATCAAGTAAACATTTGCTCTCACCCATCCACATACACAATAACCCAAAATATTTAAATCAGATAATGTAACAGTAAACAGAGTGAGCCAATCAGTTTTATCTACCACTATACAAATCCTAAGGTAATGAAAATGTTGAATAGCATGTGCCTTTGTGACTGAAGAAGCTTGTATTTGCTATCTACTATTTAATCATGTCCAGACAAATGGAGTTATTAGTAACTGCATACAATAATAGAAGGAAGAATATTAACAGAAAAAAGCAGAACTGGATAAAATGAAGGCATTAGCTGGTGATATGTATATTACCAGGCCAAAGCTGCTTAGATAGTCAATATATATCTTCAGTACCTTACTACTCAAATATTATTCACAGATGTTCACATACAGTAAAGGTTGTTTCCTTGGTCTGCTTAAAGATGTGTAACATACAATATAGAAGAAATCAGTTTTGTAGTATTATTGTTGGTGATTTGAAATAAGGTAATAACTACACTCACTAAATCAGTTTCAAAATGTATGTGGTCAAACAGAAAGTGAAAATATTTCCAACATTGAAAGCTCATCTCTCCTTGTGGAAAACAAGTTACTATCAACTGCCTTACATCCACCAAGAAAGAATTCCATTTGACCACAATTATTCAACATCAAAAGCTAGTGTTAGTATTAACTACAAAATGAGCAGAAGAAATTCTGCTAGATATACTAAAATATGCTGGAGATTTTTATCAGTGAACCAAAAACATCTGTGTATATAAACACTAAATATTATATGTACAATTGAAAAATTAAGTGAACAAGCCAACAAATGTATATTAAATATTTTACAGGTTATTTTGATTCATATTTTCAGTGCTCTTCATGATCAATGTGTTACCTGAGGGAAAAGCTTTGACTTCTGAAAATTATTTAATAGTTGAAACATTATCCACACTTTGAATAATTTTTTCTTTTTCTCTTTTACATTTATTTTATCTTCTAATGTATTAAATAGCTAATAACTTCCTTTTCGCCATCTTAAATCCATTCAGATTATTTTCTGCAAATTTATCAATCCCCATTCACATTTCCATCATTATAATTTTCTATTTTCACTGTATTATTGCAAAATTTGAATTAGATTCAATATTTAATTATTACCTTAAATATCCTTAAATTGTTTTGAGGAGTTGACAGTAAATTGTGTATTGCTTTCTTCATTCGTGTGTAATTCCTGAGGGGGAAAAGTAACAGTGTTAAGTTTATATATACATATATATTTAACAACTGTTTTAACAATGGAAAATCTGATTGGAAATGTCAATAATGGAGGATAGGTTACAACTCACCACAAAGAGGCTCACTGGGCTGTTGACAGGCATGAAAATATATAATCACATACACATGACTTAAATTTTCAGCCATGGCCTTGTCAGAAAAAGAAACACATTCATTCACGCAATCACTCAGAGAACTATACACACAACCTCCAGTACTGGAGTGGACGGACATGGTGGTTGTGTGTGTATAGTTGTCTGAGTGATTGCATGAATGTATGTGTTTCTTTTTCTGACGAAGGCTGTGGCTAAAAATTTAAGTCATGTGTAGACGATTATCTATTTTCATGCCTGTCAGCAGTTCAGCGAGCCTCTTTACAGCGAGTTGTTACCTATCCTCATTATTGATATTTAACAGCTATGTATTACAAGTTGTACATAAATTGAGTTCTGATGCCTAACTTATCAGCTGCATTAATTTCACAGGAAATAAACAATAACTGATAAATTCAACAAATAAGGAGTTTATATTATCCACAGCTTCTGAATACTGAGTTAAGTTTAACATGCAAAATTTCTCTGTAATAATTGTTTTCTTAAAACAGTAAGGCATGTATAAGATAACATAGGACATTTATGAAACCTATGCAAAAGCAGTGAGTTTTTTTTTTGAAAGTTGAACACATAACTTGAAGTATATCATAGTCATTCAAGGTTTAATGACATTGGTCTGACTATAAGAGTCACAAAAAAGTAATTTTACACTGTTTAACCACTGCTGCTAATTGTTTGGTAGACACCATAAGCCAATACAAATGATCTGAACCATTATTCAGTGTTAATTATCACTGAATGTTAGCTTCAGTTTTTTACCTACTTTTTCTCTGTAAATAACAAGTTTATTGCAGCTGTGAGATCAAGGGTAATGTGTATACATGTCATGGTAATTGCTTATGAACAACTTGATCATTTAAGTTGTTGGAATAGCTCAGCAAGTAAGAAAGGATAACGAACCAGTGATAAGTTTATCAGAGACACTATCATGGCCTTGTCGAAGCAACTTACAGAACTCAAAGGAAAACAAGGAACAGTTTATTTTAGTGCAGTCACTATGTTATTATTATTGAATCACAGACAACCAGTGTTCATTACAGTTTAAGTAGCAACATATCAGGTAATGGAGGGCAAATCATCAGGTGTTTCAAAAATTTTCTTTCTCTTTGTAAATGAAACACACAATACTAATGGATGACTTTGTGAAAAACATACACTACAGTTACTTCACAATGATTGCCTCTATCCCTACAATGAATCAGAAAGGGATGTCATTTGTCCCACAATTGTTTTGTTGTATATCTGAACATATTTTTGTGTTATTGTCATTGGTACAAATTTTCATAATACAAAACCATATTACCATCTAAATTGAACCAAAGATATTGTAACTATCACCAATAGTATGATATTTGAAAGTGCAAAGAAGCAAGTTCTATTCGTCTATCAAATGCCATTGCAAAAAGAACCTGGGGAAAATTTCATGGTCATGCCTTAGGAAAAGATTTCATATTGATACTCTTAAATCAGAACAAATCAGAATAAATTTTGGAACAAGTTGGACAGATTTCTAAAATGCAGTAGGTTTACTGAATGACAAAGGAGTTTTAACTTGTGCAAGAAGTGGTAATAAATACAGTTCCAAGCAAGATAAATCGTGTAGTTTAACCTATGTTGACATTTTCAGTATTTTTATACTTCACAGTTATAACTAGAGGTTCAAAATTGAGAAGTAGTGCTGTTCATAAAATTGATACAACTAAGATGTGCCACAAATATGTATTTTCTTCTAGTTATAATTTTTTAACAAGTGTGACAACTTTTAGGCCTTTAAAATGATCAATATGCCCATTTATTTTATTATTTCAGATTTTTTGGTGATTCTATGTTTTCATTTAGATGAAGGGTCCTCAGTTCACTAACTAGAAACAAAATTGTGCAGTAAAGATGAGGGAACCATATTTGTCTATGTTATTACTTCAGTAACAGTACTCTTTGTCAAATATGGGGAAATTACCCATGCTATTGAAAATGTTAAATTTTTTTTGTTTTAAAATTACAGCTAAAATGTAGCTGTCACACAAAATTGTGGAATGTCCCCCCCTTTTTGACTGTCTATTCCCTCATTCCTTCAATCAGCAGTTGGTCACACTAAGTAAGAATATAAATGTCATTGCTGGCAACACAATGTTTCCAAATGTGATGATTAGAGGAAAAATGCCTTTAGCAGTACACAAACAATCTATCATTATCCTCTGCTTAATAATTTGATGCCTTTAACCAAATAGCCATACTGAACAGTGCTACTCAAATCATTTTAATTAATTTTATGGTCTCTTGACTATTTTTACTGTCAATGTGTCACTGATTGAAATTTAGTATAAGAAGCCCTATCAAGGGCGATGTGTTTTTTATAAATACTCTGTTCCTCTAAAACAATGCCTAGGTGCAACTATTTGAGAAGGAGATCATAGGTTACAGCGAGTCAGGTGGATGAGAGCTGCTGTGGATGTGCTCACAATCAACTGTGGTCAATGTCTGTCAAATCTGTAAGTATTTGACCCATAAGGTAATGACATCATGCAAGTTGTGCATGCGCAAAAAGGTCTACAGATGAGGTGTGCTCCTGACCTGATGCTGAATTTCAAGGAGCATAGACAAGAAGCAATCCAGCATAGCGCGGTGCCATAATTTAAGATTACCGCATCTATGTTATGTTTAACAACAGCTATATATACATCTACATCCACACTCTGTAAGCCATCTAGCTGTGGTGGAATAGCTGTGCGCACTGAGTGCCATGCTGTGGTGCACATGGCCGTTCGCCACCAGGGGTTCGAGTCCCCCTCAGGCATGGGTGTATGTGTTGTCCTTAAGTTAGTTTAACTTAGTTTAAGTAGTTTGTAAGCTAGGGACTAATAACCAAGCAGTTAAGTCCCATAGATTTACAAACATTTGAACATTTTAAGCCATCTCACGGAGTGTGGTGTAGGGTAGTATGTGTACCATTGTCAGTTCCTCCTATTCCAGTTGTGTGTGGTTCACAGGAAGAATGATTGCCTGTATGCCTCCATGTGGGCCCTAATCTCTCTGATCTTATCCATATTTCTAGATTTCCAGAAAGAGCTTGAAACTGTACTTTACAAATGGCTTTTAATCAAATTATTCTGTTACATGAGTGGATTTGTGATTTCCTGTTAGAGAGGACACTGTTCATAGTAACTGATGGAAAGGCATAAAGTAAAATGGAAGTGATATCTGGCATTCCTCATGGTAGTGTTATATGTGCTCTGTTGCACTTTGTCTATATAAACAATTAAGGAAAAAACCGGAGCACAACTCTTAGGTTGTTTGCAGATGATGCTGTCTTTTATCATCTAGTAAAGTCATCATTAGATTTAAATGAACTGCAGAATAATATAGCACTTTTAACACATACAGTGGGATAATAAATAAATAATTATATACCAGAAAATCCTCAATTTTACAACTTTGGTTGATACCTCCATACATTCATACTTTCAATGATAAAAACATTTACTTTTTAAAACACAAAAAAATACTGCTGACCTTGACCATCTTTGTATGTGGCTTTCAGAATATCAAGTTGGATTTCACATGATCTACATTTTCAGAATCTATGCTGTTTGGTATGGAAGAGCACATTCTGTTTGAGGTATGTCATTAAATGTCAGTTCAGAATATATTCTAAGGTTCTACACAATTGGTGTAAAGGAAATTGTATGGTAGTCCTGTGGATCACTTTTACTTTTATTATGTGATATGGTTTATAGTTTCTTCCAACCAATGGGCACAGAATTTTGCTTGGGGAATGTATGGTATGGTTAAAAGGGGGACCAACTCAAAGACTAAATTTGTATAGAATCTGCTAAGTATTTGGTTGGGCCCTGGAGCTGCACCTAATGGCATTTCTTGCTTGCTGCCATAATATGACATGTTTCAGGGTGCTTTTCTCAAATGAACTTAGTACTGAAATTGTAAACTGTCATCATTCCAAAGCTTCTGGCAGCAGAATTGAGTACTGTGAAAATAATCACATTACATTTATTTCAATAGTTTCATGTATGATGTCACTGGAGGATTTATTTATTCATTCATTTTCTGTCCATGTTACAAAATGTTTTTGGATATTGTCAGGAAAATTTAGTTTTAATTTCTAAAGGCAAATTACACATATACAATACTTATACCAGGTATGTTGTACATATACAATATATAATTACATGGCACTACAACTTAAAGTGCTCAATAGAGTAACAACACCTCTCTAATAATAATTGCTTCCATCTACTCTTTAGTGTAATTACATTTGCTTTCTTCAATTCATAGGGTAGTCCATTGTAGAAAATCATTCCTGTTCTATGTGGGTTATGGTCTGTTTCCTTTTTATTGGTTACAATTCTATAAAAAATCTTCCCTTATCCATATATCATAGTTATGTACATTGCTGTTTGTCATATTAAGTTCAGGATTTTGTTTCACAAACATGAGTGTCTGCAATATATAAATGGAGTACTCTGTACGAATTTTATATTTTTGAAAGATATGTCTATGAGACTAATTTTTCTTTGAGTGGTACACTCTTACCGCCTTTTTTTTTTTTTTTTTTTTTTTTTTTTTTTTTTTTTTTTTTTTTTTTTAACTAAAAAGTCTATCTGTATAGACTGCTGATGCCCCACCTGATATCTCAATACCATGCTGAAGTTGTGTTTGTATCAACCCAAAATATATTAGCTTTAAAGTATCATGGTCCAGGAAGGCTGTGACCCGTTTCAATAGCAACACATTTTTACTGCTTGTCTTACAAATATTATCTACATGTTCTTTCCATACATGTGTTCATCAACAACAATGCCCAAAAACTTATGTGAGTTTGCATATGAAAGTCCTAATGGGGATTTAAATGAAGTTTCATTTATGTCAGGATTATAACTGAGGATGAACTTCGTTATCACCATCTTATTTTTATTTACAAGTAGCTTGTTTGCTGTAAGGTATACTGATGGAGTATTGGAACTGATCTCAGTACTGTTTGCTGCAGACTTTATATCACAGCCCCAGCTGATGAAGGATATGTCATCAGTGTAGCTTACAACCTGGCAATTTTTGGACTCAAATAAAGTATTGCTCTAAAATACTTCATTGAGGCTCACCATATTGAAGTGTCCTGAAGGTTGATTCAGTTGTTAGGAGCTGCTCATTATATTTATAAGTTAGCTTTACACAATGCTTCCTGACTTTCAAATAGGAGGTAAGTAGTATCAAGGCTAGCCCTCTCATCCCATACTCTTCTAGTTTATGCAGAAGAATGGTATGATCCACAGTATCAAAGGCTTTATTCATATGTAGGAAAGTGTATATTACATTGTCACCTTTATCTAGCTTATTTAATATTTCATGTATAAAGATACTAATGTTGCTGTTGTAGATCTCCATTTTCTAAATGCATGTTGTAGGTTGTTTTACAGATTTTATCTGGTAAAATATGATTCTACCGGATTTAATATTACTTTCTCTAGCAATTGGCCTATTTCTGAGGTTAATGAAATTGGCCTGTAGTTTTTTGTGACAGTTTTTTTTCCTTTTTATGCACTGGTATAATTTCAGTAGTGTTCAAAAGGTCAGGGAATACAACATTACTGAGGGAGATATTTATCAAGTATGTCAAGGGCTTCACTAATTCATACCTGAAATCCTTTAGTTGTTTAGGTGAAATGTCATCCCAGCCACAAGACATTTTAGGTTGAAGTGTTGATATGATTGCTAGGAGCTCCCTCTCAGTAATGCTATGGATGTAAAAGGACTGGATGGATTTTCCAGGACTAAAATTTTGTGGCCTGACATGAATTTCATTTGTGCCATCTGTACTGAACTTTTGTATAAAATTTTCACACATTTCTTTTGGGTCATTTATTTCTTCACCATTGTCTTTTAGTGTTATGTTGCTGTGTTCACAGGATTTCTGTTTCTCACTTGCCTTATGCATTATTTTCCAGGCAGTTTTACTGATACAGCTGGAGTTGCTTATTTCAGAGGAATATTTCTGGGCTTTTAGGTTAGTCAAGGACTCTGTGTGTTTTTATGAGCAGTTTATAATTTGTTGAGAAATATTGTAGTTTAATATCTCTAATGAGAATATAGTAATCTTTCATTTCCTCTCTCAGTTCAATAATTTCAGAAGGGAGAGTCTCAGATTTATGGTTTATAGCTTTATTTACCTTTCTTATTTTACTAAAGAACAAGTTTCATTTAAAATGTTGCTGAATACCTTATAGAAATAATCCCATTTGTTATTCACTTCAGTTGCATTATACACTGGTTTCCATTTTTCATTCCCTGATGCCATCTTACATTTATAGTAGTTAAATCTTCTTTTATATAGTACTGTATCACTTTCAGTTACATCTACATACCCTACATCAATTTCCATATTAAGGGCTCTGTGGTCACATATGTGGTTTTCTAAGGTGTTTGCATTAACTTTCTCTCTTGCTAAGTTTGTGAGAACATGGTTGATACATGTCTTCATATTTACAGTAACTTTTGTAGGTTCTGAGTTCATTTGCTTAAAGTTATAACACTGTAATAAGTCAATGATTGAATGCATGCCCATTACTTCTTGGAAAATAGGTGTGTAAGAATTTCTTTTCTTGAGTAATACATTTCACATTCAGGTTCCTAAACTATGCCTTGTAGGAATGATGTTGTCAACAAATAATACAATTCTCAATTATTGGTTGCTACCTACATTTGGACTTACAAACTGTTCACAATATTTTTGTCTCATTTGTTGTCACTGATGACACCCTATCATAAATAGAAAGAAAGAAAGAAAAATAATAAATGGCATGAGCATAATTTGGTCAAAATAAAAACATCATTATCACTTAACCACAACTCAATCTTTCATTGGAAATACTTGTTCATAGAGTCTTTAAATTACATCTTATCATCATTAAATGCAGATAATAAAGAAGTATAAAACTATAATTTATATTAATAATTTCTATGTTCTATTTAAGTAAACAACTTACCCTGAGAACAGGTCATAAGGACAATACTTGCTTTGACATCTAACATTCTTTTCCATAACCTGGAACAACAATGAAAAACCTTAATCAATACAATAAATAAACTGCTAACAAATAGAAAGAAACACAGGTTAAGATTAGATATTCACCCAGTCATTTAGTGTGTAGTGAAATGTGTGTAGTATATAAATAAATATATCATTAGGTTCAGAACAGTCTATAACTATACATACCAAACTGATGCATTTAGGAGTGTTGTAAGTGTAAAGGATTCTCCAAATGCTATAGCAAATTAATCATACGAATCCTGACAGTACAGAAATGAGACTGTTCATGTGAAAAACTATGCCATAGTTTGATAGTTATATGACCTGAAACTGTGTCCCTAAACAGTAAAAAATTTTAACTTGCTTGATGAGTTCCTTAATAGTGAACTATCTGTTTACTTTGTTGAGAATATAGGATCCAAATGTTCATTAGAAGAAGCTAGGCAGTTAATGGAACAGGGAGTACCTAGACAGTTTGATACAATTGAAATCCCACCCACCTCTCAAACTGAAATTAGGAAATTAATAAACTCTCTCAAGAGTAAAAGCTCTCATGGCATTGATGGCATATCCAGCAGGGTATTAAAAGCTTGTTCCCAAGAAATATGTAGGATTCTTAGCCACATTTGTAATAGCTCACTGGAGCAGGGTATTTTCCCTCATAGACTGAAATATGCTATTGTCAAACCACTTCATAAAAAAGGTGATACATTGGATGTCAACAACTACCGCCCAATCTCACTTCTGACTGCTCTATCAAAAATTCTTGAAAAAGTAATGTATTCAGAGTAGCTTCATATATTAATAAAAATAAAGTTCTAACAAAATGTCAGTTTGGTTTCCAGAAAGGCTTTTCAACAGAAAATGCAATACACATTTTCACTAATGAAATATTAAATGCTTTGGATAACCGTAAATCACCCATTGGGATTTTTTGTGATCTATCAAAGGCCTTTGATTGTGTTAACCATGGAATTCTTCTAGATAAGCTTAAGTACTGTGGTATGAGTGGAAAAGTGCACAAATGGTTTAAATCATACCTAACTGGAAGAGTTCAGAAAGTTGATATAAGTAATTCCCATAATATACAAAAAACAGCCGAGTCCTCAAACTGGGGAACTATCAAGCATGGGGTGCCACAGGGTTCGGTACTGGGACCTTTGCTGTTCTTAATATATATTAATGATTTGCCTTTCTATATTCATAAAGATGCCAAGCTAGTTCTCTTTGCTGATGATACAAGTATCGCTATCACAGGAATCACAGGAATTAACTGATGAAATTGTCAATGAAGTATTTCAGAGAATTATTAGGTGGTTCTCTGTAAATGGACTCTCTTTAAATTTTGAAAAAACACAGTATATTAAGTTTCACACAATAAATTGCATCACACCATTAATTAATATTGACTTCAACCAGAAATCTATAGCTAAGGTAGAATATTCAAAATTTTTAGGTTTATGCATTGATGAGGGGTTGAATTGGAAGAAACACATTGAAGATCTGCTGAAACGTTTGAGCTCAGCTACTTATGCTATTAGGGTGATTGCAAACTTTGGTAATGTACAACTCAGTAAACTAGCATACTATGCCTATTTTCATTCTCTGCTTTCTTATGGCATCATATTCTGGGGCAATTCATCATTTAGTAAGAAAGTATTCATTGCCCAAAAGTGGGTCATCAGTATAATTGCTGGAGCCCACCCAAGATTGTCCTGCAGACATTTGTTTAAGGATCTAGGAATCTTCACAGTAGCTTCACAATATATATATTCACTTATGAAATTTGTTATTAACAATCCAACTGAATTCAAATGTAACAGCAGTGTGCATAGCTACAACACTAGGAGAAAGGGTGACATACACTATTCAAGGTTAAATTTAGCTCTGTCACAGAAAGTGGTTAAGTATTCTGCCAAAAAGTCTTTGGTCACTTACCTAGTAGTATCAAAATTCTGACAGATAGCCAACTAACATTTAAAAATAAATTAAGAGAATTTCTGAATGGCAATTCCTTCTACACATTAGATGAATTTCTAGGTAAAAGTTAGTACTTTAGGAAAAACTGAAAAAAAAATAAATAAAAAAAAAATCAAATATTGAGTGTCATGTAATATTATGTATAGACACACTTCATTTAACTGACACGTTCCACATCATTACGAATTGTCGTATTCATGATCTATGGAGCAAGTATTAATCTAATCTAATCTACTTAATTATTATTAATTCATGGCTACACAAATGAAGAATTTATCTGTTTACTATTGACACTGTATGTTCTTGTCTTTAACCAGAAATAAAAATTAAAAAACATCAATAATAATTTAAAAAGTTAACTAGCTGACCTTCTGTGATGTATTAGACAATTATGAAATGCGATAGAAATTAATTGAGATGTGTGTGGACAAGTAAGTCCAACATTCAGAATTATTGTCAATAAATTATAATCCATATTGACATGCACATAATTTTAAGTTTATCTTATGTGTCAATTGGCTATCTAAATAAAAATCAGTTGCCACAATTATGAAAGATCATCACTTGGGAATGACTCAACCAATATGGCTTTTTGTTGTTGTTGTGTTTGTAATATGAACGACAAGGTTAGAATGAAGGGGAAATTTGGAAAAGTTGTCCAAAAAATTATAAAATTTGGAGAAAACTGAAAGAGCAAACTCAAGAATACACTGCATGACGTGAAAAAGGGAAATGCATAATTTTAAACAAAAGTCAGAAAATTTGAACTAACAGCAAAAATTATAAGTTTTGAATGCTCTCCACCATAACTGACAATAGGAGTTATATAATTGACAGTTCACCTTGATATTCAGAACATATATATCAATTTTTTTAATAGTGAAGGTTAACTTGAAGGTATCTAAAAATGAAAATAAAACTGTGAAATTGCTTGGACTGGTCATAGATCAAAAACTCTCTTGGGAAGGACACACCAATTACCTATTACCTATGCAGCAAACTAGCTCGTGTACTTTTCCTATTGTACAAATTGAGGGGCAGTATTAGCAAACAATTATTCCTTCAATCGTACTATGCTTTCTTCCATTCCCATCTGCAATATGGAACATTGCTGTGGGGAAACTCCCCAGGAGCTAAATGTGTATTCAGATGGCAAAAAAAAGCAGTAAGTTGTATATTAGGGCTAGCACATAATGAGTCCTGCAGAACTCGCTTTAAATCGCTTGGAATAATGACGATTCCTTGTTTGTATATATATAACTGCTTAGTATATGCTAAAGAAAACATAGATAAATTCAGCATGAGAAGAAATGTTCATTCTCACAATACACGAAACAACTGTCTGTTGGATTTGCCTTCCACGAGACTAACCATAGTACAAAATAACTATAAGTATTTAAGCCTAAAATTCTTCAATAAGCTACCAGAAGCAGCTCGTACAATGCCACTGAGCACATATAAGAACACAATACAAACTTGCCTAAAATCCAGTGAATTCTACGCAATTGAAGAATTCCTAGAAACTGACAGTAAATATATATGTTTCTCCTAAATTATGTTATTGTTTTGTTGTAATATGTGAATTTGTATGTATGATATATGCTTAATGTATAAATGTAATGTAGGTTATAAATGTAAATTACACTGTACCCTGATGAAGCCAATTGTATGAAAAATATTGAAAGGCCAATAAATATTCTGTATACTGTATGCTTCACAAGATGCTGTTTGGTACATGGCAAGGGGTACGTTACAATACACTTTGATATTGTTTGATTGATCACGATGGAAGTTGGCCGTGTATGTATATTTTCATACAGAAGGTTTGTATACTCTGGAAGCCACTGTATGGGGCATGTCAGAGGGTACCTTGCAATAGACTTTAATACTGTTTGACCAATCACCATGAAAGTAGTCATATATCCATAATTTCTCATGCAGGTCTCAACAGGCATTCTTTTCCAGGTAAATTTTATACTTGTAGTTGTTTAAGTTACATCTTGATAGTTACAAATATAATATTTATTGTGGCAATAAAAATAGTGAAAAGTAAAAGGACATTGGAAATTCAATAAAAGTCCTTTCAAATACTTGTATGTTTTCATTTTATTATCTTTGAAATGTGATGTACATGAAGTAATATGATCAATGAAAGGTATATATAAGTTAAAAAACCACTAAGCAGGATTTTATCAAACAATAACCACATGAACACCACCCTGTCATGTTTTTAATGTCACAACACAGCACTACATAATTGATGTGTAGCACTTATATTGTGCTTTTTTTGAAATTGCCTAAGTAGTAAACTAGCACATTATGTAAGTCTAATAGACTACTAAATGTGTGCAGAGTTTAAAGTAAATTTGTGATATTAATATATTGGCCTCCGTTGTAAGTCTGTGACAGACTACATTGGTAGATGAAAAGATCTATGATACAAACTTGTCAGCAAAGTATCAGGACACTTTGGATGCCGCTTATAAGGCATGTCTGCAATGCATTGAGGCAATGAATTGTGACACACTAGTTGCGACCTCAGATTCTACCAGACCTCTAGACAACTCTTTCTCGAGAATTAAATCAACTACAAATAGAGCTCAGTAATCATTCCAGAGACAGTAACGACCAAGTAAATATTTAGTTTTCGTTCTAGCTAAAATTTTGATTTTGGCTGCACTTTCGATTTTGGCAAGAACTCAGCCAAATCTTCGGCTTGGCCGAAACTAGCTATCATGAATTTATGGATGAAGTCAGGTGACATTTGAGATAGATACAGTCAACAATAACAC
The DNA here is from genome assembly GCA_026315105.1 of Locusta migratoria. Lineage (NCBI taxonomy): Eukaryota > Metazoa > Arthropoda > Insecta > Orthoptera > Acrididae > Locusta > Locusta migratoria. The sequence continues at coordinate 456,501,036 of CM048755.1, forward strand.
TTTACCTCAGTACAATTTAACTACTAAGAGTCTTTCCACACACATAAAAATTGTATTTTGTTCTTATTGACAATATAACAAAGTCGTATCTTATAGTGATATCCTTATACTGTGTTTGTAACACATTGATTCATTCAGTACTGTGCTTAATGGAAAGGGTTATTATACTGCCATACTGAAACGTTTTATTACTGTGTTTCCTGGAAAGACAGGGGCTCTTTTAATAACCAATATGGGTTTAGGAAGCAATGATCATGTGGTACTCAGTTTTTCCTGTTGAGTTTGCATAAATTTACAGTGACAACAATCATACTGTTAGTGGGAACTGTGATGTTATTTTTTTGAAAGACTTTCTGCAGCACAAATTGAAGTTTATTTACTGACAGGAAAGAAGTCTATTAATCATCAGCACTATATAACAATAATTTTATTTTGCTTAAAACTAATTATTGTAATTAACAAATGAAAATTTTTAATGTTAACAAAGATATATGAACACTCAGTGAAATTCTATGAAATATTTATGAAGTTTTGGTTGGGTGCGAGTCAAGTCTGTTGACGACAGGACCTAACGTGAGTCTGCAATGCAGTAATCATGCTCCTCAATTTTGCTTACATATGAATGTTGAGCTAAAGGGCAAATTTTATTTCTGTATTACAGCATCATCAGCAATAAATGTATCATAATTGGGATCCCAGACTTTATTTTGAGGAGAATACCTACTTGCAACAACTTGGTATATTTTCATCTATTCTGCTTTTCACATTCTTTAGAAATGCAAAGAGCTAAGAAATTGCAAGGGAAAATGTATACAAGGTATTCATATGTGCTGGCTCACAAGTCCAACTTAGGGTATGGTTTAAATTCACAATTGCCAGATGGAAAGTTGAGGCCAATAAATCTGCCACCTTCTACGAACTCCTGTTTAGGTTTACACACACTCATGAAGGCTTTGTACAGGGAGAGAATCTTGCAAAACATGGGAAAAGAGTGATTTGTGGTATAACATAACTTTACCAAAATTTTAACTTAATTATGTAAGTTTCGGTTTTGGCTTAAACTAGAAGAGGAGCTGTAAATTCGGTTACAACTTGGATTTCAGCCACAAATTACATTTCGATCAGACTCTTACAGAGTGTATTAAATGTTCAAATGTTTGTTAAGCTTAAGGGACTTAACTGCGGGGTCACCACTCCCTAAACTTACAAACTACTTATGAATTACCTTATACTAAAGACAGCACAAACATCCATGCCTGAGGGGGGATTCGAACCCCCAACTGTAGCGGCCGTGCAGACTGAGATGATGGTGCGGCTGGCGTAGAGTGTATTACATACTGTTGCTAAGTATATGTGTCAGCTAGGGGTACCAGTAACCATTTTGCTATTGACTATTATGTTGTGATAAAAGAAATTTACACTGAACTGCTCTCTTTCTATGGGTTTTGAAATTCGTTCCCTATATTCATTTTATGTTCTTGTGTAACCTTCCAGACACACAATTCAGGAGATATATAATGTCTGTTTTAGGACTACAGATAGAGCACTAATTATGAACATTTAATCCATTTATGTACTAATTCCTTCAGAGGTCAAGTGTGTGAAAATAATTTTATCTGGCATTTTTAATTTAACTTTATTGATGTGATGTTTTTATTGTGTAGATTGGTTGTTAAATCATTTCTGTATGAATCATTTGCTGATAAATTCTGATTTTATTGTATTACATGAGGTCCATTTTTTTCTTAGGGTGATTGTACATGCTAAACAGAATGCTGATGAGAATGAAAATAGGTTAGGTGTGCACTTATATGGAACCAGAAATAGGAGCTCACTAGACATTCCTTGGATTTGATAAAGTCAAAAATATTTTTTTGCTTACTGGCAAAATATTTTTCAAATATATGCTGTATAACAAAAGTGAATTGTATGTAAATAAATTTAAAGTTGTGATAGAGACTAACTGAAGGGAAAAGTGTATTATAATGAAATTAATTTATATGAGCTGGAAAATTATGAAATTTTATTACTGTGACTGAGAACAAACCAAACAGTAACTTATAGCATACAACATACAAGTCTACATAATTTATGTAACAAAACTAATTATGTGAAAAGCATAATTTACTTATGTGATAAGCAATATCTATGGAATAATATTTACATGTGTTAACCTTCACATAAATTATGTATGCCTTATACAACATCTAAGTTTCTCTACGGGCAAATAAATCACTTTGGTTTCTTAATTTATGTCAAAGTATTTATAAATAAATAAATTATTAACACCTTTTTGAGAAAGATCTATCTGAAATAGGATATTTGCCATTGTAATATAAGAAACACTACAACATCTGTAGGAAAACATACCTTCAGATACTGATTGGCACAGAATTTACACTTAGGCAAGTATCTGTCATCTGGGTGCATCCAGCCTTGTTTTGGCTTCAGCTCAACACAAAAGACTGGTAGTGGATTCTGTTTGTTGTAAACAATTTCTTGTGGTAGCTTTGTGTAATCATTAAACATCATTACAAAATTTGAACTAATACTTTTGTTTTGACGATGCACTGGAACAAGTAAAAATACGTGTCATAAAATTACAAAACTTCCTAAGTGCCAAACAAAATTCATTAAGATTAGGTATCCTGTATATAAGCCCAGATGGAGACTTACATATATTACTATAGAAGCTAGGCAGTGCACTTAAAGCAAATAATAAAAATCTAATAGTATGTTGTATTATCAATATAAGCTTCTGGAAAAATTCAAACAAACAGCAAAATCTCATAACTATGGGCACCTTGTTCTCTAAGGGTTTTTCTTTCTTTCTTTAAATCAATACTTCTGATGAAGGCACCCCTAGCAGCCATCAAAACCCGGTAAAGTGTTTTAAAATTTACTACACAACTTGTGGGCTCCTAATTTGTACTTCAATATATGGGCCCTAATCACATTGATTGTAATTAAAGAAAATATTTCATTGCAATTACAAATATTAGATTTCATATTCATATTGATCCTTGTGACAACTACATCTTACCGGACATCTTTTAATTACGAAATGAGCAACCAATTAAAAAAATTAAGTATGAAAGCTCTTGAATGATTATTTATGAATTCCTCTGAGTTTCTTTCTCATATGACTGAAAAATATATCCCCTTGTAAATGACTAAAAATGTGATTGACATGATACTTCACTGCACTCAGTCATTAAAGACTGAAGCTTAAAAGCAGCAAAAACATGGTGTATACATCTTAATACATTTTAGTCTTAAGTAAATGCTCAATGCTGTACAATGTCTGGCAGTGGTATGTGGGGAAGATATCTATAATTATAGAACACTGTTATTTTAAATGAACAGATTCAATGACAAAAAATAAATTGTGGCCAGTTACAATGTCATAGTTCAATAAGAATTTATACTTAGCTGGATTTTGACGCACTCTTGAAGTACTTTTAAAGAAAAGTAGCATTCATTGACACAAAATTGTGAATGATTCATGGAAGTAAATTACATCAGAACTTGCTCCCATGAACACAGTTACAAATGCTTTAATGCACGAGAACTCAAAATGCTATCATACAAACTGGAAGGGACTGGTGAGAAAAGTGCTAATATCATTAACTGAATAAGGGTGATGTAACAGGCAGCTATTATAAGCAAAAGTATATAATCTGCACTCTGATATCAGACAAAATTGATATAAAGTAAATTGTAGTTTAAGCAAGTATGTAGCATTACAGACCTGGTCTACACTTTTTCATGGCCTCCTGCAGCTTAGTAATATATTCACACCTCACATAAATAACAACAGGAACCTGAACAAAGCCACGAAGCATAGGTTCTATAATGTGCTTGGTGTACAAATATTCTAGCAGCAGCTGCTGGTTAGTTGAACTGTTGGTTTTACGAAAACGAAGAACTTTGAAATCCTGAAACAAAAATATGTATCAGGCAACCTGTAGTATGAATGTTCAGTTATTGATTACACATACAAAACTTTCATAATTTCTGAAATTCATTATAGGACTATGTGAATTATTTATGTCAGTGAAAATAGTTCATATATGTTCAGCCATTAAAAAATACAATGAGTGACAAAAAAGTGAAGCACCTTGATAGGGAGAAAGAAAGGAAATGAAACTCCACAGGTTAAGATGTTAATTCAGTGATTACAGTATTGAGTCAAATTCCCAAAGAACTTGGCATTATGAAGCCACTTGTCAATATGCATTGTCCCCCTCTGGTTTGGATAGATGCCCATATTGCAGTTGGGTAGGATGTCATAATAAAGCCATTGTATCCTCTCCTGAGACAAATGTTGTAGTCGATACTAGATATCCTGCGTACTGGTATTATGATAAAGTTGACACCCAAACTGGTCCCACATGTTTTCTGTCATGGATAGATCTGGGAATATTGCTGGCCATGATAGTTCTTCAGCATTATGGAGACATTTCATCTAGATATGCATTGGTCTATTGACAAGTGGTACCACAATATTGGTGCACTTGAACTAACACATGAGGATGCAGGATATCTGTGAGATACTGTTGTGGTTTCAGAGTTCCCTCAGTCACTACTAACTATGCCCTGAAGCCCTATCTGATGGCTCCCCACACCATGAAGCCAGGAGTAATACCACTTTCCACTTCTAAACATTTGAATAATGGGTGCACACACCAGCTCCCCACCCAACTCGCCAACAATGGTTATCTAGGATAGTGTAGAATCATGATCAATTGCTGAATCCAATGTGAGGCCACTCAGCAGCAGCCCATGCTTCCTGATCTAGCCATTTGTGTTGTGGTATTCATGACAGCCTATGATTTTCACAGTAATCCCGAGTGGTGCCTAAAATGACTTGAGGTTTACTATGTTTACTCCATTATGCAGGTTACCTTTCCAATTATATTTTCTACATAACAAAATATTTGTTGCTCCAAAATTACCTAAAAATGACCCTTACAAAGTTATTAGAATTGAAACTTCCACAGATCTGCATGTATACAACTCCTTTCCTTTTTCATTTTATTGGTCAATCTTTTACAAAACGAAAAGGTGAAAAAGTATGGAAGCAGTTGGATGTGAACCAGCTACCTACCTTTGACTTCACAGCATGAAATGCTACCAACTGTGCTACCACAACGATGTAAAATCTTTATCTCCATTAATGAATATACTATACAAATGCTAAACCAAGAAATGCAATTACTTTATTCACTATGACATATAGTTCCAAACAGATATGCATTTGATTTAGCATCAAAGTGCTATAGCATTGAAACAGTATACTCTCATAGCACATAAGGTGTAACACTAAAAACAAGGAGGTTTTAACTACTGCTATGAAGTTTCCTAAGATTTTGTTATAGTAACTCATACCTAAAACAATGTGATTTCAGCAGATTTTGAATTTGCTAATGCTTTGTAATGGTGATGTACTCTGTAAACAACTATAAAAAAATAAAGTCATTACTTCTGTAGAGAGCTGCAGCCTTTAATTTTGGGCTAATTAGTGTGTTTCCAACAGTCTGACTTGCATTGGAACTGGTCCCTCCACTAGCAATAATGTATGTGTAACCAGCAAACTTTTGCCCTGCTCCTCCCTAATGCATGAGCACCCAGAAGAGAAATCTAACCTTAGGAGTCCCTGGGCAGCATTTTGGCAAAAATGACTGACTAAACAATTAAAAAACTGCTTGAGATAAAAGTGATACACCTAGAAGGAATGGTCCAATATTATCCCATTTTGGTAGACATCCATACTATTGATATGTTAATAAATGATTAGATTTACATGGCTCTGTAATGTATAGAACACCTTTCAGAGTGCATTGATGATGTCACTGGCCTGTTTTTGTAAAGTTGGTACCAGTCAACTGCTGTGAGTCAGACAGTGAAGCAAAACGTTTATATATAGTATGAAGCACCTGTGATCCCTTGCAGATGCCTTAGACAGCCAATCCACCAACTGCATGTATTTGACAGCTGCCACATTGTTGGACTATGTGATGTGGGGTGGTTGTATCATGCAAATGACAGGCACGTGGGCCATTCAGATGTCACAGTGGCCCATTGTTAGAATCAATGGGTACATGAAGGTAACCTGTCACATCATTCATGTTTGAGTCAACCAAGGAACACCACCCTGAGGTAAGACCATCGTATAATTTGCCAGAGCAATGCAGCATCCCATGACCTCAGTGCCCACTATGCATGAACATGTACTGGAGAAACTTCCTGGCAGATTAAAATTGGCCGGCCGCGGTGGCCGAGGGGACTGAGGCGCTTCAGTCACGGTCTGCACGGCCATTACGGTCGGGGGTTCGAATCCCCCCTCGGGCATGGATATTTATGCCGTCCTTAGTCTTAGCTAGTTCATAAGTAGTTTGTAAGCTTAGGGACTGATGACCCCGTAGTTAAGTCCCATAAGCTTTACAAACATTTTAACATTTTTAGATTAAAATTGTCTGCTGAAACCGGAATTCAAACCTGGGACCTTTGTCTTTCATGGGCAAGCACTCTACTCTGTGAGCTATCCTGGCAAGCTTCACAGTCCATCCTCAAAACTTTACTTCTGTCAGTAACTTGCCTCCTACTTTCCAAACTTCACAAAGGATATGTTGGAGACATGGCTTAGCCACAGCCTAAGGAATGTATCACAAATAAAATTTGCACTCTGCAGCAGAGTGTGCACTGATATGAAACCTCCTGGTGGATTAAAATTGTGTTCCAGAAATGGGATTCAAAACTGGGACCTTTACCTTTCGCAGGCAAGCGTTCTACCATCTGAGCTATGCCGGGATGCTTCACAGTCCATCCTCACAACTTTACTTCTGCCTGTACTTCACTTCCTAGTTTCCAAACTTCGCAGAAGTTCTCCTGCAAAACTTGCAGGACTAGCACTCCTGGAAGAAAGGATATGGTGGAGACATGACTTAGCCACAGCCTAAGGAATGTAGGAGGTGGGGTACTGACAGAAGTAAAGGTGTGAGAATGGACTGTGACCGGCACACAATTTTGTTCTGCCAGGAAGCTCACGCTACGCTGCAGAGTGAAAATTTCATTCTGAAAACCTCCCTTAGGCAGTGACTAAGCCAAGTCTCCACAATATCCTTTCTTCCAGAAGTGCTAGTCCTGCAAGGTTACTGCCTCCCCCCCCCCCCCCCTAATTCCATATTCGCTTGGTTTTACTTGAACTTTATTTGAACTGTGACATTCACAACTACATTACAGTACGAAAAAAAAAAGTTTGTAAATCTATCGGACCAAACTGCGTGGTCATCAGTCCGTGGCTTACAAACTACTTAAACCTAGGTAAACTAACCTAAGGACAACACTCACACACACACACACACACACACACACACACATGCCCCAGGGAGGACTCGAACCTCCACAGCGAGCAACCGCGCGCTCCGCAGCGAGACGCTTTAGACCGCTCGGTTACTCCACCGCGGCTACAGTACGAAAAGTAAAAGTAATTGCATTATATATTATGTGCCACTGTGCAGGGTTCAGAAACGAGTGTTACATTTTAATGGCAAAGACTTTACCAGATTGTCAGTTGACATGCGGCAGGAAATAGCCAGGCATTAAAAAAATCTAACTAAAGATAGTACCGTATCGGCCCAACTTCAAAAGTGCAAACGTAATTTGGTAGAATCCGTGTACATCGAAGGAAACGGCATTGTCATCGATATATATCGAATGTTCGATATAGTGTTTCTGAACCGGAGATTCGGGCGCTACACGCCCTCACGTACTAAGGGGAAAAAAAAAAAAAAAAAAATCTTGTTTAACCTATACCTAACTTTGACTTAAAAAAAGTGATCTGTAGCGTAGCGCCCGAATCTCCGGTTCAGAAGCACTAAATCGAACATTGGATATATAACGATGACAATGCCGTTTCCTTCGATGTACCTACCAAATTACCAGTTCAAATTTTGTGTAACTGAGGCACCAAATTGCTAGAGGGTCATCGGTACCTAGACTTACACACTATTTAAACTAACTTATAGTAACGACAAAACACACACACACATATACATGGCCGAGGGAGGACTCGAAGTTCCAGCGGGAGCGGCCGCGTAATCCGTGATATAGCGCCTCAGACCGCGCGGTCATACCCGCGCGCCACCGTTACTTTCAGGATTTATGTAAATATTATATCTCAGGGATGTAAATTCCGTTTAGCAGTGAAATTTATACTACATAAGCATTTAAACTTTGTGATAAAAAGCTGATAGTGTTCTCTGAAATCGGGAAAGTAACATCAATGCTTTATACGAAGCGGTGGATTAAAACAGCAGCTGGGTACTGTAAGAGGAAGAAAAATCGTATTTTTCAGTTGCGGAATTCCTGTTAGTCTGCCTTTGAAGGGGAGTGGCCAGTGCGATTGCAAGGCGGCTTTCCGGGTGAGGTTCCCGGTAGTGTCAGGGACTTTTCCTTGGCGAGAGGACTTGACTAGGTGCACTCAGCCTCGTGAGGAGCAACTTGAATGAGAAGTAGCGGCGCCAAGGTCTGGAGAGCGGTCAGCTCCTCCAGGCACACGCTGACCAACTGCCCACTGCCTGTCACGTGCTGCTCCGGCCCTTGCTCTTATTACACCGTACCTTACCAAGGACGTAGCCAAAGGGGGGGGGGCCTTGGGGGTCCGGACCCCCCTATCACCTAAACGATAAAATACTACTCAGACTTATGCAAAGGACAAAACACACACACACACACACACACACACACACACACACACACACACACGTTCGATGGTGGACTCTAACGTCCGAAGGGACTAAATGAAATAATACACGGCCTAGCCACCGTGTAGTGAAACTGAATGACATTGTTATTATCAGTCATACGACGAAAAAGAGTACACACTATCGACAGTCAACAAAGCCATCTATAGATTTTAATTATCGATAACAGCATCGGCTATTGTTGCCGAGTCCTCCTTTAAGCCATTGTCCATTGTTGACCCTACTCCATTATTGTTATGTTAAGCACTACAGTTGTTACTTGCAGTTGCAGTGGAATGTAATGTAACTGCTGTCGTTTATTTCTTTTGTGCTGTTAAGATAGTTTCCAATTATGAATAACTTCATAACGAGAAATAAGAGAAAAACCTACTTTCATTCGTCCACTAGCGTTATGGTAAGTTAAAATACATACTATTAGAATAGCTTATTTATCTTTTCACAGCAGTTTAATGTTAGCAGTGGAATCGTTATTTGGAGTGGCAATATTCCAGTATATCATAAGGCATGGCACTCAGTACGTGTAATACTTTTTAAAGTTAGGTTTGAGAGTAATATTTTATCTAGAGTATCTATACGTTGCAATGAGTAAAAGAACCAATAATCTTGGAAATAAAATTATAGACTTATGCTTCCTAAATCAATATGCAAGGTATTTATACTGATACAAAAATTAATGCAAATTTTGCGAAACACCGAGCTTCAGTCGTGGCTTACAGCAAAATTATTCGATTGGCATCGAGGTCTCATTTACAGGAGAACTGCCACTGAGAGTATATTGTGGACCAGAAATATATCGAAGAGCACACATGGTTAAATAGTGTATTTCACCTAAAATAAATTTGTCTACAATTACTGTCTGGTATAATCCAAGGCAGGGCCGCCGACTCCGTGGGTGCTCCGGTGCTCGCGCACCCCCCAGAAAATGTTTGCGGGTGCTAAGCACCCAGACGAAATGGGGGGGGGGGGGGGATTCAATAAAGAGCATGCTCCATATTGATTCTGCGATTACTTGACGCCTGATTATCCCATTTTTGTTCGGAAAAGTTACATTTCAGAAGCCTAATAAAAAGTACTCAGGTGTATTTATTTCCTGAATTGCGTGTTTGCCGGCCGCGGTGGCCGAGGTGACTGAGGCGCTCCAGTCACGGTCAGCACGGCCACTACGGTCGGGGGTTCGAATCCCCCCTCGGGCATGGATATTTGTGCCGTCCTAGTTCGTAAGTAGTTCATAAGTAGTTTGTAAGTTTAGGGACTGATGACCCCGTAGTTAAGTCCCATAAGCTTAACAAACTTTGGAACTTTTTTGGAATTGCGTGTTTCCCGGATATAGCATGACGCTACATCGAAGCAGCTTGGAGTATGAAGTAGCCGATCCTGTAAAGCACAGCTGGCAAATCACAAGAATCTGAGGCGCGCTGGCCCATTTGATTGTTGTCAGCGTGAGCGGTGAAGACAGCACACCTGCTGCAACAGCCTGCTAACGATTCTCAGTCCTCCAGAAACAATTTATTAGTGCTCGGCGCTACTCTCTCGGAACCGTCAGGAATGGTTTTGAACGGAGTTGCCGACAGATATTTAAGCCGCCTGTTTTGCGTCCTTAGATATTCTTTCATTCAGCCGTTCTTAACACGGTATTATTTACAAAGAGATTACAATTTTATAAATTTATTTTTATTTTTTATAGTTGGTTTCTGTAATGCATAAATTCGTTGTTCGCTCGTCGATGAAGAAAAGTGATTCGGCTACGACACATCCAGAAGTTACTTCAGGCGGTTCGGATTCATCCGGTGTATCGAACGAAAAGAAGATAACTGGTCGTGTTGGTGATGGCCGTTGTTTTCAAAAACAGTGTAAAGACAAATATAAGTGCGTTTTATGCGACGAAAAGTGCGATAACGTGTTCTGTTCTGTATGTAAGGAAATGAGTTTCGGAATTGGGTCTTCCGCGAAGAAAACTAAACAAGACGTAGATGCGATAAAAGCATTCGTTGAAGTAGGGTTTTCTTCTTGGTACAAAGCGTTAGAAAGATTTGCTACTCAAGAAAAGTACAATTATCACATGTCTTGCAGTGGTAGGAAAATTGCAGTTGATAAAGGTGTGAACGTGCAATGTTTAATGTCAAAAGTAAAGGAGGAAGAAATGATGTCTGCTAAAGTAGCTCTGTTGAGAATGTTATCGTCATTACGGTATATCATGGTGTAGGGATTAGCAGTCCGTGGTCACACAGACGAAAATTCCAATTACAATGGATTGATACAGTTTATTGCTGAAGATAACTCTGATTTGTTCAAATGTTTGTAAAGCTTATGGGACTTAACTACAGGGTCATCAGTCCATAAACTTACAAACTACGTATGAACTAGCTAATACTAAGGACGGCACAAATATCCATGCCCGAGGGGGGATTCGAACCCCCGACCGTAGAGGCCGTGCAGACTGTGACTGGTGCGCCGCAGACGGTCGGCCACCGCGACCGGCTAACTCTGATTTGTCCTCTTGGCTCCGTCTTACAAAGTATAGATGGCTTTCGCATGATATAACAAATGAACCAGTGGCGTAACTAGGACTTAGCTTTGGGGGGGGGGGGGGGGATAGATCTGCTTGACGAGCAATATTTTAGTCAGTTTCCAGACAGACTACCATCTACCATTCCCGTTTTTTTTTTTTTTTTTTTTTTTTTTTTGAGGGGGGTTCTGGGGGGGCGGTTCTCTCCCCCTCACCCGCCCCCCCCCATAGTTACGCCATTGAAGTGAACTAGGTTCTGCTATGGCGAACGAAGTCTACAATTTGATAAAGATAGTGAAACATTCCCAGTACTATTCCATAATTGTGAATGAAACTAGCAACATGAGCATGTTTCGATTTGAGAAACTTCAGCAAGTTCGAAAATCGAAATAAAACTGTAGTTTGGTTTTGACTTTGTTGTAAAGTAGCCTCTGCCACACACCGTATGAATTATTATGCAGACAGTGCCTTTCCTTTTATTATGGAGGCCAACCATCAAAATTTTATCGCATTCGGATGAACGGTTTGACCGATCACCCTGAAATTTGGCAGATAATTTTTCACACAAGGGGAGAGATGGGATGAACAGACACAGGGGACAGGAGGGAACTGGCAGAGAGCGGGGGAGTAGTGGTAGAGGCAGTGGGATGGGGAGGGGGAGGGGGAGGTAATTAGACAGAGAGGGAGGAGGTGATGGACAGAGGGAGCAGTCAATACACGGGGTAACGAATACTGGAGTAAATAAATACCCGAGTAACACCACGTTTTCAGCTAGCACATATAAATTATACCTAATATTACAGGAATCTCTTTTTCTAAAATTTAAGAGAATTCTAAATCGCAAACGTACTAATGACAATTTACTTTTGATTATAAAAGTGTGTCTTTGCCTTATTTAGACACCTTTAAATAAGAAGATTGAAAGGCCATGATATGTCAACTCTTGGAAGAAAGGATGATAGGGGGTATAATGTAGTTTTCAACATTTGTGAACTGTGATATAGAGCACCCACACTGATTTTCGAAAGTCGGCGCCCCTGATCCAAGGCATAGTTCAACTGCCTAGTTAGAAACATTTTCTTCCTTTTCGCCCCTGAGAATGAGGTTTGAAATACTTTGTTTTGAATATTTAGGTGAGTGACATCTGTGCGTAGCGTGTTCAGCGTGTCTGTGTTGTAAAAAACCATGAAAGAGAGAATGACTCCTTATACCACCACATAACCTACCGCACTTCCCTCACACAACTGGGTTTAATACTTCCATCTGATAGACTACTATCAACAGTGTCACAACTCACCCACGATGAGGAATTGTGAAGATGTTTCGAATATAACCCATGACATCAAGTAAATCACATCAACACCCCTTGTTCCATTGCAGACCGAATGGTACAATTCGAAATTTTTGTCGTGTCGCCAACAGGGATCGAAGTGTCCACCGCAGGGAAGAGAGCCGCTACATTAGCGTGCGTCACCGCGCTCGCCACGGTGGCTGCTAATGTGAATGATATCCAACCACATGTTTGCCATCGAGAAGGCTAGCCAAGTACAGCGCACGTGCCAAGGGCATTTACTGGTTCGACAGTTACAGAATATTACCCACGACGCCATCCCAACCAGGTTTGTCCATACAGTAGCTGCTGCAACGATAATATAATCAATTACTGTGATCAGAGGAATTCGTTCAGGCAGTATGTATAAAAGTTCTAAACGAACGTATCACTTGCAGGGGGAAACGCTTCTGTGGGCTCACCCACATGGACAGTGTAATGTTAGTGGAAGAGTTTCCTCTTGATGGGTACGTCTCTGGATTTTTTTTTTTTTTTTAGTTACTCATTTTTTTTTTCTTGCTGTGTTTGGAAACGAAAGAAAAATGGGACTAGTTATAAACAGAAAACACTTGTTTGGTAATTGCGCCTACCTCATACACTGCTCCAATGTCAGACATAATGAAGCACTTGTGAAAGAAAGAAAAAACAATCAGGACGCTTATCAGTCACACTAGTTAAGCGCGAAGTAATATAGTTTTCCTAGTGGTGAGGAGAAGGGAACAACAGAAATCTGCCTCTAAAAGTATAGGAGGAACGAAAATATTACTTTTGCCCCAAATGCAAGAGCCTAAATACGCCAATGGGCAAGGAATGTAACGAAGTTAAAAAAAAATAAAAAATAAAAAAAATAAAAAAACCACCAATGAAAAGTAAAGAATGAAGCAGGAATACATTGTTGACACGTGCAAGACCAAATTTTGCACAATGCCCATAATGTTCATCAGGATCATAGCAAGGTCATCGTCATCGACTGAGGGCTTCCTGGTACCCATGAACGAGTCTCACAGACAGGTAATTGGCAAAAGTTCCCGATATTGCCTGCATGATTTGGCCTGCTCATGAGCTACGCATAGGTAGGTCATATAATCCACTCCGTCCACCAGCTGGAGTTCGATAATGGCATATGCTGAATGTCCAATCAGCCAAATAGTGAAATTATATTTGGTGTGCGGTCGTGGTTTCGTGTCTGGCCTGTCTGAGACTAAGTTACAACTGCACACACCAAGCACCGCTACGCCGCAGAGCCTCCCATATTTCGCTGAAATTTTCCAGCACTGCAAGTTCGGAATATACTACAGCGACATCCGCGAAAAGCCTCCTTGAACTTCCGATGGTATCTACGAGGTCATTTATATATACGGAAAAAAGTAATGATTCCATAATACTTCCTCGGGACACGCCAGAAATCCTTATAAAGTTAGAAAACTTCTCCTCATTAAGAATGACAGTCTGTGTTTCGTTTGCCAGAATCTCTTCAGTTCAAACAGTTGGTCCGATATCCCTTCCGCTCGTATTTCGTTCATGAGGCGACAGTGCTAAACAGTGTCGAACGCCTTCTGAAGTCAACGGCATCAGTCTGGACGTCGGTAGCTACTGCTTTCGTGGACGAATAGCGCGAGCTGGGTTCCACATGAGCGCTGCTTTCGGAACTCACGTTGCCTTCTAAAGAGGAGATTGGTTCGGTGAGCCTTCCTAAAAACGGGAATGACCTGCGCTTTTTTCCAATCGTCAGGAACGCTTCGCTCCTCTAAAGACCGACGGTAGACTGCTTATAGAAGGGAGGCAAATTCCTTTGCATAGTCTGTGTAAAACCTCACATCCGGCGGCGTTTCCTCTGTTGACATAAAGTTGCTCCTATGGGCCCCTGACATTTATTGCGATATACAATACTTCATTTAGCGACGATTTAGAGGAGGAATTACGGCGCAATCTTTGTAAGAAGACATACCGTATTCCGGCCATTTGTGTTTCACCCTCTGTTTCAACACCGCCATGGTCACAGAATGTCTGGGCGTGCGGTTTTGATCCGTTTAACGATTTTACATAAAATGAAAACTTTTAAGATTTTCTCTAAAATAATACAGAACTTATAATGTAAAGTCATAGACCGCATCACACATGGACCTCCTTATGACAAACGTTCAAATGTTTGTAATCCTATGGGACCAAACTACGTTGGTCATCAATCCGTAGTCTTACAAACTACTTAAACTAAGTTGAACTAACCTAAGGACAACACACACATCCATGCCCGAGGGAGGATTCGAACCTCCGACGCGGGAGGCCTCGCGATCCGTAACGTGGCGCTCCAGACCGCTCGGCTATTCCCCGCCTCTTTATGATAATTTTGGCCTCGTTTAGTTTTTACTCCTCTGTGAGGTTTCAGCTACGTTTAAATTTCCAATGAAGATCTCTTTGATATCGTATCAGTTTTCTAACTCAGTTATTGAACACGGTGGATAGTTCCCATCTCTCACAATTTTACTCCGTACATACTTGTTTATAAGCGTTGTTTACGATGCTCTTCAACTTTATCCATTGAGTTCTGTTACTGACTTTGTCACTACCGGTGCCATCTAGTCACATCTTCAAAATTGCGCTGCACGTGGTCTGGGGTTCAACGTCACTGATCGCGATGCTGTTCGCGTTAGAGGTTCGAGTCCTCCCTCCGCGTGTGTATATGTGTGTGCGTGTGCGCTCGCTCGCGCGTCTGTGTGTGTGTGTGTATGTGTGTGTGTGTGTGTGTGTGTGTGTGTGAGAGAGAGAGAGAGAGAGAGAGAGAGAGAGAGAGAGAGAGAGAGAGAGAAAGAGAGTTTCCTTGGTGTGAGTTAGGTTAAGCAGTTTGTAACTGTAGGGATCGATGACCTCAGCAAATTTGGCCCCTTAAGTTTACAAACAACTGAACATTTATTTCAAAACTGGACAGGTCACTTTTTCAGTACAAGCGGCTCCCTGTCGATAACTGGAACTAAAATCAGGCGACGCTGAAGGAATTAGATTAGGAAACTAGTCAAAAAGTGGTAGGTGAGTTTTGTTTTTGGGTAGTAAAATAACTTATGATGGCCGAAGCAGAGAAAATATTAAATACAGAATGGTTATAGGAAAAAAAGCATTTTCAAAGAGGAGAAATTTGTTGACATCCAATATTGATTTAAATGTTAGGACTTCCATTCGAAGGAATTAGTCTGAAGTGTAGCACTGAACGTGAGTCAAACATGGACGATGAGGAGTTCAGACAAATGATGACAGAAGCTCTTGAAATTTGGTGCTACAGGAGAATGCTGAAGCTTAGGTGGTTAGAACGCGAACTAACGAGGAGATATTGAACAGAATTGGGGAGAAAAGAAATTTCTGGTAGGCCTACACTTGACTAAAAGAAGGGATCGATCGGTAGGACACATTCTAACATAACAAGGAGTCGTCAATTTTGTATTGGAGGAGAGTGTGTTGGGTAAAAATCGCAAAGAGAGATGGAGAGACAAATACGGTAAACATGTTCAGTAGGTTGTAGGTTGCCTCCACGCGGGAATGGCCGCGTGGTCTAAGGTGTCAAGTCATGGATTGCGTGGTCACTCCCGGCGGAGGTTCGAGTCCTCCCTCGGGCATGGGTGTGTATGTTGTCCTTTAGGGTAAGTTAGTTTAAGTAGTTTGTAAGACTAGGGACCGATAATCTTAGTAGTTTGGTCCCTTAGCTTTACAAATATCTGAACATTTGTAGGCTGCCGCTCTCATTCAGAAATGAGACTTGCACAGATAGGGTAGCGCGAAGAGCTGCATCAGACCAGTGTTTGGACTGCAGAACACAACATTTCTGAGCGCCTACTCGTCCCTTTGTTTGGGGCAGGCAGATAAGATCGGCCGTTGCTGACAACGGATGTGCAGGTAGCCCGGAGACTGCACCAAGCAGACGTCGTCCGTAACGCCTTTGCAAAGTATTGTTCAAAAATGCTCAAATGTTTGTATAGCTTATGGGACTTAACTGCGGGGTCATCAGTCCCTAAACTTACAAACTACTTACAAACTAGCTAATAGTAAGGACAGCACAAATATCCATGCCCGAGGGGGGATTCGAATCCCCGACCGTAGTGACCGTGCAGACCGTGACTGGAGCGCCTCAGTCCCCTCGGCCACCGCGGCCTGCTTGCAAAGTATTAATCAACAGTTTTATATAAAGGTTGAGTTTTGCAATTGGATTTTAATGAATATAGGGGGAGGGCAGTGAGTCATTTCATACTACACACTCAGGAACGAAATACCAGAGGACTGCACATGAATAGAGTAAGGTACACCTATTGTTGCTTAGCTGGAGAAGAAACTTTCGTGTTAAATAGTAAAGTAATCTGAAATTACTCTCTTTTTGCTCTTGTTGAATAGAAATATCTTCTTTCGTTTCATGTTATTCGTATTTACAGCTGTATTCAGTGATGCCGTAACGGGCTTACAATCATAGATTTCCTGTTTAGCGCGAAGTAAGTGGAAAAGTACGGGTCTTTTGTCATCAGCAGCGCTAAGATGTTATTTCCACGAGTAGGCTCTCTGTTTAAAAACTCTACATAATTTTCAGATAAAGCGTTTACAGTAATATAACTCGATTCTCTGTCCCTAGAAACCGTCTTGAAACATTTGAGTCTCCTGCTCTGTATGTGGTAGCAGCCAGCTTAGCCGCGCGGGAATAGCCGTGCGCTCTAAGGCGCCTTGCTGCGGAATGTGCGGCTATTCTCCGTCGGAGGTTCGAGTCCTCCCTCGGGCATGAGCTTGCGCGCTTGTGTGTGTGTGTGTGTGTTGTCCCTAGCGTAAGTAGTTTGTAAGTTTAGGGACCGGTGACCACTGCACTTACGTCTCTTAACTTTACAAAAACATATGTATATTTGAATCAGCCAGCTTTCCCCTAGTACAAAATGGGCATTGTGGTCGTTTGTAAGTGAGGGCAGTTCTGGGAGCTGTTTCAACAGTTAACTGTTACTATATTAACATTTTCTCTCCCCGTCCTCTTGCGCTGGGTGAACAATGTCTGGCCGGCCGCGGTGGCCGAGGTGACTGAGGCGCTCCAGTCACGGTCTGCACGGCCACTACGGTCGAGGGTTCGCATCCCCCCTCGGGCATGGATATTTGTGCCGTCCTTAGGATAAGCTAGTTGTTAAGTAGTTTGTAAGTTTAGGGACTGATAACCCCGTAGTTAAGTCCCATAAGCTTAACAAACATTTGAACATTTTTTTTAACAATGTCTGGACACAGAAGGATTGTTTCCGAGTCTGTGGAAGGATTTCTTTACAAAAAAAAAAAAAAAAAAATAAATAAATAAATAAATAAAAAAATAAATAAATAAATAAATAAATGAAAATAAATAAATAAAAACTAACTTCGATACAGTCCGGTCGATCTTGTGTAATGAGCAATATGAGGAATCCAATACTAAGTGTTGCCAACGCTGCTGGCTATAACCGCTGCTTCAAGCTTCGGCATTGAATACTAGACGCTCTGGACGTGTTGTTGGAGAGTATCAGCCACTGCTGATTTCGCATTTTGCCAAGTTTCATGTGTCGTAGAAGCGGGAGATCCATCCCGGGCCAGTCATTCCGCAATCATCGGCCATCTTTCTCTTTAGGCGAAATATCGGGACAGCAGGGAAGCCACGGTAGCGATGCAACTTGATGGGCGACCAAGAAGTCTTCAACATTGCGTGCCACGTGCGGTCGAGCATTATTCTGCTGCTATGCGGCCGTGAGAAATTAAATTAACTTCAAAAAAACTTATGCAACAGAAATTGTATCTAACTTAGCAGGTTAGAATTTGAGAAATTGTAACAAGGCAAAGATTTGTAATGTTATACTTTTTTTTACTGTCAAACATAGCAAAATATTTGTAACTGTACTGCAATGAAATATTATACACAAAAAACAAACATTTACTACAGGCCATTTATGTTGCTTCACAAATAAAGAAGCGAAACGCGCATGGTACAAAAACGCCTTTCATTTAGTTGCAATAGAAGTAAATACACCTCCACATGTGCTGGAGGCTGTTGTTAACCCACACTTTTTTTTTAAATTGTTATTTACCCACTTTTTTTGGGGGGGGGGAGGGGTAGGGACTCCACTCTTCCCTACACCCCGTCCTTTCGCTCACCAATAAAGCCTTCTTTGGAGCTTGCCGGTGGCCAGAGATAATGCTCAACACCACATGGTACGTGATATTCAAAAGTTATATGGACTGCTGCGTCCCAGCAACACTCCAGAGCGTCTTTGATTAATTGCTGAGGCATGTAACAGCGGCTATAGCGAGCAATACTGAGTTCATCAACCCCCTTACTTGGCATGTCTTCAGTTGTGTGATCTTTGTACAACGTGTTTATCTCCCACATAAATTTGACAGTCATATATCTGATTTTTTCTATTTTTTAGGGGGTGGGGGGGGGACAACTGGTGAGGTCATTAGGTCCCGAATCAAAACTGAGATATACCGAAGGATAATAAGCCTATATGAAATCAGCTAGAACATTGGGTAAAATACAACAAAAGGAAGAACTAAATGTCCGTTGACAAATTGGTCAAGTTGATAAAATTCAAGACTCGAACAGCAGCTCTTGCGCCATCAGCTAAAATGTCTTCCTATGTATTCGATAGATTCAGTGCAATACGAACAGGAGTAAAATTTGGACAAGTCAATAATACATGGCGTACCGTCAGCGGGTGACCACAGGAAGGTGCGGGGTCACCAGTTAACAAATGGCGCTGGCTGAACCGGCAATGTCCGATCCGCAACCGGCCAAGATGACCTCTTCCCGTCGCGAGCGGCGTGAGGGGGTCTTCCATCCACTGGGAGCGGTTTAATGGTTCGAAGCTCATTTTTTGTAAGCGAGGAGCACATATTATGCCACGACGATATAATGTGACAGGAAAGAGCCCCTCGAATATCATTCTATGGGACACAGAACTTGGCTGTTCGAGGTAGGAGAGTTGCAGCCTTGGCCGCAGCATCAGCAGCCTCGTTACCAGGCACGCCTGCGTGGCCAGGTACCCACAGGAGGTGAACGCGAGGGCCGTCGGCAGCTAACAATTGAAGGGAGCCGTTGACTCGGTGCACAACAAGATGGGCCGAATAGGGGTCTCTCAGACTTTGGATGGCGCTGAGGGAGTCAGAGCAGATGACATAGGAAAGATAACGGTGTCGGCGGATGTATAGTACAGCCTGATAGAGGGCAAAAAGCTCAGCTGTTTGGGTTGTTTTTTCTACTTAAGGAAAACACACACAACCATGCCAGCGGGAGGACTCGAACCTCCGACGGCGGGTAACTGCGCGTTCCGCAGCAGGGTGCCTTAGCGCGCTCGGCAACTCCACCGCGACTCATCTGTATCACCCTACATTTTCTACATTTATCGCTAGTTGCCATTCCTCACGCCAACTAGAAATTTTGACTGTCACCCTGCATCCTACTACGCAACGCCCTGTTGACCACAGCATCATCAGCAAACACCCGCAGATTGTTTCTCAGTCTGCCCCTCAGATGTGCTAGAAAATAATAACGATCCTATCACACTTCCCTGGGGCATTTCTGATGATACCCTTGTTTCTGGCAAACACTCGCTGTTGGGGAAAACGTACTGGGTTTTATTACTTATGAAGTCTTCAAGCTACTCACGAATCTGCAGATATATTCCATATTGTCGTATCTTCATTAGCAGTTTTGAGTGCGGCACCATGTCAAACTCCTTTTGGAAATAAGAGAAATATGTAGTGTGCCTGTTTCCCTCAATACATAAGAGTTCGATCATTCGGTTCTTGCCTTCATTGAGTTTTCACATGTTATTTGCGATTTTCTTCAAAATGTTGAAATGTTTGTAAACTTATTGTACCAAATTGCTATGGTCATCAGTCACCAAACTTACAAACAACTTAAACTAACTTACACTAAGTACAACACACGCACATACACACCCATGTCAGAGGGAGGACTCGAACCTCTGCAGCGGCCATTCCGCGCGGCAAAGCTATAATTTTGATAATTTTGTCATACAAAGCTCTAAACTATCTTTATTTTTTATAATATTTTCCCCTTCATCGGTGTATAATTTCAGCGGCATCTGCCCTGAATTTTTCTGCCGCTTGCCAAATTACTTGTTTGTTCTTGATGGTCGCCTTCCGTTTAGAACGACGTGCTGGATGGTACCAGATAAGAAATTCATAATGCAGTCGCTTTTCGGGTGGGATATTTGATAAGCACGAAGATTGCATTTGAAGAATAGAATTGAAATGTAGCAAAAACCTACTAGAAGTCAAGAAAATGGCATTTTTACACGAGTGTAAGTTCCTGAATATCGCGAATGACGTCCATCTATTGCGTAGCTTTCCCGGAAAAGGTGAGGGAGTTGGTGAGGACTTAACCTCAAGAGGAGTCACCCTATTCAATTATAAATGTATTCTGAAACTCCGTTGTAAACCTGTTTCGATGCTATACTTCTATAGTTGAACTGGCCTCACAATCTGTGGAAAAAGGTGACACTTTCAGTTATAGAAAATGCGCCCCTGCCTACGCGACATTGAATAAACAGTACATACGGACACAGAATTTCACGCCTCGTACACAATACAGAAAGAAACTGAACTTTGCCAGGCAATAAGGTTTATGGTTTAAAGTGTTGTTAGGAAGACGCGCTTGTAGACGGAGGGCAGCGCGAGGGACCAGCCGCGCGATCAATCCCGGCCCTCAGCTCAAGTCAATTACGTTCAAGCCCGCTCTTCAGGAAACGCAATTTTCAGCCACTTCACTTTTACGTAAAGGCTAGCTCCTCCCCGCAATGTTAGGCGCATTTCAACAGTTATTTATACGTATAAGAACGTTAATGTCTAAACTCACCATCCACGCGTATGCACCATACGGAAGTTACCAATTCGAAATCTTGCGGCTCGACCCGTTTGCGGTCCAGAAAATTGCACGAAATCAGAAAGAAAACCACCAATTTTTGAAAGGCTGAGAAAAGTTGACAGAAATCATGTTGCTCGCAACTCATTAGTTTACTTCAAGCAGACCATTGCCGTCATCTAGTAGTGAATACGGTAACTGAAAGTTCCAGAAAAGGGAGTCTAATCGTTTCAGACTGTTTGCGACTCTCTACCCCTTTCCCCGTTACTCTCTACATTCCCATTCTTCCTCCTCCCTCTATCTACCCCCCGTCTGTGTTCTGGTCCCCTCCTACTGATATGAAGGGTGGTAGTGTAATTAACAGCAACGTTTCCTACATCACGTATTTATTCCAATCTTCCATTAGTCCTCCACCCCCTCCCCTCTTTGTTCATCCGCTTCACCGCCATTTCATACAAGAAGCATCATACGGAAACAACTACTATCGAACAGACGCCGGTCGCTAGATTTATGTAGCAACAGTGCGTTTGGTTCGTAAAGGTGCCGCCTACACAGTTCATTCTCGTTCAACGAGGGCGTTCTTTCTGTTACTTCGCTATCATACGATGGTGGAGGATTTCAGTTGACGAACTGGTGCTGACAAGAATATGCTGCTTGACCGAAGGCTTCCGATAGTCGGGACAAACCGACTAAGGACGACTAGAGCGAGAGACCGACTAGAGCGAGACGCGATATAATTTAATTATCAGTCCAGTCGATATTTTTGTTGCTTCATAGGTTCGATTGTTACAATAAGCTGTGCAAATTAAAAAAGACTTAAAGAATAAATCGTGACAAGAGTTGTTAGTCGTTGCATCTATAGAGAGTTGGACTATGTTTATTGAAGTTGAACCCTCTTGTATACGCAGCTCTTGTTCATCGAATACATTTTTTAAACATCGGCTGTCGTAGGATAATTGGAATTGGAAGTACGTCTTAATTGTGTATCAGGTATTGAGATGTAGCATCGAGTTTTCTGTGTGGTTTGTCGAATGATAGTAAATAGTTACACGAAGGAAGAGTGTTACAATATACAACAAAATGCAAAGATGTTCGTGATTCCACTTCCTTCCAAAGTAATTTTGCTGTTAAATTGCTGAGAAAGGTGGACAGGAGAGATAACTGCATGCGAGGCTTATTTGATTTATACTGAATAACTGTCCGAACTAATCTCAGGCGCAACGAAGTCGAAAAATGTTCATACGTTTATAAACCTGCTTTGGTCATCAGTCCGTAGACTTACAAAGTACTTAATCTAACTTACACTAACGACAACACAAATACCCATGCCTAAGGGAGGACTAGACTCTCCAGCGGGAACGGCCGCCCGGTACGTAGCACGACGCCTTAGACCACGCGGCCCTGTCTCAAAGTATGCGCATATTCGCCTCAATTTTCACGAAAAGTCTTCAATCATAAACGCTGTCTCTTATCTTGAAACACAAACAGCTGATTTTGATGCTACAAATATCACAGATATAGACGTAACGAAACTAGCTAATAAAATATTTCTCATTAGAATATTTCAGAAGGTTTTCGAAGTTTAGATTAAGGAATTATATTCAAATATCTAAAAAGCTTTTGGGATGTTACAATGCCAGTGAATGTAGAATCTTGTGAATAAAGTTTAAGGAAAAGTGATATGATAAGAGCTACTGAAGGTCAAGTTCGTATGAAAGCAAATGACAGACTTATCTATCTTATCAATAAAATACGGTACGGTTGCTAAAGTTGACTTCAGTGACATAATAAATTGAGTTTCATTCGCTCAAACCAAAAAAATGGAAGGAAAAAAAAACACAATTAATAGAAGAGGAGTATTTCTTTAAATCGTAATATTATAGTCTCTCTTGTACTTCTGATTTATGTACTAAAATACTTCACGTAAAGCTCATTCAAGTGCGCGGTATAACGCTTGTTCCGACTGATAGACTGCTAGATACAAGAAAGTACGAGTGATCTATGAGAGGGCGCATGTGATCAGCATATCTCCAGCCGTTAATGAAAGGTGATGGCGCCACTACTCCTTTATTCAAACAACTCCTCATTTGACCTCATGAGGCTAAGAGAAAAAAAAAATCTGTTCGTTATTACATATACTAAAACCGATGAACTTGCACAAACATGTTTAAATTTTGTTTCGCTTTCAAGTTTATAGACAATTTTTAAATTATTAATCTATTCATTGCCATATCATGTACGGTAATTTGATGTATGCAAAATGTTTCATCGTTTTAGTTCATTTAAGTACTGTTATTTATTGAGGCTTCATTTTTTAATCTTTCTCGTTAAATTACAAAATTTTCTAAATCTCCGATCAGAAGAAAAATTGTTACTCTATATATTTATGGGAAAGGGGGGGGGGGGCGTTTTGGCAGTTCTGCCGATGGCGTAGGCAGAATAATTTCGGTAGGATACAGGTCCGTCTGTAATTGGCTGAGTACGTGAATTAAAATTTTGGAGATGGCCATCCAATCAGTAACAAACTCTAACAATAAACCGTGCTACATTGAAGTCAATGCGGTCGGGGGTTCGAATCCCCCCTCGGGCATGGATATTTGTGCCGTCCTTAGTATAAGGTAGTTCGTAAGTAGTTTGTAAGTTTAGGGACTGATGACCCCGTAGTTAAGTCCCATAAGCTTAACAAACATTTGAACATTTGAAGTCAATGCTACGGCAAAATATTACACATAGCTACAATGATGCGTGTTAACTAAAATCATTAAGTGTTGTAGCTATCAGAACGTAATTTCCAATCGTCATTGACACACTACGCATTTATGAAGTGGTATTTCACCACAGTGTAATAAATATAATGCTGTTTTAGATTAACTTTTGATTTGTGTAGTTTGTCCATTTCTGCTGCACTGGAGGCACTTTTTTTCGGCAAAGCCTATCGTTGAACAAAAGAAATAAAATACGAATACTATCATCTATATTTTTGTGACGAGTTGTCGATAGTTTCTAGTTCATCCATTGGATACTTCTTTTACGGTGACTGCTGGAAAGACGACTTGTGCTCTACGGGATGAACCAGTGCGTTCGCGCTATAATTTCGTCCTTCTGTCCGCCATCCCCGCCAAGTGACCGCTTAATGAAGGCCATGGTCGAGTCCATAATTGCAAGAACAGTACCGTACGGCCTGTTCAGCCTTCGTTGTCGACGAGGTCAGGCACCGCGCTGCTATATATGGCGGCGGCACCTTCTGTCATCCCGGACACTTACAGCACGGCGGACACTCTAACCTTTGCATGCGACTAAATACTCCAAATGCTGATCTGTAAGAAAAGTAAGAAACCTCTTAGAATCCTGAGAACACTCATTTTTATCGGAAAAATATATAACCTAATGACATTTTGGACGTTAATTTTGTGTTCTTTACCAAACACTAGCTTATATGCCCGTGCTTCGCAACGGTTGTTAAAGAAGGGCCTGTGTGTATCATGGCTTCTTAGGGTTCCGGACCTCAGTCAGTTTTAAACATAAACTATATGTAAATCCGGGTGCTTACTTATCCTGCAATTTCGTAGTCCATCTCCCCTTCCCTCCTGTCTCTGCATCCATCTCTTTCTCTCCCATCTCTCTGTTCGTTTCCACCTTTCGCTCTCGGCAAAGTTTTTTACAAGGTTACCCTCTGTCATGTACCATACCAACATTTATGTACCCAGTGACCTTCCTCTTAGTTTAAATGTCATGTGTGCAAAAATTAATCAAGATCGAAGCAAAACAATGCATTTTGTTAAAGTCCGTAAAATGCAACAACCGAAATTTTATACAGACAGTGACATTCCTCTTGTCTTTAAGCTCAGATAGCGCAAAATTTTATCAGTATCGGAAAAAACTATAGATTTGTATGCAATAAAAACAGGGTCACATTGAAAACGCACTTCGTTGTTCTCAAATTTTCCAGTTTTAACTCATACAACCCTCGTTCTGAGACTAACGAAAACAACCCAAAAAGAACTGTGAAATCGGTCGAGCTGTTCTCAAGTTATGGCGCGACCAAGGTATTCAGGGATACATTTTTATGTTGCAAGACACCCTCCCCCATGCTCCGTATGAAACTTTAGGTAGACGCTGGCCTTCCTCTTGTACTGAACGACACGCGTGCAAAATTTCGTGATGATCGGAATGGAACTGTAGCGTTCGTCAGTCTGTAGGAAAAGTATCCTCCTTCTTGCACCTTAATTCTGTCCTATAGCAAAATACTTTCTTAGCTGAAGTCTTCTACCTATAAACTACATACCGGCAAAATTTCATAGGTGCATTAGTTTTAGAGATTTCGTGTTTAGTCAGTGAGTGAGTGAGTGCGTGACTGGCCTTTTGCTTTTATATATATACAATACCTCCTGAATTATGTGTCCTACCAAAAACTTATTTACCAGATTCGTACAGTGAAATATTAGAAAACTGACTACGAAATGTGTTGTTAATGGAGTTGGTAGTAAATTACAATCTAATGCATATTAGAGCGAATTTTCATGCAATTCATTGTCTTTGGCGTCATAGCACCTGAACTATATCTCGTAATATGATATTATTTCGAAGGTACATCCAGTGGTGTGTATGTAAAATGTCTGCAAATTACGTCGCGAACAGAGATAGTAGGAAAGACGCAATAAATCAAAACGTCATGCCTGACGAACCGGTTTTTCGTGATCCTAATTGTTTATGACTCCATATCTCATGAACTGCGTGTTGTACTACGACAAAATTTTGAACATACGTTCAGTGGTATGTGTGTATACTGTCTGTACGATTTCTCACGAATACAATTCATAGTGTGCGAATAAGAAATTGTAGCGTCATGCCAAACGCCGTAATTTTACTGCATGAACACTGAAAAAGTAGTAAGCGAGAAACTCTTTTCCTTTCGACATTTTGCTATGGTTGTCGGCGAGAAAAAGTTTCCCAAAGGTTTGAAATTATGTTTAAAGTTTGTTGCTAGTCGCTAAGTGCTCTCCTTCTCAAATAGTCGACTGATAAACTCACAGTATCACGTGCCGCAAGACGGGGAAGTTTCTATTGTTCATGACGTCATATCTCCTGAACTATCGGTCCTATCGGAAAATCGTTTCTTAGTTGACGTCTACTGCCTATGAACTACATTCCTGCCAAATTTCAGCTTCATAGGTGAAGTAGTTTTTGAGATTTCGTGTTTAGTGAGTGAGTGAGTGTATGAATGAGTGTCCTTTCGCTCTTATATAAGTAGAGATTCCGGGTGCATAACCGGCTGAAGAGAACAATCTGGCCGAAACGTGCACACCCTTCTTCAATTCTTCCTGGCGACATTTCTTGCCTCAGCCTCCTTTAATCACACATTTCACACATGACATATTGTTCGAATTTTCTTACGATGAAATCTTCACAGGTGATCAGCTGAATGATGACGTCGCCTTGACACAACTTTTCAATGAGTTTCGTAACCATCATTTTCAGGCGAAGTGAATCATGGATAAGACATTGATTAAAACATTATGAAAAGGTGACGTCAGTGTTCGGCTGATTACCCGACAAGATTTCATCATTGGAATATGACGAGAAAGCCTGCAATTACATGTATCGAATTATCTTTGTTTCACTTTTGTTTGCGGATAGGCTTCTTTACACAATAATAAGAAACGATAAGCAACAATTTAGCAATTTTATAGCTGAAATTTCTGATTTTATTGATTTAACATTCGTTCTCTGCATTTGATATGCATGTGCAACATATTACTGAAAAGGATTTCCGTGGATAATTTTCTGTACCATATTACCTCTTTGCGAAATTCCGTTGCATAAGGAGATATCTGGTTAGATTTTTCCTTTAATAACCCACGGTTTCCACAAATTACCACGATGATATCGTCCGCCTATATAACTGCACCAGCGGTAATTGCACTCTTCCCTGTCATGTTCAATGGTCGCTCCATCACCACATCCAGTAACAATGGAACACTGAAACTATATTTCGTAATCTCTCGGTTGAAAAGAACATCAGATTCTCGTCTCACTATTCTGCCACGGCAGTAGTTTTTGCAGGTGTTATACAAATCTTTTGTTAGCTCCACCTGGCTAAACGTGTGGAACAACGAAGGCCAACGAAAATTATCAGACGCTCCGGCAAAGTCTAACACAAGGGCTTTAGAGTTTTTGTCGTAATTTTGACAAACGACTGCATTCACCATAAAAACAGCATTGCAGATCGGCTTATCTCTCCTGAAACAATAGTGTGCTTCACTTAACTTAGTGCTCCGTTAAATGGTCGAATTTGAGTCGTTCACATTATTTGTCAAGAGAGTGCAACAGCAAATACGTTTGCACGATTCAATGACTGTAGGATCTTTTGGGCACTATTTTCTTAACTTCTTTTTTTAAATAAGGAAAGAGGGACATAGTTTAGGGCTTCACGTTCCGTCGACAATGCGGTCGTTAGGGATGGGGCAGAAGTTTTGACTGTTTTTTCTTAGGGATGAGGAAGTAGATCGACTACGCTCTTTCAAAGGATCCATCCCGGAATTTACCTGGAGCGATTTGGGAAAATCACGGAAAACCTAAATCTGGATGGCCGAAAATTGGTTTGATGCGCCGACCTCTCGCATGAGAGAGCAGTGTGTTACCACAGCGCCACCTCGCTCTTATACCACGTATACTCATAGTAACTGTTCAAAGTGACGACCGCCTGTGTCAATGCATGCATGTCGACACTACATGAAGTTCTGCTACACACTCTATCCCTGGTGTCTGTTGTACCTGGAGACAGGAAGCTTGTACCCTAGCAAATTGATCTTCTTTCGTTTCATACACCAACTACTTGACGTGAACACAAAGGAAAAAGTCCAGATTGTGAGATCCAGTGATCACGCTGGTCATGGGACAGGGCCTCCTCTTTCAGTCCAACGATAAGTGTACGTGTTGTTCAGGTGCTCGAGGACATTGCCATCGAAGTGGACTGGTGCAGCGTCGTGCTGGCTGACAACAAAGCCTACTGTGGCAGCAATCTCACAGGAACTCCAGGTAACATGGACCAGTCAAATGGCGAGGCAGCAAATGTGGTCCTGTGCGTTGTCAGAGAATCGTTGCTGGTGGCCACCTACATGAGTGGCGTGTGTATTGTCAGTCCACACATGCAATACATACACTAGAAGTGGTGGTCGTCGTTTTGAACGATTAGTATGAACTATGTCGTCCTGTGTTGTGCGTTGTGTACACCCATAATACAATAAATATGCATTCACAACCATTGGTTCCTTATCCAAATGGCATTTACGTTATTAGTTTTGAAAAATAAAATAAATGTGGAAGGAAAATTATTTTGTGATTTTTATTTCGCTACTAGCTTTACACCCACGACTTCGCCCATGTATAGGCATGTCACATATATGGCACACACGTTCTCATGCCCCCCCTCTCGATCTCCTCCTCCCCACACACTCTGTCCATCTCCTCCTTACCACTCTCTGTCCATATTCACCTCCCCCCTCTCAGTGTCTATCTCCTCATTTCCTTCTCTTGCCTCCCTCTATTCATCTCTCGCTATTACCCTCTCCCTCCTCCTCCCCTCTCTCAGTCCATTTTCTACTCGCCCTGCCTTTCTCCACATCAATTCCCTCTCTATCCATCTCTCCTCGGCCACGCCTGTCCGTACAAAAACCTCTTTGAACTTCACTCTGATATCATCCACACGACACGTCAGCCTAGATGTCACGCATTACCCACTTTTTTCACCCTCACTCCTGACCATACTGAACAGACCGAGAAGATAGTGAGTTGATATTTTATTGTCTTCCAGTTCTGAGCTATATTTATAATTTAGAGTCTGGAGCTGATAAGGATGTTAATTAAATCAATCGTTAAATTTATACTGGACAGGCGAACAAGAAGTAGTCAAATCCTGCCTGACCTTGTTTTTTGTTTTAGTGTTATTGCGTCCATGTCAATCAGAGGACCTTGTGGCAAAGGCCAGCAGCCGTTGTTACACTATGACGAGATGCTATGCACTATAAACTAGATAACCGCCATCGTGCTACATTGTTGCATTCAATTTCTCTCTCTCTTTTATTTCAACCTTACAGGGACTTCACTGATTTAGTTTTTGTAACTTTTTAATTTATTTGTTGCTTTATAACATGTGCACTTGATACTGAGCACCAGAGCACTCTTTCCTCCCGATTTAAGTGCTTCGTATTCATTTTCTAGCTTGTTTGTTAAGTTATGGGACCTAACTGAGTGGTCATCGATCCCTAAACTACTTAAACTAACTTATCCTAAGAACAACACACACACACACACACACACACACACACATGCCAAGGGAGGAATCTAAGCTCCAACGGCGAACGGATGCGCGCACCGCAGCAAGGCGCATTTTCTGGTACTTTATAAATCTCAAATGCAGCTTGTAACGCAGTTAAGGAGTCAAGTTTGGGCTCTTCCAATTGTAACACTACCATCCCTGTTCGCCTACATCCTCCTTATTAGTTTCGATTGCTCAGAATACAAAGTGGCTGTTTTATTCACACCAGTGCAAATGTTTCTAAAGCTACGGGACCAAACTGCAGTGGTTATCTGTCCCTAGACTTACAAAACACTTTCTCTTATGAATAACAATAAGAGAAATCAGATCGAAAACAAAGATTTAGGCGTTCCTGTTGCCCGCGACCTATCAAAGAGTGGAACTGTAGAGAAATATAAAAGCGGTTCGATGAACCCTCTGCATTGCACTTCACTATGACTTGCAGAGTATCTACGTAGATGTAGATGCTAAGGACAACACACAAATACACACCCATGCGAGGGAGCACTCGAACCGCAGACAGGGAGCATCCGCGCACTCTGCAGCAAGGCGCCTTAGAGCGCACGGCCATTCCCGCGCGGCTTTCGCACCTGCAAGTAGTATCCAGTCAGGTGCTTTGGTATGTCATCACCTTCATTAGTTAGCAGAAACAGCAGTCAGACGAGTTATATAATCACAATATGCATTCTAAATCAAAGTTGATACCTGTTCTTACTGCAAGATCTCAGTACATCAAGTGGGAATTACAAACGTCGCGCGGAATGGCCTCATGGTGTAAAGCGTCATGCTACGCACTGGGCGTTCGTTCCCGCCGGAGGTTCGAGTCCTCACTCGGACATGGGTGCGTTTGTTGTCTTTAGTGTAAGTTAAAGTAGTTTGTAAGTCTTGGGACCGATGACCATAGGTGTTTGGTCCAATAGGTGTAGAAAATTTGAACATTTGAATTACTAACAGTTGTAATGTAGCATGTCATACGTGTTTTTAGGTAGAACCCCTTTCTCGACTCCCATCACGATCATCCTCCAAGGCAGCTGATTCTATGAGACTATTGCCGGAGATAGCATTAGTAAAGTGCATACATACTCAGTAGCATTCACCGCCAAATGTAGGACTGATTTTATATGTGGCAGGTGTGAGTCTAATGTTCAAATGTTTGTAAACATATTGGACCAAACTGCTACGGCCATCAGTCCCTTGACTTACAAACTACTTAAAATAACTTACACTAAGAACAATTCACAAACCCATGGCCGAGGGAGGACTCGAACCTCCGGCGGGAACGGCTGCCAGAGCGTAACATGACGCCTTAGACCACACGGCCTTTCCGCAAGGTGGTGTGAGTCTCTTCCGAGAGAGAGCAACATACGTTGTAACAACTTTCAGGACGTGACCAAACATCTCAATAACAAAGTGGTTTTAAAAAGTTAACTTGGCTGATTGAAGAGACTGGAATGAATACAATTTCTGCTACTGTAGACACTTCAGATATGCAGAAATAAGAAGTAACATTTGTTTTCAGAATGATATTTTCAGTTTGTACAGGGTGTGCGCTGATACGAAACTTCCTGGCAGATTAGAACTGTGTGCAGAAGAGCTTCTGTGAAGTTTGGAACGTATTAGATGAGGTACTGACGGATATCAGACTATGGGGCGTGCTAGGGTAGCTCAGTCGGTAGAGTGCTTATCTGCGAAAGGCAAAGGTCACAGGTTCGAATTCCAGTCCGGCACACCGTTTTAATCTGCCAGTTAGTTTCAATATTTGTTTTGGTAATATTTAATGCGGTAGATAAAGTGTGAAGAATTTGATGTATTGCCTGTTGACTTCTTGTCTTTGGACCGTCGTCCGGTCTACGTTTAACGATGCTTTTAACGTTTCGGTAGCGTGAGCGACTGATGTCAGACATTTACCCTCCATTGCAGGTGGCAGATTGGGGCACTACCACTACAGAAAGGCCGCCGATACGTGTGAACGTCACTCAGAGCGGGCCGGTATACCGTAGTCGCTGCGGCATAGCGGGCTGTGGAGCGCCAAGCACGTGCTGGTGACTGCAGTCCTGTGATCTGATATACCAACGTCTGTGGATTTTTCCCTGCTAAATAGCATTATTATTTGCAACGGTCGTTAGACGCAACACCCGAATGCAAGACCGCTTTCTTTTCCCTCGTTAAAAATCAAATGTTCAAATGTTTGTTAAGCTTATGGGATTTAACTACGGGGTTATCAGTCCCTAAACTTACAAACTACTTATCAACTACCTTATACTAAAGACGGCACAAATATCCCTGCCCGAGGGGGGATTCGAACCCCCGACCGTAGTGGCCGTGTAGACCGTGACTTGAGCGCCTCAGTCTCCTCGGCCACTGCGGCCGGCCCTCGTTAAAACTGGTACCATATTGCGAATTTATATGATTTCCTTTAAAAGCGGGCTTGGTAGCTCTTCTCCACTGAGAGAACAGGTGCAATGGCGGAAGCAAGTGGGGGTGGGGATAAAGGGAATATATCCCACTTTTCCCCAGCAAAGACTTACGATAACGCAAACCTTTATGAATTTCAAATGTTCAATTGCTTGTAAACCTATTGGACCAAATTGTTATGGCCATCACTCCCTACACTTACAAACTACTTAAAGTAACTTACACTGAGAACAACTCCCACACCTACCCCCGAGGGAGGACTCGAACCTCCGGAGGGAACGCTCGCCCATTTCGTAGCATGATGCCTTAGACCACGCGGCCATTCTGTGTCGCTTTATGGCTTTATAGAAATACATTTCAGTGAGAAATGAAAATCTTTTTCACACACTGTCGCACTATGTTGATCCTCCTCCCTCCGCATTAATGTGAGACGCAACTTATGGATGACCCCTTAGTCCTGATTATATCATCAATTCCTCAAATCACCCCTCCCCAACAAAAAAAAATTCTGCTTCTGAACAGATGAATTGTATTACGTAGTCGGTCTCACGTAGCGTGTGTTCCGTCACACCTGATTTCTCCACCTGTCACAACAGGCAAATACCATTTATGTTAGATGACCTTGAAAGTCATGCGGCATCCTGTAAATCTGGCACAGACTTGTCCACATGACATTGTGAGGGGATCGGTATCGTCCTTTGCCGATCTGAGACACACTGACATTCTTGGTCGGTTTCTAAACTACCTTCACGCCTGTTTGTACAGTATACGGAGCATGCTGCCTGTCATCTTAGAGATGTATTGCAGAAGACCACACCCAACGATTCTTCTTTCAACGTGTCGCTTCCCCGAGTGTTTTGTTCCGTGACACTTCTTATGCAGCAGGTGGAGTACCCATTGTATTGCAGAGAGAGCGTTCTGAGTGAACTATTCATTAAACATCCAGATGTATGGGAACTTAAACCTGCAAAACAATAACAGATGTTCCTGCGGAGGAATGCCTCAATAACTTCATCCTTATCGTACACTGAAGAGCCAAAGAAACTCTTATAGGAATACGTATAGAAACACAGAAGTATGTAAACACTCAGAGGACGGCTCTGCGATCGGCAATGCCTATATAGGACAACAGGTGTGTGGCGCATTTCTTACTGCTTTTACAGTGGCAGGTTATAAAGATTTAAGTGACTCTGAAAGTGGTGTTAAAGTCGGCGCTTGAGACATGGGACACAGCATCTCTGAGGTAGCAAGGAGGGGGGTATTTTCCCACACGACCAAGTTACGAGAGCACCACAAATATCGGGAATCCAGTAAAACCTCAAATCTCCGACATTAATGCGGCAGGAAAAAGCTCCTGCAAGAACGGGAACGACTGAAAATCGTGCCACTCTTCCGCAAATTGCTGTGGATTTCAGTGCTGGGCCATCAACAAGTGCCAGCATGCGAACCATTCAACGAAACCTCATCGACTTGTGATTTCGGAGCCGAAGGCCCACTCGCGTACCCTCGTTGATCGCACGATACAAAGCTTTACGCCTCGCCCGGGCCCGTCAACACCGACAGTGGACAGATGATGACTGGAAGTATGTTTCCTGTTCTGCAGAATTCCCTTTGCTACTGTATCGAGCGGATGGACGTGTACGGGTATGGAGACAACCTCATGAATCCATGAACCCTGTATGTCAGCAGGGGACTGTTCAAGCTGGTGGAGAATCTGTAATGGTGTGGGGCGCGTGCAGTTGGAGTGATGTGGGACCCCTGATACGTCTAGGTACGACTCTGATAAGTGACACGTACGTACGCATTGGTGTGCATTCTGGCTGATCACCTGCATCCATTCATGTCCATTGTGCATTCCGACTGTCTTGAGCAATTCCAGCACGTACATGCGAAACCCCAGAGGTCCAGAATTGATACAGAGTGGCTCCAGAAAGGCTATCGAGTTTAAACACCTCCGCTGGCCACAAAACTCCCCAGACATGGACATTGTTGAGTTTATCTGGGATACTTTGCAGCGTGCTTTCAGAAGACATCTCCACCCACTCGTACTTTTACGGATTTATTATTCGAATCCATGCCACGTCATGTTGCGGTAGTTCTGACTGCTCGCGGGGGTCTACATCTACATAGATACTCTGCAAACCACATTTAAGTGCCTGGCAGAGGGTTCATTGACCACTTTCATAACTTTTCTCTGGCGTTCTATTCTCTAATAGCGCGCTGGAAGAAAGAACACCTACATCCTTCCGTTTTCGATCTGATTTCTCTTATTTTATTAGGATGGTCATGTCTCCCTAAGTAGGTGGGTACTAGCAAAATATTTTCATATTCAGAAGTGAAAGTCGGTGATTGAAACTTCGCAAACAGATCACGCCGCAATGAATAACGTCTTTCTTCTAATGATTACCACCACAATTCGTGCAACATTTCCGTGAAGCTCTCCCCCCCCCCCGTAACGTGATAAAACAAAACGAGTTGCCCTTTTCTCTGAACCTTCTCAATATCTTCCGTCAGTCCCACCTGGTGAGGATCCCACACTGGGCAACAGTACTCCAGGAGAGGGCGCGCAAGTGTGATGTAGGCAGTCTCTTTGGTGGAGCTGGTGCATCTTCGACGCGTTCTGCCGATGAAACGTAATCTTTGGTTCGCCTTCCCCACAATATTTTCTGTGTGTTCTCTCCAGTCTAAGGTTGTTCGTAATTGTAACTCCTAGGTATTTGGTAGAATTTACGACCTTAACGTTTGACTGATTTATCGCGTAATTGAAGTTCAGCGAATTTCTTTTAGTGATCATGTGTATTACTTCACACTTTTCTTTATTTAGTTCAATTGCCAATTTTCGCACCATGTGGAAATTTTGTCTAAATCGCTTTGCAGTTGCTTCTGAGCTTTGAGCCGATAAACGACAGCATCATCCGCGAACAGTCTAAAGGTGCTATTCAGGTGGTCTCCCAAACCGTTTATAATCACAAGGAAGAGTAGGGGACCTATAACGCTTCCCCGGGGAATGCCAGATATCACTTCTGTTTTACTCAATGACTTACCGTCAATTACTACGAACTGTGTCATTTCTGATAGAAAATCGTGAATCCAGTCGCACAATTGGGGAGATATTCCATAAGCAAGCAATTTCATTAGAAGTCGCTTGTGGGGTACTGTGTCAAAAGCCTTCCGGAAATCCAGAAATATGGAATCGATTTGAGATCCCTTGTCGATGGCACTTATCACTTCATGTGAATAAAGGGCAAGCTGTGTTTCGCAAGAGCGATACTTCCTGAATCCATGTTGACTACTGGTTAATACGTCGTTCTCTTCGAGGTAGTTCACAATGTTTGAACAAAGTATATGTTCCAAAATCCTACTGCAAATCGACGTCAATGAGATTGGCCTGTAATTTTGGGGATCACTCCTATTGCCTTTCTTGAATATTGGAGTAACTTGGGCAACTTTCCATTCTTTGGGTACGGATCTTTCGCTGAGTGATCGGTTGTAAATGATAGCTAAGTACGGAGCTATTGCATCAGCATACTCTGAGAGGAATCTAGTTGGTATACAATCTGGCCCGGAAGATCTGTTTTTGTTTAGTGACTTCAGTTGTTTTACTACTACTACAGGAACATCTACTTCTAAGTTTCGCATGCTGGCAGCTGTTCTTGGATCGAATTCTGGAGTGTTAACTTTGTCTTCTTCGCTGAACGAATTTCGGAAAGCTGTGTTTAGTAATTCTGCCTTAGCAGTACTGTCATCGGTAGTATTACCATTGCTATCGCGTAGTGAAGGTATTGTTTGTTTTACCGCTAGCGTACTTCACATATGACCAGAATTTCTTTGAATTTTCTGCAAGATTACGAGACAGGATTTCGTTGTGATAACTACTACAGGCTTCTCGCATTGAAGTCCGCGCTAAGTTGCGAGTATTAGTAAAAGATTGCCAGTCTTGTGGATTCTGTGTCTTTTTAAAATTTGCATACGTTTTTCTTTGCTTCTGCAACAGTGATATGACCTGTTTTGTGTACCACGGGGATCAGCCCCCTCTTTTATTACTTTATTTGGTATAAATCTCTCGATTGCTAGTGATGTCTTTGAAAGTAAGGCACAATTGATCTACACTCGCATTTTTACTTTTGAAATACTGGAGACTATCTCTCAGGAGAGCGTGAAGCTTTATTGAATAGATATATTTTTCGTTTATTTTTGGCGCATTTGGGTTTCGACATTCAGTCTCGCTACTACAACTTGATGTTCGCTAATCCTTGTACCTGTTTTGATGCTCTTTACTAGCTCAGGATTATTTTTTGCTAGGAGATCAAGGGTATTTTCGCAACGATATTAGGCAGCTGTTAATGTTTCTTTGGATCTTTACTGTATATATTAATGGAAAATTTTATGTGTTAATTCGATACTCGTTTACGCTTAATCGGCTAGACGAATTTAGATGTAATATGGAATCGAGATAGCTTATACCCTGAACTGATACGTAGGACAGCTTTCGCAAGCCACCGTAGGTGTGTGGTGGAGGATATTTTACAATGAGTATGATTTTTTGTCTCTACTCTGAAACGACTGGGCGAATTTGGATGAAATTAGGAATGGAGAAAGCTGCTGCCCTGAATTAACAGGTATTCTACTTTTCGTATCTCACTATACTGTGAATGGACGGACGGTACCGTACCACAGAATTCGACACCATTTGATCGTAACCGTGTAAATTGGCACATTTATGTGTGTTTTGTTGAGAAACTTTTTGTACTCCGTAAACCACCGCATCATACGTGATGAAAGGTATCATTACAACAGACTTCGACAAAGTTTAGCAGATCACCATGGAAGTTGCCATATATATGTAACTTTTGATAGACATGTGGAAGGAGGAGATGTGCTCAGAGAGGCGGAGTAGGAGATGGACAGAAAGGATGTGGGAGAAGATGGGCCGATACAACGGGAGGAGAAGATGAACAAATGGAATATTTAATAAATACATAACGTACGAAATGTTAATGTGAATTACACGCACAATCATTTATAACAGAAGGACAGGAGGAGGTGTTGTTTAAATGTTTGTTAAGCTTACGGGACTTAACTGCGGGCTCAGCAGTCCCTAAGCTTACAAACTACTTATAAACTAACTTGTACTAAGGACAACACAAACATCCATGCCCGAGGGAGGATTCGAATCCCCGACGGAGAACGGCCACTCGTATCGAAGCGTAGCTCCTCAATGCGCTCGGCCACTCCGCCGCGGCAGGAGGAGTTGGACAAAGCGTCATAAACAGTAGGAAAGTAGGAGTCCAGGTACTGTAAGGCTGCACGAGGACAGACCGTGAAGCGTGCCGGGATAGCAAAGTAGGTAAGTGCGCTTGCACGGAAAAGGCAAAGGTCCCAGGTTCGAAGCCCAGTTTCGGCACACAGTTTTAATCCGCCAGGACGTTTCAGCAGTGTAACTATTTAGTCTTCAGAGACTTGAGGAGAATCTATAGACAGCATATGTGTGACTGGCAGTAGCCGGCTGCGGTGGCCGAGGGGACTGCGGCGCGCCAGCCACGGTCTGCACGGCCACAACGGTCGGGGGTTCAAAATCCCCCCTCGGGCATGGATATTTGTGCCGTCCTTAGTATTAGCTAGTTCATAAGTAGTTTGTAAGTTTAGGTACTGATGACCCCGTAGTTAAGACCCATAAGCTCTACAATCATTTGAACATTTTTGGACTGGTAGTGGTAAAAAGTTGACGTTTCCTTTGGATGACACACGGTTTGCTGGACCCCAAGTGGTTCGGTCTGCTTGAGTGCCAAGAGGTCAGTTTTGAGTTGGTGCATATGCGTAGACAATGAGTTTCAGCATTCACTTTTTGTTTTTATAAGTAACTGTTTAATTTTGGGTAACAGAGAGGGACGGAGCTAGCACTAGTAATATAGGTCGAGTGGGTATTAGTTCCCCACTGCACGATTTACCATTATAAATTAATCGAATCTTGAAAAGTTAATGAAGTAAAGTCACAGAAACTGTGGGTAGAATTACAAGTGAGATATAGTTAACGCATGAGCCGGCCGCGGTTGCCGAGGAGACTGAGGCGCTTCAGTCACGGTCTGCACGGCCACTACGGTCGGTGGTTCGAATCCTCCCTCGGGCATGGATATTTGTGCCGTCTTTAGTATAAGGTAGTTCATAAGTAGTTTGTAAGTTTAGGGACTGATGACCCCGTAGTTAAGTCCCATAAGCTTAACAAACATTTGAACATTTGTTAACGCATGAGTGTTTGCATGCGCATGGGCCTTCAGAGACTTGAGGAGAATCTATACACAGCATGCAGTGTGTATGACTGGCTGTGTAAACAGACTGCGACCAGTTGAATGTAACCACGTATGACAGAAATTGTGACAGAACAACGGAGCAATGTCTAAACATCAAGATCTGCTACAAACTGGGGAAGCCTGCAACAGAGACTCGTGGAATGTTTGCGAATAATTTAAACGCTTCCGTGAAGAGAAGGAAACAGCTGAGGTTGAGCAGAGTTCCGGAAATGATCGAGGAAGTGCGGCAAATGCTGGCGCAAGACTCTCCGATTGATTACGGAGGCTTTGGGCAATGGCAAAGACACAGTGCCCGCTAACGTGCGCGCTGGTGTGGGCACGCGCAAGATCTGCTCCCGATTCGTGCAGCACAAGCTCACAGACGGGCAAGAAGCAAACCGGATGGAAACTACTGGTGATTTCATTTCCACGTGTGACCAGGATCCATTTCTTTTGAACGCCATTGTCACCGGAAATGAAACCTAGTGTTACTAGTTCGATCCGCAATCAAAACGGCAATCGATGTCACGGTATTCACCGTCTTCTCCGCGCCAAAAAAAGCCGGCTGCGAAATCCAAGGTTAAAACACTGTTAATGGCCTTCTTTGACAACAACATCATCCACAAAGTAATTTGTTCCTGCGGCTCAAACCATTAATGTTGCATTTTACCAATCCGTTTTGAACCGATTGTTACAGCGTATCTGGCGGGTTTGGCCAGAGTTGCACAGGACGGGAATATGGGCGCTGGTCCATGACATCGCCCCCGCACACTGCGCCAGTAAGATAGCAGCTGTTCCTCAACGCCCTCCACTGCCCTGACATGGCTCCTGCGGACTTCTTCCTGTTTCCCCCTACGGCCACGAAACGTGAACGTTTTGCGGACGTGAATGCCTTCAAAGATCGTGTGCCAGCCGTTCTACGATCGAGTCCACAGGAGGCCTTTGCCGCTAGTTTCCAGAAGATTTACCAACGTTATGAAAAGTGTGTTGTAGCGGGTGGCGACTATTTTAAAGGGCAATAAAGGACATTTGTTTGTAGTTTTAATTTTGTTTGTTGTCTTGATAGCAGCCGCGGCGGAGTAGCCGAGCGGTCTAAAGCGTCTCGCTGCGGAGCGCGTGGTTGCTCGCCGTGGAGGTTCGAGTCCTCCCTGGGGCATGGGTGTGTGTGTTGTCCTTAGGTTAGTTTACCTAGGTTTAAGTAGTTTGTAAGTTACGGACTGATGACCACGCAGTTTGGTCCGATAGATTTACAAACATTTGTACATTTGAATTTTTGTCTGATAGCATTTGCCGAACTTTTTAAGCACACCACGTATACCATACTCATTGGTTCGAATGTACCTCACGGAAAACTAATTTATTTAAATTACTACACTACCACTGAACTATGGAAAACTACTGACAGTTGTTACGAAATTCATATTGCTGCAGGAAATAAAGTGTACATTTGAATCGCCGATTTTATGGGCGTGCCTACAGACACATCATTCTTATGATAAACTCTATGTGTACGTGTCTACATAAAAGTTCATAAAAGCAGCGATACAGATATATCATTCTTTTCGCTTATATGTCTACATACGCGCCCAATAAATGGAAATTTTATTTCCTGTACCAATATGAATTTCGCAAATTCTACAAGCCGGGGACGCGATCTAATCGTTGTAATGGAAATCTAGCAAGCAGACCACCCTAGATCGCGTAATTATATTTTTTATTATATTGAAAACGGTTTCGGCAAGTCTATGATTACATCTTCAGGTCTGTAAGACATACGCAACACTCTTAATATTAAAATATTACATGGCAATATTTTGTCACTTTCTAATTATAGCCTGTGTTTAGACATGGGTACCCATGTCCAAGCCGTGAGTGAATTTAAAAATGATGAAATATTACGTATATCTTACAGGCTTGAAAATGACAAATTATACTTGCCGAAACCGGTTTCAATCAAGTATTGAAATCGTAAGAAGCTTCTTGGCTCGTCTAAACACGCAGATTTCTATTACAAGAGAAGTCTGTAGTTGATCATACTTTGATGATAGTAATTTAAATACATAATAAGTTTTTCGTGAGGTAGATTCGAACCAAGGAATTTAAATGTAGCACTATATCTAGTTCAATAAGATTACTACATTATCTTTGGATCACATTACTATGGACGTTGCCAGCACAGTTGTTCAGCAAACTTAATCACTGGCTCACATAACATAATCATCGGATTACTATACTTCAGTCGTATTGCAAATAGAATATATTCTTCAATGTGAGTGTAAGATTCGGTATTGTCACACTTTTTAATTTAACAGTGTATATTCCAGAATTTCTGATGATACTCTATTCAGTTAAAAGCGATAGTCAGTATAATATAATGAGTGAGACTTGTGGCTGTCCTGAAAAACTTAATTTTAGCCGTCGCCTTCCCCTGCAGCCAATGCCTTCTCTCTATATTTACACAAAACATCACACTTCAAGATACCACTAAAACAACTGAAATTTATTGCCTCCCAATACCTCGTCACGTCCGCGTCGTTGTTATCAAACGATATATCCAGCTAGCAGTTGTCTCCACGGCCTGATATGAGGTATTTGTCTCCTGAGTCGAACTCTTATTCACAGAGAACGGAAAACAGCGCAGCCCCTCACACTCGTGTACGGGAAACGCACTTGCCAACTCTTTGAGAATAACTTCATTGACAACGCTACTCACGGCTTGCGACACGTAACGCTTTGAAAGCCTCCGCTTTTCCACGCACGGCTCTCGATTTCTTTCTACATTTGCTGGGTTGATGGCTGATTCCGTTAGAACCACCAAAAATATTTAACAAAATTTATTTTTCAGATAATCAGCGTCAGGATCAGAAGGTAGGCAAAGCATTTGGTCGTTTCCTTCTGGCGCTGTTCTTGCTGCTACGCTGCGTCCAACCAGGACTAATAAAAGTTTCTTTCCAGTTACCGATGAGGCGCAATGCTGAGATACTGGACTCGAATTCGGGAGAATGCCGGTTCAAATCCGCCTCCGGCCAACCAGATTTAGGTTTCCGTGATTTCCTGAAATCACCCTAGGCAAATGCTTTCAAAAAGCACGATCTATTTCCTTCCTCATCTTTGACAAAAAGTATCCGAGCGTGTGCTACGTCCATGTCGACAGGATGTTAAACATTACTCTTCCTCCATTTCTTTCCAGTGAGTGTAGAAAAATACCAGGTATCATGGGAAATTGCAAACAGTACAGTCAGCCTATTCAGCTTCTGCTACAACCCATGAACGTCAGCCTATCTTCACGGGTTACAGTTCGTCTTGCGGGCAAACCCTGAAAGTGGCCGTGGTACGATAGGAGAGACACAAAGCCACGGGCAGGAAATGACCTACAAACGGAATAAGCAGCTGAATCCATTAGTTTACCTCAGGAATGGCGATAACAATGTTCGCGTTGCCTTCCCCCAGGTAATGCCAACTCTTCCTTTCGAAGTCTTCCATTTCCATCAGTTCAGGTGGGTGGGACCTGCAAATTAAGAATAAAAAAAATTTAATTTCAAGTCATGTGAACAGAAACACAACTAGTGTATCTCGACATGTATTTAATCTTTGCGTTGAGTGCAAGCGCTGATGCTGATGCTGTTAATGTTTCCACATTAACGGATAAATAAGATAGCATAACATGTCTATCTCTATCGAGACGGTGAATCATTGAACAACCAGAAATTCTACACATGCCTGTTTTAAACAGCCAATTTTAATAAAACATTATGTAAAAGTGTTTACCATTCACTTTCATTTCAATATATTGTGGTGTCCAAAATGAAAGCAACTCACAAATTTTGAAAGGTTGCTATTATCTTGCCAGGAAACTTTATAAACGTATAGCTGCCAACCTTGAGGAGAGGTTGACAGTGCCGGCCGCGGTGGCCGAGGTGACTGAGGCGCTCCAGTCACGGTCAGCACGGCCACTACGGTCGGGGGTTCGAATCCCCCCTCGGGCATGGATATTTGTGCCGTCCTAGTTCGTAAGTAGTTCATAAGTAGTTTGTAAGTTTAGGGACTGATGACCCCGTAGTTAAGTCCCATAAGCTTAGCAAACATTTGAAGAGGTTGACAGTAATCATGCCTCAGACCAAGGAGGACGGGGCGGGGTTTGATGGAGGGGTCACGTGCTCCCTCTACAAGAAATTTTAAAACGTTCTAAACCTGATTTAGACCATAAAATGCTACTTCTGACACTTTCCATTCATCTACAGGAGTTTCAACCTTATTGTTTCACTGCCACTTCCATCATCATTTGCACTATTTCATTTCGTATTGCCACTTGCGTCTGGCTTTTCTTTACTGAAACGGTTAACAGTTGCCGAAAGCACTAAAAAGCGTCTAATTCCTTGTACTTTTGAGCAGCTGACACAATATACACAATTGTTTTGCATTTTAAAACGATGAATAAAACCACCGAACATAGATAATGTCACAAATCGCCGAAATTTCATCACTCATATTTAGTTCTAGCTGCGCAACACTGCTATAAAAATAAGTAACACGAAAAAACTCAGTGTTTGCTTTTCTCTTCGAAAACGAATTGGCTAATTTCCGGCGGTCGGTAAAAACACACGGACTGTTAAGTCGGGACCAAAGACCATGTACTCGTTGTAGGTAAAAGAATTTACATAACTTGTACGGTGAGCGTGAATTTAGTAGTTGTGGAGGGGGATGAATAGACCGCACTTGCTTCATTGAAAATGCCATCATTAACGTTTCCTACAGCTTCACTACGTACTCAGGAAGGAAATTATTACGAT
The DNA here is from genome assembly GCA_026315105.1 of Locusta migratoria. Taxonomy (NCBI): domain Eukaryota; kingdom Metazoa; phylum Arthropoda; class Insecta; order Orthoptera; family Acrididae; genus Locusta; species Locusta migratoria. The sequence goes on from CM048755.1 coordinate 456,544,309, forward strand.
CTATAAAACTTTTAGTAGAATTATGATTAGTAAAATGTAAACAGTACCTTTTCGAATTTTTAAAAAATATCAGATCATAAAGTACAATTTTAGAAAACATTTCTGGAGAAACAGCGATCGTTAATAAAATTTTATTTTTAAAAACAGTCTCGATCGAAAGAGAATTTTTTATTGTTGTTAGGCACCCGTTTTCAGTCTGCTTGTGAGACCATCTTCAGGCCGACTTCAATACAATAATATTACAAATATTAAGAGGGATGTTCAGAAGATAATATGGTAATTAACAGTAAAATAATAACAATGTGAAATGCTATATCCATGGCAGCGGGTCAGGAACCGTTGGCCGTGGAAATCAACTGTGTAATACTGCAGTGACGCGCGAGCTTATGGCTTGCTTGCCATATACAATCGGCTGCCATGTGTACAACTTTTCACATTGTTATTATGTGCCGGCCGCGGTGGCCGAGGTGACTGAGGGGCTCCAGTCACGGTCAGCACGACCACTACGGTCGGGGGTTCGACTCCCCCCTCGGGCATGGATATTTGTGCCGTCCTAGTTCGTAAGTAGTTCATAAGTAGTTTGTAAGTTTAGGGACTGATGACCCCGTAGTTAAGTCCCATAAGCCTTACAAACATTTTTTTGTTATTATGTATTTTACTGTTAATTACCATAATATCGTCTTCTGTACATCCTTCTTAATATTTGTAATATCATTGTATTGCAGTTGGCTTGAAGATGATCTCACAAGTAAACTGAAACCTGTTGCCTAACAACAATAAAAAAAATTCTCTTGTGATCGAGACTGTGTTTTTAAAAATATAAGCTCGTAAAAGTCTTATTTCCGTGATTTCTTTACGAACTTTCCATAAATAAGGTGATAAATTCGTAACAATTACCGACAATTCGTAATTGTTGACAGCTATGTAAACGGGTGACAGTAAAGTACAATGTAACGACTACTTAGCGGAAACAACTGCAACAGTCATGACGTTAGGTAACAATTTTCACCACTTTTTCCAGCTTGCACACACATTCCTGATATGCTCAGTCTGGGGTATGACCACCTCTGCTAGCAGTACAGGCCTGACAACGACAGGGAGTGCTGCGAATGACGTCATCATTATCATGTTGAGGAATTAAGGGCCATTCTTCCTGCTAAATGCACGGAGAGTCGCTGCTTTGCTGCTGACGCGATGCAACCAACACCACCTAAAGAGAAGGCCGGCCGCGGTGGAGTAGCCGAGCGGTCTAAAAGCGTCTCGATGCGGAGCGCGCGGTTGCTCGCCGTGGAGCATGGGTGTGTGTGTTGCCTTAGGTTAGTTTACCTAGGTTTAAGTAGTTTGTAAGCTACGGACTGATGACCACGCAGTTTGGTCCGATAGATTTACAAACATTTGAAAATTTGAACAAGAAAAGGCCGCGGCTCTCTCGTGTGACGTCAGGCAGAGTAGGTTGCGTGCGCATAGCTGACTGGGTAGCTATGCTATGCCGAAGCAGGGAGCCAGTCAGCTATGCTCGCGCAACCTACTCTGCCTGACGTCACACGAGAGCGCCGGGCCTTCTAAAAAATGTTCAAATGTTTGTTAAGCTTATGGGACTTAACTACGGGGTCATCAGTCCCTAAACTTACAAACTACTTATCAACTACCTTATACTAAAGACGGCACAAATATCCATGCCCGAGGGGGGATTCGAACCCTCGACCATAGTAGCCGTGCAGACCGTGACTGGAGCGCCTCAGTCCCCGCGGCCACCGCGGCCGGCCGGGCCTTCTCTCTAGGTGGTGGTGATGCAACCCGTCTCCCTAAAATGTTTGTTAAGCTTATGGGACTTAACAGCTGACTCATCAGTCCCTAAACTTACAAACTACTTATAAACTAACTTATACTAAAGACAACACAAACATCCATGCCCATGGGAGGATTCGATCCTCCGACGGCGAACGGTCTCGCACATCGGAGCATAGCGTCTCAGTGCGCTCGGCCGTTCCGTCGCGGCCCGTCTCCCTATTTCATCCCGAAATGCTGTATGGGATTCAAATCAGGAGAGGGAACAGGCCCCAACATACGTGCAATCTCTTCCGTTTCAAAGAAAACATTAACATAAATGTTCAAATGTTTGTATAGTCTATGGGACTTAACTACGGGGTCATCAGTCCCTAAACTTACAAACTACTTATGAACTACTTACGAACTAGGACGGCACAAATATCCATGCCCGAGGGGGATTCGAACCCCCGACCGTAGTGGCCGTGCAGACCGTGACTGGAGCGCCTTAGTCCCCTCGGCTACCGCGGCCGGCCCGGCAAAACATTAACACTATTGCTGTATGAGATTGGGCTTTATTATCCGGCAGTAGTAATTCTGGGCCAACAGCACCTCCAACAACCGCGCAAGAGGTCCCTAGATCTCGTGCCGTACCGGCGTGCCTTTACATCCAAATAACTCTCCTCTCTTTTTGATTTCCCTCGTGGTCGGCTCTGCCCTGCTGTTCGTTTTCTATAAACTATCACCACGGCGTTTGGTAGGCATCTTCTACGTGCTGTACTGTACCTTCTGCGAATGTATACACGGCGATTCTGGATTTGTGAATATCCGAAAAACACGACCCCTTTTGATAGATGCCTTGAAGTCACCGTTATCATGGTTGTACTGACCGGAATGGCATCTTCCGTCCGGAGCACGATTGTACGGACATCTGTAGTGTGTAGGACTGTATTGTGAATTCGGCACAGAATGGGGATACAGCGGATTGTTGCTTCAAGTTTGGACGCCAGTCTAATCGACGGTTACTTTATTTTACAACGTATATTCAGGTATGACACACAGTTGTACTAAATATTATAAAAGTAATTCGCGGGTAAATAAAAAATGTTCAAATGTTTGTAGAGCTTATGGGACTTAACACCGGGGTCATCAGTCGCTAAACTTACAAACTACTTTAGCTTATGCTAAAGGCGGCACAAACATCCCTGGCCGATGGGGAATTCGAACCCCCGACCGCAGCGGCCATGCAGACCGTGACTGACACGCCGCAGACCGCTCGGCCATTGCGACAGGCTGCGGGTAAATCACGTTGATTGTAGATGGGAAGGAAATGGTAAGTCAGACTTTCAGGAAGAAAAAAACTGACAGTGGAAGAAAAAGAAAGAATTCAAGCACGTTATTGCAGAAAGAAAGATTACGCTGAAAGGTATAAAGAATATGCGGAGAGGTCCTGAGAAGTAGATACAAGTGATGACCGAGGAGTAGATAAAAGAAGTTTCAAAATTATATGAAGAAAAAAGAATTGAATAGTGTATTGTTAGAACACAAGAGGGATTTCTTTGACTAGAAATGTATGTTAAAAGAATGTGGGTACTATTTGACAGTCAAATTTGAGATATGCAAGGCTGTTTTACTGATAATCATGAACAGTACGTGTGCAGCTGTTATTTAAGTTTTACCTTTGGAATCCAAGGAAGATATTTGTACGAAAAGGGATTGCTGATTTGGGATAACAAATTTGAACACCACTATCATTTCTTCCGATGGCATTAGTATAATCTTGGAACACTGTCAAGATGACAGCTAAATGGCTGCTAATATTCCGTGAAGCTATCTAAGTAATGACACTGTAGCCACGACAAACAGGTGTCTGAAAAGCGGGCAGCCCAGGCGAATGGCTCACTTAATGGGTAGTGGTACTGTTAGCTGCACTGGACCGTTATCTGTCCGATGCCACACCATCTATATATGTATTTCTGCGCGATGGCGGCGTGTGGTACATTACTCCAACGCAAATGTGATAGTAACGTTCGTCCTCGTGCGTTCAATATGTTCAAATGTTTGTAACCCAAACGGACCAAACTGCTGTGGTCATCGGTCCCTAGACTTACAAACTACTTAAAGTGACTTGCGCTAAGGACAACACATACCTATGTCCGAGGGAGTACTCGAACTTCCGAAGCGAGCGGCAGCGAAGTCCCTTACATGGCGCCTAGAACCGTTCGTTCGTCCTCGTGTTTACATCCGAAATGGCGAGCATGAGAGAGGGGCACTACAACCTTAGTGTTCGACTTTCGGGAATTTGAGGAAGGTGGGAAACGAGCGAAGGTAGCCAAGAGCATAAGGCGACCTCTGGCACGTTACGGGAAACCCGGGTTCGGATCCCGGAAAGCGTCACATTTTCAGTTGTTGACATTGAGTTTTTTTCAGTGCCACAGTACAGATGAAGTCATTTCTTTCCTTCTTCTTCACTCTCATTAAATTTGCAAACCGTTAGCGCTACTGAACCATGATTGTATGGCTGTAATGCAGTTTGCTATCACAGCTAGGAATGTCAGGCAAATGGCCGTTTGGTTCATTACATCTAACAGGAACTGATGATCAGTGCTGCCTAGAAGACTGTATCAAAATATACACTATAGCGTCTCTAAGCCAAAGAATTGGGGTCTATAATCGACCGACAATGTTGCTGCGCTTATAAGATACCGCCATTTGGGATAAAGTGGATCTTAATCTATTAGATATTGCAGTATCTTTAACGCTAAATCTAATAAAATATTGGTCTCACATCCGGAGTGAACTTGACTTTTTTATACTTCGGAATAAGCACAACAGTGCCTGACTGATATTTCACTGGTAAAATTAAACAATAAGCTCGTCCAATTCAGACGATTTGTCGTTTAGTGGCGCTATTCACATCTTTAAAGTGTTCATACTAGTATGAGATTTTTCTTAGAAGTGGGTCATTATTCAATCAGTATGACGTCAGGTGAATGTGTGTGGCATTGTTAACTTTCTCTGGTTTAGCAGCTTTGTGAGAGGAACGTCTCCCTCGCTTTCACTGGTACTTCAGAAGGGAAATTTTTGCGACTGATCAAAGAAGGCGACATCTGCCTCACAGCCTTACGTTGTTCCCTCTGACCTTGTGTCCGAAGGAACTCAGTTTTTTAGAAAGAATATTCATTTCGCTACTAAAACAAGAACAAATGTTTGAATTTCTTGTTTTAGTGCTACTGTTTAAAGAACTCAGTGAGAGGCTCATTCCCAATTTGGTCATTTAGCGTGTATGCTACGAACATCATGATTGTATAGTCCGTTCACAGTTCTTTCAGAACAGACTTTGAGGAAGGTACCATTATAGCTAATGCTTTGTTCTAAGGGCTAACACAATCTGTTTCCTTTATTGTCAACCGTGTTTTCGAGGTAACTTTTTTGTTATAGACTGTTGAAATCCAAAATGCAACACCAAAAAGGACCGGAGATAACACGTGGTACATAGAGTACTTCATTTAAAGAGAGGAACATGATGAAATCAGTTTCGCATGTTGCTGCTCTTGCTGGCTAAAACCGCTGCTACACGTTGTCTTGTTGGGGTGTAGCAGTCCATACGAATTGCACATAATAATAAAAGTTGATCTGATGTGGCAACGGGTGATGTACCCGGGTCAGACGTTCCGCAGTCATTGACCAAACCTTTTCGATAGATAAGAGATAGAACAAGAAGGCCAAGGCAGCAATGCAATTCGATGGCTGAACAAAAGGTGTTGAGCATTACGTGTCACCTGTGGTCGCGCAATATGTCTGGCGGCAAGCTGCGAACATATGAGAGCAAGACAGGATCAAACACTTCAGAGATCTACATCTACCTGGGATACTCTGCAAATCACTTTTAAGTGCCTGGCAGAGGGTTCATCGAACCACCTTTATACTATTCATCTCCTACTCCATTCTCGAACAGCGCGCGGGGAGAAAGAACATATTAATCTCTCCGTTCGAGCTCTGATTTCTCGTATTTTATTCTGATGATCATTTCTACCAATGTAGGTGGGAGTCAACAATATATTTTTGCGTTCGGAGGAGAATGTTGGTGATTGGAGTTTCGTAAGTAGACCACGCCGCAGCAATAATGATTCCCATCCCAGGTCCTGTATCATTTCCGTGACGCTGTCTCCCCTGTATCGAGACAGTACAAAACGAGCTGCCATTCTTTGGACTCTTTCGATGTCCTCCGTCAAACCCACCTGATAAGGATCCCTCACTGTGCACCAATACTCCAAGTGAGGACGGAAAAGCGTAGTGTATGCAGTCTCTCTAGTAGTTCTAGTGAATCTTTTAAGCGTTCTGCCAATAAAACGCAGTCTCTGGTTCACCTCTCCTACGACATTATCTACGTGTTCTTTCCAGTTTAAGTAATGTTGACCGCTAGTGCACCTGAAATGCGTAGGCTGCTGGGGCTGGGGAGGGGGGGGGGGGAGAGGAACCCAATAGCAGAAAAAAAGAAAAAAAAGTTCAAATCTTTGTAAACCTATTGGACCAAACTGCTATGGTCATTAGTTCCTAGATTACAAACTACTTAAACTAACTTACACTAAGGAACACACACACACACACACACACACACACACACACACACACACACATGCACGAAGGAGCACTCGAACCTCCGGTGGCAGCGACCGCTCAGTCCGTAGCATCATACCTTGGATCACGTGGTACCAGAGCCAAACCATGTTATCGAGTACAGGAACAATATGGACAGGCATGGCTGTGTGTTTTGTCCTTAGCGCAAGTTAGTTTAAGTAGTTTGTAAGTCTACGGAGCGATAACGTTAGCAGTTTAGTAGCTTATTATTACAAACATTTGAATATTTCAAACATATAACGGTATGGCGATGCATAAGGGGCGCCATCTCCCGAGCAGGCGGCTACGTGGGGTTTCCTACTGTGAGATTTCCTATAAGGGTGCCGCAGGTAGCTTAGCTGTCCCGACCAACCGGTTCCTGAACAAGGTTTTCACGAACAGAGCCTCCCTCACTGCCTGTCTCCCCCAGTCGCTCACCATTCGTGCAGATGTTGTCACCGTTTCTCAGACAGTATCATCAGCGATAGCTTTGGCTTTGTGATTTTTCGTACGCGATTTCTGTTCTGTACATTGTATACGATGGAAGTGATAACAACAACGAAGGGGAGGCCGTGTCTTGTCAAGGATGGTAATCGCTAGCGTATTGATAAGAAAACTGAAGAATATACGAACTGGATGTGTGTCAATTACGAACGAACTATGTGCAGACGTCGTCTAAAAATAGCAAGTGGTGAAATCGTTAATCAACAGCAACATTCTTGTCTACCTGACAAAACAGATTTGGAGTTAAAGAAAAGAATGCATAATTGCAGAAAAAGAGTTTGTGAAGAAACGACAGTCCCTGTATCCCAAATTTTTACGCAGGAATATCAAGATCTGAAAGATAAGGGATTGGAATTCGTTGCAAATATTCCGAAATACGGCAGCTTCAAGACTCAATTGTATGAGGCGAGAAGAGGGACAGTCCAGAACCCTGGCTCTAGTTCGGAAATTCGACTTGGCGAAGACCTTTTAAAATTAACTGAACGTAACAGTTTTTGAATATTGATGATTGGTCTGTTAGAGGATAGATAATTCTGGTATTTGGTTGTGAAGAATCAGATAAAAACCTTTGCGAAAATAGAATTGTGATTATGGATGGGACATTTGACAGCCGTTCGAAACAATTCAAACAATTGTACACAATCCACGTTGACATCGGAAGTACAGAAGATGCAACGAAGTTATTTCCTGTTTTATTTGTTTTTCTCGCAAACAAAAGCCAAAATTCATACGAAAGACTTATTTCTGGATTGAAAAGTAAGATGCCTGGGTGATCCCCAAAAACTGCAGTGCTAGTTTTTGAAATGGCTACAATTAAAGCAATGAACAACACAGTTTTCGCTGAAACACAGTATTCACTTCACCTAGTGTCTGTGGAAGTAGATACAAGAACTGCGATTAATGGAAGACTACAGCTATAGGGAGGAAGTCAGATTGTTTTAATGCATGTGTGCTGCAATGGCTTGTCTTCCACGTAACATCCTCGATGAAGCGTGGAGTTTAATAATGGCACAAATGCCCAGTGTATAGAAGATCGCAGCATTTGCAGGCTATATGATGAATCAGTGGCTGGAAAACTCTAATATACCTATGGAAATGTGGAATGTTTTTAACCAACGACAGAGAACGACGAACGTTGTCGAAGGTTGGCATAGAAAACTGAACGCCTCAATAAAACAAGAACATCCAATTGTGTACTTTCTGATTCAAAGCTGAAGAAGGGGGCAGTAAATGTTACTTCTAAAATTAAAAAGATTCCATTTGCCTACTTTTTCAAATAAGAAAATGTATATATATACATGTGGCGTCTGTTCCGAAAGAACAGACGTCACTTCTGATCCTAGAGTTGTTATTCTTTCATATTCACAGAATAGATGACATCAACTGCATATGGGCAAATCTTTGACCATTTGCAGTTGATGTCATTTATTCTGTGAATATGAAAATGTACATAGATCTCGGCAAAAGATTAAAATGTATTATACAATCATATGAAGACCTTGGAGAGTTTTAGGTGTTAAAAATCGTTTCTGTGGGCCTTAAAAATATTCTTGTATGAAAACGATATGTGTAAATACAGCACACATTTTATCAGCATCAATAATTTCGCAAAGTAAACATACCAATTCTGGAGTTTCGTCATATGAAGACCTTGGAGAGTTTTAGGTGTTAAAAATCGTTTCTGTGGGCCTTAAAAATATTCTTGTATGAAAACGATATGTGTAAATACAGCACACATTTTATCAGCATCAATAATTTCGCAAAGTAAACATACCAATTCTGGAGTTTCGTCATATGTGTCATACGAAACTAATTATTTATATTTGGCAGGTCTCATTCACAAAAGTATGCTTTTAATAGTGTTTATAAAGTTCTAATAAGAAATCTGCTTTTTACTGAATTCTTAACTCAACAAAACTGAACTTTTACTTGGTAAATTTCTTACATAATATGATTACTCGTCCTGTGAAGCTTCCAACGTAAGTGTGGCTGTCAATGCCAGAGGAACAAGTAGAGGTGAACGTAGTTTGAAAGTACCTGATGGATGGAAATTGCATGAAACATTTGTATATCTGAACTGTTTCACTAGATACAGAGTATCAAGCGGGAATGGAAACTCTTGAACACCACAGATGTTCCTGTCGCCAAGTAGAATTCTTTCACTTGATATCTCTATAGTAGGGACTTGGTTATTGTCAGGTCTTCCCGTGGATTATTTGAAATCACGACATTGAAAATAGAGCTGGTTTGAAGACAACAGACAAATGTTTCATGATAGGCAGTTATAAAAGCAGAAGTTCCTAGCGAGACATTAAAAATATCGTTAATTCGTGGTATAAACATAACCAAAAACAATTAATTATTGAAGCCTAATATAAAAGTTTCTCATATAGTCTAACGCAGAATTAAACGATAAAGATTTTACTATTGATCTGTTGGTTCTTTAATAAGTAAAACCTAAGCCCAATTGTCCATAATGAAATGTTATAACATACCGGCATACCTTTGCAGTTACAAGCTGTTGTTCAGCTAGTGACGAATTTGTTATCCAGATTGCTGACGGAAATTCTCCCATCGTAATGGTACAGTTTCAATAATCCCAGTGTAATGAAATCTTCATAACAACAAGGTTGAGTGCCCTGTTATTTCTGTAGCCTTTTAGCTAGCGGCTGATAGTCTTGTGTTTGTATTTTCAAAACGGTTCATCGTCTACCACAGCTTAACGAAAGTTACTAACAGGGTGCAGTCTAAAGTTTGTGGCCCCATACATATGGAAAATAGAAACATACCTACCTACGTCCCTATTATCACGTCATGGCGTCTGTAGATGTGTTCAGAATTTTTAGAATGTTTGTAAAACTTTGAGTAAACTTAAATTGCGTAGAATAATTACCAGTTTTCTGCTAGACTCAAGTACTCTACGTGATACGTTTTTGATACCGCTACTACCTACACAGGAGTGCTCGCAAGTACAGTACAAAAATAAGCACATATGTGCACTGAAGTGGTTGCCAGTGATTTAGTTCAAGCCGGCCGCGGTGCCCGAGGAGACTGAGGCGCTCCAGTCACGGTCTGCACGGCCACTACGGTCGGGGGTTCGAATCCCCCCTCGGGCATGGATATTTGTGCCGTCTTTAGTATAAGGTAGTTGATAAGTAGTTTGTAAGTTTAGGGACTGATGACCCCGTAGTTAAGTCCCATAAGCTTCACAAACATTAAAAAATTTAGTTCAAAATGTTCAAATGTTTGTAAAGCTTATGGGACTTAACTACGGGGTTATCAGTCCCTAAACTTACAAACTACTTATGAACTAGCTAATACTACGGACGGCACAAATATCCATGCCCGAGGGGGGGATTCGAACCCCCGACCGTAGTGGCCGTGCAGACCGTGACTGGAGCGCCTTAGTCCCCTCGGCCACCGCGGCCGGCCAGTGATTTAGTTTTGCAGCTTAAGTATTATATTCCAAAAAATAAATAATTATTATAGAGTTCATTTAATAAAGATGAAATTCCAACTAGATGAATTTAGGTGGACTCATCTCCATTAAGCAACGAATTTTATCATCAAGAACAACATTCTAGTTCTCTAGACTTTAAACGCCGGACCTAACAGAAGCAAAACTTTATGTAATTTCTTTCAGACGAACACGCTCATTATTGCGTAAAATTTGTTTTATTATGGTCAGCACCTTAAATTGGTACATCCTGCTCGCTCTATGGCGATTTAGTTGCAAAACACATATAATAGATTCGATTAAAAAATCAATCCTGTTATTTGTCACGACAGAAAATAAAGATGACAACAAATGTGAGACTTACTTCTGTCTTGCGTTTGGGAGAACTTCTGTGGTTGGTGGGAAGGGGGAGGGGGAAGGAGCGGCAAGGGGAGCCTCAATTTGTTATGGCGGCCCGAACCAGTAGGAAACCCCACGATAGGAAACCCCACACACCGAGCAGGCGGCACTGACAGAGCACAAAAGCTAAGTACCAGCGAGCTATTTTCATTTACTTATCTGCTCTGCAGTTTTAATTCTTAGGTTCGTTGCTTGTTTTTGTATTTTGTAGGCCCTCTTTCACGTTTTTACAAAATCGTATAGTTTGATAGCTGTATATTTGCACCTGCTTTACCACACAGTTATTTAGCTAGTCTCGCTTGTGCAATTTCGTAGCTCAGATTTTCTTTTCTTCTTCTTCTTTTAACCTACTGTAGAGTCAGTGTCTGTCTGGCCACCGACTGGTACACAGCAGACCACGCCTTCCTATCTTATAAGTGTAACCAACTTTTCACTAGAAGAGACATATTTCGACTTTTCTGTGCGGTTCTTCCTTCACTTTCTGAAATTTATCGTGTGCTCGCGCGTATATTTGATTCAGATTCGGGTTAAGTATCTGGATCCGAACTCTTCCGGCGTGTGAATGTTTACCTCAGTTACTGTAGAGTGTACATCGCGCCTTTTTAGTCGTTAGTTTCTCTGGGTACCGTAGGCATGAACGGGGACTGTGACTGCTGCAAAGAGTTAGTGACACTTCGCTCCCGGCTTCGGGCTGTGTTACCCTCGATTTTCTTCACTCCACGTGGGGCTGCACCTTCAAACTGGTCTTCTTTACAGCGTCGCATCTCCCAAATAAGCTTAGCCGTGACACGCGCTGGTGGTGCATTTTTCGGAGATCCACGGCCAGAAGTCGGCAAGGCCAGGCAACCTGCCAACTCTTCGCTGCCGCCGCTCCTCACTCCACGCTCTTTCGCACAGTTCCTAACTTCGTTTCTTAATTCTTTTCGGAAGGATAAATAATTGCCAGAAGCCAACTTTGTGAATTAATGTCGAGCGTAACAGAAATTCTCTTTAATAGTTCTTCTTTGCACTGTTGGCCCCCACACGAGTGCTATTATGCCGTGTGTATGCTGTAGTCTTACTGCACCAGTTTGTTGCAACCGATTCAATCAGCTTGGCTATTTTTTTAACATACCTCTACTTCATCAATCTTGCCAGTACGATCTAATTTCATGGCTATACGATAGAGTGACCAATACTTTAGCGACCGCCATATTTCTATCAGGCTATTCACATCTACATGGATACTCTGCAAGTCACATTGAGCGCATGGCAGGCGGTTCATCGAACCGCTTTTATAATGTTTCTCTACAGTTACATTCTCTAATAGCTCTTTCTGTTTTCGATCTGATTTCTCTTATTTTGTTATGATGATCATGTCTCCCTATGTAGGTGGGTACTAATAATATGTGTTTGCATTCGGAAGAGAGAGTTGGCGAAAGAAATTTCACAAATAGATCTCGCTGCAGCAAATAAGGCCTTTCTTTTAATGATTTCCCCCAAATCGTGCATCATTTCCGTGACATTCTCTCCCCTATATCGCGATAAAGCAAAACGAGCTGTCCTTCTCTGAACTTTCTCGAAATAGTCCGTCAGTCCTACCTGGCGTGGATTCCGCAATGAGCAGCAACTCTCCAAAATAGGGCACACAAGTGTGGTCTTGGCAGTTTCTTTAGTAAAGCTGTTGCATCCTCTTTTAAGTGTTCTGCCAATGAAACGTAGTCTTTAGTTCGCTTTCCCTACAATATTTTCGATGTGTCCTTAACAAAAAATGTTCAAATGTTTGTTAAGCTTATGGGACTTAACTGCGTGGTAGTCAGTCCCTAAACTTACAGACAACTTATAAACAACCTTATACTAAATACAACACAAACATCCATGTCCGAGGGAGAACCACCGACGGAGAACAGCCTCGCGCACCGGAGCATAGCACCTCAATGCGCTCGGCCACTCCGTTGTGGCTGTTCTTTCCAATTCAAGTTTTTCGTAATTGTTACTACTAGAAATTTAGATGAATTTACAGCCTGTAGATTTGACTGATTTATCGTGTAATGGATTTCTTTTAGTGGTCATACGGATGACCTCACACTTACCATTATTAAGGGTCAATTGCCCTGGACCATGCAGATATCTAAATCAATTTGCAGTTGCCTTTGATCGTCTCGTGACCTTATTAACCGAGAAATGATAGCATCATCCGTGAACAGTCTAAGAGAACTACTCAGTGTATTCTAAATAGTTTATAAAAGTAAGGAACAATAGGGGCCCTAAAATACTTCCCTCGGGAACGCCAGATATCACTTCTATTCGGTGACTTACCGTAAGTTTCAACGTACTGTGCCCTTTCTGACAGGAAAACGAGAATCCAACCACACAACTGTGGTGATATTCCATAAGTACGCAATTTGATTAGAAGACGGTTGTGAGGTACAGTGTCAAAAGCCTTCCTAAAGTCTAGAAATACGGAATCTATTCGACATCCCTTGTCAATAGCACTCGTCACATCATGTAAGTAAAGAGCTAGCTGTTTTTCACAAGAACGATACTTTCAAAATGCGTCTTGACTATGGGTCAATAGGCTATGAGCACAATATGTATTTACGTGGCACCAGAACGAGATATGCGGTAGCGTACTTTCTCTAATCGAGCAGGTATTAGATGTCAAAACGTAAGTTTTCACTTTCTCAGCCCCCATCCTAAAGTAAATCATGGAGTTAATACTGCCTCGCGTGTTCCTAGATTTATCCTGACTCAGCCAGTGTGAGTGACAATTCGCACACAGTATACTCGTTTACCTGTTGTGAACACACAAAGCTTTACAAGATGTAGCGGTCTGCAGCTTTTCTCGTACAATGAATTTTTTAAAATCTATTTCTAGCGTAATATCACTGTCGCTATAAAATGGAAATGCGGACTTGCCCTGCGTACCACGGTTGGCTGAAAGAATCGACGTGCTCATTGCAAGGCATAGCTGTCCAGGAAGAGGTGGGAAACGGCCGGAAATATCCGCCCACTTCCGACCTTGGCTCTGCCGAGCTTCCTCAACGATAGGTCACGTAGTGCACAACACAGATCTCATCTGCTGTCTCGCCTCACATTGTTACTTGAGTCAATGCCAAAAGTGTTCCCCGCAGTGCAGGCTTTCATTTAACAACACAGCGTGACCATACACTGACAAATAAATTTTGACAACTGCTTCAGCGAAACCAGAAATATAGAACTCGTGTTGTATTTCATCAAAAAATATCCCGACGGTACAATTCACTAAGTTAGAAAAAGGAGAAGGGTTCTCATGTCAACTGTTTGCAGATGATTTATTTGAGTAAACAATATTTTCTTACGGATGTTATAGTGTGTCTTCTTAACAGTGTGACAGAAGGAAGTATGAAAGTCATATATCCTCTGGAATGACATGATAATCTGAACTGTTGTAATAGTTTTACGTCACACGATCTCCTGAACTCAAAGCAATTCGGGGAGGCTGTTTACAACTGAATGATGCGAGGGAACCGAAACTGCACGGAGTCGCTTAGGCTGGATACCATTAGAGAGGCTGTTTCCGATTGGCTGAGAGCTCAGAGTGCCACGTTTCTAAAAGCCCTGATTCACTACATATACTGTAGTGTGTGTGATAGTGGATAAGATTTTTCAAATCATTATGTGGTCTATGCGTAGGTTGAAATAAAAAGGACGGAAGAAAGATTAGGATTTAAGGCCCCGTCGATATCGTGGTATTAGGAACGGAGCATACGTTCGATTAGTTTTTGTTAGCGATGGGAAAGGAATTCGATCGTGCCCTTTGAAAGGAACCATCCCCGCATTTGCCTGGAGTGATTTAAGAAAATCACGGAAAATCTAGATTAGGTTGGCCGGAGGCGGGTTCGAACCGTCGTCCTCCCAAATGCGAGCCCCGTGTGTTACCAAATGTTCAAATGTTTGTTAAGCTTATGGGACTTAACTACGGGGTTATCAGTCCCTAAACTTACAAACTACTTATCAACTAGCTTATCCTAAGGACGGCACAAATATCCATGCCCGAGGGGGGATTCGAACCCCCGACCGTAGTGGCCGTGAAGACCGTGACTGAAGCGCCTCAGTCGCCTCGGCCACCGCGGCCGGCGTGTGTTACCACTGCCGATTTTCTTCACGGCCTTCCATGCTTCTGACAGTTCTTGTATAAATCGGCCTATGCATTCAAACATTGATCGGCGGATTTCTTCTTGAACCGATAATCCAGCGTCGTAAGCTAGTTCAACCGGCGTTTTTTTTGTATTTTTGTTTTTTGTTTTTTTTTTTTTTTTAATATTTTTTTTTTATTTACTCTCCTTCTGTTTCGGAGTTCAATGTTAATGTCCATGTCATTGCATTGTTTAATACCAAATGTAGCACCTTTGTCTATAATTGCAATTCTTTCCATTACTAAAAAGGTATTCAGGGTATCTAATTTGTCGAGTCCTTTATCCAAAGTCAGTTTCGGAGACTGAAGATATTATTGGACTAAATTTACTCCCTCCAATATCGTGTTCCAAATGTCAATGTAAGTCAAAAAAGTAAAATCACATATAGCTGGAACTAGCGAGTTTGCTGCAGATCTAGTTTCAAAGTCTGCTTTGGTTGGGCATTGCATATCTTCCAAAGTGCTCACAATTGTTTCCACATTTTATTTAATGACTTTAACTGAATTTTGCCGCGGTGGAGTAGCCGAGCGATCTAAAGCACCTCGCTGCGGAGGGCGCGGTTGCTCGCCGTGGAGGTTCGAGTCCTCCCTGGGGCATGGGTGTTTGTGTTTGTCCTTAGATTAGTTTACCTAGGTTTAAGTAGTTTGTAAGCTACGGACTGATGACCACGCAGTTTGGTCCGATAGATTTACAGACATTTGAACTTTTTTTTAAACGGAATTTTAATGAGCATTCGAGAAAGTATCCGATAATGATTTCAAAGTTTGTTCTGCAAGTAATTCCCATCTACAAGTATAAGAAGAGAAGAATGAATATAGCCTCCCTACAGTACAAAAACAAGTGACGCAAGAGGCAATACATGAGAATGTATGAACTCGGCCAATATTTAAGGAATGATTAGCTCAGGCACTGAACAAAGATTTTGAATTAAGATCAGAATTGTCCGTTGTATTCCTCCTGATATTGACGCAGCGTTGTCGTAACCTTGAGCTCTGCGTCGGAAATATCCAGCTCATTTTATTCCAGCTGCTGTTGAATATCTTTTGACATAGCCGCTGCAGTCTTTCCTGACATACATTCTCGAACTTCCTCAGTGTCGTCTTCTACATTGCTCAAAACAGTTACGCGAACATGTGCGATATCATACACAACATACATATGATAAGGTGTTTTGTTCAGATATTGATTACAATTGTAATTTGCGGTGATGTAGCACCAGCGTAGGGCACAGGAAAAGGTCGAAGAATCTCGTCTCCATACATCTGAGCAGTCTAAGCGACATTCTGAACATCATAGAAGTCCGTATATCCGGCAATACTGACTCCTGCCCACACCATTCGTCCACCACAATGATATGGTGATGTTTCCTGCTCATACGCAGGATTGTTCCGAGTTCCACGTTCTCTCCAGATGAGGAAATAACGATTGTCCGGATGAACACAAAATATTGACTCATGTGTGAACAGAAACCAGCTCCATTCGTTACTACTCCAGTACTGATGTTCCTCTGCCCAGTTTCTGCGGGCTAAACGGTGTCGCGAATTTAATGGGACACACAACATAGATCCCCGTGCGTAAAGGCCACATTCTCGAAGACGATTTCGGACTGTTTGTGTTGATATTGTGCGTCTTGTTGCTGCCTGGAAGATGCGTTGCAGCTGAGTTGCATTCAGCCTCCTGTCTCGACGGGCTGTTAACCGGAGATAACGGTCATCTCTTGCTGGTGTTGCCCGTGGATGACCTTGGCCTTGCATTCTTTCCTGTTGTGTAAAATCGCGTCCGGCTCCTGGAAATAACAGTTTGGGACACTCCACTAGCTGCAGCCAGCTCCCTTCTGTGCCTGTCCCGCTTCCAGCCTTCGTATGGCTCTCCATGCCATAGCTTCGGGTATGTCACATTGTTGTTGCATTGTGCTACCTGCTCACTACACCATCTGAACCCAAATGCTTGTGTAATTCGTTTGGTAGAGTAAAGATAAGTCAACACCAACCCCGTCTGCAGCAAGTTTCTGCTATTACCATTGTCTCGGTCACCATAATGTTGTTGTCTCCACTCCGTAGAACCAACAGAGTCCGCCTCCGTAACTCAGCGGTAGCGTCGCTGACTACCACGCAGGGGGGCCGGGTTCGATTCCCGGCAGGGGACTGGGTGTTGTGTGTTGTCCTAATCATCATCATCTCATCATCATTGGCACGTAAGTCGCCCACGCGGCGTCAAATAAAAAGACTTACACTAAGGTGGCCGAACAATCCCGCAAAGGGATCTCCCGGCCAAGAAAGCCTTACACTCATTCATTCAGACCCAACAGAAAGATGTCGAACCATTTTAGTTCATTCTACCGATGACACTACTTCATCGAATTCAGAACCTTGATATCTCAACTGATCCCCTACTTGTTTGACCAGTGTAGGAGGTCCCTGTTCGATATCCGACCCAGTCGTTATTTAACTTCTTTTCTTTCCTGTTACAATATGACGACGTATTATTCTGCTGAATGATATTTTGACCGGTACGCAATTAATCCTCATTATTTGCAATTGCTTATTATAAAATTTGAACGCTTTTGAAACGTGGTGCTACACATGAATCCTGATGATTTTATATGGGTAGAACGAACGGGGAGGTAGTGAACAGAATTAGGAAAAAAAGAAAAAATCTATAGGAAGGGATCGATTAGTGTGATACATTCTGAGACATCAACGAATTGTCAGTCTAGCACTGTAGGGAAGTGTGTAGTGCAAAAATCGCAGAGGAAGACCGAGAGACGAATACAGTAAGCACGTACAAAAGGTTGTGGGTTACTGTTCTTATTGAGAGATGAAGAGGCTTGCACAGGATAGGGCGACGTGCAGAGCTGCATCAAACCGGTCTTTGGACTGAAGATTACAACAGCGTACAATATACTTCGTTTGTCATGACATTATTGTTCGCTGCCATTATCTGGAGCATATTTCCCAACATTCACGCGGATGGTACTCATTGTAGAAATAGGCAAATCAAAACCTCCGTGTACACACTCGCATTTTATAAAAGCAACGTCCTTTCACTGGCAACGTGTCTTACGAGCGTCACAGGAGAGGATACTTCGTTGAAATTTAAAAATGCAGAACCCTGTTCTGTCACACTGGCGACAAACCAAGAATATTTCAACATATCTTGTAATATTGCTGAGCGTAATTGATTCATAACTAAGGAATCTTGATAGAATCTCCGTGCGATGTTATTGTCGTTTGTTCTTTTATCAAAACAGGAGTGATTTGCATACACTCATATAAAATTTCACCTATCGGTAGAAACATTTGTCACATACGTTCATAAATCGAGGGTAAAATTTATTCCGAACCAAAATCAGTCAAAATTAAATAATGACGATTAATAGCTATTCAATCGACAGTTTCGTGGAGGAATGAATAACTTTTCGTTAGATAGTAAAAAAAATTAAGTAAAAAGTAAATGATAACTCCAGGGAGAGAAACCGTACACTGACCGACAAGTTATTAATTGGGTACTGAACCGCTGTCATATAATCTAAGAGAGAACATCGAAATCAGCCTACAAATTTTCATATTTATTCTGTGACATATGAAAAAGAAGGAAAACAAAAGTTCAAATGTTTGCAAACCTAAGGGATCAAATGTTCAAATGTTTGTATAGTCTATGGGACTTAACTACGGGGTCATCAGTCCCTAAACTTACAAACTACTTATGAACTACTTACGAACTAGGACGGCACAAATATCCATGCCCGAGGGGGGATTCGAACCCCCGACCGTAGTGGCCGTGCAGACCGTGACTGGAACGCCTCAGTCTCCTCGGCCACCGCGACCGGTCCTAAGGGATCAATCAGGGTCATCGGTCACTAGACTTACAAACTAAACTAACTTATACTAAGTACAACACCCACACACATGCCCGCGGGAGGACTCGAACCTCCAGCAGGAGCGGCAGTGCAATACGCGACGTGGCGCCCCAGACCGCGCGGCACTCTGCGACAACAGTAACAGAAGTAAGTAATAAAACTTCCTGTCCGCGAAAGGCAAAGGTCCCAGGTTTGGAATCCCGGTTCCGGCACACATAATTTAAAGCGTGCCGCGATAGCTCAGACGGAAGAACGCTTACTCGCGAAAGGCAAAGGTCACAGGTTCGAATTCCGGTTCCTACAGACAATTTCAATCCTACAGGAAGTTTCATATTAGTGCACACTCCGCTGCAGAGTAAAAGTTTCATTCTGGAAGTAAGTAATAGCTTACGCCACAGTACGGGTATATAACAAGGTACACGAATTGCGTCACGTTACTCAAATCGATTTTCCTCGTATACGGCTGAGGTTGACGGCCATGGCGGGGTCCCTTCAGTTTACTAACAACGATGATTTTATTGTCCTAAGAGAGCTTTAAAATCCGTGACCCCAAGCTGAGAGCACTCCCTTGAAAGTTACTGTTTAGGGCGTATGAACGATTCTGCTGAGGATGAGAAACGTAATGAAGACACAGCCTATTCCTAGGTTACCAAAAAACTCTACGTTTCCATCACACCGACTGACCACTGCGTTACCTGCGCTTGTTGTTGTTATGGCCTTCAGACCGGAGACTGGTTTGATGCAGCTCTCCACCCTACTCTATCATGTTCAAAATGTTCAAATGTTTGTATAGTCTATGGGACTTAACTACGGGGTCATCAGTCCCTAAACTTACAAACTACTTATGAACTACTTACGAACTAGGACGGCACAAATATCCATGCCCGAGGGGGGATTCGAACCCCCGACCGTAGTGGCCGTGCAGACCGTGACTGGAGCGCCTTAGTCTCCTCGGCCACCGCGGCCGGCCTACTCTATCATGAGCAAGCCTTTTCATCTCGTCATAAGAACGACAACCCACATCCACTTGAATCTGCTTACTATACGCGTCTCTTGGTCTCCCTCTGCGATTTTTACCCCACACACTTCCCTCCAATGCTAAATTTACGATTCCTCGATGTCTAAGAATGTGTCCCACCAAGCGATCCCTTCTTTTTGTCAGGGTATGCCAAAAATTCCTTTTCTCACCAATTCTGTTCAGTACCTCTTCATTAGTTATGCGATCTACCCACCTAATCTTCAGCATTCTTCTGTAGCACATTTCAAAAGCCTCTATTCTCTTCCTGTCCGCACAGCTTATCGTACATGTTTCACTCCCATACAAGGCAACACTCCACACAAATGCCTTCAGAAAAGACTTCCTTACACTTAAATTAATATTCGATGTTAGCAAATTTCTCTTTTTCAAAAATGCTTTTCTTCCCATTGCCATTCTGCACTTTATATCCTCTGTACTGCGACCATCGCATGTTATTTTACTACCCAAGTAACAAAACTCATCTACCACCTTCATTGTTTCGTTACCTAATCTAATTCCTTCAGCATCGCCTGATTTTCTAAGACCGCATTCCATTATTTTTGTTTTGCTCTTGTTAATGTTCATTTTATACGCTCTCTTCAACACACTGTCCATTCCCTTCAACTGCTCTTCCAGGTCCTTTGCTGTCTCTGACAGAATTACAATGTCATCAGCAAAACGCAATGTTTTTATTTCTTCCCCCTGAACTTTAATCCCTATTCCAAATTTTTCCTTGCTTTCCTTCACCGCCTGCTCGATGTACAAATTGAATAGCATCGGAGAAAGGCTACAACCCTGTCTTACTCCCTTCCCAACTGATGCTTCCCTTTCATGCCCCACGAGTCTAATAACTGCGGTCTGGCCTTTGTACAAGTTGTAAATAACTCTCATTTCCCTGTATTTTACCCCTGCTGACTTCAGAATTTGAAAGAGTGTATTCCAGTCAATATTGTCAAAAGCTTTCTCTAAATCTACAAAAGCTAAAAATGTAGGTTTGCCTTTCCTTAATCTATCTTCTAAGATAAGACGCAAATTGAGTATTGCCTCCCGGGTTCCTACGTTCCTCCTGAATCCAAACTGATCTTCCCCGAGGTCAGCTTCTACCAGCTTTTCCATTCTCCTGTAGATAATTCGTGTTAAAATTTTGCAACCATGACTTATCAAACTGATGGTTCTGTAATTTTCACACCTGTCTGCGCCTGATTTCTTTGGAATGGGGATTATTACATTTTTCTTAAAGTCTGAGGGTATTTCGCCTGTCTCATACATCCTACACACCAGTTCAAATAGTTTTGTCATGGCTGGCTCTCCCAGAGACTTTAGTAGCTCTGAGGGTATGTCATCTACTCCCGGGGCCTTGTTTCGACCTATGTCTTTCAGGGCTCTGCCAAATTCATCTCTCAGTATAGTCTCTCCTATGTCATCTTGATCTACTTCCTCTTCCCTTCCTACATCTTCGTCTCTAAGTTCATTTCCTTTGTAGAGCTGCTCTATGTACTTTTTCCACCTTTCAGCTTTCCCTTCTTTGCTGAGAACTGGTTTTCCATCAGAGTCCTTGATATTCATAGAGCTGTTTTTCTTATCTCCAAATGTTTCTTTTATTTTCCTGTAGGCTGTATCTATTTTTCCCCTATTTATACATTCTTCTACAGATTTGCATTTGGCTTCTAGCCACTCCTGCTTAGCCATTTTTCACTTCCTGTCAATCTCATTTCGTAGTCGTCTGTACTCCATTTTGCCTGTTCCATTTACTGCATTTTTATATTTTCTCCTTTCATCAATTAAATTTAGTATTTCCTGTGATATCCAAGGATTTTTTGTAGGTCTTGCCTTTCTACCTATTTTGTCCTCTGCTGCCTTCACTATTTCATCTCTCAATGCTACCCATTCCTCTTCTACTGTTTTATTTCCCCTTGTTTCTGTCATTTGCTGCCTAAATCCCCCTCTGAATTTCTCCAGAACTTCAGGTTCCTTCAATTTATCTAAGTCCCATCTCCTTATTTTCCTACCTTTCTGCAGTTTTTTTCAGTTTCAGCCTACAGTTCATGACTAACAAGTTATGGTCAGAGTCTATATCTGCCCCTGGGTATGTTTTACAGTTTATCACCTGGTTCCGGAATCTATGTTTTTCCATTATAAAATCTATCTGATACCTTCCGGTGTCTCCTGGTCTCTTCCACGTATACAACCTTCTTTCGTGATTCTTAAACCACGTGTTTGTTACGATTAAATCATGTTCCGCACAAAATTCTACTAGGCGACTTCCTCTTTCATTCCTTCTGCCCAGTCCATATTCACCTACTATTTTTCCTTCTCTTCCTCTTCCTACTACCGAATTCCAGTCTCCCATCACAATTAAGTTTTCCTCTCCCTTAACTGTCTGAATAATTTCCTTCAGCTCCTCATATATTTCTTCGATCTGCTCATCATCGGCAGAGCTAGTTGGCATATAAACCTGTACTACTGTTGTCGGTGTTGGCTTCGTATCTATCTTGACAATGATAATGCGATCACTGTGCTGCTCATAGTAGTTTACTCGCATTCCTATTTTCTTATTCATTATCAGTCCTACTCCTGTGATACCCCCAACTGATTTTGTATTTATTATCCTGTACTCACCTGACCAGAAATCCTGTTCATCCTGCCACCGAACTTCACTAGTCCCCACTATATCTAACTTAAACCTATCCATTTCCCTTTTTAAATTTTCTAATTTTCCTACCCGATTAAGGGATCTAACATTCCACGCTCCGATCCGTAGAATGCCAGTATTGTCTTTCCTGATGACAACATCCTCCTGAGTAGTCCCCGCCCGGAGATCCGAATGGGGGACTATTTTACCTCCGGAATATTTTACCCGAGAGGATGCCATCATCATATTTTCATACAGTAGAGCTGCATGTCCTCGGGAAAAGTAACGGCTGTAGTTTCCCCTTGCTTTCAGCCGTTCGCAGTAACTGCATGGCAAGGCCAGCTGCGCTTACTCAGTGAAATACTGTGGAGAGCTTTAGAATTTGGACCTGGACGAAGACAGTAAGCCTAAAATTTAACAACGCCTGCTCTCCCCTCGTTGGCAAGCACTGGAACCGAAATATTTTCCGCCACTACAGACTACCTTTGACTCGACATGTGTTCCTTAACGAATTGACTACTCAGAGGCCCGGGGCGGCGGCAATGAGCCCCCTTCCCGTCCATTTTAGAAATAATGTATTACTATAAAACAGTAACTTTTGAGATCTGGAGGCACCCCCGGGACGAGAGGCACGGAAAAGCCTTAAAAACACCCTTTCAAGATTTGGAGGCTTCAGGAGCCCCCCCCCCCCCCAAATTAGACCGCCACTGTGACTACTGAGGCGGGTAGTTTAGTTGGTTACAACATTTAGTGTTCTACCTGTAACCAGTTCCCAGTAGCGATTATTCTACGCGCCCTAATGCGTTGAGTCTTTGGCATATTCCAGTGCAAATGCTAAGAGTAATGCCACAACTTTCCGCCGTCAGATGGTGTTTCATAGAACATCGGACTCAGCGTACAAACTTTTACTTTTATTCTGCTACAATAGTAACAGAAGTGTGTAATTGCAATTGCTCCGTTTTCAATCAGCTAGACTCCCTGTTTTTTTTTTTTTTTTTTTTTTTTTTCTGAAAGTAAACTATGCGAGTGTTTATTCTTCATCAATGCGCCCCTCATTTGATGTTAAATGTTATACCCCAAATTTGCTTTTACCGCTGCTGCTTCTTACTAGGTATCGTCCTATTGATGGTAGTGTGCCTGGGTCTTCTATCGTCTTGGAAACTGAGTCATCTGTCCAGTCGTAGAGGGCTATAGGCCTACTACTGTATTCAACATCATATCCGCGAATAGTGCAGGTTTATATTATTAGATACTCTAGATACTGTGAGGGACAGAGGCGACGTTAACTGTAATCATAACTCGTCTTGCGTAATGCCTTCGGAAACCTGTACTTAATGTTGTAAAATACGGACAAAAAGTATTTGCTCAAAAGTGCTGCAATAGGATGATTTCGATCAAGAGATATGAAGCCATGTGACTTTACATTTGGGTGTAAAGTTTAGCCAAACATCGTGGAGCAAGTTGTTAGAAATGTTGCTGCTATCTACAGCATTCACTGAACTCCAGGAGTGATGAAGCCTGTGTGACAGTCGCTGTATGCTTTTTATCGTCGTTACGTTTATGGTGGTAATTGTTTCAGGTGATTCATTTATAGCTTTCTAGGGGACATAACACAAGTTTAATACATTAACAAGTGACTTTGCTATAAGGTAATTTACGAAAACTAGTTACATTTACGAACAACATCTGATGTTAATACATAAACTTAATTTCCATCCTATATATATATATTAAAAAGGCTTTATTTTTTCGTATGTTCAGTCCCTTTAGTATCAGTAAAACTTCGAAATAGCGTTGATTTACCAGAATGTTAACCGTGATAAACTCGCCTCTTTCAGTCGGTGGGTGAATCATGGTAAACACATTTAGAATATATATCTTACGATTACTGTGAGCTGTAGAAGGCGTTATCTCGAGTATACAAGCTAACACCGTGGCGCTACAATGACAGGTTTGTTACGTGTTTCCGTTTTTATGAGCACAGAGTGACAAGTCAAAGGCCACTACGGTCGGGGGTTCGAATCCCCCCCTCGGGCATGGATATTTGTGCCGTCCTAGTTCGTAAGTAGTTCATAAGTAGTTTGTAAGTTTAGGGACTGATGACCCCGTAGTTAAGTCCCATAAGATTTACAAACATTTGAACATTTTTTGAACAAGTCAAAATGTTCTCATGCATACTTTTTTCTGGTTAAAATATGTCATGTGCTGCAGAACTCTATGATTAAATCGGGTGCCCACATTAAACTGTGTTGGAAACTTGTTTTAACTGTTTATTTATTTCCTTTTGAGAAATGTACGTTGCTCTGGCGTTTTTCTGCAACAAATTAGGTACTAGGAGGCTGTTTTTTCATGATGCATGACCCTTCCTGGATATTTCACGTCATCCTTCTACAGCGACTTTAACGTCACCGCTTAGCGTCCTTGTCAGAATGGCCCTATCTGCTAATTATATAGGAATTAAACTGCAATTTTATGAATGAACGATCATAATAAGTTACAAATGTAATGTAGGGAAAGTGGAAAATATGAATCTAAGTAACTGTGCATAGATTCCAGCTACGATTTTTTGTGTGTCCAATGTGTTGATGGGTCTCTAAGGGAAGTCGCTCGATTCCCAAAGTCAGCACAATTTAATCACATGCCACATTCCTCTACAGTCTTCCGCCTTAGCAATTCATTTTTTAGCTCCTAAGTAACAGAAAATTTCTAGCCAACATGGCAATAAATTCATTACCGGATTATTTTGTATTGAGAAGTGCTCCGCATCTTAAGGTCTACCACGATTTATCGGCGTCGTCGTTGAACAGCTACCAAAACGAGTTAGGTGGTTTTGAAAGACGGTCGCCTTCGAATAAGAGGTCACTGTTGCCGAAGATTCGGCGCGAAGAGAACACTTTTGGCTCTCCTTGCATATGTTGGAATCAGGCCAACCAGCGTAGCGTCATGATACGATTTAAATAGTACGTGTGCCCCTTGAAACGAGATAAGCACATGAACTGAGAATTTGTCGTGCAACCGCGTTAAATTCAGAATTCAGCAGAAAAATAGGCAATTTACGAATATTCTACTACTTAATTTTGTGAGATCTGGCTCCACTACACGACAACTTATAAATTATATGATATTTTTCGTCTGCTTGATTGGTTTGTTACACTTTCAAAGTAGTACCAAATTTTACGGCTGTGGTTAGGAACGTAATGTATACATTTCAACTGGGAAGATTTCTCATTTATGTCGCCTACAGAAAAACTTCGCCAGGCAGCATTATCTTCAAGTAAGAAAGCATTAGTAGGTTATGGAAAGAAATGGTGAGTGTATCTCGTTTTGTCGTAGAATTTGAGGAGGTTGTGTTGGCAGCTATGGAAGTCAATATCGTGGCTCTTGGCGACACCACTGACGCCCGCAGCCTGGGTTCAGTAGCCGTCCTCATTTCGTTTCGGCAGATGTCTGAAGTGGTGAAGGCAGCTAACCTCGTTAGCACGGTAAAAACAGATTGCGGTTTGTGGCATCGTCCCCAAGACCGCCTGTGGCGCTATGATTTGAGGAAGGCTTTAACGAGAAGCTCTGTTTATTCTGTGACTATCACGGCTGTAGATTTCTTCACATGCTATATCGACTGCAGAGTTCTAGGGTCCCTCTTAATGGAACAAATATGCACAGCAATATGTACGGTATGCAGGTACATGGAGGCGTATATAATTATGTAGCTTTATTGGTTAACTGCAGATATGTGCCGGTTCAAGTCCCAGAATTATTTTCACTCGTTAATGGCAACAACATTCAGGTAACACATGAAAATATATCGGTGAAACATTAAAAACAGAACGAATATTGTAACATTAAATGCTAAATGGAATATATACTGCAAGATCAAGTTGGACACTGTCAAATATGGACCTAAAATATTAATATAGCGTTGCATTGGAGTGAAAGTCCACGATAAGGAGTTCAGACAAAAGGGTAGAAGCTTTCGAAATGAGGTGCTACAGTCGAATATTGAAGATTAAATGGGTAGGTCATGTAACTAATGAGGAGGTGCTCAACAGAATTGGGGAGAAATTGAGTTTCTGGCATATCCTCACTAAGAGAAGGGATAGGTTGGTGGGGCATATTCTGAGATACCAAGGAATCGTCAACTTAGCATTAGAAGTAAGTGTGTGGGGTAAAAATCGTAGAGGGAGACCGAGGGACGAATACAGCAAGCATATTCAAAAGGATGTAGGTTGTCGTACGTATTCTCAGGTGAAGAGGCTTGCCCAGGACAGAGTAGCATGGAGAGCTGCATCAAATCAGTCTGCGGACTGAAGACTACCACAGCAATAACTCTTTCACTGCCTATCCACATTGTTATTTAGTTAGCTGCATGATCCGTAGGTCATTTACACATATCTGTGGTCATCGGTCGCTAGTCTTACAAACTACTTAAACTAACTTAATCCTGTCCTGAGACAACATACACACTCATGTCCGAGGGAGGACTCGAACCTCCGGCGGCAACGTCCGCACAGCCTACAACCGCATGGCCATTCCCGCACGGAATATTAGTTTTAGTCCCACACATACACTCCTGCAGCTACACATAAAATAGATATTTTTAACAGTTTTTAAACAAAAATTCGACCATAGAATATTGTAAGTTCATACGTTGTTGAAAAACAACAGTTAAAGCAAACATTAGGTCCGTTATATGAGAAGTGATTTAGGAACTGTTTAATAAAATTTTACATTATGGCATTATGAGCTATAAAAAATTAATAAGCTTTGGTCCTACATAGCAATCCTCGTCCGCCTCGTCCAAAGATTCTTGATTATGACTACATAAAAAAAAATCTCGGTGCTGGAGACATGATGGGACACTCATTTGTAACAACGGTTTATAGTGAGAATGTGTACAACTTGACAATAAGTGGTTACATATCTCTCCAGTAATGTTTCAAATGTTTGTTAAGCGTAAGGGACTTAACCGCGGATTTATCAGTCCCTAAACTTACGAACTACTTATGAACTACCTTATACTAAAGTAAAGACGACACAAACATCCATGCCCGGGGGGGGGGGGGTGATTCTAACCCCAGACCGTAGCGGCCGTGCAGACTGTGACTGGCGCGCCGCAGACCGCTCGGCTCTCAGTAATGGATCCTCCAGCAACGTCTGTGTGAAAGCCATGTTGTCCTATGTGTGCATGCAGCCGGAAGGTGAAAATGTTGGAAAATCGTTACGAAATGCCGAGAAATTTGAACATGGTCATCCTCTGGTGCAAAGAATGGCAACTCAACATAAACAAGTATAAAGTAGTTCTAATAAATACCACATATCGCTTGACCATACGATTGCGATCAGGCATAGCTGTTAAAGATACAAGGGTATCGAAAGTAGGAAGATATTATAGGTTTAGTCGTGTGGAAACTTTGGTCCTACATAACATTAGTAAATGGAACGAAGTCCTCCGACCTGTCTGGAACTCGTTGATTATGACGCCGCCAAAATTTTTCCAAACTCTCTAATGGAGGAAATCTGATTATTGTAAGAATAATCAGGAACAGCAATCCACACAAGGAAGAAGTCACATACACAATATTTGTCATGACAGTTCTTCGGTGATATTTTTTGGTATGTTACCTTTTCGATTTCGAGTAACATGGGTGTGGAAGAATACTCAAAGAAGAGAAGGGCGGTTCCTCACGGTTTCGTCCAGTCAACGTTAATGTTTTAAAAAACTAATCATCTAATCGTAACGAAAAACGGCGCAAGAATGCACTTCTGCAACGTAAATAGCCTTAAACATTAAATTCTCAAAGCCCACGTCCCAAAACGAGTGAAGGAACTCTGAGGGTACGAAAGTCACAGGATAGCAATATGCACAAATACTGATGACAACAGTATCGCGTTAAAAAAATTCAGTCGAATTCATAACCTCCTCCTTTTTTTGAAGTCGGTTAAAAAGGGCAGTGTATTGCCAGAACTGTTATTTATATTCCGGTGATGTTATGTGGAAAGGTTCCCTACATGTTAATGGCCGATAGGCGGGGCTTTAACAGACTTTGGACACGGAATGGTAGTTGGATGTAGACAGACTGACGTTCCATTTCGGAACTTGTTAGGGAATTCTGTTCGCAGGTGCACAGTATCAAGAATGGGTGGAGAATATCACATTTTAGGCATTATATCTTACCACGGACAATGCAATGGCCGACGACCGACACTTAATGGACGAGAGCAACGGCGCTTGCGTAGAGCGGCCAGTGTTAAAGACAGCCGCGCGATTCTAGGCGCGTAGTCGGGGACTGCGAGCCTGTTACCGCCGGAGATTCGAATCCTCCATAGGGCATGTGTGTGTGTGTGTGTGTGTGTTGTTCTTAGGTTAGTTTAAAAATGTTCAAATGTTTGTAGAACTTATGGGACTTAACTACGGGGTCATCAGTCCCTAAGCTTACAAACTACTTATGAACTAGCTAAGACTAAGGACGGCACAAATATCCATGCCCGAGGGGGATTCGAACCCCCGACCGTAATGGCCGTGCAGACCGTGACTGGAGCGCCTCAATCCCCTCGGCCACCGCGGCCGGCTAGTTTAAATTAAAGTAGTTTGTAAGCCTAGGGACTGATGACCACAGTAGTTTAGATCCAAAGAATTACACACATAACAATAATAGTAATAATATTAACAGACACACGACACAGTGCTGCGCAGTTTGGCTGCAGACGATCGACTCGATGCCTTTGTTAACATAACATCGGCTGCAGCGCCTCTTCTGGGTTCATGAGCATATCGGTTGTACTGGGAGACGAGGACTTGATGAGTTCCGATTTTAGCTGTTACGAGCTGCTGGTAGGGTTCGAGAGTAGCCCAGACCCCACGAAGCTATGGATCCAAGTTATCAACAAGGCACTGTGGCTCCGTGAAGGTGTGTGTTGTTTTTACATTGAGAGGAGGGACTCCTCTGGTCTAGCTGAATGTGTCAACACAACGATGAAACTTTTAGGATTTTAATGCACCATATCACCGGGTCTCATTGGTTTGGAGATCAATCTGGACAATTCCAGGGAAGTATTTGGCCAGCCAGATCGCTCGGCATGTATCCCATCGAACATTTATGAGACATATCGAGAAGTCAGCTCGTTCACAAAATCATGCACCCGCAAAGCTTTCGCGATTATGAACGGCTGTAAAGGCTGCATGACTCAAAATTCCTACAGAGGCCTTAAAGTGACTTTTGCTCGTTCCACGTCGAGTTCCTCCAATTCTGGGCAAAAGTAGGTCTGAAGGAAGGAAGAAACGTCCGGTCGACATCGTGGTCTTTAGAGATGGACCACAAACTCGCGTTGTTTGTGTTAGGCATTGGGATGGAAAACGGCCATTGCTTTTGAAAGGAACCATCCCGGCCTTTGCCTGGAGTGAATTAGGCAAATCAGGAAGGCCGAAGGCGGGTTTGAACCGCCGTCCTCCCGAATGGGCCATAAGTTAGCGCTGCACCACTCGCTCGCTCGGCTGGGAAAAATTAATCTGACACAATATTCGAGTCTGTCACATCTCGTACAGTTGCGCCTATGGACCTTAGTGGTTAGTGCGGCAGTCATGAAAGACTTGGGTTCGATTCTCAGTACTTCTAGTGATACTTCCTTGCTGCGAGGGGTTAGACCGGATGCACTCAGCATCTCGATGCAAAATGTTCAAATGTTTGTAGAGCTTACGGGACTTAACTACGGGGTCATCAGTCCCTAAACTTACAAACTACTTATGAACTAGCTAAGACTAAACACGGCACAAATATCCATGCCCGAGGGGGGATTCGAACCCCCGACAGTAGTGGCCGTGCAGACCGTGACTGGAGCGCCTCAGTCCCCTCGGCCACCGCGGCCGGCATCTCGATGCAAATGAGGAATTTATTGAGCGAGAAGTAGCGGCTCTGAAGTTTCGAAATTGGTAATTTCCGGGAGGGTTGTGGTCAGTCTCTTCTGAAGGCGCGGAAGGGTCGGTAGACGGAGGTTAACGTAGCAAATACTGGCAACAGCAGGAGAATACAGTCAGAACAAACAAAAAATCGGAAAGGGGAAACATTCGCGTATTAGTCGTAAATTTTTATACAGTAGTGAGGAAAAAAAATGTCACAAACAACATACTTAAAATTCTGACCAATTTAATGTGAGTGTTGCTAGAGGAAATGTTTCCCAGTACAAAATTTAACTACAAAAAAGGCCCATATCCTCTAGGAGTAATAGTTTCAGGGGATGGAGAAATCTCAGATTATTAAAAATAGTGATTGAATGGTATGAAGTTATTGTTTATTGTATATTAAGTAGGTTAAGAAGTTAAGAACAAATATTAAACGAGTGTACCAGATCAAAGTGCAATACGTGCGTATTAAGTATAATTGTTATTTATTTTTATTTATAATGTTCCGAGGCCTCAATTGAGGACCAAGTCTCCATTGTCATAGAACGAATCAATACATGAAATTGTAACGTAAAAAATAATAGATAAAAATGAAATTTAGAGGAAACCTACGCACACATGTAAACAAAAGCAACAATGTAACCTAGAAATTAGCTTATTTTTTTTTTATTTTGTAAAGGAGTTCCTTGATAGAATGGAATGAATGAGCCACGAGGACATGTCTCAGTTTAGACTTGGAGCTGCGTGGATTACTATTAAGAGTTTTGAATTCTTATGGTAGCTTACTGAATGTCGATGCAGCGGAAAACTGCACGCTTTCTGCACAAGACTCAAAGAGGTGTGATCGTGATCCAAATGCAGCTTCCATTTCTGTCAGGAATTAACTGAGTGATGAATAATCTGATACTGTTAACAACAAAAGACATAAAAGAAAATATGTATTGAGGGGCCAATGTTCAGAATTCCCAGGCTACTGAACAGAGGTCGACAAGATGTTTTCGAGCTTGCACCGCACATTGCTCGAATCGTCCTTTTTGATTCAGAAGATTTACCCCCCAAAAACATCATCATACGTTTTTATCGAATGAAAGTGAGCAAAGTAAATTACTTTTCGTGTTGAACCATCACTTATGTCAGATATTATTCTAATTGTAAATGACGCAGTATTTAGTTTTTGAACAAGACCCTGACCACGGGCTTTCCACGCCAGCTTAGCATCCATTAGAACGTCTAGAATGTGCACTGTTCAGTCTCGGGGTGTGACGGACTTGCTGGGGTGATGGAGGACAGATGCGTGGGGGCATGTAGGTTGCTAGATGGTCTTCGTAGGTCCGCAGACTGAAGATAACCTTTGTTCTCTACCAACTACTTCGCAACAAGCAACCGCAGGGCCATTCACAAAGCCATACCAAGCCTTCAGCAGATTCCCATGTTAATGCACTGCATGAACATGCCCGATATAGGCAAGAACGTGTGTGTGTGAGAGAGAGAGAGAGAGAGAGAGAGAGAGAGAGAGAGACAGAGAGAGACAGAGACAGAGAGAGAAAGAGAGAGGGCTAAGACCTAAGTGTACGGAGTGTTTCTATTATTTTGTAATACAAATGGAGACTTTTAAGTAGACTTAAAAACGTTCCAGACCATGTTACAAACCTACGCCTGTTACTAAAACACCGACTTTTACTTAATTTCCTCAAAAGAAAAACACCTGATTGTCCTTTCCCTGAGAGTTAGGGGGCACCATGTCCCCGCTCCCTCTCCTTGTCCCGGGCATGGATGCCCTTGGGTCGTAGGATTGTTTTTTCTGTTTGTCCGACCAGTTATCCTCAGCGGTGGTAGCAGTATAAACTTGAATTTTATGTCACATACTACGTTTAGCGGTCCCTCTGTGGCATACAAAATTTAAGCTTCTAAGCCAATGCAATCGTGTTACATATTTTGATACAAACTCACTCATCAAATCCTGTAGAGTACTTCCTGTTAACACAGAATCATAGTACTTGGCAGGACGCAAGTTTTCACACCACAGGTAATAGAAAAAAATTCAAAAATTGTTAATTTGCATTATATCATATAAAAGTACTTGTTTTTACCATATGTTGTCGTGTGTCTGCCTATCCGTCATTAAGACACTTTTTCTCGCGAGAGGGTAGAAGCATAACGTTTAAATTTATGCCACGTACTAACGTCTACAGTCCCTGGGTTACGTAGAAAAATTAAGGTTCTGAGACAAGGCAATCGAAAGATACAGCTACATTCGTCATATATTTTGGTACTCGCAAACTTACGCATGATAACCTATAGATGACACTTCTCAGCGATAATCAGAAACAGCACGTGGTTCGGACTCCACGTTAAGCTGTAATCGCTCTTAGGGACATACAAGAAGCGGAAGTGGCGACAAATATAATATCATCAAATGTTCAAAGCTATTGGACCAAACTGCTGTGGTCATCAGTCCCTAGACTTACAAACTGCTTAATCTAACTGACACTAAGGACAACACACACACACACACACACACACACACACATGTCCGAGGGAGGACTCGAAACTTCGGCGAGAACGGTGCCGGGCCTGTAGCATGACGCCTTAGACCACGCGGCCATTCAGTGCAGAAATATAATGCCTTAGACTATGCCATTAAGCCATACGATATAATAAAAATTATTATTTATATAGATGGTGTGGTGTCTTTTCGGAAAGAAAGGGAGACAGCAGCTGATTCGGAGCCACTATCTTTTTACATTTTAATTGAGAGGAAGGAAAGGAATGACTTAGTCTATATTACGGCATTGAAGTAATTCACTGGTGAGAAATGAAAATTTATGTCGGGCCGGGATCAAACCCTCTGCCGCTTCGGTCCAGTGGTCGCCTTAACTTCTTGGCTACCCATGCACGCCCTTCTTCCACCCCAAATTCAACTTAGCCACACCAACAGCTGAAGGAGACGCGTACACAGGCTTTGCATTTTTATGTTCCAATCAACAACAGTGTACTGTGCATTCTCTGCTCGCACATTAAAAATGACGGAAGTTCTGTTAATTGTTATCCTTAAACGTACGCCTCGTAACTTAACAAACATCTAAAGCATAAAGATTTTTGTTTTGGCCGGTTTTGGCTTTTACAAACTAACTAAAATTTACCTCCTTCTCAGCATCCATCTCGATTTCTTCCTCATCTGAGTAAAAAATAGCACTATAGATTTTTCTTCTTGCATCCACAAATGTAAATATTCTGGATGAAGCCATGAGACGATGTGGTGTATTGGAGCCCTGACTTAGTTTCTCGGCAGCAAGAGCGCACCTCGCAGGGCTAAGCGGCCTGCTCGCTTCGCGTGCCACAGCACTTCAGATCGATTTTCTGACTACTCGCCAACAATCGATATTTGTGACGCTATTCCTGCGTTATATACACACCGATTAGGAGGAGTCATTTTTTATCACCGCACTACAGACGCCCAGAGGAGATGCTAGGGGTATTGTTCACCAGACAGTCGCGAACTCGAGAACTGTTGCTGCTTACAGAATGCTCCCTTTCAAGGCACTGCGGTGGTATTTATGTTTTTGTACATTCAGCTTCAGAAACCAAAGTGGATGGTATATTCGTTTGTAAGAAGGATTCTCAGCTCGGATACTTCACAAGGAAGGGTAAGCCACGGTGGAGTAGCCGAGCGGTCTAAAGCACCTCGCTGCGGAGCGCGCGGTTGCTCGCCGTGGAGGTTCGAGTCCTTCCTGGGACATGGGTGTGTGTGTTTGTCCGTAGGTTAGTTTACCTAGGTTTATGTAGTTTGTAAGCTACGGACTGATGACCACGCAGTTTGGTCCGATAGATTTACAGACGTTTGAACATTTCAAGGAAGGGTAAGCTTAATTTCCAGCTATTTTTTCCCTTTTCATTCCGAACTGACAGCCAGCACGTTATGTAAAAATCTCACAGACAAATTTAAGTAACTGGCACAGGTCTCTGTACGTATCATATATGATCTTATAACTGTATAGTGATAGCTGCTATGTTGGTGCTTAGAAAGAGGAAACCTCTGGCGAATTCTGTTACCACACACAAGAAACAATTAACTCACTTAATTTGAAAATTATAAGTTGATGCATTAACTATATTCGCCACAGCTGCCGTTTGGTACACAAAGGTTCATGGATTCATTCCCAAGTAGGGATGGGCGTGAATTTAACCTCTACATTTTGTTTCTCTATGAGGTACTGTGTTGTTCTCAGCCCCTTGATTTACTGTAAGTAATCCTGAAGTATCCAGAAATACCCAACTAATATGGTAAACTAGTGCAATGCAAGGAAACAATGGTCATCATTGAGATAGTAAATAGGTGACAAGAAACTTTAAGATGACGTTGTCGACACGTTGTGCCACGAATAAACACGTCCATATAAAGGCAAAGTAAAAATATAATTATTTATGGTCAATCTAAACTCACATTTGTATTGTCAACTGCTTTTATGGATGATTTTATTCTTCCGTAACTAGTTTTCAACCCACTGTAGGCTCAGCACCAGTAGAGATCTTACTGGAACATAATATTTCCTTGCACCAAATGTAGTTAACGCTATGGTGGTGGTTCTGGCAAAGTGACTGAACTTTGACGCATTGAGGCGCTATGCTAAGGTGCGCGATACCGTTCTCCGTCGGGGGTTCGAATCCTCCCTTGGGCATGAATGTTTGTGTTGTCTTTAGTGTAAGTTAGCTTATAAGTAGTTTGTAAGTTTAGGGACTGATGACCCCGCATTTAAGTCCCATAAGCTTAACAAACATTTGAACTAACCTTTAGTAATCGATAACGAAAACAAACGAAACGGAATGATACTGTGATGTGCGAATATTACCAGTACCCAAGGTACGATATGGAAATTACGCCGGCCGCGGTGGCCGAGGGGACGACTAAGGCGCTCCAGTCACGGTCTGCGCGGCCGCTACGGTCGGGGGTTCGAATCCCCCCTCGGGCATGGATATTTGTGCCGTCCTAGTTCGTAAGTAGTTCATAAGTAGTTTATAAATTTAGGGACTGATGACCCCGTAGTTAAGTCCCATAGACTATACAAACATTTGAACATTTTTTTTTTTTTTTGAAATTACAAAGAATAAAAACACAGTAAGTACAAAAAACATAAGAACCTGACGTTTCGTTCCCGATTACTAAAGTTCAGTCATTTTACCAGAAGCACCATCACAGAGTCTACTTGCAGTTGGTGCAAGAAAATAGAATGTTCATGTAACAGATCCACTGACGATGAATCTGCAGTAGCTCTAAAACTAGTTACGGAAGAATAAAAAAAAGCCATAAAAGCAGCTGGTTCCCTATTTACATCAAAATAAACGCCCAATTTCTTAATCACCGTGGAAGAATACGCGGTTTAGGAAGACTGTGTAATTAAAAAGTAAGACTTAGGGCCGGTTCTCTCTCCTTAATCTTCTCCTTAGTAAACAAGAAGATGCCTTTAACGTCCAGTTCAATGTGCTGGTTAAGTGCATTGCGTTTGTCATTGCCAGATACACCTCTC
Source organism: Locusta migratoria (assembly GCA_026315105.1). Classification (NCBI taxonomy): domain Eukaryota; kingdom Metazoa; phylum Arthropoda; class Insecta; order Orthoptera; family Acrididae; genus Locusta; species Locusta migratoria. Next base: position 456,580,141 of record CM048755.1, read on the forward strand.
GTTTGCTAACCTGGAGAAAACGAGAAGGTACGATATATTTCAACGATGTTGGCAATAGAAACAAATGAAAGTGCCGTCTGAATAAACAGCTGTTCGCCATATTTGACTATCAGGGAAGTGGTTAGCAGACAGTTGTTATTTGGCGTCATGGCAAACAAACGTGAAAGAAGCTCGAATTTTAAAATAAGTTAGTGCAAGAGTCTTGTCCTTAATAGAGAAATATAAGGACACATTGAAATGTTAAAAAACCGACGCTACGACATGGAAGGAGAAGGAAGCGATATTGTGGCAAATGCATTAAACGCTATCCATGGAACATGTAGGAAAGAAGAAGTGCTTAGGGCCTAGTACGATAACATACTGCCAAGTGCGTAGTACCTTAGTGCAAGCAGTAACTTGCACATAGGCGAAAGTGCACTGTTCCTGTAGATCGGTGGAAGAAATCTTGGTTTAGGCCTTACACTAGGCGCAACAAGCATACGTAAATACTGACTTAATAAGTTTGCAGACATAAATAATGTATTCTGTTTTCTATTACATCAGATAACTTACAAAATACGTAAATATCTGTTGAACTCTTCAGATGGTCGTGGAATTTTTTATGCAGCGTTTCCAAAGTGGCCTTTCGAAGACGAAATCGCGTAACAAATTCTGCATCATCCCAGCATTCAAAATGATTTGGACGAACATAAATACGTCTAGGACGCCATATAGGGACAATGACCTCTAGATCGTCCAAAATATTGACATCGTCGTAATTGTCAACCAAATCGTATTCCAGCCATTTTCATCATACCGATTCTCACTTAACTAGTCGTTACCCGTAAGTTTGTATTTTGATATCGCAATTGTAATTTTAAGGTTATGTTTAGTATCTACAATATATCAGACTCATCTAATCGCTGCCGGCCGCGGTGGCCGAGGGGACTGAGACGCTCCAGTCACGGTCTGCGCGGCCACTACGGTCGGGGGTTCGAATCCCCCCTCGGGCATGGATATTTGTGCCGTCCTTAGTGTTAGCTAGTTCATAAGTAGTTTGTAAGTTTAGGGACTGATGACCCCGTAGTTAAGTCCCATAAGCTGTACAAACAGTTGATTTTCATCTAATCGCTCCGGACATGGACAGGGCGAGAAATATGATGATACATTATCCAATAAAGCTGCTTTCCACACTAGTTTTTCATACATGTAGTGCTCCTGTTATTTTGTTCGATAAATCGGTCTTTTTCACGTGAATATATTGCGGTGTTTTAGCACTTTGGAATCCTGCCATTTTCATACAGATTCTCACTTAACTACCGTGTAACGAGCAGAATTTTTCTCGTTAACTTAACGGCCAGTTTGAGGTCCTTTAATGTCAGGTTAACTCATATCGAAACATTGACAAACGCAATTCTCTGCCAACTACAAGTTAAAATCTTAACTGGAACTTAACGAGACATTGACAAACCGGCTTTAGTTTTATATTTACTATAAAATAGGCCATAACACTACTCAAGCAGCTTACTGTATACCGCACGAATACATTTTCGTAAAATAAAGCATACCTGCCAACTTTTGAAAAGGACTATCAGTAAAACTCACGTGCCGCAAAATTTCTGGAGATTAATTTCCATATAATCCCACTTGACGAAAATGATGATTTATTAGGGTTAAAAAAACAATAATGAAATCGTATCTACTTACGTCATAGGCCATTGTTCTAGCGGACATTAATAATCAACAATAAATCCACGTTAAATAGCAGTAGGCACGGTGAATATTGGTTTAGAGCATACAAAACAGGACATCCTTGATAAATTAAGCAGATAGAATATAGGTGAAAAAGGTTTTACACAATAGAACTTGTTTAAAGTAACAGAGGCAAGAAATCATATCTCACACCGCAAATAATATGCTAGTTCTACTATTGTCTCATTTTCTCTCTTGCATAAAAGGAAAACTTTACCAAGAAAAAACGAATGGAAGAAAACTGTGCCTCTTCAATTTTGTCTCACCTTGCGTACAAACGTAATGATTTAGTCACAGGCGGTACGTAAAGAAGTACTTCCTCATTGATGAAAATAAATGGTATTTATCTGTATCCTGGAAATGGATAAGTATGTTCTAGGTCTGAATGCCAATAACTAAAACTCATCATCACGTCTTTGAATTTGCAGAGCAGAGCCCGTCGACCCCTGAGAGTCACATAAAACTTGAAGAACTGTTATCCCGCCTTTACATTCAATTCCAATGGCGTCACGAACATCAGAGTTAAAAGTACCAATCAGATCTATGAATGGATTATCAACTATCGCAGACGCATGTCAGACCCACGCAAACAATCGATTGTACATATGTGGTGTGATTATCTAATGTTAACGTTTCAATTTTTTGTACGTCAAGTCGTAGAATAACACCGACCATCCGTAAAACCGTAAAATGATGTAATTTCCGTGAATTTTACGGATAAACCGTAAACGTTGGCAGGTATGAATTAAAGGAATTCGTCAGAGATGGCAACCGTTCTCTAGAAGATACTGTGAAAAGAAAATGAATAAATACTGGTTGGATCTGGTATTATGCTGTCGCTTTTGTTTGTAAATCTCGAGAACGAAATTAATTGACAGTTATAGCGGTTACCAACCCTGTTCTTTTGGAAGCTCACCATCTTCAGAACTACAAAAAAATGTTCAAAATGTTTGTATAGCTTATGGGACTTAACTTCGTGGTCATGAGTCCATAAACTTACAAACTACTTATAAACTGAATGCTTTGGTGAGACGAGTGTGAACAGTCGTAATATATTTCATAAAATGCATTTTTAAAAACCATCAGCTGTTTATTCAAAACCTTATACATGAGTCGTTCTTACTTTTTATGTTATGTTTAACTGATAGATTTTATCTAAGATGACCACTGTAATTTTAACACTTTTAGTTATACTGACTCCTGTTTGTCTCAGCTATATGTATTTTATTTGATGCATTTTACCATTCTGTTTTAACACCTTTTTATCCATGAAGATGGTCTATTGACCGAAACTGGTAGATGTATAAGGTTTGGAATAAACATCTGATGGTTTTAAAAAAATGCATTTTATGAAATACTTATAAACTAACTTATTTTAAAGACAACACAAACACTCATGCCGGAGGGAGCATTCGAACCCCCAACGGGGAACGGCCTTTGAGGACTCCAACTAACTCTGGGGGAGGGTGTACGTTTACTGTGACGTCGGTGCGAGACCAACTCATAACTGTGAATAAATTCCATATTGTTGAATTGGCAGTGAAGGTCTTCCAGCAGTCAGTTGAAGCACTGAAGATGAACATTGACATCGAAATGTACTAAGGTTATGCGGTATTGCATGACAATAGGCGGGATAATTCATTTAACGTCTCCGAAGTACCGATGTATCTGATACAAGTCAGATCCACCAGTTACAAAAAAAAAAAAAAAAAAAAAAAAAAAAAAAAAAAAAAAAAAAAAAAGAGAGAATCATATAGCTTAATAGAGCTTGACAGGCAGGCGAACGTGCTGGAAAAAACACACACACACAGAGAGAGAGAGAGCGGCGCAGTGCTTGAGCAGCGGCAGGTAAGTACCTGTTGTGGTGAGCGGGCGGCAGACGTGCTGGTTGACTGTCAGCTCGCGACTGAGCGGCAAGCACGCCTCAGCCGGCGCCGCAGGAATGATCAGCAGGCGTGGGGAGGGGGTGTGCGGGGAGGGGGGAGCAGGAGGAGGAGGGGGAGGGGTGCCGCTTTCCGCGAAGTCCGTCTCCCGCGCTCCGCTACCGGATCTACGTCACCGCCCGCCCGCTACAACTACTTTTCCCCGTCTGTCGTCTGCCCGCCGTGACGTCACGAGGTGTGTTTGGAACGAGGAAGAGTCTCTGCGTGAGACGGGACTCCCTTCTGGGATAAGATCGTGAGCACATCCTTATAATAACAGGACGGGGCTTCGGATGATCGCCCTTATAACAGTGTGAGCATTTCTGATCGCACGTGATGTTTGTTATTCTGCATACTAGGACTTCGCACAATCGACCAAAAGTAATTGCTGGATGAAGCGAAGGTAAACGAGAACCGTAAGTAAAGACTTCGCGGAATACTGCAAGAAAGGAAAGGAAGGATAGAGTTTGAATACAGTCGAGATAGTCAGCTAGAGACTAAACAGCAAGTGAGTTGGAAAAATTGGAATAAGGAATCGACATTCTTACACCGAAGCAATTGTGCACCGTAAAGTTGTTGTATTTCGTCGAATGAAAATTGGACTGCATGTAAACTGTCAAGTAGGCTACATATTTCCTCAGGGACGTACTCACAACCCGTTTCATTCAGTTCTGTGGCGTCTAATGCCTGTATCGCGTGATCAGGCAGTTTCAACCGCTACTAACTTGAAAACATTATTATAAATTTATAATATCACTTTAATGATGTCACTGTGTCACTAAAGCTCACAGGTGGAGTCTGCTGAACATTTCTGTTTATACCTTTACTATTGACCTTCCTCGGCTTATTTGATTTTTTCTCTATTGTTATTTCATTCGCTTCGCCCAATACGGGAGGCTGTACAATATCGTGCTCTTCAGCCTAGAGTGGCAATATATAAAATAGAAATACCGATGTCAGAAGTTTACATGGTGACGAAAACATACAAAGGGAAATACAGATATTGACATGCGTGACATCAATAGCACAGTCACGGGGGGTGACGGGGGAGGCGCCTAATGAGGCTGAAGCCCCCCCGACCCTCCCCCTACCGTATAAAAAAAAAAAAAAAAAAAAAAAAAAAAAAAAAAAAAAAAAAAAACCCAAACAAACAGGTCGGCATCGGCAGCACACACGTAATAAATCACAACGTAACTATAATTTGCGAAGTTCAAGTGAGCATGACAATAGGTCACCAACGTGCTGCCACTGAGAACTTATGCTGCTGTTACTGTGAGCGGTTTTAATGCCGCCGCGACCAGCTTTGATGCTGTAGCTCTTCTTACTGCTATGCTGAAGTTCATATACGGCGACCCGCTGCTTAGCTGGTTAGCGGCGCCACCGAGTGGAATCTTTTGAAGGCCACCAAAAACTACGAAGAACAATAATGTTATTTTAGTTCAATTTTTACACATGTTAATTAAACAGTTATAACATCGGCGAACTACTTCTATTTCTGATAGCGAATGATAGGAACCCTTTACCATTAAGAAATTCAGTAGGCTTTATTTTTAAAAAATGAGCCCTCCCCCTCCATAACAAAATCCTGGTTGCGTCTCTGCGTGACGTATTACAATACAAGTGACCATTGGTAAAACATACACGGAAAGAATGGAAATGATGATTCACACGATAAGACAACCGGTCAGTCACATACGTTAAGAATTAAACGTCGATTTACATAGGAGTTGAAATATTCGTACAGGCGAGATAGTTGATGGCATTAGAAAGTACAACTGAGGATGACATAAAAGTTTTCTGGGTATGGTACCGCGTCATGATGTAAAGCTATTACTTAAATAACCAACGTTTCGGCCAACGTTACAGTGGCCTTCAATTACCCAGATGAAGGTCACTGTAACGTTGGCCGAAACGTTGGTTATTTAAGTAATAGCCTTACATCATGACGCGGTACCATACCCAGAAAACTTTTATGTCATCTGACTCTGGCCGCGGAAGCCTACGTAATTATATACAACTGAGAAGTTGGTGGAGTAAAATGGAGACGTCAGCAAATGAAGTAATGAGTTGTAAGTAGACCTGGGGGGGGGGGGGCGGGTATGCAAGGAGAAGACTGGGGTAGTGTGTTGGAGGTGACTTGTGAGAGCTGGTGGGATGTGACGGAGGGTGAAGGCTAACAGGCAAAGAACCAAGCCTCTGGATGTGGGTGAAGTGGACTGGAAGGGAAAAGGAGTCCTGTCTAGAGGAGGATTGGGATCACGTAGAGCTGGTAAGGAGGCAAATATTGTCAGGTAAAGGAGGCTGGAAGTTCCGTGGGACAGGCCATGGAAGTGGAGTGTCAGGGGGTGTGGTGGTCGAGGCGCGAGAGACTGCCAGCGGCAGACTGGCGGGTTGGCTACTTCCAAGTTTGCGGGAATGTAGGAGATGTGGTGTTCAAGATGGAAGAGCAGGCGTGCGATTTTTAAAGGCTTCGCCAGGGTATCACTAAGTATCTATGAGAAAAGTCAAGGGATTGCGACTACACTCATCCAAACTACAAAAATTAATGGGAGTATGAATCAACATACGCTGTTTAATTTATTGATGACACATGTCGCATGCATGCACCTCAGAAGGATATTTGCTTTAGTTACATCGTTAAACACGAAAACTGTGCATCGTATTTGAAAACGAAGCTAGTCATGCGACATTTATAGTGAACGTCTTTCCCTGCGCGGGAGATGTGTAATGGAATGCGCGAGCACTCATCTGTGTGGCATACGGAAGTCTGGGGTGGCCCGGGAGACGTGCGCGGATAGCGTAATGGTTAACGCTACCGGTCCGGTAAAACGAAAAGTCCGGGTTCAAATACCGTTCCGGCACAAATTTTCAAAAGTCACCAATAAACTATACAGCTGATGCTGATTGACTTGGCAATTGCAGATGCATTAATTGTTACGGAACGTCCTCTTCGAGAGTTACCCAACACATCTGTGGTTGTTGAAGACCTGACTTCTAGACACGAAAAATAAATCTGATATCACACAATCCATCTACATTATTTGCAGTTAAAACCGAAGCATCACGATGATTGTATGCAAAACCGTTAAACTGGCATGCCACGTGAAGCAAGCATGGGCTTGCAAATGATTAGCGTATCAGCGGAAACGAGCAGAGCAGGCAGTAGGAGCACTATCTACATTTCGTATGCCGCCCTCCGCCAAGCACTTGAGTATGATTTGCAGAACACTCATGTAAATGAAAATACTGAAAGTTACACATCTGGCTCCTCATTCAGATATCTCAAGTGAGTGTTTGTGGTTTGAAAGAAACACGTCTATCAGTACGAATCGTAATTAGACAGCGGGAAGATTGAGGGCTTTCGACTCTGTCGTTTGTTATTTCGCTATATTATTGCTCTCATACAAATATAAAACCGAGAGGATCAGAAAGGACATATTCAACACTATGCAGGATCTCAACGGTCCTGTCTGAACAGCATTAGTACTCGAAAGAACAGACGTAGAGCGTCTGCCCAGAAAGATCGTGGTGTATAAGCGACTTAGTGCATTGTGGTGGCAGCTTGAACTAAACTATCTATGTGCATTCCAGTCGGTTTTGAGCAGGCTGTTATAAGTAGTGAATGTGCGGCTGCACTGTCTGACGCAAATCTCAGCGGAGTAATTTCTCTAACTCAAGCATTCCACGCATTCTCCAGGATGTTTTGAAGAATAGAAAAGTGTGTGAAAAGTTTGTCCCGTGGACCCTTACTCTCGCCTAAAAGCAACAAGGCGTGGACTTGACTGAAATACAAAGACTGGTAGAGGGGAGTGAGTAAATAATATTTTGATAAGGAAGTCATCTACTAAAATGTCATCCAGTAACGCTATGAGTACTTCTTTGTCAAGAGTTAAGTGTGCAGAAACTGAAGTGAACCTGAAATTTACAAAATGTCACTGATATAATCTCATCAAAACGCTTGAAATTGGTTGTGGAATATCACACATAAAAGAATACAAGCACAAATAATTATTTAAATGAAATGAATCTTTAATATATTAGGTTCAGACTAAAAAGGATAAATTAATTTCTCATAGTCCCATACAGATTCGTAACCCCACACCGATAGCCTTGAAAAAGTGTGACTGTGAATTTTTAATAACTATGGAATACTAAAAAAAGCAACCATAGGTTCTGATGTATGAATATTTCATCTCTACTACCGCACTCCTTACTAGTTGATGAATGCGTTGTTAACCTACTTGCTGTTATTTAATGTTTTCACCCAAGTTTTCCGTTTTAAATAACGATTTCCATAATTATTGAAAACTTAAAATTAGAAATTTTAAGGGTTACCTATATGGAGTTAGTAATCTTTAAGGGGCTATGAACTTTTTAAATTTATTTTCGTCCGATTTAAAAACATGATATATTAAAATCTATTAAATATGGATATATGTGTTGTCCTCAGCATAAATTAGTTTAAGTAGTTTGTAAGTTTAGGGACCGATGACCTCAGGAGTTTGGTCCCTTAGGATTACAGATATTTGAACATTTTAAAGGCAACTTTTTCTTTTTGGCATCACATTTCAAAAACTGCAAACTGTCAATTTCACCATTTTGCAATTATACAATTTTTCAGTATGATTATTAATATCTCTTTGGTTTTGTTGTTTGTGTTCGGTAGAGAACAATATCCGACACTATTTAGTTGAATGTAAGAGTCTCTTCTCGGCAATTAAAAAAATAGTGTGGGTGGAGTCAAAGAAAGGGTTCAAACGATAGTAAAAGCTCTTGCATGCGTTTGTCTTCTTCAGTAGTGCAGAGACTTGTCTACCCAAATACAACACAATAAATATGCTTAAAAGAAGTTGTTCAGGCAGTTAAGGGAGTGGAAAACTTGATTGTTTTTGGGGACTGGAACTCGATACTAAGAAAAGAAAGAGAAGGGAAAATAGTAGGTTAATTTTGTCCGGGGGAAAAGGAACGAAAAAGGAGATCGCCTGGTAGAATTTTGCACAGTACAAAATTTAATAATCATGAAACAAGGTTATAAAGGCCTACGTGGAAGAGACCAGGAGATACCGGATTAATTTTATATAGGTAAGAAATAGATTTCGAAAGGAGATTTTATACTGAAAGACATATCAGGGGCAGACATAGATGCTGACAATAACTCGTTGGTTATGAAAAGTATATTAAAACTTAAGAAAATGCAAAAAGGGAGAAAAGATAGGAGATGAGACCTGGATAAATTGAAAGAACCAGCGGTTGTGGAGGGTTTCAGAGGGAGCATTAGGCAATGACTGATTGAAACAGGAAAAGTAAAACAGCAGAAGAAGAATGGGTAGCTTTGAGGGAAGGACGCAGATGATCATATAGGTAGAAGCACAAAGCGTAGTAGAAATACTTGGATAACACAGCATACACTAAAATTAATTGATGAAAATATAAAAATGAAGCATGAAAAAGGAAGTACAGAAGGGTAAAAAATGAGGTTGCGGGGAAGTGCAGACTGGCTCAGCATGAATAGAGAGAAGACAAATTCAAGTTCGTAGAAAACTATATAACTTAGGGAAAGATAGATACCGCCTACATGAAAATAAAAGACGATACGAGAAAAGAAAGGAAGCTGCATGAGTACCAAGAGCTCTGATGGAAAACCAGCACTAGGCAGAGAAAGGAAAGCTGAAAGGTGTAAGGAATATATAGAGGGGCTATACAAGGGAAATGAACTTGAAGGCAGTATTGTTGAAGGGGAAGAGGAAGTAGATGAAGATGAGATAGGAGATACGATATTTCGAGGAGAATTTGACGAACACTGAAGGTTTGAATTGAAACAAGGCCCCGTATTGTTGTTGTTGTGGTCTTCAGTTCGGAGACTGGTTTGATGCAGCTCTCCACCCTACTCTATCCTGAGCAAGCCTCTTCATCTCCTCATAAGAACGACAACCTACATCCATTTTAATCTGCTTATTATATTCATCTCTTGGTCTCCCACTTCCCTCCAATGCTAAATTCACGATTTCTTGATGTCTAAGAAAGTGTCCTACCAATAGATTCCTTTTTTTAGTCAAGGTATATCAGAAATTCCTTTTCTCCCCAATTCTGATCAGTACCTCTTCATTAGTTACGCGATCCGCCCACCTAATCTTCAACATTCTTCTGTAGCACCACATTTCAAAAGCCTCTATCCTATTCCTGTCCGCACTGTTTATCGTCCATGTTTCACTCCCATACAAGGCAACACTCCACACAAATGCCTTCAGAAAGGACTTCCTTACGCTTAAATTAATATTCGATGTTAACAAATTTCTCTTTTTCAAAAACGCTTTTCTTCCCATTCCCATTCTGCATTTTATATCCTCTGTACTGCGACCATCATATGTTATTTTACTTCCTAAGTAACGAAACTCATCTACCACCTTTATTGTTTCATTACGTAATCTAATTCCTTCAGCATCGCCTGATTTTCTAAGACTGCATTCCATTACCCTTGTTTTGCTCTTGTTAATGTTCATCTTATATGCTCCTTTCAACACACTTTCCATTTCGTTCAAGTGCTCCTCCAGGTCCTTTGCTGTCTCCGATAGAATTACAATATCATCAGCAAAACGCAAGGTTTTTATTTCTTCACCCTGAATTTCAATTCCTTCTCGAAATTTCTCCTTGCTTTCCTCTATAGCTTGCTCAATGTACAAATTGAACAACATTGGAGAAAGGCTAGAACCCTGTCTTACGCCCTTCCCAACCTCTGCATCCCGTTCATGCCCTTCAACTCTGATAACTGCTGTCTGGTTTCTGTACAAGTTGTAAATAACCTTCCGTTCCCTATATTTTACTCCTGCTGTGTTCAGAATTTGAAAGAGACTAGTCCAATCAACATTGTGAAAAAGCTTTCTCCAAATCTACAAAAGCTAGAAATGTAGGTTTGCCTTTCCTTAGCCTATCTTCTAAGATAAGCCGTAAGGTGACTATTGCCTCCTGTGTTATTACATTTCTCCTGAATCCAAACTGATCTTCCCCAAGGTCGGCTTCTACCAGCTTTTCCGTCCTTCTGTAAATAATTCGTATTAAAATTTTGGAGCCATGAGTTATTAAACTGATAGTTCTGTAATTTCCACATTTGTCTGCACCTGCTTTCTTTGGAATAGGGATTATTACATTTTTCTTAAAGTCTGAGGCTATTTTCCCTGTCTCATACATCTTACATACCAGGTGAAATAGTCTTGTCATGGCTGGCTCTCCCAGAGACTTCAGTATTTCTGAGGGAATGTCGTCCACTCCAGGTGTCTTGTTTCGACCTAGATCTTTCAGTGCTCTGTCAAATTCTTCTCTCAGTACAGTATCTGCTATTTCATCTTCATCTACATCCTCTTCCGTTCCTACAATATTGTCTCTAAGTTCGTTTCCTTTGTAGAGCCCCTCTATATACTATTTACATCTTTCAGCCTTCCCTTCTTTGGTGAGAACTGGTTTTCCATCTGAATTCTGTATGTTCATACAGCTGCTTTTCTTGTCTCCAAATGTTTCTTTTATTTTCCTGTAAGCGGTATCTATTTTTTCCCCTATTTACACATACTTCTACAAACTTCCATTGGCCTTCTACCCACTCCTGCTTATCTATTTTGCAGTTCCTGCCAATCTCATTTCTTAGTCGTCTGTACTGTATACTCTGTTTCATTTACTGCATTTTTATATTTCCTCCTTTCATCTATAAAATTTAGTATTTCCTACGATATACAAAGATTTTTTGTAGCTCTTGCCTTTCTACCTATATTGTCCTCTGCTGCCTTCACTACTTCATCTCTCAATGCTACTCATTCTTCTTCTTCTGTTTTATTTCCCTCTGTTTCTGTCAACTGTTGCCTAAATCTCCCACTGAAATTCTCAAGAACTTCAGGTTCCTTCAATTTATCCAGGTCCTATCTCCTTATTTTCCGATCTTTTTGCATATTTTTTCAGTTTCAGCCAACAGTTGATGACCAACAAATTGTGGTCAAAGTCTACATTTGCCCTTGGGTATGTTTCACAATTTGAAACCTGGTTACGAAATTTATGTCTTACCATTATAAAATCTATCTGATACCTTCCGGTGTCTCCTGGTTTCTTCCACGTATACCACCTTCTTTCGTGATTCTTAAGTCAGGTGTTTGTTATGTTTAAATTATGTTCCGTGAAAAATTCTACTAAGCGGCTTCCTCTTTCATTCCTTTTGCCCAGACCATATTCACCTACAATTTCTCCTTCCCTTCCTTTTTCTACTACTGAATTCCAGACTCCCAGCACAATTAAGTTTTCTTCTCCCTTAATTGTCTGAATAATTTCCTTTACCTCATACATTTCTTCGATCTCATCATCATCGCCAGAGCTAATGGGCATATAAACTTGTACTATTGTGGTCGGTGTTGGCTTTGTATCTATCTTGACTATGATAATGCGATCGCTGCGCTGCTCATAGTAGTTTACCCGCATTCCTATTTTCTTATTCATTATCAGACCTACTCCTGTAATACCCCCAACTGATTTTGTATTTATAATCCTGTACTCGCCTGACCAGAAATCCTGTTCCTCTTTCCACTGAACTTCGCTAATCCCCACTATATCTAACTTCAGCATATCCATTTCCCTTTTTAAATTTTCTAACTTCCACGCTCCGATCCGTAGAATGCCAGTGTTGTCCTTCTTGATGACCACATCCTCCTGAGTAGTCCCCACCCGGAGATCCGAATGGGGGACTATTTTGCCTCCGGAATATTTTACTCGAGAGGATGCCATCATCATATATTCATACAGTAGAGCTGCATGCCCTCGGGCAAAGTAACGGCTGTAGTTTCCCCTTGCTTTCAGCCGTTCGCAGTAGCTGTGTGACACCGTCTATGACAACAAGGAAATGTCTATTTAACACCGGAGGGAAATGTTGGAGGATCTGGTTAAAAATCTCAGAGAGAGAGAGAGAGAGACCAGCCTAGAGACGAATGCAGTAAGAAGATTCAAAGGGATTGTTGGTTACCGTTCTTATTCAGAGGCTTGCGCAGGATAGGATAGCGTGGAGAGCTGCATTAAACCAGTATTTGAACTGAAGACAACAACAAAAACAGTAATATATGTATCTCATCACTCCCTGTGTATGAATTTTAGCGTTAACAATTTTTTCTTGACAGAGCATCTCTAGCCCTGTTCGATTAAAATTTCATCTCCCTACAATATCTGAATATCAGGTTTTCATAAAGGTAGATTGTCTGGCCCGTTTCACTATGTCGCCTTTACATTGTTCTCCACCGTATCGCACTAGACGTCTGACAAAACTTTGCAGATAAAGTGCCTTAGCACTATAATCATTATTATTGTGCTCTCCCCTGTCAGCAGATACCGGGTCACAGGGGCGTACATAACGAGGGGGACATGGGGTGCAAATCCGCTCCCCTCCTCAGCCCACGGGTTCCCTAGCTAGCACATAAATGAAGTTTTTTTCCACTCTCTCTCTCTTTTAGTCTCTCTTCTTAATCACTTATTGTGTAACCTGAGTTTCAGTTATAGCGTTGAGGCACTTTACAGTTTAGGCTAGGTTAGGTGGGAATGTGATCTGAATGATTACCAGAAGTTGAACAGGAATGGATTCCACCTCAGCCCCCTCCACCCTCCAGAAAAGTAATTTATCTACGTCACTGCGCGCTTACTGAGTGTAAGCTTTCAATCACAGGCCATGCATGTAGACCCCGGCGAGCGCTTGGCAGATAACCTGTGCCACGCATGTTTGGCTGCGCACAGATGGAGTGGGGCTGCCAGGTAGTTCAGCAGGTAGCGGCTCGCCGGAGAAACCGACGCATTAGTCAGGAGTCTACATTGTCTACAATCACCGACTCGACCGTGACGCATCGACCACACACAGGCCAGCGTTTCGGGGACAAACCTTTCGGCGAACGGGTTGGCGCAACGGTCATCCTGGTTGTGATAAGAGGCAACACTGCCGATCGCGGCGGGAAGCTCCAGTTAAGCACTCTTTCTGTCTGAAGCGAAATCTGCAGTACTCGTATACGGGAATTAGTGAGGCCTATTTTGAACTCGTTTCAGTAACGGAGTTCGTTTCCACCCGATATTGGGAACTTCTCAGCTTCTAATATCTACATCTATCCTCCGCAAGCCATCTCAGTGTGTGGTGGAGGGTACTTCGTGTGCTAGTGTCAATTCCTAATTCTCTTGTCCCAGTCTCGTATGGAAAAAAAAAACTCCGGTAAACCTCCGCCTGAGCTCTAGTCTCTTTAATTTTATCCTCATGATCTTTTCGCAAGATGTAGGTAGGAGGAATCAATACACGGGTAGAGTCTTCCAGATACATATGGCCTCGTAACTTTGACGTTAGGCCAAAGGGTGATACAGAATGCCTCTCTATCAGCGTCCGCCACTGGACTTTTCAGATCACCTCTGTGACGCTTTCTTGCGTACTAAACGATTCTATAACGAAGCGTGCTCCTCTCCTATAGATCTTCTTCATTCTCATCTCAAATTTATTTGGTACGGATGCCACACTGACGAACTGTATTCAAATATTGGTCGAGCGTATGCTTTGTAAGTTGCATCATTTGTTGATGGACTACACTTCCTAAGGAGTTTACTAATGCTGGCTGTCGGAGGCAAGGGTCCGGCCGCGGTGGCCGAGGGGACTGAGGCGCTCCAGTCACGGTCTGCACGGCCACTACGGTCGGGGGTTCGAATCCCCCCTCGGGCATGGATATTTGTGCCGTCCTTAGTATAAGGTAGTTGATAAGTAGTTTGTAAGTTTAGGGACTGATGACCCCGTAGTTAAGTCCCATAAGCTTAACAAACTAAGGAGTTTTCCAATGAGTCTCAGTCTGTCATCTACCTTACTCATAATTACTTTTATGTGGTCGTTCCATTTCAAACCACCCCAGACGCAGGTATTTTATAGATGTAAATTATATCAGAAATTGTTTTGCAATTATGTGATCATATAACAAAGGCCCTTTGTTTCTACGTATATTTTACATTTGTTTTTGATGAATGTTAATTGCCACTCCATGCATAAAGTGACAGAGTAGCAGTGTGTGAAAAGTACCAGAGCTCCAAGCACTAATACAAAGTACTGAATCACAAATAATTATAGATACCAAACGCTGGCTAAAGCCGGAAATAAGTTCATCTGAAATTTTTACAAAGAGGCAAATTGTGTTCAGAAATGATAGATTGAATGAAATAGGTGGTGGCGTATTTATTGCTCTCACAAGAGGTTTATCCTGTATCGAAATTGAAAAAGATAGTTCCTGTGAGTTGGTACGGGTAGAAATGTTCAAATGTTTGTTAAGCTTAAGGGACTTAACTACGGGGTCATCAGTCCCTAAACTTACAAACTACTTATGAACTACCTACAACTAAGGACGGCACAAATATCCATGCCCGAGGGGGGATTCGAACCCCCGACCGTAGTGGCCGTGCAGACCGTGACTGGAGCGCCTCAGTCCCCTCGGCCACCGTCGGCCGGCGGTATGGGTAGAGTTTATACCTGAAAACCAAAATAAATTAATAATTGGTTCTATTTACCGACCCTCTGACTCAGACGATTCGATTGCAGAAATGTTCAAAGAAAGCTTGGATCAAATTTCCAAAACGTACCCAAAGCATACAATTTTAATTGATGGCAACTTCAACTTATCCTCGATACGTTAGCAAATATACACGTTTAAAGCCGGAGGCAAGCTTAAACCATCGTCCGAAATTGTACTGAACGCATTCTCCGAAAATTATCTCGAATAATTAGTTCTCGAGCACACTAGAATAGTAAATGGTTGTGAAAACATACTCGACCTCTAACGAACAAATAATCCGTAGCTAATAGAGAGCATCAGAACAGACACAGGCATTAGTGAACACAGAGTTATCGTAGCGAGACTGAATATCGGATTTCCCAAATCTACCTAAAATAAACGAAAAGAATATTTATTCAAAAAGCAGATAAAACTTCAATTAACGCTTTCCTGAGTGAGAGTCTCCAGCCTTTCGAAACGAACAATGTGAGTGTACATCAATTTGGCTTACATTCAAGGAAATAATATCGACAACCATTGACAGATTTATACCAAGCAAATTAACAAAATAGGGGGCTGACCCATTGTGGAACAGGTTAGATCACTCTTGCAAAAACAAAGCAAAGAAGCATGCCAAATTCAGACGGCAATGTTTTACTGAAACTCTAAATTTAGCTCGAACTTCAATGTAAGAAGCTTACAAAAGTTTCCTCAACGAAACCCTGTCACGTAATTTGGTAGAGAATCCTAAGAACTTACTACACGATAGCAATGTTACTGCTGCGGATGACAGTTCTGCTAAAGCAGAACTGCTTAACACAGATTTTCAAAATTCCTTAACCAAAGAAGACGAAGCAAATACTCCAGAATTGGTATTAAATAGATACTTCTGGAGTAGTAAAGAAATTTAAATAACTTAACAAAAGTCTCCCGATCCCGAATTGTGTATTAATTAGGTTCCTTTCAGAGTATGCTTATGCTATAGCCCCATACCTATGATACACAACCGCTCGTTCAATGGACGTTCCATACCCAAGACTGAAAAGGTGCATAGGTCAATGGGCGACATGTCTGGCGAACGTGCAGACCAGGGAAGCAGTGCCACCTGTCGCTCTTCGAATTAATCCTGTAGATTCCTCACAATATGTGACCAGGCATTGTCCTGTTGAAATGTGGGATGAGGAGATGCCTAAAGCAGGCGGAGTACCGCAGGCTCCACAACCACCGTTTCTGTTTAAAGTGCTTCAATCGTTTGTTAAGCGTATGGGACTTAACTACGGGGTCATCAGTCCCTAAACTTACAAACTACTTATGAACTACTTACGAACTAGGACGGCACAAATATCCATGCCCGAGGGGGGATTCGAACCCCCGACCGTAGTGGCCGTGCAGACCGTGACTGGAGCGCCTCAGTCCCCTCGGCCACCGCGGCCGGCTTAAAGTGCTTCAATTCGTAGGAGGCGAGACCGGGTGTTGTAACCCATGGTGCCCCAAACCATCACATCTGGTGTTTGTCCGCCTCCAGGTTGCGCCCACGACGGTATCGCTGGACACGTATGCGGTCATCACTATAGGACTCGCCCGATAAGATTACATTTTGCCACTCAGCACCCCAGTGTCGGTGTTCACGTGACCATTGCAACGGAGGTAATGGCATGCGTGCGTGCAAAGCAGTCCACCCTGCACCAGAAGGCGACAAACCGTCGATGCAGACAGTGTACCTGCTGCAGTGTTCCAGCGAGGAGCCAACACTATGGATGACGCTGTACGGTCCGTTATGGTCATTCGGACGAGATGACGGTCATCCCGTGCTGTGGTCATGTTCCGTCGTTCCGTTCCCGTTCGCCTCTATCCACTGCTTCCACACACGCATCACTGTCGTAGCAGCAGTCCCTGTGTGAGCCGAAGTGTCACGGTATGACAACCCCGTTTCACGGAGACCGATCATTCTGCCCCTTTCGAACGCACTCACTTGCCAATATGGCTCCCTTTGACGTCGACGAGGCATATTGCCACTCACCGTTTCCACCTCGTCTAACAGCTCTGCGCCGTCTACACTAGACACAACAATGAGACTATCGTACCGACACGAGAGGGATCTGCTCTGTCTACATGTGCGGTGTGCCCCATCTCGCTGCAAAACATACAACTTATTGCTTGCACACCCGTCGCCACTTCCACCAAGTGTGGCGCTATTCGGATAATTCATTCTCGGTGTTGCACTTTTCACAAACGGTATTGTAATATTAAACCATTGGTAAATGTTCTAATAATGTTCCAAAGTAAAGTTCTAAGTCAATAGAACTGTCCAAAAACTAAGCCAGGAATTGTGTAAATATTTCTACGTCCAGATAACGGTCCAGAACCTAAGTGAGTAATCGCGGAAATATTTCTACGTCAGACGCAAACGATTGTGCGGCTATGCCCTCCTTACGCTTTCCCGTGGCAATTTCCGAACCCTCCCCCTCTCTGACGATGCCGTACGCCCACACATCTATCCTCTCCCCCTCCGCCTGCTCCCTCCACGGTCCTTGATTCCCCCCTGAGCAGGCAGTTCCAGCTCGCGCGCTCGCTCGCGAGCTAGGGAGCGCTTACCTGACGCGGTGGAGTAGCCGAGCGGTCTAAAGCGTCTCGCGGTTGCTCGCCGTGGAGGTTCCAGTCCTCCCTGGGGCATGGGTGTATGTGTTTGTCCTTAGGTTAGTTTACCTAGGTTTAAGTAAGGCGAGGCAGCTAGCTGGCCCGTGACGCCACGAGAAACTGCAGCCGCACTGCAATTCCCGCCACGGGCAAAACTGTTTCTGAAATACTGCAGATACAACTGAGACTGCCATTTTTCTCCATGAAAATGCGGGACACGTGTCACGTGATCAGTCCTCAGCGATGATTTTTCTTTATTATAATTAGTACTAGCTGAGAACCCGGCGTTGCCCGTGTACTTATTTATTTATTCCTGCCACTTTTAAGGCATATTTTCAATGGAATAAGGGCTGTATGCCTGTAAAATCTAAATTCAAATTCAAATGTTTGTAGAACTTATGGGACTTAGCTACGGGGTCATCAGTCCCTAAGCTTACAAACTACTTATGAACTAGCTAAGACTAAGGACGGCACAAATATCCATGCCTCAGGGGGGATTCGAACCCCCGACCGCAGTGGCAGTGCAGACCGTGACTGGAGCGCCTCAGTCCCCTCAACCACTACGGCCGGCTCTGTAAAATCTCTTAGGAATACAGTTAGTAGTAAAGAAGTAATTAAAACTTGGTGCGGAAAGGGAAGGTTTTCCATGAACGTTACTGTTTGTATGCTCATATCTCATAAACTACATGTCGTACTGCGATACAATTTAGAAGGTACACTCAACTATATGCGTGAATACCGTCTGTAAAATTTCCTGCGTCTACAATTTGTAATGTAGGAGCTATAAATTGTAAGTCATACCGAAAGCCGCAGTTTTAGAACCATGAACAGCGGAACGTTACTGTTTATGTGCTCATATCTCATGAACTACGTGTCGGAATGTGATACAATTTAGAAAGTACATTCAACTATATGTGTGTATACTGTCTGTAAAATTTACTGCGTCTAAAATTTGTAATACCGAGAGCCGTAGTTTTACTCCATAAACAGCGGAAAAGTAGTAAGCGAGTAACTTTTTTCCTTTCATCATTTTACTATGGTTGCCAGAGAGAAAAAGTATAATAAAGGTTTGAAATTATGTTTAAAGTTTGTTGCAAGTCGCTAAGTACTGTCATTCTCATACAGTGTATTTCGAAAGTCTCGCTGCATTATATAGCATTTTTTGCGATTTCTATTGGTTATGATGTAATATCTTTTGAACCATGTGCAGTATGTGATTCTTAAGCATGCAGAAATTGTTACCTCACGGTAAGGAATGTGTGTACCAAATTTGGTTGAAATCGGTCCAATAGTTTAGGAGAAAATGAGCAGTATTGTCACAAAATGCAGGAGTTTTTCGCGCATCTCATTGTTTATGACGTCATATCTCGTGAACTATGTATCGTACGTGATTGTTACACTTACGGCGACAGTCCTCATGGATTGAAGCTTACGTGCACAAAATTTCATAAAGATTGGAACAAAACTGAAGATTTGCATGCAACACGTGCAAACATACGGACACTCTGCTTTATATATTAGATAAAAGCTCTGTGATCCCGAATATCAACGATTTGAATTCATGAATGGAATTTAATAAAGATTGTGTATGGTGGCATTATTTTACATTTTTAAATGCCTATTAGATGGAACTAACGTAACGAGTATTTCTTATGATTTGTTTAGTGAATTTTCCCATTATTTGTTAATGAAGATGTCATTGATTTTAGAAGTTTTGCTAGAGTATGAAAAGAAGCCACATTATGATTGACTGATTTATCATGCTGAGCTCCATCCCAGTTTCCACCATGTTAATCGCAATATGAATTTTACAATGAACTTCATACCTACTGCCTGTCTTCGAGAAAAGTATGTTTTTAAGTTCAAAGGAATGGTACTTTTGCCTTTAGGTATAAAATCTTACTTCAGGCAAATTAGTAATGCACCATATTAATTGCCAATGACTACATTTACCAAACGATGCCAGTCTTAAATGTTCACATAGAGTAATTCACTAAACAGTGGAACAATAAGTGCCATATTGCCCAATCCAGCATTTATCATAAGAATGGCTCAAATACGAAGGTTTTCAATTTAGGGAGACAGTGCCAGAAAATACGGATCCAATTTGCTTCCTCATAAACACCGTGAGACACACACGTGAAGAAAGAGTCTGACCTTGAGGGCCCCGCTCTCCTCCCTACTGTTGCCTGTCCCCCTGGAATCCCCCCTCCCGCTCCTTACAGCTTGCTAGGACATCCCACCCCTCCTTTCCCGCGGCCCTGCTCCCCCGCCTCCCCCCTCCCCCCACCCATCCTCCGCTCCCTAACCCCCTCTCTCCTTTTCCTCCCTCCTTTGCTCCTTCCCCATCTACGCCCTTCACATTCATTATGTGCGTGTAGCGTCTGTGACTCCGTCGATGTGTAACACATCAGTGCTTTTTTAACGCAACTGCGAACGGCCATCCCGCAGCTGACACCTGTGTCTTTTGACTGTCCACGAGAATAAGTGCTTCAGCAGTGTAGTGTTTCTCTGTTTTCTTCGCCTTGTGTTTTTATATAATACTTCACACCTATCATTCCATTTACAAGATGATCATCTTCCATTTTTTTGTCATGTTATGTGTCTTGTCTCCTTTTTGTACTTCATTTGTATTTTTTGTATTCTTCTTTAAATATACAGGGTGTTACAAAAAGGTACGGCCAAACTTTCAGGAAACATTTCTCACATACAAAGAAAGAAAATATGTTATGTGGACATGTGTCCGGAAACGCTTAATTTCCATTACTTCTCTTCAAATCACATTAATCATGGAATGGAAACACACAGCAACATAACGTACCAGCGTGACTTCAAACACTTTGTTACAGGAAATGTTCAAAATGTTCTCCGTTAGCGAGGATACGTGCATCCACCCTCCGTCGCATGGAATCCCTGATGCGCTGATGCGGCCCTGGAGAATGGCGTATTGTATCACAGCCGTCCACAATACGAGCACGAAGAGTCTCTACATTTGGTACCGGGCTTGCGTAGACAAGAGCTTTCAAATGCCCCCATAAATGAAAGTCAAGAGGATTGAGGTCAGGAGAGCAGGGAGGCCATGGAATTGGTCCGCCTCTACCAATCCATCGGTCACCGAATCTGTTGTTGAAAAGCGTACGAACACCTCGACTGAAATGTGCAGGAGCTCCATCGTGCATGAACCACATGTTGTGTCGTATTTGTAAAGGCACATGTTCTAGCAGCACAGGTAGAGTATCCCGTGTGAAATCATGATAACGTGCTCGAGTTAGCGTAGGTGGAAGAACATGAGGCCCAATCGAGACATCACCAACAATTCCTGCCCAAACGTTCACAGAAAATCTGTGTTGATGACGTGATTGCACAATTGCGTGCGAATTCTCGTCAGCCCACACATGTTGATTGTGAAAATTTACAATTTGATCACGTTGGAATGAAGCCTCATCCATAGTACTGTAGAGCAATAAGTCGCATGAAAACACAAGTACTGAAGTCAACATTACCTTCCTTCAATTGGGCCAACTGGCGGTGAATCGAGGAAGTACACCAACGAAACAATTGGGTATTTTGACAATTGTCTGCACGAATTATTTCAATTTACATTTAAAGGGAAGTACTAAAATGAGCTCTAACATGGCAATTAAGCGTTTCCGGACACATGTCCACATAACATATTTTCTTTCTTTGTGTGTGAGGAATGTTTTCTAAAAGTTTGGCCGTACTTTTTTGTAACACCCTGTATAAATACTGTAGATCGAAGAGCGCCTCAGGTGCTGCCAGTCCACCCCACCTGGGGAATGAAAAAAAAAAAAAAAAAAAAAAAAGACGGGGAACGGCCTCGCGCATCGAAGCATAGCGCCACAATACGCTCGGCCGCTCCGCCGCGGCGGATATGGCCCTCCACGCCCACACCAACGTGGTGACAAACTAAAAACTTCTACTTTCACTTCCGTATTTCTTAGTTTCGTTAACATGGATCACGGGATGTGGGGACCGTGATCTTATCCGAACATGTGGGCACGATCACCCATTAATACGGTGCATCAGGAGATAGAAGTTGGGTGAAAGGTAAACGAAGGGTTGGTATGTAAGGGCAGAGTGACGAAAGTGTCAAAGCAAGAGCCAAGGGAAAAAACCTCAGCGATAGTGGGGTAAGTAGTTAGGGCAGTAGCGGTATCTTGCTATCTGCGACAGATGATGAGGTTGGGCTACGTTAGTAGTTGGTATCATGCATCGGATAACATGACAGGCGTTAAGGTCGTCATACAAATATCAGTCCGGTTAAGCGACAGCACACTGTGCTGCTGTGAAGTCCCCCAACTAGGCCGGTTTGCTGGCTTCATATCCCAGAATCTGAGTTTTTTCAGTGGAGCCACTCTTTCTGTGACACTCCTTCGGTCACGATGGGGGCCTGTTGCCGTGAGAAGACTTCTCCCCAAGTTTCTTTGTCAGCGAGTTGGTGTGCATTTGACGGACTGCAAGATCTCCGAAGTGAACCCGCACCGTTGGCACTGCGGTATGCCGGCCGCGGTGGCCGAGGGGACTGAGGCGCTTCAGTCATGGTCTGCACGGCCACTACGGTCGGGGGTTCGAATCCCCACTCGGGCATGGATATTTGTGCCGTCCTTAGTCTTAGCTAGTTTATAAGTAGTTTGTAAGCTTAGGGACTGATGACCCCGTAGTTAAGTCCCATAAGTTCTACAAACATTTGATTTGAACACTGCGGTATCTTCTGGAGGTGTCGCAGACTGGGTGGTCTTGCGCTGCAATTCGTCGTCTCCGGTGCGGCGTCATTCCCGGCGGTAGCGTGTGCGGGTTCCTGGCGCAGTTGCCTCGCCCTCATCGCCAGCCTGCCCTGCCGCCAGGGCGGATTTGAAGGCCGCTATCGCTTCCTCTTGCAGTCCACCGCGCATGTCGTCGTCTTCCTGCTGCTGTTTCTTCTTCTTGGAAGGAAGCAGAGCGCTTCACACTTCCGTTTGTGGGATGCTTGCGGTTCATTCGACCTCCTCTCGGCTCGCCTTATAAAGCCGTGCCTAAGTATCGCAGGAAGCGTCACCTAACGGGCCAATGGTTCTGCCAGTACATTCATTACTTTTTACAGATGGTTGAAACATTTACCTTTAAGTGACAAAATTAATTTCCGTAACAAATGGTTTCCTGCTTTTGGAACGGGTAGTGTATCAGGCCACATTTCTAAATTTCGTTTGTGATTTATAGCTTTACAATTACTTTAAGTGGGCCGTGTATGTCCCACTGAACTCGAGAAGGAGTTAATTTAGGGACTCAATGATTTGTATTGGTATTTTGCAGTAGCTACGTATGAAATTTGCCCATGTCTTTTGCTTCCGTGTGCTGCATTGTCTACATCGCCTCCTTGTGCTCCTTGGTAGAAAATGTTTTACAACTTCGCATAAGCGCATATCATTCGGAACGCCAGAAATTCGTGGTATGTTTTCTGTGAGGAATGCCTTCCCCTTCTCTTCTCATTGTCACTAGCAAGTACTCCTATATCACACATTTGAGCCATCAAGTGCTGTAAGTTCTTCTGCTGCCACTTCATCACATTCGTCTTCAGACAACACTTCATCATCGGACAGCGAAAGCAAGTAGTCCAAAGTTTCCTCTTCAGTCAATTTCGACATTTCTAGAAATAGGAAACGACAAGATATTACTAAAAGTTATGTAATTTATTCTCTTTGTGTGTTCTGGTGAGTGTCAGATTCAATTTACCTTCCTAGTTTCCAACGAAACAGATGAATGCAATGTCGTGGCTCCCAGTATGTAACAGTAACAAGGATCCACTTACAATTCGACATTTTCCCCGTTTCATATCAAATAAAGAGAAATCAAATAATATTACAGAATCGAATTATATATGAGGGTTGGAAATTAAATAGTGGCAAAATTATGCAATGGAATCTACTATCGTCGCTGATAGCACCCGTTGTTGACATACCTACCTTACCTCCGAGCAAATGGACTCACCAGCCCCACGTCACCGACGTGCGCACCATCGAGAGAAACACATTCACTTGTGAGCGAGCGGTCTAACGTAACGGTGTCACTATGTTTTAGAAACAGGAATAACGCAATTGGGTCAAGATTATTACTGTTCGTTTTTGGAGCATCACATGCGACCAGCTTTGCGAAAGAAGCTGCAACACTTTCTGCGCAACTTACCCATCATTTTGCACACAATGCGCGGGAGCATACAGCGCAAGCTGTGCTGCTCTGTTCGGTCGATGCGACTGGGAAGTACTGTACCATCCACCATACTCCCAGTCCTTGTGACTGATTTAATTTCTAAGGTGAAGGAACCACTTCGTAGCATTCGCTTTAGAACTGTTAAGAGATTTGACAGGTGGTAGACCGCTCCATCAACAGAACAGGCTCTGCTAATTGTATACTACGCCTACCACATCGCTGGCAACGGGTTCTACACAACGCTGGTGACTAGTTTGAAGGACAGTTCAAATGTTTGTAGAACTTATGGGACTTAACTACGGGGTCATCAGTCCCTAAGCTTACAAACTACTTATGAACTACTTAAGACTAAGGACGGCACAAATATCCATGCCCGAGGGGGGATTCGAACCCCCGACCGTAGTGGCCGTGCAGACCGTGACTGGAGCGCCTGTCTCCTCGGCCACCGCGGCCGGCTTGAAGGACAGTAACAGGTGCAAACATGAAACGCTTTTGTACTGGTTGTGAATAAATAGTTGCCACTATTTAAGTGCCAACCCTTGTCAAAAGCAGAATAGAAATTCTGTACACGCGATGGCCATAAGCAAACCATGAACGTAGAAGTGATTAACCAATAAATATGCGCACAAATCTGTATATTTCTAGAAAACAAACTAAAGAAAACAATAAATAACTTTAATAAGCTTATCTGTTTCATACAAGAGAAAATAGTACATAAAACTACCAGCCGGCCGCGGTGGCCGAGGGGACTGAGGGGCTTCAGTCACGGTCTGCACGGCCACTACGGTCGGGGGTTCGAATCCCCCCTCGGGCATGGATATTTGTGCCGTCCTTAGTCTTAGCTAGTTTATAAGTAATTTGTAAGCTTAGGGACTGATGACCCCGTAGTTAAGTTCCATAAGTTCTACAAACATTTGAACATTTTGAAAACTACCAAACACGAGGCACTCTATGCGCATTTAAAACAAATAAGCGATAACACGCCAAGTAGACGCCAAACAACAAGCTAGTCGGCTGCAGACTGTTTATGCGTCTGATACTATATGGCAGCACCACACAGATGTGGTGCAACTCCGATAAATATATGTTTTAGCAGTTACACATTAATTATCAATGCATTCTTTCGAATGTAGAATTAAAATATGGAGGATTATCAATAATTTTTATCATTAAACAAAGAGAGCATATTTAAATAAACAAAAATCATATGATCTAATCAACTCAAAATGTATGTTACGACACGTGTAATTCCCCACTTACGACCTTTCTATCGGTTCTCAACAATAAAACTTGGGCAATACATTACTCGGGTAGTAAAAGTTTATGGCCCGTTGTCTCTCTATATAGAGGTGAGTTATGTATGTCAGCTTCTATGACCTAAACAGCTACCCAATCTGTTTAAACAAGATCAATAATTAATCTGTAGTTTAACCAGTCTATCAATCTGCATATGATGACGTGAAAATATATTTAACATACATAAATTAAACCTCCGAAAGACCAACAAAATGGATTCTAAGATAAAGAAGTGATTCACTCACGAAGTAATTCTTTATAAATGGAGTTTATTACTCTTATTAGACATGAAACGCGGAGGTGGTCCTACTTTATACATCGGTAAATAACTGAATATTTCCCCAATTATTGTTCATGAGAGGCACTCGATAGTAGAAGTTCCAAATTGTTACTCGTAAATCAGTGTAGTCCATCGAACATTTCAGTTTCTAATTAATCCGCGATTAAAGTATTTGTTATAAAACACACTTTGTAATCACACGAGTACACGATTGCTGAATTATCACAGTTCCACATCCCTACTACCGTGCATAGATTATCACTTTTCAAGCAGAGTCTAAGTTCTGCAGTCACAGTCCCGCAAATTTTCTAAGACCACATATGCCTATCTCTCCAAATCACAAGTTCGTAACGCGGCTTCAGATCACCCAGCGTCACAACCTTTCACAACCACGTCCAAGTTACGAGTCCCTTCCCAAGCGTTCGAAAGCGTGTTCTATCTGCTCCCAAAATTGTATCCTTTCCGCGTATCCTAACGACTCATCTTTAAAATATAATTTCCCCTCCAAAATATTATACATTTGAATATCACGGAATTAAATACTTTGGCCACCTCCCTACAAATATTGTTTACATTTAACAAACAAGTATATATTTAACAGTAGCAAAAAACGGTTTAGACTGAAGCTCTTTGCTCAGATAGCCATTAAGCGTGGCGTCTCACTGTTCAAATATACTGCCGCCGTGGAAATATAGTTACAAAATTAATATTTATCATGGATTTTTATGCTAATATATTCAGTTCTTGTTCACAAATGCATATAATTGTTTATATATAAATTATCTGCTGCATATCTACTATTTTTAGTCGGCCATGAAATATTTAAGTGAAAGTCTACAACATAAAGAACGTTACTAAGAATAATATCAAATAAATAAAATACGTATATAAATGTAATGCTCGTTGCTGGGTTCATGTTTTGTGTTTCTGTGGTAGAATCTGTGTTCTGACACAAGAATATTATTACCTCAACGAAAAGCAGAACAAGAGAGAGAAACAAAGTTTACTGAAAGAATACGGTAATAACGTGGTACGTCTTTGAAGATAGGTAGCGTGGTACAATGCTGCCCATTTGCGTCTTAAATTGTTACTGATAAACATTACGTATCAATAATTGTAAATATAAGTCTTATAATATTATTATTATAGTACTGAAATTTGTCGGCTTTTTATCTGTAAGGGATATTGAAATTGTAATTACAGCGTTTGATTCTCCCAAGTCTCCTGAAACCATTCATATAATTATATTTACCGTATGATCATTCTCTAATTTTATATGTATTTTTAAAGTAATGTGTATGGCTATACTGTATTTCACTTGCATTCTGGGTTAGCCGCCTTCGCTCATTCAAGAGCGTTGATTCCGGTTTCCGACCACAGTAGGAAAAACCTGACTACCTGCTGTATCCCATTCACTAGGTACAAACTGGTAGCCGGCCGGCTGGGGAACCCAACAGCCTGGCAAAATCCGCCTTTCACATGGAAACAATCAGCTTCCCCCTGTATCTGTAATATCACACACTGCATTGCTATATTGCTATTCGTGTATCTGTCTTGCTCTATTTACTAGAATCAATTTATAATGGTACTACGGTGGTTTGAAAAGTTATCGGAACGGAATAGAAAAATAGTACTTCAAACATTAAAATTTTATTTATTTTTCAATGTAGTGTCCTTGTAGATTAATGCTCTTGGTCTAACGATGTTTTAGTGCTTTGATCCCATCTCGAACATGCGATTCCTCCGGGCCTGCAAAATAGTTGTCAATTCCGGCTATCAGTTCTTCGTTTGAAGTGAATCTTCGCCTACTAAGAAAAATATTCAGTTTTGGGAAGAGATGGAAGTCTGATGGAGCCATATCAGGTGTATGAGGCGGGTGTGGCCTACAATTCATACCATAGTTGGTGCAATTTTGTCACGGCGACTGCAGATTTGTGCGGACGTGCATTCTATTGATGGGTGATAACTCTCCGTTGCTAAACCTGGCATTTTTGTTGCAATTTGTCCAGGAGGTTAGCATAGTATTCTTCAGTAATTGTTTGCCCAGTGGGTATGTAATCTAGAAAGAAAATCCGATTCACATTCAAGAACACTGATACCGTGACCTTTTCAACCGGAAGAATTGTTTCTGCTTTCTTTGGTGGCGGATAATCATTATGTGTCCACTGCTTTGACTATTGTTTTGTCTCTGGGGTATAGTAGTGCAGCCAAGTTTAATTTGTGGTCACAAACCGGCGCAGAAAATCTCCTAAAACAGACCAAACATTGTTCCAATATGTCTATTTTCATGCTTTATTGATGCAGGCTCAAGAGTCGTGGCACCCATCTTGCAAAACTTTTTTTTTTTTTTCATTTCTAATTCTTCAGTTAAATTGTGATACACCCTTTCAGATATCTGGCAAGCGTTAACAATTTCACGCACTTTCAGTCGGTGATCCGTCATGACAATTTTGTGCACTTTTGCAATAATTTGTGGAGTAGTGACATATTTGGGCCGACCACTGCGCGGATCAACATGTAAGCTTTCCCGGCCAAATTTTAGTTCATTTGCCCACTTGCCAACAGTTGAATATAAAGGAGCAGAGTCTCCAAGCGTATTCTGGAAATCGGCATGAATATCCTTTGGTTTCATACCTTTTTTTACGACGTACTTAATCACTGCTCGAAACTTGATTCTTTCTTTCATCGTAAACAGCTACGCGGTAACAACAACAGAGCCACGTGACCGCCACAGCTCTCTTCTAAGAGCAATGACGTGGCAAGTGTTTGCAGGAACAGGCCAATGGATATTACGTGAACAACTCGTTGCTCTAGTGCTGACCTCTCGTGGTGATTCCGAGAACTTTTCAAACCGCTCTCGTAATTCATTAAATTGTCACTATTATGCGTAGTATAAATGTTACATGTATGGATATACCAAAACATGAGTCTAGATGAGACCTTCCATTTGAACCCTCGTACAGTACTGTACTTCAGTTGGAACAAAAGTTATAAATTATTAAGTGAATTGTAATATAATTTCGCGTTAGTTGTTGATATAAAATAAATACGACTGATGTCAACACATCATCAGAATCGCTTTGCCTTCCTCTTTCATATGGCGGATCGTGCTGGTCTGTAAATTCAATAGTTAGTACGAGATATAAGCAAATGTACAGGATGCTTTACGGAATAAGTCAAACGGCAGTTATGGCTGACGTCACGTCTACCTTGCGTTCAGCACTCCACGTGGCTATAGCAAGGCCACCTCACCTCGCTGTCTCTGCTGCTGCCCTGTCAATCTTCGCAACTTTAACGCTGCCCGATGTGAAACCTCGCGCGTTTTACGCGTTAAACAGACAGACGTTGTCACGTCACAATCTCCAGTGGTGTAGGCTGTACGCTGTCTGTCAATCAGTCAGCTGGTGGAGATGGGATCAAATGTTTGTTAAGCTTAAGGGACTTAACTGCGAGGTCATCAGTCCCTAAACTTACAAACTACTTATGAACCACCTTAGACTAAAGACGACACAAACATCCATGCCAGAGGGGGGATTCGAACCCCCGACCGTAGTGGCCATGCAGACTGTGACTGGCGTGCCGCAGACCGCTCGGCCACTGCGGCCGGCCTGAAATTAGATTAGTGTAATAGAACCTTTCCTTTAAACGAAACAATTTAAGTGAGATCATGATATTTATTTTAACGAAGTAAATGGAAATTGAAATAAAACAATTTCAGTAAGATTACGAATTAATTGAATTGGGACTAAAACGTTTTGACAATAATTATTTGTTCGTATTTTCAATCTGTTAATCGCAACGCTTGTTGATGAACGGTAATTTTTTTCCTGTCCGGAGCCAATGATTTACCGACTCTCGAACACGACACGTAAAACTGCCCATGGGAAAAAACGGAATTTTAAGGTTTATTCTATACACTTTCTATTGTTAATCGTCACTGCGAATACAAGGCAAACCGGAAACTGGAAACGCTTAAATTGAACCAGTAAGTCTGTTGCAATCAGTGGCACTCATGGAGTCAGAACATCCTCACCTTTGAACGTTCCTGTGATTGTCGCCGCTTCATTCACGCTGTTCATCAGCTTCTTAACAGCGAATCTTATTCCACTGCATTGTTTCGGTTTTCTCTGATTTCGTAACATGATTATCACTGAGCCGACCTTGAGCTGCATTACTGCGGTGCCATTCCTGTTAACCCATTTCCTCCTTCGCCGCGGTGGAGTGACCGAGTGCTCTAAGGCGCCTTGCTCACGGAGCGCGCGGTTGCTCGCCGTCGGAGGTTCGAGTCCTCCCTCGGGCATGGGTGTGTGCGTTGCCCTTAGCATAAGTTAAAGTATTTTGTAAGCCTAGAGACTGCTAACCGCAGCAGTTAGATTTACAAACAGGAACGTTTCCCTCCTCTGTCCATCTCTTCCTCCCGTTCTATCTACCGCCGCCTTCGTCTCCTCCTCTTCCTCCTTCCATTCCCCTTCTTTCTGTACATCTCCTTCTCCACTCTTTTTGATAGAAGCAATGGTACGTGTAATTAAGAGCAAAATTTCCCACATTATGCACTCTTTCAATCTCCTCTATCCTTCTCTTTATGTTCACCTGCTCATCTCTGTAAATCACCTCCTCCCCCTCACTATCACTTTGTCCCTGCTATCTATGAGAAACACCATAAAGAGCGGTGTCAAAACCTATTGCATGTTACCCTCCGCCATGTACCATGCAGGACTTGCCTTAGAAAAAATAAAAAAATAAAATAAAAAAAGAAAATCTTCTCCATGAAAACATACATAAATGTGGCAACCTACATAGTGCTCGGTAAAACGGCGATGACATCTATTGATCGGTCAAATGGCGTCGACGTGTATTGCAAGGTACCTTCGGTCACACATACCATACTGTAGGCCGCGAAGCATGAAAACATACATTAAAAAAAAAAAATAAATAAATAAATAAAAAAAAAAAAATAAAAAAAAAACAGAAAATTGTCAAATTTGATGGTGAACGGTCAACCAGATATGTCGTTCCTATCGTCAGCTATGATAGAGTGCACATAAAAATTATGTTTTTTGACTTTGTTCGAATTTACCGACTTTCCTTTGTAACTTTTCCGAATTCTTTTCCGACAATTTTTCCAGGACCATAACGTAAAAAGAAAAAAAAGTCACCCTTCTCAATCGTCCGAATCATTCAAAAACACAGTTTCAGCTCTTCTCAAATTTTCTAATTTTCCGGTAGATTTACCAAAAGTTTTGTTTCATACAAACCTTGTCATGACAATGACGAACACGACAAGAAAAAAGGCCAGCCTAACCGTTCGAGCCATTGTCAAGTGATGTTGTTACATTCATGCAGCTATTGATTTTCATTTACATAGAAGATCTCGCATGCCTAACTCATGCTGAAACACGATGTAAAGTGTCCCTCTTTAACGATTCATGCATGCGTGTCTGAAGGACACTGCATTGGTTTCCACGTTGGTACAGATATTGTGAATCACATTACAAGCCAAAAAACAAAGGTCAGTGACGGTAATAAACGTCTCTTCCTCTGTTGTAAATCAGAGGATCTATTGCGCGAACACACAGGCGTAGCATGGGGAGAAGTGCACACGTAGTGTAATGGGTATATATACCGCTCGCCAAAAGTGGGACATCCGCATCGCAATTCTGACGTAGCAAATAAATTATGCAGCTGAATTGTAGTCAGACTGGCAACTGCGAATACATTTATTGTAGTCTTGAAGTCGCACTGCGTTTCGGAATTACAATTTTCTTTTCTTTTCGGACATGTCCGTAAACAAGTCACCATATCAATAATTGTAAATATGTCCACAGCAGGCAATGGCAGTTTGATTGCGGACGTATTAATACTCTTCGTCCCTCGCATGAATCTAGTATAGGCTGTGAGCAAGAGGAACGGACGGGCATGGGACACTACCATCGTAGTGTACAATAAGTTGGGAATTTGAGTTGTAAGGGATGCGTGCCTGGATAGCTGAATTAGCCGGCACGGTGGCTCAGCGCACTCGATCACAGGGGCAAGGTTAAAGCGAGCGCTGGCACGAAGAGAGGTTAAATAGAAAGTTATGAGTAATACTACAAGGTCATTCTTCCTATTACACTCTTTCATTGAATCTACATTATAATTCCCACAAATGATAATTTGCTTCCCCCTGTCTGTAAGATAGCACAACGATGCATCCAAGGTTTCTAGAAAAAGCTGGCAAACGATATTACTGCATCTTTTCAATGGTATCTTCGGTACTGGCTCTGGTCCGTAGCGTTTCTTCTATATCCGTCACACTGGACTCGTATTCGGAGGACGGTAGTTCAAATCCACCTCCGGCCATCCAGATTTAGGTTTTCCGTAATTTCCCTAAATCACTCCAGGCAAATGCTGGGATGGTTCCATTCTAAGGACACGGCCGATTTCCTTCACCCATCGTCACCCAAAAATCCGAGCGTAAGCTCCGTCTCTAATGACCACGCTGTCGACGGGACGTTAAACCCTAAGATTCCTTCCTTTCTTCTATATCCGTCCCTAATGACCACGTTGTCGACGGGACGTTCAACTCTAAGTTACTTCCTACCTTTTCTCTATAAGAGTTCTTTGAGTTGTTTCTGTTTTTCATTTCAGCACGCACGTTTATGTATCTCTTTCATTTTACCATCTGTGAAACAGACGAACGTAGGATACGCGCTTTGATTATTCTTAGTGATGGCATATTGAAGTCAGCCCCTATGATCAGGTAATTTACAAGAAAATTGTCCAGGCTATGTTAGAAACGTCCCAGTACTTCGATAGTTGATGTGGATGGTCGATTGTAACATCCAGGTATGATTTAGTCTGAATTTCTTCCATATTATCTCGGATTCTGTCTTCGAATTTGTCTGAATAGACAATGCGGATTTCGTTACGTACGGCGCGACTGTTGGTATGCAGCATATATTTTAGTGTACAATCCATTTTAAATTAAAATTGCACTGCTATTTACGCCAGATCAATTGCTTGTATCCTGATGCAATTAATATCTGATACCAACAGAGGGACCTGATACTGAAGGCATTTGCTGTTAACTACTAATTGCATTAAAATAAATAAATAATGATGTATATTCCTTACTGTAGGTAGTTCTATGTTATTCCTGACTACATATGTGGTGCTCCGGTGGTTTTTCATAGCGTTAAAAACCATCATTTGCACGCCACACGTATCTTCATACACCAGTAACGGATTACGGAACGCTCTGCAGGCTTGACCTATTAGGAATCCCTAACAATTGTCCTCCCTTTACCGCAGATAAGGAAATTTGCGCTGGACATTCTCGTAGAAAGGACACATGGCAGATTCAATTCACAGTTTACCCTAAATAATGAAATGTGTGGTCACCCATATATGGCACTAAAATAAATCCGTTAAACTTCATTTACTAGATGATTCACTCACATCTAATGACCGTAAATTCAAACAAATACCAAGGAATTACAATAACGAACAACGTTAATTGGAAAGAACACACAGAAAATATCACAGGGTAGGCGAAACAAAGGCTACGATTCACTGACACTTAGAAGATCCAACAGTTATACTAAAAAAAACTGCCTACTCTATACTTGTGTGTCCCATTTTGGAGTATTGTGGGATCCCATCAAGTGGGACTGACTGAGGACATAGAGAAAGCTGTATTATCACGATACAGGGGAGAATGAATCAAGGAAATGATGCACGAGTAGGGGTGCAAATCGATAAAAGAAAGGCGTTATTCGTTGCGCCGAAGTCAATTTGCGAAAATTCTTTCAGCAACTTAAAAATGTTCAAATGTTTGTAAATCTATGCGACTTCTTTTGCTATTAGTCCCTAGGTTT
Organism: Locusta migratoria; assembly: GCA_026315105.1. NCBI lineage: Eukaryota > Metazoa > Arthropoda > Insecta > Orthoptera > Acrididae > Locusta > Locusta migratoria. The sequence goes on from CM048755.1 coordinate 456,613,589, forward strand.
ACAAACTACTTAAACTAACCTAAGGACAACACACACACACACACACACACACACACACACACACACACACACACACATGCCCGAGGGAGGACTCGAAGGTCCGATGGCGTGCAACCGCGCGCTCCTCAGAAAGGTGCCGACCGCTCGGACATTCCAACGCGGCTTACCAACTTTCTCCTCCGAATGAGAACTTATTTTTTTAGCAACTAACTACTTAGGGAGAATGATCACGATAATAAATAAAGGAAATCAGATCGAAAATTGAACGATTTAGGTGTTTTTCCTCGCATGCTATTAGAGAATGGAACGATAGAGAAATATTATGAAACTGGTTCGATAAACCATCTGCCAAGCACTTAAATGTGATTTGCAGAGGAAATATGTAGATGTAGACGTAAATTCCATTTGCATTGCGAATACAAGTCGGGTGAAAGGTGTAGGTGTATTCTATCTCATCACGGTGGAACACTAAAAATCTGTTAATTCTCATAAACGTGAGGTCTTCTTTAGATGTATTGGTCCACTTTAGTTACGGTAGTAACACTAAAAGTGGGCCTTTGCGATCGTCTTTTGAATGCTCGAAATTTAAATGAAAATAATGTCTTAACCGTTACATCCGACACGAAAATTGAATAAACGGATTTGTAGAGGAGACAATTCTCTACAACTTTGCTCTCTTATGTTTTTTTCCTATCTCGTATCGTTTGAGACATATTTGCAATAATAACGGAGATTTGACACCCTCCATTGAATTATCGAAAACCAGCCGTTCGGAGATGTCACGTGACATTCCTCGCCCAGAACTCTCTCTGGCATACGCCATCTTGCGTTGCGTATTTGGTGATTTTCTTATTGTAACTTACACCTTGTCATTTCAAAGCAATGGCGCACTGAAGAATTAACAAAAACATATCGTTCTTCGTACGATAAATGATAATCTTATTCTACAAATGCCATATTAACATCAATTAACAACGGCCATCAATAGTATGAGATATAAGTACTCCTGTTTACATGCATAATCGTAGCGTAGTGGGCAACGTGATGGACTGTAACGTATAAGGTCTGTAGTTCGAAACCCCCCACTACCAAAAATTTTTTTTTCCTGAAAGGGTTTCAGACACTCTTATTAATTAATATTTAGATTATTATTTTGGTCCAAAATGTTTGCAAAAACTTATAAAACTACAATTCTAAAGTGGGCCGTAAAACACGTCAGTGCGATTTTTCACTAGTTACAGGGGGAACAGTCTGGACGATTGACTGATCTGGCCTTGCAACACCTGCTAATGTGGCTTTCCCATGAAATTTCTGCGAACGGCTGAAAGCAAGAGGAAACTACCGTCGTTAGTATCCCGAGAACATGCAGCTCTAGTGTATGAATATATGATGATGGCATCTTCATCTACATCTATATAGGTACTCTGCAAATCACATTAAGGTGCCTGGCCGAGGGTTCATTAACCACTTTCATAACCTTTTTCTACAGTCCCATTCTCTAATAGCGCACGGGAAGAAAGAACATCTAAATCGTTCCGTATTCGATCTGATTTCTCTTTTTTTATTGGAATGGTCATATCTCCCTATGTAGGTGGGTCCCTTACGTTTGTTTCATATCTTGCATCGTTTCAGAGATATTTGCAAAAATAGCGGCGATTTGACGATATCTGTATGTGCCCGTAATGTGTTCCGACCATTCAATCGATCGGCACCTAATTTTATTGACCAAATTAATGTTGACCAGATTTTACAGACATAATAGTTGGCCGCCAGTGACCAGAACCTCCCTTCTTCAAATTTTTCGGACCAAAAATACGTTAGTAAAACTAAAAAAAAAAAGCCGTTTGTAATGTAATTGTAATTGCAAACAAACCGTACATCTGACACGAAAACTGAATAGTCGAATTTGTAGAGGAGATAATTCTCTACAACTTTCCTCTCTATTATTTTTTTTTTTTTTTTTTTTTTTTTTTTTTTTTTTTTTTTTTTTTTTCGTAACTCGCACCGTTTAAGAGATATATGCAAAAATAACGGCGATTTGACACAGCCTCTTGATTTTACAAACCAGGTGTTAGGAAATGTTACGTCACATTCCTTGCCTAGAACTCTCTCTGGCAAACGCCATATTACTTCCTGTATTTTACGATTTTCGTTGTATAACTTAACGCGTTGTCATTTCAAAGCAGTGGCGCACTGAAGAATTAACAAAAACACGTCGTTCAAAGTACGATAGATTATAATCTATTGTCTAAAAGTGTTATTTTAGCTGTTAGCAACTGCCATCAATAGTAGGAGAATTAAGAGACAATGTCGCAGTTGTTTGTGGTTGGTAGTTCGAAACCCATTAGCATTTATTTTTGAATTGGCTCCTAAAAGGGTTCCCGGCACTCTTATAACTTAAACAGGGCTATCTTCTGTAATATTTAGAGTTGTGCAGGTGTAAGAGTGCTCCCTCTAAAATGTGCGTTTGTTCTATTTCGTGAACATGCCGTGAAATACGTAACAACTAATTGAACACTGGTCTTCTGAAGCATTTGTACAACAACGGGGAGGATACTGCGATAATGAATATTCTAAACAACGTGCTGATACTGGTATTTTCATATATAAATGGAGTCCTAGATTACTTCGGCAATTGTCGTTCCGGTTCCTTAATAAAACGGAAATGTGTACATTGCACAAATTACCTGGTTTCTTTTTTTCTGAAGCAGTTATTAATTATTAATGGAATATGTTGAAAGTCATTACTTAGAATCAATACATCTTTGGCATGGTTGCTATGGACGCTTTTAACGTAGATTGTATTACCTGTTCAGTAGTACAGATATGACTTTGTTCACGTTACTTTGTTCTGAGCTAAAATAAACGGCAAATTTTAGGTTTCAAACAGTGACTACATTTTCTTTTACAGCTAAAATAAGAAACGGAATAAGTGTGGTAATAATGAATTCCACAAAGCTCTAATACTTAATCTATATACAAAGTTACTATTATCATTACGTCATTTAAAACAGTCATTGCAAAAGTATCTCCCCAGTTTGTGTACATGTGATAAAGAAGTCTATGTTTGCAATTCGTTGGTATGTATTTCATGACATGTTCACAAAATAGAACATATGCACTTTTCAGAGAAAGCGCTGTTACCTTTGAAGAACTCAGAATCTTGCAGAATATAGTTGTGTTCAATTAACATGAATGTGCGAAAACCTTTTAGGAAACAAAATGAAAAAGAAAAAACCAGTGTCGGGTTTTTATTTTTTTATATTTTTTTGTTCTGTAGGTAGATCGATGCTTTGCGGTTCATGTTCGTTCTGGGTTGTTGAGAATTTCGCTCAGTTTTTTTTATTACAGATGGCGCTGAGCCCTTTTTGTTTTTCTCTCTTTTCATTGGTCCTTCGGTTTGATCGGTCCTTTGTGGATATTGGTTTATTTTGTTTAATTTTGATCGTTTCGTCGTTGACTGTTTTTTCGTTGCAGAGGACGTCGAGCCCTCTGACCGAGCCCGCTGAGCTACCACGCAGGCAACCCTCAGTTCGCCGCCTATTATGCTACGAACAGCTGCGAGAGTAGTCCGTAATTCTCGTACCATCGATGGCAGGTTTTATCTGCTAACATGGCATTTTTAGACATTACATTGTAATTCATTGTCCTAACAACGACATGTTTATGATAATTCTCAGTGCGTCATTGCTTTGAAACGACAACACTTCAGTTATAACAAGAAAATTATCAAATACAATAAGCAAGATGGCGTGTACGAAAGAGCGTTTCGGACAAGGTTTCGGGCGAGGGATGTCATGTGACTGATTACCGAACGCCAAATGTTGAGCACATCCATAAAACCAACCAGATATGTTCACTATGGTGGTTATTATGTATATTTTAGTATTTTAATTTTGACTAGCCATCCATTTTATGTCCGAGTATCAACCAGCACATGATTTTCTATACAACTATCATCAAGTACACCTACCAGAATTCATGTAGAACACTGTAATATGCAGTTTAATGCCAATGAGACCAGATGATGACACCATAGAGTGTCGAAAAGGGTCGTCTTGAATAAACAAAATAGAAATTGCGATCTTGGCATCTATCCTACTTATACAATAAGATCCGTCACTAAGATGATTAAATTAAGTGATAATGAAAATGTGTGAGAGCTATAAAATAATATTTTAAGGAGGTAAAAGGACAAAACAGAGTATATTTGTCAAAGCTAAACTGAAATCAAATAATTTTGGCTGTTTGTTAAAATACGGTCAGAAAGAATACTACGTGTTGGGTGCATAGACATTATCACAATAGTAGACTCGGAATCGTATCGTCCATCAATTTTTATTATTTGTGTCCGAAATGTTTGCAAAAAATCATAAAACTACAGGCAAATATAAAGTGGGCCGTAAAACATGGCAGTGGGATTTTTTCCCATTGCAGAAGTCGTACTAGGTCATATGCATATATTGTTCTTGATGTCAGGCGAAAAGATAAGTGGTAATGGGCAAGGCTTTCTAATTTAGTAGCTACATAATTCTTCTCTCCAAAAATTGGATGCCAGATGCCTTATTCGGTAATCACGCGTATTATTGTTACAGTCAAATCATAAAAGCAGCTTTATGCATACACTGTCAAAATCATACTTTGTTGATGCCTGAGGATTTTTCCAATGATTCAGAGACTGACATCTGCGTCACGCATGATTGATTTTATGTGGTGGTTTTATTTCCAGTTCACTCCTTATGTCTACTCCCAGATACTTTATGGATGTAACTGCTTCTAGTGTTTGACCTCCATTGCGTGTAATTATACAACAAAGTATCTTTCTTTTTATGTGTTCGCAGCACTTTACTTTTTGTTGTTGTTGAGAGTTAATTGCCATTTCCTGTAGCATTCGTCGATACGTTGAAAATCCTCCAGCATTTCGCTAACCTTTTCCAGTGTTACGACTTCTCAATATACTACAGCATCAGCCGCAAAAAGCCTCATTAAACTTTCGATGTTGCCTATGAGGTCATTTATACATGCTGTAAAAAGCAACATCCGTGTCTATGGACAAAGATATTGTTTCTACTGAGATCAAGGTTGAAAGTAACTGTGAAGTCATCTGGGCACGTATAACAGGTCTAAAAGAAGTAAAGTTAAGAGTTGGGTGTTTTTACCGGCCCCCCAGTGCTGCCTTAACAGTTTTAGTCATTCAAAGAAAGTCTTCACCAAGTAGTGCGTAGGTATCTGGGCCATTTAATATTAGTCGGGGGAGACTTCAACCTTAAGAGTATAGATTGGGACCTCTCTAGTTACATTTCAGGCGATACAGACACATTCTCCGAAAACTGTCTTGAGCAGTTAAACCGGCAACACACGCGTAATAGAAATATTTCAGACCTTATAGCTACGAACAGGACTGACCTGATTAACGATGTCTATGTAGAGACAGGAATTAGTGATCATGGCATCGTCATAGCGTCGATGGTGACCAAATTTCATAAACCAATCAAGAAGGCTAGGAGCGTGTTTCTGTTGGGAAGAACCGATAAACAAATGTTGGGATCGCACTTAGAAAGTGAATGGGCCTCGTTTAATTCAGGGACTATAGATGTAGACGAATTGTGGTCTAAATTTAAGTGCAATGTAAATAAAGGGTTAGAGAAATATGTGCCAGTAAAGACGATTAAGGATGGAAAAGATCCACCGTGGTATAATAATAATGGTAGAAAGCTGCTGAGACAGCAAAGACTGTTGCACTCTCATTACCACAGCCATACCTTAGCAAAAGATCTTTCCGAGAACCCGAAAAAATTCTGGTCCTGTAAAATCGACAAGCGGGTCAAAGCCCACTATCCAGTCACTCGTTGATCGTTACGGGGCTGTAATAGAAGAAAGCAAACGGAAAGCTGAAGTCCTAAATATAACCTTTAAGAAAACTTTCACGCAGGAGGACCGCACAAATGTACCATCATTTGATCAACGTACTAATTCCGAAATGGAGGACATAGTAATAGATATTTCTAGTATAGAAAAGCAGTGAGAGAGCTAAATACGAAAAAGTCTGCTGGTCCGGATGGAATACCAATTCGGTTTTACAAAGAGTATTCTGCGGCATTGGCCCCCTACTTAGCTTGCATTTATCGCGAATCTTTAATTCAGCACAAAGTTTCTAGTGATTGGAAAAAAGCGCAGGTGACTCCCGTTTATAAGAAAGGAAAGAGAACTGACCCACACAATTACAGGCCAATATCGTTGACATCAGTTTCATGTAGAATTTTGGAGCATATTCTCAGTTCGGATATAATAAATTTCCTTGAAACGGAGAAGCTTCTTTCTATGAATCAGCACGGGTTTAGGAAACATCGTTCATGTGAAGCTCAGATTGCCTTTTTCTCACATGACATCTTGCGAGCCATGGATGAAGGGCAACAGGGCAATTGTGTTTTTTCGACTTCAAAAAGGCGTTCGAAGCGATGCCACACTGCAGACTGCTATGGAATGCCTGGAATTATTTGCGGAAATCACGGGAAACCTAAATCTGGATGCCCCCTGAATGTGCGTCCATTCTGTTACCACTGCACCACTTTGCCCGGTCTTTCTAGAAACAAAATGCAAAATTAACAGTGTCCTAAAAACGTTTACAAAACTATCCTTGTAATTCTTACAAGACTCAAATGAAACCTAGCGAAACGGACGCTGTGTTTTCGTGGAATTTGTTCCTTTCCACAATGCGATTTCGTTTTAAATGCATCTCGATCAAATCAGAAGTACGTTGTTTCTTGCCTAGCAGTGTCTTACTATCGGTGTTGTGTTGTCAAGTCCACTTAAAATGTGACACCTACGCCGGCCGCGGTTGCCGAGGGGACTGAGGCGCTCCAGTCACGGTCTGCACGGCCACTACGGTCGGGGGTTCGAATTCCCCCACGGGCATGGATATTTGTGCCGTCCTTAGTGTAAGGTAGTTGATAAGTAGTTTGTAAGTTTAGGGACTGATGACCCCGTAGTTAAGTCCCATAAGCTTAACAAACATTTGAACATTTTTTGTGACACCTACAATTCTTGATAATCGCATTTTCTCCTCTGGATTTAGTTTTTCTTCCAGAAAGTCAACGATAATGGATTTTAAATCGAAAAATCGTTCTTGGGATCCCCCCTGATGTAATAAACGTACCTGACAGAGATATAAACTCTGTGTGCTCTTCGTTCAGTCCAGTCACAAGCTGCTGCAAGTGATAGTGTAGTCATATGTGCAACTTCAGAATATATAATAGTCATACCAGCAATTTCATCACGTGCTCCATGCTTGCAAATTGACCAATGCAGAGCAATAAATCTCATCTGTCAATCTTCGTAATATTTTGGTAGCTCATTGCCAATAAAATCGTTTTCGTGCATGTTGTAATAATGTCATTCCACAGCAAATCCGAGAAAAAATTGATTATGTGACTGCATAACAAATATTGAGAGTTGTTCTGTTCTGTCACTTTTCGTCATTTTTAAAGACTTGAGCCTTGTCCAAGATACGTGTAGCACATTATGTTCATGAGTAATTTAACACGATGTGGCCAAATTTTGAGTAACCAAACTTGGAGTAACTAGTTGTAATGGAGCTATCAGTTGATCTGCCATATTACCATGCCATGATGACGATTTACATTAACAAATTAAAATAACTTTGGTTCACGTAGAACGCCTGTAGTGTTAGGGAGCACCCTCTACTATATATATGTACTGATAGATTGGAAATGAAACACTGGAATAATGTATATCTACATCTACATATTTACTCTGCAAATCACATTTAAGTGCCTGGCAAAGAGTTTATCGAACCACTTTCATGACATTCTATAATAGCGTGCGGGAGAAAGTAACATCTGAATCATTCAGTTTTTTACCTGATTTCTCTCATTTAATTATGATGATCATGTCTGTCTATATAGGTGGGTGCTAACTAAATATGGCATTGGGGAAAAAGTTGGTGGGTGGAAATTTCGCAACCAGATCTCGCCGCATCGAATAACGCCTTTCCTTTAAAGATTTCCATCCCAACTCGTGCATCAGTTCCGTGACACTCTCTGTCCTGTATCGCGATAATACAGAACGAGGTAACCTTCTCTGAACTTTCTCTATATCCTCCGGCAGTCCCACAATACTCTAAAATAGGTCGCACGAGTGTTGTGTAGGCAGTTTCTTTAGTAGAACTAAACACTTTTCATTATTTAGAGTCAACTTCCAATTTTTGCGCTATTCAGAGATCTTATCTAAATCATTTCGGAGTTTCTTTTGATCTTCTGGTGACTTCGCTAACCGATGAACAACAAATAATCTAAGTTTAAGAAAGCTGCACAGATTGTCCCCTGAATCGTTTATGAAGACATTCTAAAGTATTATACTGAAAACATTAATAAGGATTTCCTAGATTTGCAGAAATACATTTCAATCGGATAGTCTTAGGAAAATTATAAATAATTTTTTCCTTTATTCTTTCCCTAGACCAACCTAATGCAATGCAACAGCTGAAACATGTCTTTGACAATTTCCAAATAATTATGTGATAAATAGCTTTGTTACTTAAATAGATGTACGGTTTATTTAGCAGTGAGCTTACGTTTCAAGCTCTTCTAATGCATTCAAAAAGAATTGTTTTGGAGCTCTGTGTAGCATCTTAATCTGCTCTAATTTTGTAGGAAGTCATAATTGTTATTTCTGTATGTGCACCCCAAATGCTGTCCTGTTATTGTGCTAACTATGCCTTTTTCACCAGATCTCAAGGTTGCTAACAGTTTAGTCCGTATAATATTACACTCTGAAACTTTAATTTTATGTAGAGTGGAATTTTTATATTGGTTGCATTTATGTCTTAATCTGTGTAGAATTTACCCTTCATTGTGATAGGACAGACAATTTTGGCATAGGATATCAGAATGAAAAGGCAAATTGCACACAGATTAAGGCATAAACCCAGATAGCTTTAAAAGTACTAATAATATAAAACAAGACATTGCACATTGCATTAGGACAGTCTATGGATAGAATAGAGGAAAAGTTTTTAAACTTTTTCTTAGTCATACAAAATGAAATTTGCAGATTACAATAGTAATATATAATATTTGGAACGACATTGTCTTTACCAACTATTTCCGATGGCCTCATTAGAATCTGAGAACACCGCAGTGAGAGGCTGTTGAACTGTTGGCATACTGATTGCTACACCAAATCAACATCGGCAATTTATTGAGGCAGCATGGATTGCTATACCCCAACTACACCCTCCCCTCCCCTTGATTCAATGTAGCAGCAGTTATAGCCAACAATTACAACACTCAATACTGATTTCATCATCTTCCTCACTTCACATGGTGCCGTATTTTCAATCGTCGATCTTTATGCAAAGTGTTACCTCGCAAGTAACTTTGGCTGTGATATCTCCGGCTCTCTTTGGTATTGCGTTTGGGATGTACATTTGCAGTTGGTTGCTCCATTACGATTTGTGGCACAACGCTAACACACTACTGGCGCACGTCCACCACATAACACTGCATGCTCAGAACTGGCTGGTGGAACGCATATCAGCTGTTTACAGTTGTCAGTTCAAGTTTCCACTGCAGTTGCTGGTGTCGTTTATACGACAGGTGTAGCATTAGTTTCCGAGCTTTCAGGACTGTCGCTGTATATGATATTACCTTGTAGAGGTGGGCAAACTCGCATTTTTGCAGGAACTAGTTCACTTATGACCGTTCCTTATCGTAAATACTGTTCATTTCCACTTGTCTACCATTGTTAACTGTGCATGCAACATGGAAATTAGATAAACTTTCAGAATGAAAATGACGTACCTGTGCAAGTATTAGTTCTGAGTTACAAATTCATCGATAAATTAATGGAGAGTTGCTTTCTCTGATTTACTTACCTGAATTTCTTCTCGGAAAGCTTCGTGTGTGACGTAAAGGGCCAGTGACCGCAAGCAACTTAAAGAGAGGCCAGATCAGGATGAACGAAGCACGGATTACAGGACATGTTTACGACCCAGAGCGGAGATACCCAGTCCACTTCAACCCCGAGGGTAGATCACAGTGCATAGGGAATGCAATGTATTATTTTCAGTTTGTTTGCAGAAAATAATACAGACTCCACAATCAAAAGAGGGGTGTAGAGTATATGGAATATACGATAATTTTTAATTTAAGAATTTTATATATAAATATTATATGGTGTCTGTTCATTCGTGGTTGTTGTTGTGGTCTTCAGTCCGTAGACTGGTTTGATGCAGCTTTCCACGCTACCCTGTCCTGTGCAAGTCTCTTCATCTGAGAATACGTTCGGCAACCTACATCCTTTTGAATCTGCTTACTATATTCGTCCCTCTGTCTCCCTCCACGATTTTTACCCCACACGCTTCCTTCTAATGCTAAGTTGACAATTCCTTGATGTCTTAGAATGTGTCTAACCAATCTATCCCTTCTCTTAGTCAGGATATGCCAGAAACTCCTTTTCTCCCCGATACAGTTAAGCACCTCTCATTAGTTACGTGATCTACCCATCTAATTTTCATCATTCGTCTGTAGCACCACATTTCAAAAGCTTCTATCATCTTTTTAACTGAACTCCTTCACCCCCATATAATGCTACACCCCAGACAAATGATTTCAGAAAGGACTCCCTAACATTTAAATTAATATTGGATGTTAACAAGTTTCGCTTCTTTAGAAACGCTTTTCTTCCCATAGCCATTCTGCATTTTATATCTTCTTTACTTTGGCCATCAGAAGTTATCTTGCTACCCAAATAACAAAATTCATCTACTACTTTTATTGTCTCATTACCTAATCTAATTCCTTCAGCATAGCCTGATTGTCTGACATTGCATTCCATTACCTTCGTTTTACTTGTTTTTCTTGACGACATCCTCCTGAGTGGTCCCCGCCCGGAGATCCGAATGGGGGACTATTTTACCTCTGGAATATTTTACCCAAGAAGACGTCATCATCATATAGTCATACAGTAGAGCTACATGTCCTCAGGAGAAGTAACGACTGTAGTTTCCCCTTGCTTTCAGCCGTTCGCAGTAACTGCATGGCAAAGCCATGTTAGCTGATGTTACAAGGCCAGCTCAGTCAATTATCCAGACTGTTGCCCCTGTACCCCTGTATCTACTGAAAAGGCTGCTGCCCCTCTTCAGGAACCACACGTTTGTCTGGCCTCTCCACAGATACCCCTCCAATGTGGTTGCACCTATGGTACGGCTATCTGTATCGTTGAGGCACGTAAGCCACCCCATCTCGGCAATGTCTGTGGTTCATGGGGGTGTCTGTTCATTCGTACATGTCCGAAACAACAAATACCATTTGTAATCCTACAGCTCGTGTCAATGAACACACAAAGGAATTTGCCAGCTGCCAATGGGCATCAAAGCTGAAAATTTGTGCCCAGCCGGGACTTTATTAAAATTTTTGGGGCTTTAGTAGAAGTCCACGACCATGGAAAGTGAGGTAAAGGCGGGTGGGGAAATGTGTAGCTCTCTAGCTCCCAATAAAGAGCTTTAGGGGGATGGGCAGTATGGAAAGGCCTATTTTTTTTATTTTCTCGCTTATATTTCATTAAGGAAGCACTTAAACACTGTTCCGAATAAAAATGAAACCTAATTACATTCTCTATAAAATTATTTCTAATCGTATTTATTGAATTCCCAACTGCGTTCGTGATATTATTGAAATTATATGATGTTCGAAAAAATCATTTTTCCTCATTCTTTTTGAAAATATCTGCAATATTTGTCTTTATGTAGCTTATTTTGATATTTGATCAGTTTTGGAGCAGCTGCAGATCTGTTAACAAGAATTAAACGACAGTTGATTGTAAGCGACAGTCAAGAAAATTAAAAGAATAGAAATATACAGAACATACCAGTTTTATACAGTTACACAGAAACATGTCACTTTCTGGATAACATGTTAACTGCTGTAACTAAAATACAGTAGCAGCCTGAGACTTTATCCTCCATTTCAAATTAATATGATTGGTGGATGTTTGGGGTATTTAAAAATAACGTCTATAAGGAAAAAAATGATCAAATCTGTTTGTAATGTTCAAATGTTTGAACCTATTGGACCTGACCGCTATGGTCATTAGTCCCTAGACCTACAAACTACTTAAACTAACTTACACTAAGGACAACACACACGCCGGCCGCGGTGGCCGAGCGTTCTGCGGCGCGCCAGTCACAGTCTGCACGGCCACTACGGTCGGGGGTCCAATCCCCGCTTGGGCATGGATATTTGTGCCGTCCTTAGTATTAGCTAGTTCATAAGTAGTTTGTAAGTTTAGGGACTGATGACCCCGTAGTTAAGTCCCATAAGCTCTACAAACATTTGAACATTTGACAACACACACACACACACACACACACACACACACACACACACACACACACACCTATGCTCAAGGGAGGACTCGACCCTCCGGCGGGAGCGACCGCCCAGTCCGTAACATGATGCTTCAGACCACGTCGCTACTCCTGAGCGGCGAAATTATTTGTAAAGTCAACGTAGAAAATTTATGCGTATAACTGAAATAATTAACTTAAAAAATTTACAAATAAATAGAAGTACGGACCAATACCAGTTAAATTTTTCTTTTAAATTAAAAAAAATTCTTAATAAATTTTAATATTTAGCAAACATTTAGCTTCATTTTCAATGGAAAAATTTAATCTTGTTTTGGGAAGCAGTTGTATTTATTTTTAGTTACGGCAATGAACATCTTGTTTAGGAAGTGACAGGTTACTTTGTTACTGTATAAAATTGGTATTTCTTATATTTTTATTCCTTTAACTTTGGCAGTAGCTTACAACAATTGTCATTTATTTCTTGTTAACAGATCTGAATATGGGTAGCTGGTTCAAAACCGGTCATATATAAAATAAAAGCTATCTAAAGATTGAGATTGCAGAGTTTCATTCAAAACAGAATCGCAGAAGCTTGCGTAAGACTCATATGTATGGTTTTGGTAAACTCACTCTTTTTGTGAAACATTTGTTTACAGTCGTTTCTAGGCACGTAAAAGGTTTCGTGGATCCATTCTCGCTTTTTCAGTGGAACTACTGAAAATTTGAAGAATTATATTAAATATGGACTTTCTGCATTACCCCTAACCTTCCTGAACGTAAGTGAAATAAGGAAGTGCAGAATGTCAGCACTGTACACAGAAAATTGACGAGGACGTTGATATTATTACCTTTGAATTTGTTGTTGATCGAATTATGGGTGATTCCTAGTCGATAAACTCGTTTTGCAAAAAGACAATTATATCAACTATTTGTGTGCGATACGTTGTATTTCTGAAGACCCATTCTCATGGTAGAGGCTATACAATGGCTTTTGGTGGCTTCACTAACGCATCAGGGAACATAGGAGATGTGTGAACATCAGTATGCGTTAAAGTGAAGTTAAACGCAAACAGGAGTATTTGCTTTCCAGTTTCCCTAATAAGGAACAGCGGATAAAACTTCTGATGCAGCTGCTGAGCAATGAAATAAATACGCTAAAACTACATGTGATACTGACATTGTTAGCGTGAAGGTGTAAAGTGTAAGATCTATATATAATATGTGGATTGGGATAAACTACTGGCCGGGAACGCTAAATGTAAAGTGGGGATGTGAATTAAATTGTAATGATAGAGAGGTGCGGTTGACCCTGAATTAATAACTGTGAAATAAAATTAATTATTGATATTAAAATTATTTGATTGATTTAATGTGACCCTGATTCAGTCCTAATTGACAATCTCCGTTCCACTTCCTGCAAGCGGCATAAATTATTAATAATTTATCTCCACAAAAAATCTAATGAGCTAACTGGGATCTAACAGCTATTACTGTTAGAAAACCATCCTTCCTTTTTAACAATAAGTTTATTATCACCGGTAAGTATTTCTGACTCAAAAACTAACAATGAAAAACAAATACAAAACACAAACTAGATTGAACATCCAAATTCACAATTACCATCAGATAAGAAAGAATAATCTAACAGATTAAGACGTAACACTGATCACTATGAAACTTGAATTTAACACCGACTGACAAGTCAAAAACCCCTATTATGAATTAATACAATATTCATAACGGAATAGCCGGCCGCGGTGGCCGAGGGGAGTGCGGCGCGCCAATCACGGTCTGCACGCCACTACGGTCGGGGGTTCGAATCTCCCCTCGGGCATGGATATTTGTGGCGTCCTTAGTGTTAGCTAGTTCATAAGTAGTTTGTAAGTTTAGAGACTGATGACCCTGTAGTTAAGTCCCATAAGCTGTTCAAACAATGGAATTGAAAGTAACGGAATTATTGAACCGGAATATCATTGCAGTGTTGATTTTCCTAACAACACACTCCCAGTATTATGCAGAACTGATGCAACGGCTATTTGTTGCTGGCGAGCGCTTTGCCATGCATTACCAAACTGACGACTTGCGTGAGGAGCCGCTGCGCTGCAGTGGCGTGGGCCCTGGCCGGCCGTCAGCTAAAAATTTCCGCGACCACGAAATTGAAACACGCTCCGTTACTCGAAAGCTGTACTCCCTCCTATCAGCCTCTGCGTGCTCGGCAGTACACAGTGCCTACGATCTCTAGCAGTTCTGCCACGTCAGAGCTACTTCAGTTAGCGTAGACAAGTACGCACAAGTACTGAAGGCCTAGATGACTCCAGCAGTTGAGTATATCGTAACTGGTGCCTCGGTGCACTAATATTGGCTGGGCCTGATCCAAACCGAAAACAAGGATTTTCAGCTCTCCGAGTGTACCCTGAAATTTATACAGGTTCTCCCGTCCAAGTATCGGCCCAATAAGCAAAATCTCCAAGTCCGTCCACTGGGAGAACAGAGCGCGAGTTGCCACGTCCGCACTCCAGCGGAGCGAAATACGAAGTCCGATACTCCGATACTGCGTCTGCCGCGCAAGACCCCGCAAGAACCCCGTTTGTCCGGAAACCAATAAAAATCGAGTTCTCAAACAAGGCCAGTAACATTTCACCAAACGAGTGGCCGATTTCGAAAAACTGACGCTTTGAACATCAGCCAATCAGAATAGACTACCCCTTCCCTACACACATTTTGGCGCTATTCTCCAAGAACGGTTCAAACCGTCACCGTAAAAGTGAATACCAAGCTTCTAGAAAAAACAGCCACAGACAACATTCTGGGCGCTTGTCTCAACGGAGGGGCCGGCTATCTTTTTCTAAAATCGGAATGAGCGGTTTTAAGAGCCCTGACAATACTCCTTCCTTCTACTCCTCAGTTTGGGCACAGAGTAACATATATTTGTCTGTGGTTTGGGACACTAGGCTAACACATTTACAAGCTGCCGCTCGGCCAGAGCACAGAGTAATATATTTGTCTGTGGCCAGAGGCACCTTGCTATCGCAGCCCCCACGGCGAGCGCCCGTTCGCAGGTAGAGAGGGCCGTAACGGCCGCCTTCACCGGAATTCCACTCTCCCCCGTCAAAACAAAGTCAGCTGTTTCTCACCTCTGCCGAAATCTTCCCTGCACTGCACTCCCGACAGCAATAGAAAAATGCGCCTACTGATCACTTTACGTCGACGATAAAAACAGTTAATAAAGTTGGGAGATGAAGAAGAAGGAAGCTTAGAGTGTAACGTCCGGTCGACAGCGTGGTCATTAGAGACGGAGCCAACGCTCAATGTTTTGGCCAAGGATGGGGAAGGAAATCGGCCGTGCCCTTTGAAAGGAACCAACCCGGCATTTGCCTGGAGTGATTTAGGGAAATCACGGAAAACCTAAATAAGGATGGCAGGAGGTGGATTTCTACCACCATCCTTCCGAATGCGAGTCGCCGGCCGCGGTGGCCGAGGGGACTGAGGCGCTTCAGTCATGGTCTGCCCGGCCACTACGGTCGGGGGTTCGAATCCCCCCTCGGGCATGGATATTTGTGCCGTCCTAGTTCGTAAGTAGTTCATAAGTAGTTTGTAAGTTTAGGGACTGATGACCCCGTAGTTAAGTCCCATAAGATTTACAAACATTTGAACATTTATTTTGAATGCGAGTCCAGTGCGTTACCACTGCGCCACCTCGCTCTGTAGTTGGGAGATGGGCTACCATCTCTCAAAGGCAGCTACCAATAAATAACAAAATTCATCGGCTGCTGCTATTGGAAAAGTCGTCGACTTGGTTGTTAACTTGGTAGCTTGAACCCCAACTTATTGCGTCACCCTTTTGCCTAAAACCTGGAAGAACAAAATCCAGTATAAGTGTATATTCGTCAAACAGTTACAGCAGGATTTCAAAATGAAGAACAATGCCCATTTTTTATTATTATACGCGTTCACAGGCTTTGACACAACATGACCATAACTAGAACGAAATAACTGGAAGTAAACTGTTATCTCTCAAACCAGTATTAATACTTTCTCTTACAATTTGCGCGTGTGTGAATTAACTACTCATCAAAGTGACATACAATAGGTATGGGAAGTGAAGTTGTACTTACAAAAATCTTAACTTCTGAATTTGGAGCAGAGAAACTGGGAACTAAAATTAAAATCTCTGTATTAGGAACAGCGGATACTGTATAAATGTGAAGGAAATCATCGGAATTAGAATAATGAAAAGAAACGGGACCTTTCATTTTTAAATCTTGCTTTGAAGATCTTTAGAATCGAAAAAGATAACGAATTTTTCATCAGTCAACAGCTGAAAGAGGCACCAAGGTTTATACAATGAATCAAACGTTATTTGAGTAAGAGAACTTCTGAGCAAGCACAGGCAGGCTTTTACAGACGAGAGTGAAACGAATATGAAATTCAAAAATACAAAAAGTGATAATTGTACGCATATATCCGTGCATACATCTGCGATTTCACTTGCTAGGAAACAAGTAGCAATAAGCTGTTCATGAAACGCGTTGCGAATTCCTTTTTAGTTAAAGCATAAATTTCTGTCACAACAGCATAAAAAAGTCCGCTTTTAGAGGAGCCTGTGTTTTGAATGAAAACATTTTGGAAAACGATCTGCTGTATTTGATTTGCAGACATAAAATGTATGAGAGAATTGATAGTTTTTGAATTAACTTATATGTCTCTTCTCCAAAAACGCCCTTGAGTTCTAACTTTCCGTGTTACAAGGCAATTCATCACGCAAAGTGGATGGCGAAAACCATCTGTCTATTGAAAAAGTTTTATGCTGAATTTCAATTTCGACGACAAAAAATTGTATGTATGTCAATGTATGATTCTGTGTCGCTTCAGAAGAAAAAGGACCTATTGGGATTTCAGAACTCTTTCAAACTTGAAAAAATTGCACATGTCTCCTGTCCCCTGTTCTATTGCCCTAATTTACTGAATCGAAAATGAAACAGTCACTACAATGAACAGTGAAGCAGAAGCAACAGACGACATTATATAAGGATTCAAGTAAGAATCGATGAAATTACAAAAGTTACGACTATAGAAGTGAACAAATCCTTTGTAATAATGTAAGGGTATCTTTAAACAGATTTGGTTCGGGTGATAAATTTCTTAAGACAGTTTCGTCAGAGTCGCATGAAAATGAAAATTTCATCAACGCTCTGCACCCAGCTCCTATACTAAAGGTTATAAATTACCGTGTGGTGACAGGTGTCAAAGTCATTAAGCACTGTACCAGTCGCGCGCATTAATTTATCACTCGGTGCGGTGGCTTGTGGGAGCGATAGCCAACGGAAAATACCTTCACCGGAGCTCCCGGCAGATAAATAATTTACAAAATAACAATGGACGGAAGCTGTCTATACTCCTGGTCGTGACCTTGTATCCCTGTATGTTTTCGGCGTAAGAAAGTGGTTTGTCGAAGAATAAATACGCTTAAAAATAAAAAGTGAATTTTTGTCGTCAAATGTACCTCATACGCTTAGTAAATTTGCAGGTTTATAGGTTTCAGTTTTAAAGTTAATGCTAAAATATTGCGTTAATAAGCGCGTTCATAAGCTACTTCTGATCTAATATTTTATAAAAAGTACATCATGCTATTTTGCGGTCTTTCAAGCAAAGAGGCACCTTTTATTCTTTTCCTACTGAGGCAAAAGCCCGTACTACTTTTTTTTGTTTTTGTTTTTCTTTGTGCAAAGAAGGCAAAATTGGGGATAGTACAGAGAAACAATAACACTTAAAATAGTGGGTTCATAAGTGTCATTGTTTATTTTTGAAGACATTTAGGGACTGATGACCCCGCAGTTAAGTTCCTTAAGCTTTACAAACATTTGAGCATTTGAACGTTATTTTTGAAGAAAAGTGAAAATGACAATAATTATGGTCGACACTTTGCTACAATTGTAAAAAGGATTAATAGCTATCGTAAGAACTAGTCGGAGGCAAATGAAAGCCGGCCGCGGTTGCCGAGGGGACTGAGGCGCTCCAGTCACGGTCAAATGTTCAAATGTTTGTATAGTCTATGGGACTTAACTACGGGGTCATCAGTCCCTAAACTTACAAACTACTTATGAACTACTTACGAACTACTTACGAACTAGGACGGCACAAATATCCATGCCCGAGGGGGGATTCGAACCCCCGACCGTAGTGGCCGTGCAGACCGTGACTGGAGCGCCTTAGTCTTCTCGGCCACCAGTCACGGTCTGCACGGCCACTACGGTAAGGGGTTCGAATCCCCCTCGGGCATGGATATTTGTGCCGTCCTTAGTGTTAGCTAGTTTGTAAGTTTAGGGACTGATGTCCCCGTAGTTAAGTCCCATAAGCTATACAAACATTTGAACATTTTGACAAATGAAAAAACTACGATTTACAGGAGAACCAAACCTTGTTTTATGTCACAAAACGATTAAGCTATGAGCAGATTTATCGCATGGTTGCTTAATAAAATACTTGTATTACATACAACATGATTTTTATATTCACCCTGTAATTATATATATATATATATATATATATATATATATATATATATATATATATATATATATATATATATATATATAAAAAACTGGAGTGAGGAACGAGACAGACCGAAATGAACGGTGAACTGTCGTTCCGGGAACGAAGCCCAGCTGCGTTCGCTCTTGGAACGAGGAACCGCACAGCGCTACTGCTTCGGAAAGATGACCGACAATTGACTGCAAGACGTTCCTCTGTCTCCTTATCTTCATTTTGGTGAATCCTACTGTTGAACCCGTTCGTTCACGACCGAAAAACCTCTAAGTCCTCTAATACCTTGCCTCCTGTTCAAATGTTTGTATAGCTTATGGGACCTAACTACGGGGTCATCAGTCCATAAACTTACAAACTACTTACGAACTAATACTGAGTACGGCACAATTATCCATGCCCGAGGGGGGATTCGAACCCCCGACCATAGTGACCGTGCAGACCGTGACTGGAGCGCCTCAGTCCCCTCGGCCACCGCGGCCTTCCCTTGTCTCCTACAGCCAGCATTAGTAAAGTACCAGATACGCTTTATTTAAACTTTCGCATGTTCGTGACGTAATAAAGCATCAACATAAAAGCTTCCAACCCTCAGTCCTAGCTGAGGTACTCATTCGTTATACGAGAAAGATTCGAACAGCGTAGTGAGAGGCTTAAGGCGGGTTCACACGAAACGATCTGTCTGCGAAAATATCTGTGCAAATGTCTGCGCACACCAATCGTTGCGTGTGGACGGGTATTCAGATCGCTGCAAATTCTCCCGCCCGCCATCTGCTGTCGGTTTATAAAAACACTTCAGCAGTTCAGACCACAGTCACGCTGGCAAGAGAATACACTCTTTTTCAAAGTATATAAATTTTTATCAGCGATAGAGGAAATTCTGTTATGGTGCCTGTTTGCAACGTGTGTTGCAAAAACAATGCAAACAAAACGCTAGAAACGGAAAATCCAGTCGACATAATCTAGGCAGTAGCTATCAAAATACCATAGACTTGTTCTGTAAACTTCGTATCCTTTTACTCCAGATCGAAGAGATTTTGAAGCTTTCGAAAATTCTTTAGGATGCACAGTTCATAAGGAATTTTATTTATTTATTACTAGCTTAAACCCGCGGCTCCGCTCGCGTGTTGGTTGATTATGATAGATAATACGCGAGACGTCAAATTGGTTTTTTTAAAGAGATTTATTAAAAGAAATTTCTTTTTTACTGCTTTATTTATTTATTCTTATATTTCCTTATTCGTATGCTTATCCTTACAGAGAAAGAGCTGAAGTCATTGTAGCACGCATAGTCTGTGGCATCACGTTTCGTTGTATGTAACCTCCTTGCTATAGAGTCGCAAACGTCATCGCTGGCCTTCAGTCCGAATTTTTAAATTTGACGATTTTCAACCACCATATCTTCCACCCCCTTATAGCTACCGGCATCGATCTGCTATGTTGTACAACGGGAGACTTCCGACAACAATTACACACAGACCATTCGTTTGCGTTCTGTAGGTTTCGCTGCAGAGCGAAATATAAACACACACACACACACACACACACACACACACACACACACACATGTAGAATTTTATATACACCGATAACTTTCCATCCCATTATACTCCACCCTTTTATCATTATAAACCCTCAAGCAACATTGCAACCAATAAAACCATTTTCAAAGAGTAAATATAATTTCCAAAGAGTAATTATTGTTCCGCATTTCGCGTTATATTCTTCAAATTACTAAATATCCATCAGATCGCTATAAAACCATGCCTAAAAGCTTCCTCAGGTATAAATTAGTAACTATATAAATATTTAACTCTCTGCGTCTTGTCGTTCGGACGTGATAAACGTACACCCAACGGACATTCACACTAATATATATGGATAAATAGCTATCCGATTGCCATAAAACCGTGCCTAAAGCCTTCCCCGGGTAGACATTAGTAACTGTACAAATTTTTAGCTCTTTACGGCCTGTGGTTCAGACGCGATAAACGTACACCGAACAGACATTCACATTTATAGATATAGATTTTAATAACAGATTACCTGTTAGCAGCAGCAGACTCAAACAATCACAATTTCTCTTTGCGAGAATTGTACGCAGCTGCTTGATTTGTCTTTATTACCACATTCTTTACTTTTATCTTGCAATAAACAAGTACGGCTTCCATAAATATCAACGAATTCCCCAGATCATTGACGTATGTCAGCCATTCTCGTTCATTTGTGCACACACATGTCGAAAATCGGCTACACTGCCTCAAATTTACAGCGATCTCCTGTCCACACGTTACAACTTGTCTGCGCAGATGTGATTTGAACCCACAGATATGAGCAATTTCGCTCAAACCTCCAACTCCAACTTCCAGGTTTGCGTACATCTTGTATCTGCGAAAATCTGCTGTCCACTCGAGACGATGTGCTAGGCGTGCGCAGACAGATGGTTGCGCGTGGACCGGCGCGGCGTTTAGATAAAAGCGACGGCAGTTGAGTTGGCACGGGCGCCGGCCTGCGGCGAAGGCGAGTGGCAGGCGCGTGGCCGCGGCCTTGACAGTATTGCGGACCGATTATCTGCAGTAAACGCCGGCCTTTTCCTGTGCAGCGGACATCTTGTGACTGGACGCGTTCTGGAAGGTGTCATATCCGTGTTGTACGCTATCTGGCTCGTCGTGTAGAACTGTTTTATCACTGCGTGATTGTTGGACAGTTTACTTATAAGTTGCGTCTAACAGGGAAAGTACGTGGGCTCGAACAAACACATATACACCAAAATCGTATGAGACATAATGTAAAGATCCCTTATTGCACTAGTGACACTCTCGCATCTGCAAAACTCTGCAGTCGTCCGTTAGAGGCCTCTGCGTGTGCCTTGCCGCATTGCACTTTGACCTGTCGGTTCGCCAGTAGGGACGGTGCAGTGTGCCTCCGAAGTTGCGTTTTGTGACGTTATTTCTGTGGTGAAGCGTCAGATGGGGTGGCGATTGGTAATAAGTCCTGCTATTGTATTACTAATGGATGAGCTACGAAGAACCCTTCTTTGTGAAGATGGTATTAGTGTAGAAGATGAATCATTCGCATGCTGTCTCGTATCTGTTATGGTACAGAAATATGAGCATAAGTTAGATACTATTGTTACAAACTCATAATAATGATAATACGGATGATAATGACGAACAGCTCATAGCAAGCGGTAGTGCTACGGTAAGTGCGGAAAGAGGCGATGGAAGCAGTGATAGTGAATACCAATAGTCTTCCGAGAAGAAGGTTAAAGTTGCAACTATCATCACGGCTTTTGATGACAATACGCTAGAGAACATGTACGATGATTATTACATAAGTTATAATTAAGATATGTGCATTACGTATGGCGTCTATAATTACATCTACAGTGCTATCTAGACCATCATTGCAGAGTTTTGCATAAAAACGACACCCATCAGCACATTGAGGTGTACGCAGAGATCCCGTAAGCAAACATTCATACAGATATGTTTGTTCGAGCCCATGTACTTTCCTTGTAAGTTATCTTTCGTGTAACACAACCTCAGTGGAATAAAAAGAAAGACAGGGTATAATTTAGGGAAGCGGCTAATATCTTTCCATAATATGCGGCAAATAGTTGGAAATCAGAGCTTCAAAATACACGGCGAGCTGACCACCTGTTTCCCACTGTAATCACTGCCGAAAACCCACAGCCGCGATGCAAGGCCTTAGTAGGAAGAAAGTCCGTTTCCAAAGCTAGTAGATAATTGGACAACGTACCTATCTGCCATGCGAAGGACCCGGGTTATTTCCTGGTACGACCAGGAAGGAGGATTAGGGTTTAATGCGGTCTAACTTCCCATCGACAGCGTGGTAATTAGAGACGGAGTACACGCTTGCACTGTATTTTGCTATGAATGTGGAAGGAAATCGGACGTGCCATTTGAAAAAGAATCGCCCCGGCGTTTCCCAGGAGTGATGTAGGGCAATCACGGAAAACCTATTCAGAATGCCCGGAGGCGGGTTTGAATCACCGTCCTACGGAGAGTCCAGTGTGTTACCACTGCGCCATCCCGCTTGATGGTACTGCAACAGTATTTTCTTTGGTGGGAGGTATGAAAAGGGGTGCCAACTGAGGAACCATTTGAATAAGAAGTGTGCTGATCCCATGCCCTTATGGCAGAGGATGAGAAGGTAGCCGATTAGCCGAATATAGCCAGTACACGGAGCCCTGCTTTCCTTTACTATGAAGTAAGTTTAGGGCTTAAGGTGTTGTCAACACAGAGCACAGACTCTACATCCGGGGTTTGGAACACTTGCGCGGAGTGACACTTGCGCGGAACCCGGGTCCCTTGGGGCGGCTAATGGCTTTTCCTGGGTACAGGCACACCAAGAAGTCTCGCACTGCTGTTGTCAAGTTTCCACACTGTCAACATAACACGAAACTTTGCAAGCTGAAGAGCAATATAGTAGCTTGTTCTAACTACATATTAATCCGTTGAGTGTTCCTCCTGTAAACAAAAAATTATTTTAATAGTGATAATGTTTGGAGAGTTAGTCTCTGCTACTACAAGACTATGACTTTCCACAGTCATACCTCCTAAAAGCATATTATTCAGAACACTAAGCATATCAAGACACCTGTGCAAGCAATAAATATATTAGACATCCTGCACAGATACGTTGATGTAATTGACCGCTATGTAGTTAACCCCACTATCACGCAACTTCCATCTCTTTAAAAATAGCTAATATGCTTTTTAATAGGAGATGCAACCTTAAACCTTCAATTAAAAAACGTTAATAAGTCAAAGAGTATTTTACATACTTAAAGCGTTTATTCGTAGACCCCAAAACGATTTGGCTGTATTCGAATTACATATACATCTAAGAAATATATGAAATACGGAATGTGTAAGGAAATATCACACACCGAAAAATGCTAAAGATAAATTCTATTTTCCATCACCGTCATTTAGAACCATTTTTACTCCGAACTTGGCATAAACCAACAGGGAGAAACAAGTTGCAAGTCTTCCAGGAAAAATGAAGCGAAATTGGCAGCCAATAGTTGGTTATAAATTACATTGCCTGTTAACTGTATAAATATAAATTACGGAATACGCGGAACTACTGTTCAGTACAGTCAAAAAGGTCTAAGGTAATAGGCAGTGGTTTACAATCAGATATCCGTATCACTCTCCTCCTCAAGAAGTCTGTGTGAAGATTTATATTCAGAACATTCAAGAAAAAAGTGTTGAAACTATAAGAAGCAGCTCATTTACTCAGGAAGGGAAAACGTTCTGGTGGCCGTAAATTTGAATGGCTGTATCTCTTGTAGTAACATTTAATTTTTGATAAAATGTTAAAATCCAATATACCAGAATTTTGTTTTTCTAAACTCAGTGCCAACTTTTTTTTGTCGAAATTTTTGCAGGAAGTAGTCTTGACGTGATTTCATACTTCTATGCATTAATTTGTGTCACAAATTGCGCGGCCGGTCCGGTCGGAGGTTCGAGTCCTTCCTCGGACATAGGTATGTTTGTTTGTACTTTGCCTAAGTTATTTTAAGTAAGATTAAGTAGTGTGTAAGTCTAGCGACCAATGATGTAAGTAGTTTGGCCGCATAAGACTACACATATACACGTAATTTATTTATTTCATAACCACATTTAAGTACTAATAATTAAAGAAACTTAAAAGAGAAATTCGAAGTAAACACTGAAAACAAATGATTGATATTTCTCATAAGATGAATGCACACAACCGTTGACTTATGTCTTGTGAATGTACCTACAAATTCTGCCATATGAAAATTGTAGTGTGAGTCCCAAATATGTTTTTTCTGTAATAACATTAAAAACATATTAAAAATTCAGAACTCGAAAATCAGTGACGTTTTGGACTTGAAGCGTTTTGTTTTGCTACATCTTTACATAGTAGACACGATTTTAAAATTTGGTTGCTATCGCCAAAGTAGACGAAACGTTAAATTTTTTTGGTGTAATCTTCGCCGTGTAGACTGTATGTTGTAGAAGTCTACGTCGAACCTAATCATACCTCTGAGGAGAGAACGTTGTTTGCACTTCTCCTGCGTTTCCAGTCGGCTGTGCTGTGCTACGTAACGACATCGTACCGTTCCACTTTACCGAGAGCTATATATGTGTTGGTGTGATGTCTGTTCTTTCGAAATAAGACATCACACCAATATATGTATCATTTAGACGCAAAGATTCTGGGTTCTGTTTTCATCGCTAACGCGATTAACAACGTTAGACATCGTGTGTAAACAAAATGTTCAAATGTTTGTATAGTCTATGGGACTTAACTACGGGGTCATCAGTCCCTAAACTTACAAACTACTTACGAACTAGGACGGCACAAATATCCATGCCCGAGGGAGGATTCGAACCCCCGTCTGTAGTGGCCGTGCAGACCGTGACTGGAGCGCCTTAGTCTCCTCGACCACCGCGGCCGGCGTGTGTAAACACTTAATGGTTATGAGTGCCACTGAAAAAATGCATAACTAACACCTGTTGTTTGAGACTTGAAGATGACCTGAAATTAGCCGAAATCGATATCTCATAATAAACATAAGGTGTAGCTGTCTATATTTCATAATGCTATTCCTAACATATTTAAAAGCTGCTCAAAACCACCTACAAAAAACCTTTATAATGAGATTGTATATAATTCCACGATCAAATTGTGTTTTAGTTATTTGTAGTAATACACCCAAAGATCTGCCCTTGCTTTTAGTGCCTTCATCAGCTGTTTATTTTTAGAGGTATTACTAGGGACAGGAAAAATTCGCATTTGCGATAAATGCGAATATAGATGCGAATTCGACTCAAAATTCAGTAAATCCGAAATTGTAGTTAGCAACGGTTGCGCTCAAAACCAATTTCATCACATTCCTCTTCACATGGTGCTGTATTGTAAATCGAGTGATATTTGTATGACGTGTTATCTCCCTGTTGAATGAGGCTGTGATATCTCCAGGCCGTTACTACTGCTCCACCTCGCTCGGTGGGCCTTTCCCTGAATACGGCACAGATAGCGGCTGGAGGGCGAGGAGTAGGGGTGGTGTATCCCTACTTCTGGAACACCCTGTTCACTACCTGCAGCGTCCGGGTCTCCGCGCAAGTGTCTACACATTCCCTTTCCGCGCAAGTGTCACTCCCCGCAAGTGTCACAAACTCCTACATCCGCAGGGTGTTTGCGCAAGGGCGTGCAAAAATTAACGGGACATACAGGATGATCCAATGAACAATTTGAGGTAGGGCCCCTGGAGTCGGAGAAGCCACCTTACGGAGATAATAGAAATCCAGTCACACTGGGACAACCATAACCCTCGATACAAGCAAGTCATCCGCCAATAAGGTTCTGCCACACCATGACAAATATCCCAGGTGTGTTTCGAATCATAGAACCAGCAACTACAATTCTAGCAACTAATTCCATACCCGTATTCATTGCGGTATTACACACAAGTGACTTTAGATATCCCCATAGGAATTAATCAAGAGGATTGAGATAAGCTGACCTCGTGGAACATGGAACAGGACCACCAACAGAGCGACAAGGAAATACAACATTGAGATGTTACTTTACATTTTTTTAATGTTTGTAAATCTAAGAGACCGAACTACGGTGGTCATTAGTCCCTTAGCTAACAAACTACTTACAGTAATTAAAAAGTAACTTATGCTAAGGACAACACAAACACCCATGCCCGAAGGAGGACTCTAATCCCTGACGGCGAAGCGGCTCGTGCACCGCAGCTGGGCGCCTTGGAGCGCACGGCCATTCTGCCGCGGCGCTGAGATTATTGCGGCACCTCTCCGCTGTATTGCTCTGTACCTCTCTGAATAGCAGTCAATAATGAACGGCTCTGTCGTTAATTCATAGCACATTCTGTCATGGGATTATGTAAATACGATACAACAGAGCCACTTGAGGAATAAGTAAAGTAAACAATACCTGAAGGGAACTTTCACTCTGCAGCGGAGTGTGCCCTGATACGAAACTTCCTGGCACATTAAATTGTGTGCCGGAACCGGGACTCGAACCTGGGACCTTTGCCTTTCGCGGGTAAGCGTTCTACCGGCTGAGCTATCCCGACACGACTCACGTTCCGTCCTCACAACTTTACTTCAGCCATTACCTCGCCTCCTACTTTCCAAACTTCACAGAAGTTCTCCTGCGAACCTTGCAGGACTAGCACTCCTGGAAGAAAGGATATGGTGGAGACATGGCTTAGCCACAGCGTAAGGGATGTTCGCAGAATGAAACTTTCACTCTGCAGCGGAGTGTGCCCTAATATGAAACTTACTGGCAGGCTAAAATTGTGTGCCGGAACCGGAACTCGAAACTGGGACCTTTGCAGGATAACTTCTGTGAAGTTTAGAAAGTAGGAGGTACTGGCAGAAGTAAAGTTGTGAGGACGGATCGTGAGTCGTGTCGGGATAGCTCAGTCGGTGCCGGGCGCCGTGGCTCAGCGCGCCCGGTCAGGGGCTAAACGCCCTCTGTAGTAACAATGCAGAGCCGGATATCTATCGAACAACCAAGAACGAACAGAAACAACAACCGCAAACCATAGATCTACCTGAACAGAAGGGAAAAAAGAGAGAGAGAAAAAAAATGGTCGGTAGAGCGCATGACTTCCTAGTAATCAGGCTTGTCCTCCCTGTTTCCTTGCAGGAAATAAAGAATGTACATGTAACGTGTACGAATGTTAGTTGTTGTTATAAACCTATTGGACCAAACTGCTATGGTCATCAGTCCCTAGATTTACAAACTACTTAACCCTTTAATGCATGATATTTGTTTGAAGCTGTAAAAACTATCACGATTAATATTTAATGCGTATATACTGAGAAACATATTTAAAAAAATCCTTAAAATTATTAATCACTACTGGCAACAAAAAGTTCATAGCTGGTCAGATATGTAAGTGCTTCCATGATGTTCCCGGTGCAGTAAATGTCACCATTATGCCTGTCATCTTTCCAGAAAGTAACTCATAATGCAACAGTAGTAGGTGATTGACTACTTTTACATGGCAAAGAGAACTAAAAGATAAATAAATAAACACGCACATTTTCACATTTTAGGAGTAACTCAATGCAGCTAACTGTCGAAATGATTCAGTAGCACTCTGCAATTTATAAGTTCTAGGACGAGTTACTAGCATATGTCACACTATGTATACAAGCAGGTGGCAAAATGTTGATCGGTGTGAGAGATAATGGAAAAAAATAAGGTATGTAGCTGAGCAGCAACACTGCATTGTGAAACTTTACGACGCTTCTCGCCGGGCTCCAATGCTTACGTTGGCAACAGATAAACAATGAAGTGTAGAATTGCGTTAGTATGTTTCACGAGCTACAAAGTGTTATTGCTGCTCGTTTCACTCGCAGCAAAATTATTACTGTACCTGCGCTATGGTTGACAGGTTCTTGTATGTACCCTTGTCAGTTCAGAAAAAAAAATCGTTTTAATTGAAGTGGACAAGACAAAACATTTATTGGTCATCTGAGTTGCCGCCATTAACCATTGGAGCCAACATAACCACTGGAGGCGGCGAAAAGAGTCGTACAATTTAACCACACTGCATTAAAGGGTTAAACCGCGCGGCCGCATGCCAGCTGTAAATTAGCTAAGAAACAGGAATGCGAGACAATGCCGGAGAGAATTTTACTGCCATATCTCCTTAAACCGGCTCGTCCTACCTCACGTTCCCTACCTCAAATTGTTCCGTGGAGCATTCTCTACGACCTGTTAAATTGTTGTACGCTCTTACGGAAAACACCCTGTATATATGACTCGGCTAGTCACCCCGAAGGAGTGTATTGGTAGGTACTTCTGATCCCACTAGCAGCTCCATCTTTTTCTCTTCCAGTTGTGTAAAGTCGATCTCGTACCGTTTGAAATGGCTCGAGTCCCGTCACAAATATTTTATCAATACTCGGCAATATCGTAGCGTGTAAACCAGAATACCGTGCAGATCTGTATAGATTGTCTTTCGGATATCAAGGAACAAGACATAAACGTGGGTGTTCTGGATGCCATGGACGCAAAGGGTGAGCTACGTTCCTCAACAACTTCCTTTAAGGAATCAATCCTCATTTTCAAATAAGAGTTTTTCGTGCTCCAAAAAATAATAATCCGTGACTGTAAAACATACCCGCTGATTCTAAAACACGCTGGCTTCAGAGATACAGTCCTATAATTACAAGGTGCACCTGAAACGTGCGGTGAATGCTCTCAGGAAATATATGAAACAAGAGTTACAAACAAAATACGTTTACTTGCCTTCAAAGTAATCGCTATTTGTTAGAGTACACTTCTGACATCGGTCGTAAGGCTGTTGGAAACTGTCAGCAAACGATTCTTGTGGAATCAAAAATGTTTAAATATTTGTAGAGCTTATGGGACTTAACTATGGGGTCATCAGTCCCTAAACTTACAAACTACTTATGAACTAGCTTATACTAAAGACGGCACAAGCATCCATGCCCGAGGGGGGATCGAACCCCCGACCGCAGCGGCCGTGCAGACCGTGACTGGCACGCAGCAGGCCGATCGGCCACCACGGCCGGCGCTTGTGGAATCGCTCGAAGCACTGAGGTTACGCGTTGTTGGATCTCCGCAACTGTCGCGAAGCATTACACTGCTAATTTAAGGTGTGGAAAGAGAAAGAAGTCTACCAGCGCCATATCTGGAAGATAAGGAGGGTATGAAAGTACTGTGACCTTGCGTTTAGCGAGGATCACAGTGTGCGGACGGGCATTTTCGTGCAGGAAACCCCACTGTCCACTCCGGTACACACATTTTTCTCGCTGTTTCAACACCCTAAACTTCCAATAACATCCCGTGGGTCTCCGTCGCATTTTACCTAATTTGAAACAAAACTTGATGTTAACGCGTTGCTGCATTTTGCACTCCATGTTGTAATGACACGAGTTCTCACACTGACTCCGTTAGTTGGGTCGCAGCGCTTTGCACGATAGAGGGCGCTTATTGACATGTCCCTCAATGTGTATGCGCGGTCACCTCATCCTCGCCAGCGAGGTTTGTAAAATATTGGGACTATTCACCCAACTTTTAAGACGCTCCTTGTATATACATCTAACCGAAAACATGTCCTCAAAACAGAAAAGATTTGAAACTTTTTTCCCAATCTCTTGGTACCCTTAACTTCTTCATTTAAATTCACCATACCGCTACTGGAAGGGCAACACTTGTTTGACACAGACTGGACGGGAAGTTAAAAAGCTTGTCGAGTACTTTGGTAATATCCACCAAAACAAGAAAAAATGTCTTGTAAACATGGCCGCCGCGCGGGAGGAGCCGAGCGGTCTGGAGCGCCACGTTACGGATCGTGAGGCCTCCCGCGTCGGGGGTTCGAATCCTCCCTCGGGCATGGATGTGTGTGTTGTCCTTAGGTTAGTTTAACTTAGTTTAAGTAGTTTGTAAGACTAGGGACTGATGACCAACGTAGTTTGGTCCTATAGGATTACAAACATTTGATTTGAAACTTGGCCTCTAAAATGCCCGCGTTAAACACAGTAAGCACTTTATCATTTTAACAACTGTAAACACTTCTATTGAAGACTGGACATTTTCTTCTTCTTTTGGTCGAACTACACCCTACCATAATATGGAAAGCAAATAGCTTGCAGTAGAAGAGATGTGTTTTTCAGTATCGAAGATGAACAAGTACTTTACGGCATACATTTCGGGGCCCACGTGTACTTAACGTTTGTTTCTTATTTTGGTATGTACTGCCACCTCTCAAAGTTCTCGACAGTTTTTGACGCCCTATATTGAATCATCAGGTGACCAGTCACGTCCATTTTCCATTTGTCTGTTGGGAGATTTTAATTTATTTTATATTTCGCACTCATCAATCTCACAATAATAATAATTTCGTGTGGCTCATTGACCTGGTGCAAGTCTTTCAAATCAATGACACTTCGGCGACTTGGCGTGTCTCTAGCCTACCCCAGTTATCCAACTGGGGAAAGGGGACCTGCAGCTTGACGTGAAATCTGAACCACATGTCGTTTCTGGCCACTCCTCACATCTTTGAGAGGTGAAGGATGGGTTAAAACGCAGAGTGAAAAAATCCGTAGCCCGATCGTGTTTCGAACCCGCGATCCTTCGGTTTTCAGTCGAGTGCTTTACCCCAATACCAGTGGGCCCGACATAAGTATCACCACTGTGTGAGTTGTAATGGGGTGGAACTCATATGTCAAGCTCATTTCGAGTCAATGAGTGCAGTTGTGAAAATCCCCCGTTTCAGAAATGCCTAGTTTTCGAGCAATAAGGCTATTAGTCATGAACAAGTTTCAGTAACGAAAACATTTGTTTCGATGCTACACGATAAAAAATAAAATTGAGTTATTGTTTAAATTTTTTTTCGTTACATGCCCATTGCCTTATTTCTCGAATACTAGACATTTTCAAAAAGGGAGATGTTCACTAATGCATTCACTGAATTAAAAAGAACCTGACATATGAGTTTGACCCAAATACAACTAACACAGCTGAAACACCGTATGTGGCAGGGACTGATTCAAATGTTTGTAAAGCTTATGGGACTTAACTGCGGGGTCATCAGTCCCTAAACTTACAAACTACCTTATACTAAAGACAGCACAAACATCCATGCCCGAGGGGGGATTCGAATCTCCCGACGGGGAACGGCCTCGCGCATCGGAGCATAGCGCCTCAATGCTCTCGGCCGGTCTGCTCCGACGCAGGGACTGGCCGCGTGGTTCAAAAATGTTTTTATAGTCTATGGGACTTAACTACGGGGTCATCAGTCCCTAAACGTACAAACTACTTACGAACTAGGACGGCACAAATATCCATGCCCGATGGGGGATTCGAACCCCCGACCGTAGTGGCCGTGCAGACCGTGACTGGAGCGCCTTAGTCTCCTAGGCCACCGCGGCCGGCGGCCGCGTGGTCCTGGGCGTCATGGTACGGACTGGGCTGCCGTTCCCGTCGGAGGTGCGTGTCTTGTCTCGGGCATGGGTGTGTATGTTGTCCTTAGTGTAACTTAGTTTAAGTAGTTTGTAAATGTAGGGACTGATGACCATAGCAGTTTGGTCCAATGGGTTTACAAACATTTGAGCATTTAAAACACCGTGCGATGAGGGAGCTGTAGTAAGCTGTTCCGCAATGAAACAGCTTAAGAGGATCGAATGAACTATTTCGGCCATTTCCGTGACATCCTCCACAGCTATGTCAGTCATCGGACGAAAATATTAAGTTCAGAGTTTTCGTATGGACCTACAAAGTCAATTTGACTGGCTGTAACGTGGTCATCTTACAGACACATTTGCAGCACGGAGGAGGGTAACGGTGTGTCATCACTGCTGGAACTTTGGCCAGGGTGACGGTTCTACAGCGGCCAGAATGTGCGAGATACTGCGGTGAGGCAAAGTACTGTGGCCTCTGCTTCTGCGATACTGCGTGCTCACTGTTGACGTTACAGGCACATGCATCCTCCATAATACTCACCAGTCAACTGTGAGTCTATAGTATCTTTTGATCCTGGTTGTTACCGCATGCTGAATTACAGGCAAATGCCCCAGTCATTGGCTCTACGACACGCTTTTTGTCACTGAAACGGGAAGTCCGGGTCTGTTACATACCAGGGAGTCTAAAAAATGTTCAAACGTTTGTTAAGCTTAAGGGACTTAACTGCGGGGTCATCAGTCCCTAAACTTACAAACAACGTATGAACTACCTTATACTAAAGACGACACAAACATCCATGCCCGAGGGGGGATTCGCACCGCCGACCGTAGCGGCCGTGCAGACTGTGACTGGCTCGCCGCAGACCGCCCGGCCACTGCGGCCGGCTCAGAAAGCCTCAAGATGTGGTTCTCTAGCTCCTCGAATAAATTTTGAAAGAGACAGGGGAAAAACTGGTCATACAATCTGAGGCGCCGCGCGGGAGTAGCCGAGCAGTCTGGAGCGCCACGTTGCGGATCGCGAGGCCTCCCGCGTCGGATGTTCGAATCCTCCCTCGGGCATAGATGTGTGTGTTGTCCTTAGGTTAGTTTAACTTAGTTTAAGTAGTTTGTAAGCTACGGACTAATAATCACGCAGTTGAGTCCGAGCCGGCCGCAGTGGCCGAGCAGTCTGGGGCGCGCCAGTCACGGTCTGCACGGCCGCTACGGTCGGTGGTTCGAATCCTCCCTCGGTCATGGATGTTTGTGTCGTCTTTAGAATAAGGTAGTGCATAAGTAGTTTGTAAGTTTAGCGACTGATGATCCCGCAGTTAAGTCCCTTAACCTCAATAAACATTTGTACATTTAGTTGAGTCCGATAGATTTACAAACATTTGATTTGAACAATCTGAGGCTTATCGCTCTCTTTGACAGTGGTTTCGCCACGGTGGAGTAGCCGAGCGGTCTAAAGCGTCTCGCTGCGGAGCGCGCGGTTGCTCGCCGTGGAGGTTCGAGTCCTCCCTGGGGCATGGGTGTGTGTGTTTGTCCGTAGGTTAGTTTACCTAGGTTTAAGTAGTTTGTAAGCTACGGACTGATGACCATGCAGTTTGGTCCGATAGATTTACAAACATTAGAACCTTAGACAGTGGTTTCATTGTAACTCTTTTTTTCAATAGTTGACCAACTGAAGCCTCTGCGTATTATAGTAACATGGGTACGAAATTTAGTTGTACTGTTCTCCACGTTTTCTGATAGCCACCCCTTTAGCTGTGCAATTTAAAGCGACGCAGCCCGGGATGGAACGATTGGTCAGCCCCGGTTGGAATGCGCCCAGTGGACTAACGACGTGGATCGGTGTGCCGGCAGCATGGATGTAGTTTTTATGTGGTTTCACACCTACCAGCAGGTGAACACCTGGCTGGTACATGAGTCCCGCCTCAGACAAAGATTGGATAACATTTGTTCGCGCATTTCCACATTTACCACTATACCCGGGGCGATAAACAGTGCGGACAGGAAGAGGATTGAGGCTTTTGAAATATGGTGCTACAGAAGAATGCTGAAGATTAGGTGGGTGGATCGCGTAACTAATGAGGAGGTACTGAACAGAATTGGGGAGAAAAGGAATTTCTGGCATACCTTGACTAAAAGAAGGGATAGATTGGTAGGGCACATTCTTAGACATCAAGGGATTGTGAATTTAGCGTTGGAGGGAAGTGTGTGGGGTAAAAACCGCAGAGGAAGACCAAGAGATGGATACAGTAAGCAGATTCAGACAGATGTAGGTTGCCGTTCTTATGTGGAGATGAAGAGGCTTGCTCAGGATAGGGTATTGTGGAGAGCTGCATCAAACCAGTCTCCGGACTGAAGACCACAACAACAACAACCCGGGGCGAAGGCCGCAATGGGTTGGTGCCCGAATCCGTATTCTTCACACCGACCCTACGCAATCGATACCAAATAAAATAAAAAGAGAGAGAGAGAGAGAAAGAGAGAGAAAAAAAATAGATTCTTTGAGATTTTTCTGATAAGAAGCGGTCTTCCGCTTTAGCTTCTGAGACAGGGTGTTTGATTAAGCATCCGATTATCAGGTTCAACCCGTGTTTGATAATATAACGTTTCTTCTGGAGCAGGCAATCTATAAAACATCTTATTAATATTTGTAAATTAATTTATTTTAAATTACTTTCTGACAGAAAATAGGACAAGATACTGGTTGTGACATTTTATAGGAACAATTGCAGCTTTCGATTGCATTATACTTATGATTAAACAGAATGTAGATGGCTGTATGCAGACTGGAAATGCTTCCGTCCGCATTGCGAGTCGAGCTCATTGAGCAGTGCGGCAGCTCACGTGGTGGCTCAGCTGGTGAGTAATCTGGCGGCACGCGACGAGCTGACCGGGCTATTTCTGCCTCCCACGTAGGCGGGAGCCGACACCGCAGCTGACGAAACGTACAGGCAGCCGCGTACGTCGCCTCTGACGTCAGCTGCGGACACTTGCTGCTACCCAGTCACGCGAGTTCGCACTTCCGATGCAAACCTGCTCTCGCCGCTCTGCCACCGTCTTACGCAATGAATGGCACCCAGAGAAAGAGGAAAGATTTTCAATACGATCAGCAGAAACATGTTACACCAACCGCCGTAATCTAGAAGTAGTTGTTTGTTTGTTACGCTTATGGGACTTAACTGCGGGGTCATCAGTCCCTAAACTTACAAACTACTTATCAACTAACTTATACTAAATACAACAGAAACATTCAGCCCGAGGGAGGATTCGAATACCCGAAGGGGAACGGTTTCGCCGGCCGCGGTGGCCGAGGGGACTAAGGCGCTCCAGTCACGGTCTGCACGGCCACTACGGTCGGGGGTTCGAATCCCCCCTCGGGCATGGATATTTGTGCCGTCCTTAGTATTAGCTAGTTCATAAGTAGTTTGTAAGTTTAGGGACTGATGACCCCGTAGTTAAGTCCCATAGACTATACAAACATTTGAACATTTGGGAACGGTTTCGCGCATCGGAGCATAGCGCCTCAATGCGCTCCGCCAGTCCGCCGCGGCTAGGACTAGTTAACAGTCTCGCAAAGAAGGGTGTACTGGTTCGAGCCGCGGTGGAGTAGCCGAGCGGTCTAAGGCGCCTCGTTGCGGAGGTTCGAGTCCTCCCTGGGGCATGGGTGTGTGTGTTGTCCGTAGCTTAGTTTACCTTATTTTAAGTAATTTGTAAGCTACAGGCTGATGACCACGCAGTTTTGTCCGGTAGATTTACAAACGTTTTATCATTTTCTTACTGGTTCGAATCTCGCCTGGCATGGTAATACGTTTTAATACCAGAAGTCCTCCGAATATATTACAATGAAATTCAAACAATAATCTGCACTGCAACGTCATCTACCATAACATTTACGCAAATAAGAATGCCTCCGATTTCTTAGGTGAAAACCTTAAAACATTTTCCATACATCAAACTTTATTATTCATATTTAGATATTTATCCCTCAAAATAGTCACTCTGGCAGCGAACGCATTTCTCACAACGATGGCTTAAGTTTGTTGATACCATCACTGTAGACTGTGTCAAAAATGTTTAATTTTTTGTAAAGCTATGCTACCTAACTGCAGTGGTCATCGGTCCCTTACAAACTACTTAAACTAAATTATGCTAAGAACAACATTCACACCCATGCCCCGAGGGAGGACTCGAACCTCCAACGGTAAATTTTCAAATGTTCAGATGTTTGTAAATCTATCGGACTCAACTGCGAGTTTGTTAGTCCGTAGCTTACAAACTACTTAAACTAAGGTAAACTAACCTTAGGATAACATAGCACCAATGCCCGAGGGGGGACTCGAACCGCCGGCCGCGGTGGCCGAGGGGACTAAGGCGCTCCAGTCACGGTCTGCACGGCCACTACGGTCGGGCATGGATATTTGTGCCGTCCTAGTTCGTAAGTAGTTCATAAGTAGTTTGTAAGTTTAGGGACTGATGACCCCGTAGTTAAGTCCCATAGACTATACAAACATTTGAACATTTGGGACTCGAACCCCCGACGGCGAACGGCCACACGCGCCGCATCACGGCGCCCCAGCGTGCACGGCTAATCCGCCGTGGCTGTTGGAAAATGACCACGCACTCCGTAGCAGGGCGCATTAGGACGCAGGCTACCACCTCGCGTCGTAGATTGTCTAACGTTGCTGATAGATCCACAACTGTACCTCTGCTTTCACCGCTTCATCACTACCAAAATGAAATCATCGAAAGTGTTCTTTTAAGTTCTAGAAACAGACGAAAATCGGATGGGACCAAATCGTGACTGTGAAGGACAATCGAAGTCGCTGATCCCAAGGCTGCAGATTTCGTCGCGCTTGAGTGTGATCAGATTTTGCTACTCTAAAGAAGAGGGAGCTCAGTTTTCTCAAGCAGTTACGTTACCTTTATTTATAAAATAAAAATAAATAAAATAAAGTTACGTTACCTTCTAAGGGGTGGTGGAGTAGGGAACCGAAAGGAATTTTTAGTCTCAGTTGCTGCTGGATGTTATTAATCATACAACCTGGCCATATGAAAATTTGTGCAGGATCCGGGATTCGAACCCGGGTCTCCAGCTTACTAGACAGTTGTGCTAAGCCTTGCACCATCCAAGCACAAGGACGGGAGACACCTGCATACAATATTCGAGCAAGGACTCCGTCCGACCCAAATCCTCATATGTGCGTAAACTTTGACCATTGACCTCCACGGCTCGCTGCTAACCCTGTAGTCTCGTCGGGAGTCCCATCCCCGTTTGATCCGCACTCATGGAAGCATCTAACCTCGACATGTCGGAAAGAACAGACACCACAATTCTTAGTTGTAATCAACGAAGTTGAGGTTTGACGCTTCTTTCAGAGCGAATGCAGACGAGGACCTGACTTCTGGTGGGAATAAAGGGAGCCATGGAATGCCATGGTGCCAGTAGGAGGACATATGGGGATTGCGGCTACGTGCTTGAGTAGGGCAGGTATGTCAAGCCCGCATGCCAAGGTCGTGTAAGAATTGATGCAACTGCTAATAAGCATGAGACCCGGGTTCCAATCCCGGACCAGCCACAAATTTTTATGTGTTCGTGTTGTAGCAGCAGATGAGACCAAAAAAATACCCTAACTAAATCTGTATTTAGAACAACTGCAGCATCACATAGCGACGTCTGTTGTTTCAGACATTCCAAAAGTACAGACGCCTAAATTCTTATTGGTAATAGTTAACATGGGCACCACTGGTCATTGAAACAATTCAATAGCGACGAGTGAACATTTGTGCCGGACCTGGATTCCCGCTTTCGGCCAGCGACCGCCATAGCCCCTTGTCCATCAGAAGAAAGCCTACCGCCCGCCTCAAATTTCCACATGTCGCACGCTACAGAAGTAACTTCCATAACGTACATTTTGCTCTATTTTCGCCATCCCGCGTGATGTCGAACGATTTTTCAACATTTGCCATGAAGAAATGTGCCCTGACGCGGTCTTCGTGTAAACATACAGTTCATACACTGTACAAAACAATTAGGACATCAGGTGAGATACCATACACAATATACATATGGTAACGTATATCATTCAGATATTGGTTACAACTGTTATTTGTGTGTGATACAGTACGATATTTTGATATCTCAACTCTTTGAGGTTTACATGGCGTTTACTTAGAGCGAGGCACTATGAGGCTATCATAATAAGGGAAAAGTCATTCTCGTTCCCTCTAATATGGTGTGTCATCACCTCAGACAACCAGTACAGTTGCACACCTGAGTGGCATGGACAGTGTGAGGTTATCGATCATCTCTTGCCTGCTCCGAAGGGTCGGGCGCCCCTGTCTCCTCCTTCTCCTCCTAATCCTTCTCTTCCCGGCCTGAAATTCTATGGACGGTGTCCAGACATCTGCAGTTCCTAGTGTAACCATCAGTATGGAAATTATCAGAACGACCAAGGGGCGGCCTTTTGCCCATTTCAATTGTTACGAGTATAATAAATCAAGGGAATCAAAGTCAGATGTCCTTAAGTCGATGTGCTTACGATGAAAATAGGGTCATTGCAAGGGAAAGCTGCTTTCGAAGCACGGAGAGGTATTGAGCATATTAGAACATGTGTGAGAACCAACTTACGATGCAACCTATATTAGTTGTATAAATAAAAAGAGTGTTTCACGCCTCGTATCCTGCCATTTCGGTCCACTAGCATTTAATCAATAAGCAGTCAAACTTGCCTCAACGAAGCAAAAACATTAAACATCACTCAAACGATCCTCCTGCAACCAGAATTTACGGTTGCATCTACCGCTTTTCAATTTGCAATTTATTATTTGGGTAAGAGCACCTATGGTTGACACGTTAAGAGTTTTTTTGTCTCCTAAAATTATGGCCATACTATTAAATAATAGTGAGTTCTAAAATTACTTCTTTAAACTTCAGAGACGCAACTAGCATCTAAAACAGCCATGTTTTGCTGAACTGATGAGGTACGCTTTAGGGTATGAAAATATCTGAACCTTTGATTTGCACCTAAAATAGACACCCTAATACAGATCTGCTCCTAAGGGTTACAATTTCGGCAGCTATAGTGTTTAAATAATTACCATATCTTCAAAATTAGATAAGGATAGAAATAACTTTACAGTAGATGGAGATCTCATATATTAAATTTAGATATAGTCCTTAAAAATGAAAATTCCTTACCGTATTGTTTATTTTTAAACAGGCCAGTAAAAGCAACTGAAACTAGGGAAGGAGCTTACTATTCAAAAGTAATTGTTACAAAAGAATATAATAAAGAAATGTATTAGACGTACATTTCTTATACATAAGAAACTTTTTGAAAACATATTTGATCATTTTGTCTGTCACCTACAGTTCAGACATCTCTGCAACAGCACTTATTTGATAGGGTGAGTTGATTTGCAGCACCAAGGATATCTACTTCTATGTTATGTTTGCAACAGTTCTTATTTCGAATTGTGGAATATTTACGTCGTGTTCTTTGGTGAAAAAATTTTGGAAAACTTCATTTAGTGACTACGCTTTAGTGGCACTGTCATCAGTAACATTACCATCGCTATCGTGCAGTAAAGACATTGACTGAGGCTTTCCACTGGTGCACATAACATAGGACCAGAATCTCTTTGGATGTTCCGGCACATTTCTCAGGAGTATTTGTAACTAAGAGGTCTTTTGGAAACCATTTAAAATTTTAATGGGCTCGTGAACTAACTGCACAAAATAATGTTAAAATAGCATTTAGAACAATTTGGGAAGATACGAATGGTAGATTTAAGTCACTGCCAACTAATATTGTATGAGTATTGTACCTATTTGTGATGACACTCAGATTTTCTTTGCAAATTTTTAGCAGCTGTATCATCTGAGTCTGGGGGTCGGTAAACGGAGCCATTTATTAATTTATTCCGGTTGTCGAGTATAAGCTCTGCTCATGCTAATTCCAGGAACTATCTACTTCAGTTCCGCTTGTGAGCTAGTACACACATTACAGTATGATTTCCTTAAGTTGTGCTTCTTCTTTCTGCTGTAGAGCAGATCATAGCAATTGAAGCTTTTCCCTTAAAAAAACTAGGATGCTTTCAGTGCGACTCTGTAGATACCAAAGCTAAACAGTGTTGAACAACAGTGTACGTTATAAGCATAGCTTTTTTTATTACTTCATTTCCTTATTTCAAACATTTTAAAATTGTATGTCGACTTCAGGTGATGTTTCAAACATATATGCTCCTATCTCTATTTTGTGAAAGCATTTTCTGTCACTGTTTTGAATATTGTTACAACACACTTTACCAATAAATGTTTGCTGCAAGGCATATCGGATTTTAGAAAGAAAATTAATATGGAGTGTGTCGTTCTTCTTTGCTCACTGTCTTTTTTTAATATGCAGTTGTAGTAATTAAAATAGGCACAAATGCAGTGATCAAAATTAAATGATTAGCGAACACTCGCATTATCTTTACATCTACATCTACATAGATACTCTGCATATCACATTTAAGTGCCTGGCAGAGGGTTCATGAACTACTTTCATAACTTTTTTTTTACATCGTTCCTTTCGTGTTCCTCCCATAGCGATGGACTGTTACTATAGCAATCCGTAACTCTGGAAGGAAGCTACTGTACAGACGGCGCGGCGGATTAGCCGTGCGTCTGGAGCGCCGTGCAGCGGTGTGCGTGGGGCCGTTCGCCGTCGGGGGCAGGGGGGGGGGGGGGTTCAAGTCCCTCCTAGGGCATGGGTGTTTGTCTTGTCCTTAGGTTAGTTTACCTTTGTTGAAGTAGCTTGTAAGCTACGAACTAATAACCTAGAAGTTGAGTCCGATAGATTTACAAACATTTGAATATTTTGAAGCATTCAAATCAAATATTAAAATGTTTGTAAACCTATTGGACCAAT
The DNA here is from genome assembly GCA_026315105.1 of Locusta migratoria. NCBI lineage: Eukaryota > Metazoa > Arthropoda > Insecta > Orthoptera > Acrididae > Locusta > Locusta migratoria. The sequence continues at coordinate 456,654,376 of CM048755.1, forward strand.
TCAGAATAGCAGGAGGAAACACAACTCCAACTTCTATTTTTGCTGTGCAGAACTACAGCCGACAGAATAATATTTCCACTCTTTTTTTAAAAATCACATTGTTTTGGAGAGAATTTGGAAATATCCCCGAGAAATGCTGAATGTACACCCTCTTATGAATCTGGCAGCAATATGGGCTCTGCTGTAGTGCCCTTCGGCTCCTATGTAGGATTGAAATATAGATAACAAACAGCCCACAATATTGTCAGTTTTCAAATTCTGCAGCGATTTTAATAGTGTTCCAAATGCATGCATCATGTCTGGAAGTTCGGCAACAGCTTACCAAGTTCAACATATTTATATTTTTATATTTATAAAGCATAGGAATCACCTGAAGAGCGATTTTTACAAAAATTCGAAACCGGTCATGGTTTGAATGAATAAACTTTTGTATACCATACTTATGGCTGATAGCTGTTTTTAATTATGAACGTTATAATACCACAACCACAGTTCTCAAATGCCAGTTTTTGACAAACTAGCGAATGGAAACGTTTCTAGCAAATATACGGGCACCAAATACGGAAATAGAGGCGGGGTGCTCAATAAGACATAAGAAAGTACCAGGTCGTCCAAGCACATGTGACGAAGTCGTTGAGCAAGTGAGACAGAATTTTGTCAACAGCCCTACAAAATCGACCCGGCGTGCATCTCGTGAACTGCAAGTCCCACATACAACAGTTTGGCGTGTGTTGAGAAAACGATAGCATTTAAAACCGTACAGATTGTCGCTTTTACAAGCAATTAAAGACACTGATAAGATTGCTCGGAAGAACGTCTGTGCGGATATGTTAGTCCGAGTGGATGATAAACATTTCTTGGACAACATAATCTTTTCTGACGAGTGGCAAGGTTAACACACATAACTGTAGCATTTGGGGCAGTGAAAATCCACATGAAACACTGCAACATGCTTGTGATAGCCGTAAGGTGAACGTTTTTTGTGCGCTGAGCAAGAAGAAAATGTACGATCCCTTTTTTTTCCAAGAACGAACCATCAACGGGATAGTGTACCTGGATATGTTGCAACAGTTTTTGATACCATAGATCGATGACGACTGAGAACGAAATACTTCTTGCAAGACGGCGCACCACTGACTGGCGTCCGGGACTTTCTCAATAACCGTTTTCCAGGTAAATGGATTGGTCGTGCTGCACCAATTGCATGGCCTACCCGTTCCCCAGACCTGACACCGCTAGACGTTTTCTTCTGTGGCTTCACCAAAGATATGGTGTACGTACCTCCTTTGCCGGCCATTCTACCGGAGCTGAAAGTAAGAACCTACGCCGCCGCTGAGCAAGTTATACCTGCAGTGCTGATGCGAGTTTGGGAAGAAATAAGTTACCCATGGGATGTCTACAGAATAGCCAACGGAAGCCACATCGAACACTTTTAGTTCAAGGTAAAAACTTGATGTGTGTTCCTTTGAAACAACACTAAAACCAGGTCTGTACCTCTTTTTAATAAATTAATATGAATTTTCAAAGTTATAAAGTCACTTTTGAAACATCCTGTATTTAAACTAAGTTAAACTAACCTACGAATAACACACACACACACACACACATGCCCGAGGGGGGATTCGAACCTCTGACGCGGGAGGCCGCGCGATCCGTAACGTGGTGCTCCAGACCGCTCGGCTACTTCCGCGCGGCCCTCATTAGTCATTCACAACACGGGGGGTCAGAATGTTGCCCGCTGTCCGCAGCAGGACAGGCAGTGACTTGCGGCAGAGTGCAAGTGGCAGCGGCACGCAGTCCTGTACACACTGCTAATCGCTAGGGCCCGCAGCTGATGACCTCAACGTGTTTACGCGTTCACTCAAAACGACATCGCCAACTACGATTACAGTGGGCAAAGGCCATCGAAAGTGGACAATGGATAAATGAAGATGTCACCCAGCCGGGTGAATCACATTTCCTGTTACGCCGAGTCAACTGCCGTGTTCCGATATGACGTCATCCAGACAATCAGCTGCTCGAAACATTCAATGCTCCGAGAATTGCGGGCCAGCGAGGGTAGTATAATTGGAGTAGAGGAAATTCATTTGGTCCTCCATATGCGGTCTTCTAGCTACGCTAATAGTACTATCGGCGTGCAAAGAGAACGTAATCCGTGGTGGGTGTGGGGAACGGACGAAGTAAGCTCCGCCCACCGAATCCCATTCATGAATTGCCCGGGGGCGAGAACACGCTAAGAGTAGGTAACGCAGTGCTGGCAACACACTTGCCGTCAGGCCCGACGGTTCATATTTTTTAACAGTGGGTAGTTGTCCAAAGGTTGCCCCCCACCCCCTACATACAAATGTTGTGTTGGTTCGTCTATAGCCGTTAATCTCCGAAACTTCTTGACCGATTGCTTTGAAATTTTGATACAACGTTGCATTGTAATACAGGAAGGCTTCTACGTACATATTTCTTGAATATATTGTGTAAAATCTATATGTGTATTACTTTTGCGATTTTTGTATCAACGTTTGCCAATTAAAGAATTTATATAAATTCATATATAACATGTACTGAAAAATTATGAATACAAACCATGCGAATATTCCAGTATAACGTTGTGTTAAAATTCAAAACATTTGGTCAAGAACTTTCGGAGATATAAGATTTTCAACATAACACTAAACATGGCTGCACGTCAGGTATAGTTCTAAAAAGGAGAGGACGCCTACTCGTCATCGCCGAATTCGTCCAAATTTATGGTACATGTAGGGCGTGGTGAGACACGAAAGTGCCCTAAGTGGGAACTCCAGATGGCTTAGCGTTTAGGAAATAAAAAGAATTTTGATAAGAATCTATCACCATATGCATCTTATCAATTGTCCCTGAGAGAGCGTGTTTGGAAAGCGTCGTGTGGCTTAGCGGTTAGGAGAGCGCATTTTTATTGAAAGGTTCGCGGGTTCGATTCCGCCCGCCATCATGCATTTTTTTCCTCCTTGGCAATGCGTACACTACTGACTTCAGAATTAACCACAACATAATTTTTTTTTGTATTTATATGTGCACAACATCAGCATGGGATGTCATTATTTAAAACAAGCATATTATCTTGTAAACTTGGGGTTGTGAGCGATCCATAAGGTGCAAACACGAATATAATCGTGAGTTTAATTTACATGCACGACGTCTCCAAATACGCCTTAACTACGGCCCTTTTTCAATGTTTGTAGTCCCGAATTTCATACAATACCCTTTATTACATCTACATCAATACTCTGCAAACCATTTTGTAGTTCATCGCAAAGGGTACGTCCCACTGTACCAGTTATTAGGATTTTTCCCCATTCCATTCACGTATTGAGCAAGGGAAGAATGGTTGTTTAAATGTCTCCGTGCGTGGTCTAATTAATCTAATCTTGTTCTCACGATCCCTACGGAAACAATATGTTGGTGTACGCATTGCCAAAGAGCAGAAAAAAATCGAATCTGGGTGGAGTTGAGCCCGCGACCTTCTCAATACTAATCCGATCTTTTATCGCTTTTTATTTATTTATTTATTATTATTATTACTTCTTCTGGTAGATCTATGCATTGCGGTCGTTGGTTCAGTTCGTTTTTTATTTTTATTTATTTTTATTACAGAGGGCGTTTAGCCTCCTGACCGGGCACGCTGAGCCACGGCGACCGACTTCGCTAAGCCAAACTCCGTTTCTTAAACACCCCCTCACAGGGACAGTTGTTAAGATGCATATGGTGATAGATCCGTATCGAACTTCCTTTTATTTCCTAAACGCTTGGCCATCTGGAGTTCCCACGTGGGGCACTTCCGTCTCTCACCATGCCCTACATGTACCTTAAATTTGGACGAATTCGGCGATGACGAGTAGGCGTCCTCTCATTGTAAGAAGAGACAGAGGAGGCGTAGGAAATTGGTGTAGAGAGGAGGGAAGGGGACGAACATGTAAAGAGTGATGATGAGATGGACAGTAACACGCAATTACTCGTTAAACGAGAAACGTTCATTGCGACACCGTTTCAAATACTTTTCTGTACTTTTGGTTCTATTTCACTCGCTCTAATGTGTGGTCTAAAACAGGGGTCGGCAAGTAATTTTAGAAGGGGTCCGGATACTTTTGAAAATTTTTGTTGAGGTCCTGAAAAAACACTCACATTTCTTATTAACTTTTATTGTAATTTTCACTCACAAAAATATTAAATACAACAGATAGGAAAATTTATATTCAAAAATGCAGAAAGAAAGCGCACATTCCTCAGTAATTTTTATTTTAATTTTCACTAACTAATATCAAATAGAATAGATAGGCACATTTGTATTAAAAATCCAGAAAAAACTTATATTATTCACTATTTTTTTTTTTTTGTTTTCACTCTAAAAATATGAAATACAATAAATAGGCATATTTATTATGAAAAATGCAGAATAAAAACCTTTTTTTTAGAATGGGTTAGATTGCTTATTGTTATCAGACGTTCAGTATTTTTTGATACAATTGGCATTGTCAATGTGTTAATTACAGTTAATTGTTTCTTTTTACATGTAACAGTAAATTGTACTAATAGAACAGTTTGAGGTTTCTTGTCTACTTATTCTTACCTAGTTTATAAATATATTATTCCCTAGAAGCAATTTCATATTAATCACAAATATTTACATATTACATGCGTATAACACTGTCATATTGATCATAGATATTTACATATGTCCTGATTCTTTGATCTCTTGTTACATATAAGTGCTTAAAACAATAGAATTATAATAGTAAATAATACAGGTGATCATTGTTTATTATTGTTCAAAGCAATATAACTTAACATTATTCTATTTTTACATTTGTGTTACATATACATAAATTTATTACAAATAATTTTACTGAGCTTGGTGTTGCTACTCAAAGCACAGGACTTTAACATCTCTCTCCATGAACTCTTCAACTGTGTAAAAGTCACACTCTTTTAACCAAGTTTCTAATACAATTTTAAACTTGTGCATAGGGGTGGTATGAGCAGTCTTTGGTAATTTGTTGAAGAATTTGAGGCTCGTGTGTTTATGGCTATTGTGTGCGAGAGAAAGTCTGGAGTATGGTAAATCAATCCTGTGGTTATATCTCGTCTCGTGTAAGTGTACATTATTTCTTAATTTAAGTTTGTTTAAATTTTCTTTTGCATGGATTAGAAAATAGTATATTACAGGCTGGGGACTGTCATTATGTTTAATAGTCTGAATTTATTTCTGCAACTCTCTCTGGGGGGTAAAGCTAGGATACATCTAATGGGTTTCTTCTGCCACTGGAAAATGTATGCCGATCCTGGTGCATTTCCCCATAACAGTATTCCATATTGCAGGTGAGAGTGAAAGAATGCGTAATAAAAGCAGAGTAGGAGGTTCTTGCTGATATTTTGACTTAATATATGCAATAGAAACAATACCCTCGCTAGTTTGATGCTTAAATAGGATGTGTGTCCATTCCATGACAATCTTTTGTCGATCACAAGTCCGAGTAATGTTACATTATTATTTTCAGACTTCGTTGCTCTGAGATTGAAATAAAGTTCTTCTGTTTTTGCTTCATTGATGGATAGCTGGTTAGCTCGACACCAGTGATTAGTCATCTCATTATTTCCTTATTGAAGTTTTGTACATTGAGTAAGTTTTCGCCCGTTGTTATCAGTGTGATGTCAGCGTACGGGTATATTCTTACATGGTATGTGAGTCATTTATATAAACAATGAAGGGTAAGGGTCCAAGCACCGATCCCTGCGGTATTCCACATTTTGTTTGCAGCAATTGCGATGTTTGATTGTTAGCATATACTTGCTGTAGCCTGTCAGATAGGTAAGTTTTAAATAAACTTAATGATTTTCCCCTTATGCCATATTATTTTAATTTCATTAATGTAGTCTCATGTGACACTGAATCAAAGGCTTTGCTCAAGTCTATAAGTGTGGCACATGCAGTTTGTCTATTTTCAACACCATCGTGTATATTATCTAATAGATTTCCTATTGCTTTTATTGTTGACAGGTATGGTCGGAAGCCAAATTGGTTTGCATTTAGTAACCCGTTATTTTCAAAATAGTAATATATTTGTGTGTGTAGGCAGCTTTCAATTATTTTTGAAACAGCTGGTACAATAGCAATTGGCCTATAGTTACTGGTAAGGTTTCTATCCCCTTTCTTAAACACTGGTAGTGTGACGGTGATTTTTAGTGCTTGGGGAAAAACACCTCCTGTCAAAATTCTGTTAACGAAATAAAGCAAAGGCAATTTAATTTCATTTGCTTTGCTCTTTAATACAACGTTACTGATTCCGTAATAGTCCTCTGTTTTAGAGTTGTTCAGTTTATTGATCGCTTTGCTGATATCGTAGAGACTGATATCAGACCATGAAAATGTAGGTATATTTTCTACTTGGGGTAGCAGATTCTCGGCACCTAAGCTGCTGTTGTAGGTTGAATGGTGAGAGTCTGTGCAGTTTACAAAGTATTCATTTATTGCATTGGAATCTATGGGAATAGTATTGTCTCTTTTGCGCTGATTTATTTCGCTTTTGATGACATTCCATGCTGCTTTCAATTTATTTTTTGATTTTAAAATGTATGTATCATTTACTTCATATTTAGCTATTTTAATTTCTATTTCGTAGATATCTTTAAGCTTTGTGTATACTTTCTTAATTTCCTCACTTTTAATAGATCTGTCTTTAGCTATAAGAAGCAGTATTCTCATTTTATTCAGTTTTGATGTCTACCATACTTTAGTATTTTGTTGTCTACGTTTAGTGTCATTGGTGTTTTTCTTATATATGATTGGTCAGTTGCTATTTAGTATATGTTTTAGTGTGTCTAGAAATAGAGAAATGCATTCATCAATAGTTTTCTTAGCTGTCAATGTACTGGATCAGTCTATTGATTTTAAATCATTTGTCATGTTTCCAATGTTGTGTTTGTTTAGTTTTCTGTATTTTACAATATTTGTGATACCTGCTGAGGGTGACTCTTTTATTTTTAGCCACAGCCCATCATGATCAGATATTCCTAATTTGGATACACTACATTGTACATAGTCTTTATGATCATTAGTAATTATGTTGTCCAAGCAAGCGTCTAGCCTAGTCGGTTGTTCATTGAGGAAATAGAAATTGAGTGACTTTATTGTATTTATTAAGTGAGAAACATTTTTACTTTTTCCCTTATATCTCTGTTAATGCACCTGTTATGTAGAGTCTGTGATGTTTGTATTTTGAAATTAGTAGTATTAGTGTGTTGAGTTGTTCTAAGAACATTTGTTCATCAGTTTCTGGAGTAGGATACAGTGAGACTATTACGAATTTATTTGCGTGTAATACCACTGCTGCTGCTTCAAATATACCTTCCAGACACAAACTACTAACATCTATTACAGAGTACTTGATATGCGGATTATCTCTTACGTAGATTGATACACCTCCATGTAACATACTTGTTCTGCAATAGCTTGCGATCACTGTGTATCCAAATGGGACACACAGCTCTATTTGTGTGCTGTTTAGCCAATGTTCATTTATACAGAGTATACTACAATTGTTTTGTTCCAACCAGTATTGTAATTGATTAAGTTTTCCCCTGCGTGATTGCACATTAATGTGAAGGAGAACTGTTTCTTTTTTGGTGCTGAGAGGTACATCACTATGTTTACATGTTCTGGTATTTGTCTGTATGTCTTTACAAATTAACTTTTGTGTTTTCTCTGAACTCCTGGTTGTCCTGCTATGGTTTATTCTAAAAAAAGGAGGTGTGCAGGTATCTACAGGAGGGCTGTGTTGGAAGTTTAGGCTAATTTGTTTGTGCTGTTTGGTAACTTCCTTTAGCACTAAACTAGCTATCAATATTTTCCCTACCTCATTCATATGCAACCCATGTGTTGTGTACAATCTGCGAGCCACACCATTTGTATTTATTACAGACACATTTTTGAATCGTTTGCATATTTTCTTATAACACTCATTTGCTTTGGAAATTTCTTGGTTGACACTAGACCAATTTGGCAAGTCATGTCTGTGTGGAATATTACATACTATTTCATTTGTGTGTGTTAGGAGACTAAGGCATTTCTTTAATTCTCTACAAGCGATAGAGGTTTCGTTTTTGTAAACATCATTAGAGCCGGCAGACAACATTACAAAATCAACTGAGGTTAACCTACTGACTTCTGTTACTTTAGCAACTTCACAAACTTCTATAGACGGTGCACCTGGTTTGATGTATCCCACTGAATTCATAGAACGTTCTTCATTTATATGAGCAGACAGTCCTCGTCCGTGGCTATCGGCGAGTATTAAAAGTTTTTTTACATTGCTGAGGCTTCTGGTAATATTGGAATCTTCTTTCCGTGTCTTCTGCAACTGCTGGGACATCGTTTTGTTCTTCAGTTTCGTCTCTTGTAGTCACCTCACCACTGTCATCATAATGCGGCACTACATCCCTAAGGGCGTCAAAACTGTTTTTTAATGGGATATCTCGCGAGCAATTATTTACAGAGCTGACTTTCACAGTCCGTCGAGGCACGGACCAATTACCGGAATCTAATGTTTGTGTAGGCCTACATGACGCACAGTTCCATTTCCTAATGTAATTTAAATTTTTTTTTATTTTTTTATTTTATTTTATTTATTTTGTTTTATTTTATTTTTATTTATTTTTTTTATTTCTTTTTTTTTTTTTTTTTTTTTTTTTTTTTTTTTTTTTTTTTTTTTTTTTTTTTCTTGAGGCTTGATTTCACCAACAGATTCACTTATAGGCCTATAGACCCCTACTGTTCGCTCGCATTCTTGCTGTCGATTAATTTTTTGTTTAACACTGATATCTCGTCTATTAGTACTGAGATAACGGCACCTGTCGAGTTCTTACTGTTCAGAGTCGTGGCTAATTTGTTGTTCATACATTTCGAGCAAAATCATGTCTTTTGTTTTGAAACAGCACTCACGCAACTGTAATGATACAGAGACTTGCAGTTTTAGTACACTATTCCTTTACCAACTCGTTTGTTACAGGAACAAATTTCCGAGCCTTGTTTCTCGTTCACATGTTCATGCATTGAAGTGCTTGCAACGCACACCGCAACATTGACGGAATTATTCGTCTTTGTCGCATCAAATTTAACCACTTTCGATACAATATAGCACGAGATGCACTTGGTTTCGCTGTATACATAACAAATCCCGCAATTTAAGCATTTTTCCACAGTTTGTTGAGTTTTGTTTGTACAACTAAATATTTCCGTATTTTCACTTGGCGCCATCTTTATTCAGTACTTTATTTTAATTTTCACTCGCGAAATATGAAGTACAATAGATAGCTATATTTGTATTAAAAATCTGTGGGAGAAATTGCATTTGCTGTCTTGAGCCGGTTTGTTGAAGTTAGGTTCACGTGGGGAGCAACTTATGCGATGAGTGTCTTCAAGATGGGCGACCGTTAATCTTGAGAGATACTTGTTTATGAATATGAAATTTCATAAATATATGTGGAACCAAACATAGTAGCCAGGTAAATGGCTAATTTTTTACAGTTTCCATATTCTTCTGTAACTTTTCAGCGGATGCAGTTTATACGTTTGTAAGGAAATGTTTTCCTGCAAGTCTGTAATCTCCAGCTGGAGTAAAGGCTTTGAAAGGCAAAACAACTTAGCAGCCACATCCGTCCATTGTGCTGCAGGTAAGAAACTTCGAAAGGCGATTTTAAGAATCGTGACAACTTCTCTATCTCCGAAAAGTCTTTAAATCTTGCTACGAATTCCGTCTTAAGATCTGACATAAAATTTGAAAATATTGAAATGTCTATTTCAGAATTATTTTTGTGTTCAAAAATTGGAAAGTGAAATAATTCTTCACTTGCAACGTCATTTTCGAAGATATCCAGCTTGCGACAGAAAGAAGACACACTTTGTATCATGTTGTTGTTGTGGTCTTCAGTCCGGAGACTGGGTTGATGCAGCTCTCCACAATACCCTATCCTGAGCAAGCCTCTACATCTCCACATAAGAACGGCAACCTACATCTGCCTGAATCTGCTTACTGTATCCATCTCTTGGTCTTCCTCTGCGATTTTTACCCCACACACTTCCCTCCAACGCTAAATTCACAATTCCTTGATGTCTTCGATTTCCTCATCATCGGCAGAGCTAGTTGGCAAATAAACCTGTACTACTGTTGTCAGTGTTGGCTTTGTATCTATCTTGACAATGATAATGCGATCACTGTGCTGGTCATAGTAGTTTACCCGCATTCCTGTTTTCTTATTCATTATCAATCCTACTCCTGTGATACCCCCAATTGATTTTGTATTTATAATCCTGTACTCACCTGACCAGAAATCCTGTTCATCCTGCCACCGAACTTCACTAATCCCCACTATATCTAACACCAACCTATCCATCTCCCTTTTTAAATTTTCTAGCTTCCCTACCGATTAAGGGATCTAACATTCCACGCTCCGTTCCGTAGAATGCCAGTGTTGTCTTTCCTGATGATCACATCCTCCTGAGTAGTCCTCGCCAGGAGATCCGAATGGGGGACTATTTTACCTCCGGAATATTTTACCCGAGAGGATGCCATCATCATATGTTCATACAGTAGAGCTGCATGTCCTCGGGAAAAATAACGGCTGTAGTTCCCCCTTGCTTTCAGTCGTTCGCAGTAACCGTGTGGCAAAGCCACATTAGCTGATGTTACAAGGCCAGCTCAGTCAATCATCCAGACTGCTGCCCCTGTAACTACTGAAAAGGCTGCTGCCCCTCTTCAGGAACCACACGTTTGTCTGACCTCTCCACAGATACCCCTCCGTTGTGTTGCACCTACGGTACGGCTATCTGTATCGTTGAGTCACGCAAGCCACTCCACCTCGGCAATGTCTGTGGTTCATGGGAGTGGCTTTGTATCATATCAAATGTTAATTTTCCATTTCTTGTGCTCGGTACTGAGTGCATTTAAATGTTTCATAGTGTCTTTCAAGAAAGCTAAAGCTAGCGTACTGCGTTCGTTTGCTAGGAACTCCATATGGTTTCTTGCTTCCTCTGAATCCAAGTTTTCTAAGAAGGATGTTACTTCTTTTATCTGCCAAAAACGTCCAATTACTTGACTTTTACTTAGCCAACGAACATTGTTGTACTGCAGCAACTCAGAATGCGCCGAATCACACTCAGAAAGAAACTATTTGAACTGTCTGTGCTGAAGAGAAGAACGATACCTTAGAAAATTAATCAACTTGATCAACCTGTCCATTACTTTTTTCAGAGTCACACAAAGTTTTTCACAAAGAGCTGTCTGGTGAATTAAGCACTGATAAGATAGTAGACCAGCACTCTTATCATTGATTCTCTTTGCTAGTCCTTTTCCTTTGCCGATCATCGCTGGGGCCCAGTCAGTGGAAAGAGACACCATCTTATCGTAACTAATGTTTCAGCTTTCCATGAAGTCATCAAAAGTCTTGAATAAATCTTCTCCGCGTGTCTTGCCTTTCAAGGGCATAAGTGTTAACAATTATTCCCTGAATTCTTTACTTGCAATATCCAAAAATCGCACTAAAATGGACATTGTTTCTTCGTCAAAAACGTCACGGGATTCATCTAGTGCTATGGCATAGCAAGGTGCCTTCTGCAGAAGTTCTAGCGAACTATTTTTGTTGTCAGCGGCCAAAATTTAGGTTCTCCTTGTATTACTTCTTGCCGACAGTGGAATGCCTCTTTCACTTCGAAAAGTGTCTTGGCCACCTCCAACATTTTTTTTTTACTATCTCAGAGTCTGAAAATGGCTTCTGGTTTTATTAAGCGTCCAACACACACGCACCCCGGCTTCTGTAGATTTTTCTGGCTCGCTCAAAGAGGGAACTAGTAAGGCTGTGCTTTTCTTGTAAGAAATGCCTGCAGTTTTCCTTTACGAGCTTCACTACCCGGAGGAAAATTTTTATGAAACTGCTGAAGAGTTGTTTTGTAGTGTCCCTTTTAAGTGGCACTTTTAACGAGAGCGACAGTTCTGTTCCATATGAGGCAAACTGGAACAGCTCCTGGTCTATTAGGCAGCGTAAAACAATTTTGTTCAGTCCAGTCAGTCAAAAACTCCCTATATTAACTTATCAACTTTACGCTTTTTAGGATCCATATCGATGCAAAAGAAATGTTATAAGCCTCGGTAATAATGAAAAACTCTGTACGAGTTCGCAACGACTACTGACAAAGTAGCGGGTGAAGTGGTACATTTTATTTACAATATTTCTGCCGCGGCGGAGTGTCCGAGCGCAATGAGGCGCTGTGCTCCGATGCGCGGGGCCGTTCCCTGTCAGGGGTTCGAATCCTCACTCGGGAATGGATGTTTGTGTTGTCTTTAGTATAAGTTAGTTTATACGTAGTTTGTAAGTTTAGCGTCTGATGACCCCGCAGTTAAGTCCCTTAAGCTCAACGAACATTAGAACAGTCTTTCAGTATAAAAGTACTGGCGCCCGGCACACCGCACGTGCCGATGCACCGCAAAGGAGCTTGACTAGTGTCAAAGTGTATGCCGCCGCACACCTAAGGAGCCGCTTCATTGTCAACGATCGCAGCCTCCGAGTGAACTCTCCAGAAGTTTCATAAATCAACTTTAACCTTTCGTTGGAGTTACGAGCACAAAAATGGTGTTTAAATGGATATGCCTTCTCTGATTTAATCAACCTATAACTAAATATTAACAATTCTTATTTATTCAGTAGTTAATCCTACATTACTAGAAAAAAATTATAAGTGTTGCGCTCAAATGAAGTGTTATCCATAGAAAGAAATTTAAATAATTTTAGTACTTAAATTATACTTTCAAAATATTTCTGGCGGACCAGTTTTTGAGGTTCCGCATTCCGAACCTGGACCGCGGTCCACCAGTTGCCGACCGCTGGTCTAAAATGTATCGAACAGTAAGCTACCCGTTATCGAATATTTTGAATAAATTACGTACACCTAAAGGTAAAGCAGTCAACAATCCGAAGATTGGTTTGAACACCACAGTGCTTTACTAGGCATGGTCCTGTTTGGAAGTGGTATGCCGTTGCCTTCCTCCAACCTTCGAACTGACTTACCCAGCCAGTTATGGGACCTACAGTTTAACGTGGGTTCCGAACCACGGTGCTACTCGGTATTTTCCACATGAGCAATACTGACAGAGGTTAAAGAAGTGGAAAGTGACAGATACAAATTCTAGTACCTCGCGGGGATCGAACCCGCGACTTTCAGATTCATAATCTGCCACTCTACCACTATGAAACCGAGGCGCACACTTACATCAGAAAAAGTGTCATTTTAAAACGACTGTTACGAATTAAGGAAAGATTAATGTTTTATTAGAAAGCTAAGATGCTGTACTCCCATGTGTCAAAAAATCAGATGTTTGAACCATACGAATACAGTGAAAAGCGTCATGAAACTAAAAACTCACGCTGAATGAAAATTAGGCATTTTCGATTTTCAGAAGCAATGGAAAACATGTAAGGAAAAAATTAGTTGATAAAACGATGTGGGGTGGTCCTATATACCATCAACAGTTTTTACAGCGTGAAAATCGAAATAGTGATTTCCCTCTTTTTCCCAGCCCGGCCAGACCGGAAGTGGCCATCCCCGCGCTGCTCAATGTAACTAAATATTCCTTCAAATCAAGAATGGGTTTTTTATCCAGTCTCAATTTTTTTGAGTGTTTACAGCTACCACACTACCCACTTCAACCGCCGGGCCTACTTGCCGTCACAAATGCCCGAGGGAGGACTCGAACACCTGGCGGAAGCTCCCTCTTTTTCCCGTGAGCTCCTGATGATTTCCCAGGATTGTCTTTGCAACATTATGTAATTTTGTGAGGGCGCTGTAGCTGACTCCTCGATGTACCATAGCTCGTTTCATCTGCTGAAAGAGGAGGTGGAGCAACTCTTTATTATTGTGCTCCTGCTCGCAGTATTTAGCGTCATTGTTAAAAATGTGCTTGAAACTTGTCACTTATGACTAACGATATGACTTTGCGACGAAACACAACACGACCAGCAACAGTCACTGGTCAATGCATTGTTTACTTACCGCACCCAGTGTTTTGTACTGGATCGCTGAGGTTGGTAGCGATAAGAAACAAAACACCCGTGGCGCGAAGTCAAACAACTTCCAACGACTGATGCCGTTCCACAACTACGGACCACACGTTCTTCTCGTTGCGAACACGTAATACAAGGTTCGGTGACTGCTGTCGTCTCCATGAACATTGTGATTCGGCAACTTCTACATCCTGGTGGGAAACGAAACCTCCGAAATCAGCAACTCTTCTCAAAGTGTCTCCTGAGCGACACTCAAGAATTCGGATTCCTCTACCTGCGTTTGTCAGACCAACTGCACAAAAACGGCAAACTAACTCTTCCAAATATGAACGGAGCAAGTGCACGACCGCCGCCGCTATTTACAATGTTTTCAAAACATATTCCAAACATTGGATAAATGAACAAGATATAAAAAATGTTCAAATGTTTGTAAAGGTTATGGGACTTAACGGCGGGGTCATCAGTCCCTAGATTTACAAACTATTTAAACTAACTTAGGCCAAGAACAAAACTTAGAAACACACACACACACACACACACACACACACACACACACACACACACACACACACACACGTGTGCGCGAGGGAGGACTCGAACCTCCGATGGCTTTAGCGTCGTAATCAGCCTGATTCAAAATAACGGTTGCATTGCTGTTTCAGCTGGGAGAACCATAGTAAGGCGGTCGCTGCGGATTTCGCGAGTTCATCGAATTCAGCCCTTGTCAAGTGAGACTTCGTTGGTTTAGATTCTGTGATAATATGGCACGTCTCGTGACGAAGTTCACTCGGCATTTTGCGTACCGCTTGTTCAATCCCACTTTTAATATCACACACAGAGATGTTTCTAGGCGCTGGTGCGAAGTTAAGACTCTTCTTGAGTGCCGAAATGACGCCTGCGTCGAACTCTCTCTAAAAAAAATGTTCAAATGTTTGTAAAGCTTATGGGACTTAACTACGGGGTCATCAGTCCCTAAACTTACAAACTACTTATGAACTACTTACGAACTAGGACGGCACAAATATCCATGCCCGAGGGGGGATTCGAACCCCCGACCGTAGTGGCCGTGCTGACCGTGACTGGAGCGCCTCAGTCACCTCGGCCACCGCGGCCGGCGAACTCTCTCTCTCTCCGTCATATTGATGACAATTCGTTCACAGGAAAATTGTTCTGCACCGTGCTGTTCCTGAGAGAGCCGACTAAATTTCCCTTTCTGTTTTTCTGTGGGTCTCTTCGGCGATGGCATCGGTCGTGTTACGATGGCTGCGTCGATCCAGTCCCTATCCAGCTCCGAGAGTGGTTCTGTCAGATGTAAATGGGTAGCAAGTAGCTCGCGACCATTTGAGTCCAGCTGCTTCGTGGTGAAGTGTATCCTTTCACGCAGCAAGGAAAGGTAGAAAGACGAAAGATTCTTCTGGCTGCCGTTGTTATAAGCAATAATATTGCACTTTTGCCTTTCTGTGGAACAGTGTCGGGAAAGATTAGTCAGCTCCTGAAGAGATACAAGATTGTGTCTGTGTTCCGGTCCACATCAAAAATACGACAGCTGATAACGCCCGTAAAAGACGCTCTAGGGCTCTAAATACCAGGAGTATGCAAGTTACCATGTGAGTAAGGTTGTTATTGTGTTGCACAAACTGTGTGCATTGTGGAACAACGTCGGACGGATCACGAGATGTGCTTACGTCTTCGCTACCCATAAAAATCAGCCGTGGCAGAACATTCATTAGAAACGGTGAGGCAACGCCGATGCAGAAGTTATTTACCACTTGAGAATGGCACAGGAGAACATGGCGGTAAGCTCGTGGGATTGTAAACACCTGACGCAGCTGGAGGCCCGAGAAGATTTTATACTGCAACTAAATTAAACTAATTTATTCTAAGGAGAACACACAAACATGCCTGAGGGAGGACTCGAACCTCCGAAGGGAGTTGCCGTGCATATTAGATTAGATTAGCTGTTCGTTCCATAGATCCGTGTTGAGGAGGTCCTCGTGTATGTGGAACATGTTAATATATAACTTTTTTTACAAACAGAAATAATAACACTAATAGTATGTATATATACAATAGATCACTTGGGTCTATTCAAAATTTGTAGATGGAGTTGGCCACTAGTAAGTCTTCCAGGCTCCTCTTAAACTGATCTATATTTGTAGAAAATTTTTTTTATGGTTACTGGTTCAATATTGAAAATGACTGATCCTGAGTAGTGGATCCCTTTTTGAACTAAAGTGTTTTTAAATCCTTGTATATATCGGTTTTGTTCATAGTATTGTATGTATGAACTGAGCTGTTTGTTGGAAAAAGGTATATATTATTAATGAATAAATATGAGGAGAGGCAGTAGTTAGGATACCCAGTTCTTTGAAGGCTTCTACAGGATGTCCGTGAATTTACTCCACAAATGATACGTATTACACGCTTTTGGACTCTGAAAACTTTTGTTTGGCTTGAAGAGTTACCCCAAAATATTATACCATTTGACATTGTGGAATGAAAGTAAGCAAGCTTTTTTATTTTTATGTCACCTTCGTCTTTGTTAAGCAGTTTCTGCAGTTCTGCGGTGTGCTCCTCCCAAGTGAATTTATTATCAGGTTGTAAACCCGGGAATTTAATACTGTCAACCCCTTCTATCTGCTCTTCTAAAGTGCATGTATTTCGTCTTCTCAAAGTTTAATGTGAATGAGTTTGATTTAGACCTTTTATTAATGTCTATGAAAATATAATTGGAAGATCTTTCTACAACTATGCTTGACATGCCATTTATTGCAATTCTTGTATCATCTGCAAACTAAACGGTCTCTGCTTCTGGCAGTGCAACTGATCAGAAGTCATTAAAGTACACAATAAAGCAAAGTCAGAGCAGCCATTCCCGAAGCATTTATTAATAGAGAAATGTTAGGACTTCAAGTTGTAGTATCACTTTGTAAAACATTGTCTACAGATTATTTTACGTTCTACTCTACATCGATACTCTGCAAGTCACATTGAAGTGCATGGTAGAGGGATCATCGAACCACTTTTATGATATTTCTCTATTGTCCCATTCTCTAATAGTTTCCGATCTGATTTATTTTATTATGATGATCATGTCTCCCTATGTAGGCGAGTGCTAGTAATATATGTTCGCATTCTGAAGAGAAAGTTGGTGAAAGAAATTTCCCAAATAGATCTCGTCGCAAAAAATAACGCCTTTCTTTTAATGATTTCCACCCAACTCGTGCATCATTTCCGTGACACTCTCTACCCCATATCGCGATAATACAAAACGAGCTGCTCTTCTCTGAACTTTCTCTAACTCGTCTTACAGTCCCACCTGGCGTGGCTCCCACAATGCGCAGCAATACTCCAAATAGGATGCACAAGGGTGATATAGGCAGTTTCTTGAGTAGAACTGTAGCATCTCCTAAGCGCCCTGTCAATGAAACAGTGTTTGGTTCGCCTTCCCTTCTACATTTTCTGTATGTTATATCCAGTTTAATTTATTTGTAATTGTTACTCCTAGGTATTTAGTAGAACTGACGGCCTATAAGTTTGACTAATTTATCGTGTAATTGAAGTTTAACGGATTTCTTTTAGTGGTCATATGGTTGACCATACACTTATCATTATTAAGGGTCAACTGTTAATTTTTGCACCATGCTGATATCTTATTTAATCATTTTGCAGTTGCTTTTGATGATTTTTTTCGTTTATTGTCATTTCATTCCCCAGATTGGACGGGCTGGCAGAACCTGAGGCGCTCTTCGGCCTGCGGAAATTTCACATGGTATGGAGAAATAAACAAAAGACAAATGGACTACAAAAGGAGACAATACATAAAAAAACGGTGAGAAAATGGAAGACGAGCATAAATTTGACATGGTGTTTTGTGTGCAGTACATAAAATCACACGGCATCGAAATCAAAGAAACACTACAGTGAAGGACTTAGACACATAGACAGTTAAAAAACACAGGCGTCAGCGGCGGGATGGCCGTTCGCAGTTACGTTAAAAAGAAACACCAAACACAGATGATGGATCTCCGATGGAGACACAGGTGATGCACACGTGATGAAAGTAATGGGTGTAGATGGGAAGGGAGAAAAAGGGAGAGGGGTAGGGGGAGGGAGAGGGGAAGGGGGAGGGAGAGGGGAAGGGAGAAGGCGAGGAGTGGCCATAGGGACAGGGGAAAGGGAGTGGGTGGCTGTCTCCACAGAAGCCGTAAGGAGTGGGAGGTGGGATTCCGGAGGGACCAGCAGGAGGAGGGGGCCAGAAAGGAGGGGAGTGGGGCCCTCTTGGTGAGATCAAGGACCTAGGGGAGAGAAGGAGGGGAAGGGAGAGGATCAGAGCTGGTACAACGGATAGATGTCTAGGCAGAGGGCATCGTCAGAAAGGGGGAGGGTGCGGAAATTGCCGCAGGAAAGGGTAAGGAGGGTGGACAAATGGAGAGCAGGGGGGATACAACGGTAATGGCGTGACAACGGGTCGGGATTGCCGAGGAGAGGATGGACAATATGGTGAGGGGGATCCAGTTTACGGTAGAGGAAATGGAGACGAAGGTGCTCAATGAAGCGGACAAGGTGGGGGAAAGGGATGAGGTCATAAAGGAGCCATGTGGGGGATAGGGGGTAGGAACGGATACAGAAGGCGAGGTGGAGGTCATTGGCCTTTCCGGATCTCTAGGGACTTGTAGAAGGATGGAGGGGCAAAGATCCAGGCAGGATGGGAGACGCAGAGGATGGGGCGAATTGGCGATTTGTAAGTATAGAGGATGGTGGAAGGGTTCAGGCCCCAGGTTCGGCCAACAAGGAGTTTGAGGAGACGAAGGTGCAAGTGGGCTTTTTCTTGGATGGTGCGTAGGTGGGGGTTTAGGAGAGGGTGCGATCTATGGTGAGACCCAGGTACTTGAGGGTGGGAGTGAGGCAGATGGGATGGTTATGAAGGGTAAGGTAGAAATCTCAGGGGCGGAAATAAGGGGTGGTGCGACCAACAATGATCGCCTGGGTTTTGGTAGGATTTATAGGCAGGAGCCACTGGTTGCACCAAGTGGTGAAAAGGTCAAGGTGTTCTTGGAGAAGGTGGTTGGAGTGGGCGAGGGTGGGAGTCAAGGCAAGGAAAGCGGTGTCATCAGTGTATTGGAAGAGGTGAATAGGGGGAGCAGGCTAAGACATATCTGTGGTACAAAGGAGATAAAGGAGGGGAGAAAGGACGGAACCTTGGGGCAGGCACACTGGCTGTGGGATAGAAAAGACGGGAATCGGTGTTATGGACGGTAACATATCTAGGGCGGTCAGAGAGGAAGGTGGCAATGACCCAGACAAAGTTTATGGGAAGAGCGTAGGTTTGGAGTTTGAAGAGCAGGCCAGGATGCCAGACTCGATCATAGGCCCGTTCGAAGTCTAGGGAGACAAAGATGGAAGCACAATGGGAATCAAGCTGGAGGGAGAAGATTTGGGTAAAGCGAAGGAGTTGGTCGTCAATGGGGAAGGAAGGAAGAAAGCCACATTGGTTGTCAGGAAGAACGTGGTGAAGTCGAAGGTGGTGATGGATGGGATAGGATAGGATGTATTCGAAGACCTTGCTGAACACCAGGGTGAGGCAAATTTGATGGTAGGAGGAGGCATCAGAGGGGTGTTTGTTGGGTTTAAGGAACATGAGGACATTGGAAATTTTCCACAGGCAGGGGTAGTAACCGGTGTAAAGGATGGTGGTGTAAAGGGTTGCTAGGGTGGTGAGGAAGGGAAGGGGGCATTTACGGAGGTGGCGATAGGTGATACGGTTGTGGCCATGAGCCGTGTTGCATTTTGTGTGGAGTGTCAGATGTAGATCGTGTGTGGTGATGGATGTGTTTATGTCTAAGGGGGGAATGCGGCCCAGGTATTGAAAGCCGGGAACTAGGGGTGGGAGCGAGACGTCTATTTTGTCATGAACGTCTGGGAAAAGGCAATAATCGAAGTTGGGGTTGTTGGGGATGGAGAATATGTCAGGGAGGAAGGTGACAAAATGGTCAGCATTACTGGCATCATCAGGTAGTGTTTGGTCATGATGCAGGAGGGGATAGGTGGGGTTGGGAGCCAGTAAGGCGGTGGAAGGCTTTCCAATACTGGGAGTAGTCGATGGGGATGTGGGCATTGAGCCATGTAACTTTCTGTCATCAGTCCTGGCGTTTTATAGCGTCAAAAGACTGTGCATGTGTCACTGTAGTTACCAGTGGCGTAGAAGTGTATCCCAGTCACAGGTACGGAGAAAGGAATGCTATCGGCGGGATTCGTGGAGGAGTAGTACTGCCTGTGGGGGAAGGGTGGGATTGTGAGGGTGTATGACTTTGTAGAGAAAATAGGATTGGACAGCATCAGACAAGGTCTATTGGAGGAAGGAGGCTACGTGGTCTATGTCGGCAGGGGAGAGGTGGGGGGGGGAAGGTGGAAGGCATCTCAGTCTGCTCGGGAATAATCATGGATGAAGCGAGGAGGTGGGGACGGGTGAGTATTGCGGGGGCGATGGATATTTGGGGTAAAGGTGAGGAGAACAGGGTCGTGGTCACTGCCAATAGGTCCAAGGACTTCAGTGGTGGCGCGCCCCAGGAGGTTAGGAGAAACGATGACGACATCGAGGGTGGTGTTACTGCAAGGGCGGGTATGGCGGGGGAGGGGGATGACGTCGCCACTGATGGCGGGAAGGAACTGATGCCACTGGCGGAGTTTGACGGGAGTGCGAGAATGGATATTGAGGGTGGCGACGATCACGTAAGTCGAAAAGGAGGAGGCAGTATGGGTCAGGACGTCATAGGGGAAAGGGGACGTAGATGGTGGCACAGGTGATGGCGAGGGAAGGAAGAAACAAGGTATGGATAAGGTGTTCATAAGTGATATTAAGTGGGGGATGCTCCTGAACCGGGTGGTGGTGGAGGTGGCCAAAAGCTACTCTGCCCTGAGCAGGGGGGGGGGTGGGGGGAGTTGTGACAGTGCAGGAGGTAGGAATTGGTGGTAACATGGTGGTGGGTAAGGAGAAACGATTCGTTCAGGAGAAAGGCATCCAAGCGATGATGGGAGAGGGTATTCATGAAGAGGAGTTTGTTGGTCAGTAGGGGGTGGAGGTTGGCGTAAAGAAGGGTAACATGTTGCTGTGCTATGATAGTGATAAAGGATCAAGGGGAGGGAAGGGGAAGGAGAGAGAGTAAACGAGGGTCTGTCAGTGCGGGAAAAGGAGAATTGAATGTGGTTCTGGGGTGATGTGGCTTTAAAATCTAGCTTGAAAAGTGAATGTGCGGCGAGGAAGACTTGGTGAAGGGTGTAGGGTCATTGAAAAGAGTGGATATTTTGAAGGACAATGGTGAGAAAGCTGATGATGTCCTCTGCAGTGGGGCAGAGGGAGTTGTTGGCGGGGATAGCAGGATCGATGGGACAGACGGGGACAGTGAATTCAAGTTTGACGGGAGGGGGACGGGATTTACACTTGTAGGAGTAGGTGGGGTGAGCCTCGCCGTAGGTTTTGCAGGAGGGGGAGGGTGGCAAGGTTGGGACAGGAGGTCTGGAAATGGGGGCCTTGGCAATGGGGGCAGACAGGAGGAAGGCAGCAGTTTTCAGAAAGGTGATCATTGTAAGTCAGACAGTGGGACCAGCTATACGACTGGGGCGGAGCGCATGTGGTTTCAAAAGGGTGCAGGTGGTTTTAGATGAGAGCCCTGTTTCGGAGGAGGTGGTCGACGGAGGCCGCGTCTTCCGTGAAGATGTGCATAAGGTAGGTAGGGGCTGTCGCATTGTTAATGCGATGGGCTGAGCGAATGTTAAGGCGAGGATCCCGCCACAATTCCTCCAGTTCCTCCAGCACCTCAGCCTCCATGATCCCTGGGTTTAGTTTGGTGATCACGGCGGTGAGGGTGGAGGGGCGGTGGGAGGAAGGATTTGGCGGCTGGAGTTGGATGGAGGAAAAGGGGCAAGGGAGGCATGGGGGCCAAAATACTGGAGATCTTTTGTAGGAGGAGGGAGTGGAGGTCGGGGTCCGTGGACTTGAGAATGACCAAATACTTCCGGGGGACAATTTGGGAAATGGGTTTGGAGGAGGCACATTGTCAGAAGAAGAGGGTGAGGGTGTGGGGGTTGAGGAATTTGGGATCAGGGTTGGACAGGATGAAGGAGTGTAGAGTGGAGGAAGGGGATAGGGGAAGGGGTTGTGGGTGTAGAGGCTGAGCTGGGGGAAGAGGAGCAGCTTCCATGGAGACGGGTGGGCCAGTGGCGAGGGGTTTGGTGGCTATTTTCGTGGAGGTCGAGGAGGCAGGATCAGAAGCCGCGCATTTTGTCTTCTTTGGTTTCTGGGACACAGCATCTCCGAGGTAGCGATGAGGTGGGGATTTTCCCGTACGATCATTCTATGAGTGCACAGTGAATATCGGGAATCAAGTAAAACATCAAATCTCCCACATCGATACGACCGGAAAAAAACTCCTGCAAGAACGGGACGAACGGTGACAGAAGAGAATCGTTCAACGTGCCAGAAGTGCAACCCTTTCTCAAATTGCTGTGGGTTTCAGTGCTGGGCCATCAATAAGTGTCAGCGTGCAAACCATCCAACGAAACCTCACCGATACGTGCTTTCGGAGCCGAAGGCCAACTCGTGTACCCTTGCCGATTGCCCGACGCAAAGCTTTACGCATCGACTTGGACCGTCAACACAGACACTAGATTGCTGATTACTGGATACATGTTGCCTGGTCTGACGAATCTCGTTTGCTATTGTATCGATCGGATGGATGTGTACGGGTATGGAGACAACCTCGTGAATCCCTGCACACTGCATGTCAGCTGGTGGAGGCTCTGTAATGGTGTGGGGCGTGTGCAGCTGGAGTGATGTGGGACCCCTGATATGTCTAGATACGGCACTGACAGGTGAAGCCCACGTAAGCATCTTGGCTGATCACCTGCATCCATTTACGTCCATTGTGCATTCCGATTGACTTGGGCAATTCCAGCAGGACAATGCGACACCTCACACGTCCAGAATTGCTACAGAGTGGCTCCTGAAATACACTTCTGAGCTTAAACTTCTCCGCTGGCCACCAAACTCCCCAGACATGAACATTATTAAGCATATTTGGGATGCCTTGCAAAGTGCTGTTCAGAAGAGATCTATCCCCCCCCCCCCGGTACTCTTACGGAATTATGGACAGCCCTGCAGGATGTAAGGTGCCAGTTCCCTCCAGCACTGCTTCAGGCATTAGTAGAGTCCATACCACGTCTGTTGTTGCGGCACTTCTGCGAGCTGGCAGGGGCTCATTGTAGATTCCAAGCCAGCACCCACAACAGATACTATAAGTGTATATACGAACTAGATGATGAGGAAATCGAAGAAATGTATGAGGAGGCAAACGAAATTATTGATACAGTTAAGGGAGAGGAAAACTTGATTGTGGTGGGGGACTAGAATTCGATAGTAGGAAAAGGGAGGGTAGGAAAAATAGTAGGTGACTATGATCTGCGGAAAAGGAATGAAAGAAGAAGCCTGGTAGAAATTTTCACATAACATAATTTAATCATAATAACATCTTGGTTTAAGAATCATTGAAGAATATGTACGTAGAAGAGACCAGGAGACACCGGAAGGTAGCAGATTGATTTTAAAATGGTAAGACATAGATTTCGGAACCAGGTCTTATACTGTGAGACATATTCACGGGCAGATATTTACTCTGACCACATCTTATTGATCATGAACTGTAGATTGAAAAAGAAGAAACTGCAGAAATATTACAAAAATGCAGAGATCGGCCTTGGATAAATTAAAGGAACCTGAGGTTATTCCGAGTTTTAGAGGGAACTCCAGGCCACGGTTGACGGAAATAGGGGAAGTAACACAACAGAACACGAATTACCCATTCGTGTTCTAGAATGGCGTATACAGGATCGTGGTTTGAGGAGGGGGGGGGGGGGGCTGAGGTCAATCACCGAGCTGACGTGATTTCTAAAAAAATATTTAAAAAAAGACACCCGCCAGGGGGGCGCCAGGAGGGTCTGGAGGGGGGGGGGGCTGCAGCTTGACAGTCCCCCCCCCCCTGGGTACGTCACTAGTGTTCTATTGTGTTACTTTGAGATATGAAATAGTGAAATCAGCAGAGGACATACGGGTAGAAAGACAAGACCTAAAGAAATCTCTGAATGGCACAACAGACACTGAATTTAATTGATGAAAGAAGAAAGTATAAAAATACAGTAAATTCAGAAGGTAAAATGGAATACAAACTACTAAAAAGTGAGATTCGCAGCAAGCAGGAATGGCTTAAGGACAAATGCAAGTCTGTAGAACGTGTAGCTGGAGGACAGATAGATACCGCCGGCCGCGGTGGCCGAGGGGACTGAGGCGCTTCAGTCACGGTCCGCACGGCCACTACGGTCGGGGGTTCGAATCCCCCCTCGGGCATGGATTTGTGCCGTCCTAGTTCATAAGTAGTTTGTAAGTTTAGGGACTGATGACCCCGTAGTTAAGTCCCATAAGCTTTACAAACATTTGAACATTTTAGATAGATACCGTCTACAGGAAAATAAAAGAGACATTTGGAGACAAGAAAAGCAGCTGGACGAGTATGAAGTCCTCAGATAAAAAAACCAGTATTGAGAAAAGAAGGGGAATCTGAATGGCGGAAAGAATACATAGGTGGGGCTCTACAAAGGAATCGATCTTCAAGATAATATTTTAGGAAAGGAAGAGAAGTAGACAAAGATGACATAGGATATACTATAATGAGAAAAGAATTTTACAGACACTGGAAAGACCTAATCCGAAATAAAGCCCTTGGAACATATGACATTCCCTCAGATCTACTGAAGATTCTGGGAGAACCAGCCATGACAAAATTACTCATTTGGTGTGCAATATGTATAAGTGAGGCAAAATATCCTCAGACTTCCAAAAAATGTAATAATCCCAAATCAAAAGAAAGCAAGCACGGACAGGTGTGAAAAGTACAGAATTATAATTTTAATAAGACGTGGTTGCAACATTGTAACACCAATTTCTTACAGAAGAATAGTAAAACTGGTAGAAGGTGACCTTGTGGAAGACGATTTTGTATTTAGGAGGAATGTAGGAACACGTGAAGCAATACGAACCCAACAACTTAGATTAAGGAAAGGCACACCGACATTTCAAATGTTCAAATGTTTGTAAATCTTATGGGACTTAACTACGGGGTCATCAGTCCCTAAACTTACAAACTACTTATGAACTACTTACGAACTAGGACGGCACAAATATCCATGCCCGAGGGGGGATTCGAACCCCCGACCGTAGTGGCCGTGCAGACCGTGACTGAAGCGCCTCAGTCCCCTCGGCCACCGCGGCCGGCACACCGACATTTCTAACTTCTATAGATACGGAGAAAGCTTATGGCAATGTTGATTGGAATACACCTTCAAAACCTGTCGTTGGGAGGGGTAAAATACAGGGAACGGAAGGTTATTTGCAACTTGTACAGAAACCTGACACAAGTTGTAAGATGTGAAGGGCATGAAAGGGAAGCATTTGTTGGGAAGGGAGCAAGACAGGTTGTAGCCTTTTCCTAATGTTATGAAATCTGTACTAGAGGTCTGTATATGTTGTGGGGTGGTGGTGGCCTAGCACGCCCGCCACAGCAGCTATGTGTGTCTGCACGTGACACTGAGTTATTACACTCACACCTGTTTAGTTGTGTCATCCTCTTTGGTATATTCCTAGCAATTTCACTGTTTAACTTTCTTCAGTTGCCTAACTAGATGTTCCAATTGTAACACTAGGTTAATATTACTGTAACCATTCACATTTCTTTGCACATTAGTTCACGCATCTTAAAACTTATAACCCACATCATTAAATTATTCGTTGTATGATAATCACTTCATGAATCTATCCCCATTAAATTTTGAAGCCATAGACACAATGATAAATTCTTTATACTGACAGATGCCCTGACAGTGACATTCTAAGCATCCTACTAATGTGTCAGCTGGTAGTTCTGAAATATTCCGCCTATGGCGCCACTTATCATTGTACTTCTAGAATACTGAATTTTAATCTGTTAAGCGACTGATTTATCAGTCACCTGCTCCTCTCTTTATGCTTTTCTTCAACTACTTTGAGTATTAATGTTTTCCCATAGCCTTCTTCCCCGTGTTTTATCGTTACTCCTTTACTATAAGCCTCATCTATAGATACTTTGTTACCAGCTGACTGTTATTCATTCCATAATCTTTGCACTTAGCGTTGATTCCACTAGTAGCATGTTCATCTATTAAGCAACAGTACAAAAATGTAAGTGTTAATTTCATCCCATTATATGAACTTATCATTATTACATTCTATTTGGTTCGAAACTGCTGCATATTTCTGTAATCGACTTTTATACGTTCTATAGCCTAATTGTATACCAATGCACCTGTTTGTCTGTATAGAGACCAGAAGAAGGGCACTCAAGCGCCCGAAACCGGTCGTTGAAGTTCAAAATAAATAACGACAAGCAACTGGTTGCTGCATTTCATTTATTTATAATCTTAACAGTTGCTGTAATGGATAAAACACTTCACGTATATTTAGTAATGTCCAATGTTCTATACAAATAATAATAATAAAAAGACATAAAAATCTAACCATTTGAAAGTTTCACAGGTGACGTTAGTTGTTTAGTAAAACCTTGACGCCAGTTCTGTTGCCTGCGATTTTAGGCAAAATCAATATCAAACATCTCCAAACTTATGTAATCATGTAATATAACCTGCAGGGAGAAAAGAAGAA
Organism: Locusta migratoria; assembly: GCA_026315105.1. Classification (NCBI taxonomy): domain Eukaryota; kingdom Metazoa; phylum Arthropoda; class Insecta; order Orthoptera; family Acrididae; genus Locusta; species Locusta migratoria. The sequence goes on from CM048755.1 coordinate 456,681,200, forward strand.
ATGCAATGGAACAATGACATGGGGCGATCCGACTAGTAAGAAATAAAACTATATAATCACTTAAGTACACTAAAATAGCCGGCCGCGGTGGCCGAGAGGACTGCGGCGCGCCAGTCACGGTCTGCACGGCCACTACGGTCGGGGGTTCGAATCCTCCATCGGGCATGGATATTTGTGCCGTCCTTAGGATTAGCTAGTTCATAAGTAGTTTGTACGTTTAGGGACTGAAGACCCCGTAGTTAAGTCCCATAAGCTATAGAAACATTTGAACACTAAAATATTTAACATGTCATGATCGATGAATAGGCCTTTAGGAAGCCTGAAATTTGTCTACCAGAAGAAAAGTCGCAAAAGTTATAAGCGATTACGTGGATATCTTTTCGCAACGTCATAAGAAATGACTACGAATTGATTGTTTCTATGATATTAGGAAATGCTACCGTAAGGAGATACTTCTCTATCGCAATCGGTCGTCGCTGAGGGAAAAATTTGTTTGTGTTTATAGAGTGTTCTGAACGTAAAAATCACTTCAACTTCCGATATCACATCTAGGACTGATACCTAGTAATTCGTTTAATCTCCATTTCTGTTAAGAAATAACAAACAGTACGGGGGATGGTTGTATGAAATTAAGGTTAAGTAGGCAGTGTGTTGATGTAGACGACATAGCCCTACTTACAAAAACTTGCGATTTCAGCTTGCAGAAATTAGAAATGAATCCTAAAAGCTGCAAGTAACTTGCAGAAGCTTCTTGCACAATGTTGTCACTGAAAGTGGTATACTTGCAGCAAGTCACTTGTGCAATAAATTCCAACGGTCACAAGTCCACTTGGTGACGTATTTACACTCGCAAGCAGTTCGGCAAGTTTCTACCAGCAAGTAAATTGCTGTAATAAGTTGCTAGTGTAAACTCAGCTTTAGAAAATATTGTAGGGAAGATGAACCAAAGATTAGGTTTCGTTGTCAGAACATTTAGAAGATGAAACAGTTGTACTAAAGAAACTGCCTACACTACACTTGTGCGTCCTATTTTGGAATATTACTGCGCATTGTGGGATCCATACCAGGTGAGACTAACGGACGATTTAGAGAAAATTCAGAGAAGGGCAGCTCGTTTTGTATTATCGCGATATAGGGGAGATAGTGTTACGGAAAGATGCACGAGTTGGAATGGAAATCATTAAAAGAAAGGCGTTATTTGTTAGGGCGAGATCTATTTGCTAAATTTCTTACACCAAATTTCTCTTTAGAATGTGAACGTATATTATTAGCACCCACCATCATAGTAAAAAAAAAAGAGAAATCAAATCGAAAACAGAAAGATTTAGGTGTTGCTTCTTCCCCACGAGCTATTAGAGAATAGAACTGTAGAGAAACATCATAAAAGTGGTTCAACGAACCCTCTACCATGCACTTGAGCGTGACTTGCGGAGTATCCATGTAGATGTTTTAGCCTCCGTCAGTGTTTTACACCGTAAGCTAAAATTGCGCTACTTTTGTTGGCTCGCAAATGCGACGGTAACACCACTGAATAATATGTATTTACTTGTGAAAATGACAGAAATGTACTCAGCACAATTTCCAAAAATCTTGTCTAGCTTTAATTACATTTCATTTGACTGATATATAACGTGTATCGTAGCTCTCAGCAAGCTACATGCTGTCATACTCCTCAATTTTTTTGACAATCAGGGGCGCATGCAAGACAGACTGTGGCACTGTAAAGGCCGGGATCTTTCATCGCTTACTTTCTAAACAATCGACTAAATAACGTTGTTAAAGAAAACACAAAACGCATAAAAATGCGAAATGAAAAGTAACCAATTTATTTATTTTCAAAGAAACTAAAAAGTTTTGTTAAAAAATGCGATGTCGCGTAGTCTTATACACCTCCAAGTCATTTTAAAGCACAAATATTGGAGACCTAGGTTTACCCTTTTCTGAGAGTACATAGTCGGGAATTTCGAGTACGGCATGGTCAAACGAGCACGAACATTTGAACACAGCGTGCTAAGCGACGACACTGACATCTACCGGACTGCTGCGGAATTATGTGCATTCTCAAGTTCGATCGAGCATAGACGCTTAGATGCGGACCTCTAACATGTACATACATCGAGCAAGCCGTGAATGAACGCAAGGAGAAATTTAGAGCAGGGTTTAAAGTGCAGAGTGAAGAAATAAAAACATTGCGTTTTGCTGATGATATTGTAATTCTTTGAAACAGCAAAGGATCTGGAAGAACAATTGAACGGATCGGACTGTGTGTTGAAAGGAGCGTATAAGCTGGGCGGTCTTTCCAATAACATGTGGTCAGAGTTTATATCTGCCCCTGGATATGTCTTACATTTTAAAACCTGCTTCCGAAATCTATGTCTTATAATATCTATTTGGCATCTTCTGGTGTCTCCTGGTCTCTTACACGTATATTCTTAAAGCAAGGGTTTGTTATGATCAAATTATGTTCCGTGCAAAATTCTACCTGGCGGCTTCCTCGTTCATTTCTTTTCCCTACTGCAAATTCACCTACTATTTTTCTTCCCCTCCTTTTCCTACAACCGAATTCCAGTTCACATCACAATTGGCCCAGCGCTCTAAGGCGCCTTGTTCCGGAGCATGCGGTTTCTCGCCGTTGAAGGTTCGAGTCCTCCCTTAGGCATGGGTGTGTGTGTGTGTTGTCCTTAGCATAATTTAGTTTGGTAGCCTAGGGACTGATAACCGCAGCGCCTGAGTCCCTGAGATTTATAAACATTTGAACGTTTTTTCCCCATTACAATTAAGTTTATCTCTCCCTTAACTGTCTGAATAATTTTCTTTAACTTCTCGTACATTTCTTCGATCTCCTTATCATCGCCAGAGCTAATTGCAGTATAAACTTTTACTACTGTGGTGTGTGTCGGCTTTGTATGTACAGTTTCGTGACTACGATAATGTGATCACAGGGCTGCTCCTAGTAGTTTACTCGCATTTCTATTTTCTTAATCATTATCAGACCGACTCCCGTAATGCCCCCAACTGGTTCAATATTTTTAAGCCTGAATTCACCTGACCAGAAATCCTGTTTATCTTTCCTCCTAACTTCACTAATCCCTGCTACATCTAAATTCAATCTTTCCATTTTCCTTATTAAATTTTCCAACCTCCCTACCCGATTAAGGGATCTAACATTCCACGCTCCTATCCGTAGAATGTTTGTGCTGTCTTTCCTGGTGACGGCTTCCTCCTGAGTAGTCCCCGTCCGGACATTCGAATGGGGGACTACTTTACCTCCGGAAAAGAAGCCTGGCTGACGCCAGAGATAAGTTCGACCGAAATTTTTACAAAGGGCCAAATGGCCTTCAGAAAGGATAGATTAAATAAAAAGGGGGTGGCGTATTTATTGCTTTTACAAACAGTTTATCCTGCAGCGACATTGAGGCAGATACTTCCTGTGAGTTGGTATGGGTAGATGTTATACCTGACATCCGGAATACATTAATAACTGAATCTTTTTATCGGCCCCCTGACTCAGACGATGCAGTTGTCGAAATGTTCAAAGAAAGCTTGAATCGCATTTCAAACAGGTACTCGAAGCATACTGTTATAATCGGTGGCGACTACAATTTACCCTCGATATGTTGGCATAAATAAGTATTCAAAACCGGAGGCAAATATAAAACATCGACCGAACTAGTTCTGAATGCTTTTTCTGAAAACTATTTCGAACAGTTAGTTCATGTACCCAATAAATTGGTTGCAAAATACTCTTGATGTCCTAGCAACGAATAATCCTGAGCTAGTTACGAGCATCGAAACAGATACAGGGATTAGCGGACATAGAGTTGTATTAGCGGAACTGAATATCGAAAATCCCAAATGCACCAAAAATAAACGAAAAATATATCTATTCAAAAGAGCAGATAAAAATTCACTTCACGCTTTCCTGATGCGAGTGTAGATCAGTTGTGGCTTACTTTCAAAGACATAATATCAGTAAAAATCGAGAGATTTGTACCAAATAAATTAATAACAGAAGGGGCTGACCCCCGTGGTACACAGATCACTGTTGCAGAATCAAAGGAAAACGCATGCAAAATTTAAACAGACACAGAATCCGCAAGACTGGCAATCGTTTACAGAAACTCGCAATCTAGCGCGGACTTCAATGCGAGAAGCCTATAGTAGTTTCCACAACGAAATCCTGTCTCGTAATCTTGCAGAAAATCCACAGAAATACTGGTCATATGTGAAGTACACTAGCGGCAAAACACAAACAATACCTTCACTACGCGATAGCAATGGTAATACGACCGATGACAGTATTGCTGAAGCAGAATTGCTAAACACAGCTTTCCGAAATTCTTTCACAAAAGAAGACGAAGTGAACACTCCAGAATCCGAACCAAGAACAGCTGACAGCATGCGAAATTTAGAAGTGGATGTTTCTGGAGTAGTAAAACAACCCAAGTCACTAAACAAAAACAAATCTTCCGGGCCAGATTGTGTACCAACTAGATTCCCCTCAGAGTATACTGATGCAATAACTCCATACTTAGCTATCATATACAACCGATCACTCAGCGAAAGATCCGTACCCAAAAACTGGAAAGTTGCCCAGGTCACTCCAGTATTCAAGAAGGCAATAGGAGTGATCCCCAAAATTACAGGCCCATCTCATTGACGTCGATTTGCAGTAGGATTTTGGAACATATACTTTGTTTCAACATTATGAACTACCTCGAAGAGGACGACCTATTAACCAATAGTCAACACGGATTCAGAAAGTAACGACGCTCTTGCGAAACACAGCTTGCCCTTTATTCACATTAATTGATAAGTGCCATCGACAAGGGACCTCAAATCGAATCAAATTCAAATGTTCGTAGAGATTATGGGACTTAACTACGGGGTCATCAGTCCTTAAACTTAAAAACTACCTATGAACTAGCTAATCCTAAGGACGGCACAAATATCAATGCCCAAGGGGATATTAGAACCCCCGACCGTAGTGGCCGTGCAGACTGTGACTGGCGCGCCGCAGAGCGCTCGGCCACCGCGGCCGGCTCAAATCGAGTCAATATTTCTGGATTTCCAGAAGGCTTTTGACACTGTACCTCACAAGCGGCTTCTAATGAAATTGCGTGCTTGTGGAATATCACCCCAATTGTGCGACTGGATTCATGATTTCCTATCAGAAAGGACACAGGCCGTAGTAATTGACGGTAAGTCATCGAGTAAAACAGAAGTGATATCTGGCATTTCCCAGGGAAGCGTTATAGGTCCCCTACACTTCCTTATGTTTATAAACGATTTAGGAGACAATCTGAATAGCTCCCTTAGACTGTTCACGGATGATGCTGTCGTTAATCGGTTAGTGAAGTCAACAGAGGATAAAAAGCAACCGCAAATCGATTTAGACAAAATTTCTACATGGTGTGGAAATTGGCAGTTAACACTAAATAATGAAAAGTGTGAAGTAATACACATGACCACTAAAAGAAATCCACTGAATCTCAATTACACGATAAATCAATCAAACCTTTAGATCGTAAATTCTACCAAATACCTAGGAGTTACAATTACGAACAACGTAGACTGGAGAGAACACACAGAAAATATTGTGGGGAAGGCGAACCAAAGGTTACGCTTCATTGGCTGAACGCTTCGAAGATGCAGAAAAAAGAGACTGTCTACATCACACTTATGCGACCTCTCCTGGGAGTACTGTTTCCCAGTGTGGGATCCTCACCAGGTGGGACTAACGGAGGACATTGAGAAGGTTCAGAGAGAGGCAGCTCGTTTTATCACGTTACAGGGGGAAAGCATCACGGAAATGTTGCACGATTTAAGGTGGAAATCATTAAAAGAACTACGTTATTCGTTGCGACGAGATCTATTTGGGAAATTTCAATCGCCGACTTTTACTTCTGAATATGAAAATATTTTGCTACCACCCACCTACATAGGGAGATATGACCATTCCAATAAAAAAAAAGAGAAATCAGATTGAATACGGAACGATTTAGATGTTCTTTCTTCCCGTGCGCTATTAGAGAATGGGACTGTAGAAAAAGGTTATGAAAGTGGTTAATGAACCCTCGGCCAGGCACCTTAATGTGATTTGCAGAGTACCTATATAGATGTAGATGAAGATGCCATAATCATATATTCATACACTAGAGCTGCATGTTCTCGGGAGAGTAACGACGGTAGTTTCCTCTTGCTTTCAGCCGTTCGCAGAAATTTCATGGGAAAGCCACATTAGCAGGTGTTGCAAGGCCAGATCAGTCAATCGTCCAGACTGTTCCCCCTGTAACTAGTGAAAAATCGCACTGACGTGTTTTACGGCCCACTTTAGAATTGTAGTTTTATAAGTTTTTGCAAACAGTTTGGACCAAAATAATAATCCAAATATTAATTAATAAGAGTGTCTGAAACCCTTTCAGGAAAAAAAAAATTTAGGTAGTGGGGGGTTTCGAACTACCGACCTTACACTGTTACAGTCCGTCACGTTGCCCACTACGCTACGAATATGCATGTCAACAGAACTACTTAAATCTCATACTATTGATAGCCGTTGTTAATTGATGTTAATATGGCATTTGTAGACATTAGATTATCATTTATCGTACGAAGAACGATGTGTTTTTGTTAATTCTTCAGTGCGCCATTGCTTTGAAATGACAACGTGTAAGTTACAATAAGAAAATCATCAAATACGCAACGCAAGATGGCGTATGCCAGAGAGAGTTCTGCGCGAGAAATGTCACGTGACATCTCCGAACGGCTGGTTTTCGATAATTCAATGGAGGGTGTCAAATCTCCGTTATTTTTGCAAATATGTCTCAAACGATACGAGATATGAAAAAAAAGCAGAGTTGTAGAGAATTGTCTCCTCTACAAATTCGGTTATTCAATTTTCATGTCAGATGAATAGTTAAGCCGTTATTTTCATTTAAATTTCGAGCTGTCAAAAGACGATCGCAATGGCCCACTTTTAGTGTTGCTACCGTAACCTAAAGTGGGCCAAAAGCTACTGCCCCTCTTCAAGAACCACACGTTTATGTCGTCTCTCTACAGATACCCCTCCGCTGTGGTTATACCTACCGTATGGCTATCTTTGTCTCTGAGGCAGGCAAACCACCCCATCTCGGCAGTCTGTGGTTCATGGCGATCGAATGAGGTGGTACTGGACAGAGTTAAGGAGAAAAGAATTTCTGGCACACCCTGATTGAAGAAGGGATCTATTGGTAGGACAAATTCTGAGACTTCAAGGAATCGTCAATTTAGTACTGGAGGGAAGTGTGTGGAGTACAAATGGCAGAAGGAGACCACGAGACGAGTGCAGTAAGCAGGTTGTAATGCAAGTGGATTGCCGTTGTTATTTGGAAGATGAAGAGGCTTGCACAGGATAGAGTAGGGAAGAGCTGCATTAAACCAGTCTCCGGACTAAAGACAACAACAGTGAACAGCTACCACTGGCGACAGTGTCACTCCCAAGTACTCATGATACGACACAGCATCAGCACCCAATTACCTTGTCTGTATACATACGTTAATATTTTCTTATGCACAGCAATCAGTTGCAAATATTTATTTGTTAATGCATATCATGATTTCTGTGGCTGCACGACCATTCTCAATGGTTTAAAAACGTAGTTTAAAACATATAAAATTTTCGATCTTCGTGCTGAAGACCACGTTCACATTAATGTGATTTGGGATTTTCAAATGATTAATTAAGTTATTATTGTCTGGATTGTGGGCTGTCGATACCTTTCGTTCGTTATGTTACAGGTATGTCTGGATGCACCCGTCAGCTGTTCATCTTATACCTAGTGCTGAAACCCAAAACCCTTGTAGATGTCTAATGGAAGCCTGCTTCAAGCACCAATTTTTTTAAACAATTTTTTCCCGATACTTCATTTTTCTTAATCCAGAATCTAAACTGAACTTCGTTAAGGAACTTGAATCTAGACCGGTAACTATATCTTTCAAAAATTATTTAATATTTTTTTCAGAATGACGACAGTTGAGAAGCCGGACCTTAGTTATTAATGTTTTCCGCATTACTTTTGAGTTTAATCGGATAGCTAATTAGCATATATTCAATATTTATTTGATTATTATTATGTTTATGAGGGTGATAGAAGTTGAGAAACTAACCTGTAGTTGTCAATATTTACCGTGTTGCCTTTCTTAAATAAGCTAATTGCTTCAGATAGTCTGCAAAACCAGCTGAACTAAAAGATTAATTTATTTTCTTTGTTAATGGAGTTTTATGCTGTGACATTGTATACAGGCCATAGATTTGCACTTAATGTAGCCTTTACGACACCTTAGTTTCCATTTTTGTCTTATGTCCCTACCTTCAGGTTCATTTCTGAGAAACATCATTGAACTGTCTACATATTTCATTATAGGTTCTATATAAGTTTTAGAGAAATTTTCAAAAATGTTCAAATGTTTGTAAACCTACTGGACCAAACTGCTATGGTCATCAGGCCCTAGACTTACAAACTACATAAACTAAACTAATCTAAAGACAACACACACACACACACACACACACACACACACACACACACACACATATGCCCTAGGGAGGGCTCGAACCTCCGACGGCGAGCAACCGAGGTGCCTTGGAACGCTCGGCCACTCCACCGCAGCAGAGAAATTTTAATATCTCCCTGTAATACCAAAAAATAATCTTTGTCTGAATTAGTTAGTTTCTGTAGATGTTTTATCATTCTGCTCCCATCTTTGATTTTGTTTTTTGCGAGTGTTAAGTTAGTTTTCCGTTTACATGTTTTGCCCTTATTTGTCATACTATTTTACTTTAATTTCCTGCATTGTGTTTATGAAATCTCTCTTCTTTTGGTGGCTATCAGATATTAAGTTATTTTACAATAGTCGAAGGGGTTGAAAAAAAAACTAGCACCCAAAAAATATACGCGTGTACGGATGAGAAAGAAAAAGAAATTCGTTTAATTCTCTTATATTTATTCTGAGAAAATTTTTGTTGTCGGTTTATGGTGTGGGTTCCTATAGTCATATTAACAACGAGCAACGTATGAGTGGCCAAGTAAGTGGTCCTGGCAGTTGGGCTACCAGTTACTTTGGATTAAGGTTGAGTAATATCAGACGTATTCTGAGTCGTGGCCACCTTTCTCTAATTTATAGACCACCTCCAATTTATAGACCAAAGCTTCCTCATATACCTTTGACAAACAATCGGAATGAGATGGAGAGCTATTAATACCAATGGGTGCTACTCTGGGATGAAGGATGAGCTGGCGGAGACTGAAAGTTGGCAATGAAGTTTGGGTAAAGGAAGAAAAACAAGAAGTGGGAGAATACAAGGTCTACCTGTCAGGAGTCGAAGCAAGATCAAATGTTCAAATGTTTGTTAAGCTTATGGGACTTAACTATGGGGTCATCAGTCCCTAAACTTACAAACTACTTATCAACTACCTTATACTAAGGACGGCACAAATATCCATGCCCGAGGGGGGATTCGAACCCCCGACCGTAGTGGCCGTGCAGACCGTGACTGGAGAGCCTCAGTCCCCTCGGCCACCGCAGCTGGCCTAGATTCCTCTCAGAGTATGCGGATGCAATAGCTCCATACTTAGCTACCATATACAACTGATCACTCAGTGAAAGATCCGTACCCAAAGACTGGAAAGTTGCCCAGGTCACTCCAGTATTCAAGAAGGCAAAAGGAGTGATCCCCAAAATTACAGGCCCATCTCATTGACTTCGATTTGCAGTAGGATTTTGGAACATATACTTTGTTTCAACATTACGAACTACCTCGAAGAGGACGACCTATTAACCAATAGTCAACACGGATTCAGAAAGTAACGACGCTCTTGCGAAACACAGCTTGCCCTTTATTCACATTACTTGATAAGTGCCATCGACAAGGGACCTCAAATCGAATCAAATTCAAATGTTCGTAGAGATTATGGGACTTAACTACGGGGTCATCAGTCCTTAAACTTAAAAACTACCTATGAACTAGCTAATCCTAAGGACGGCACAAATATCAATGCCCGAGGGGGTATTAGAACCCCCGCCCGTAGTGGCCGTGCAGACTGTCACTGGTGCGACGCAGAGCTGATGGGATGCATGGCTGTTGAAGAGGAACAGTCGCTAGCGAGCAACCTCTGGGGATACTGCCGCACCTCAGTTGTATAAGGCTTACCTAGGCACGCGGGGCTCTGTCTAGGTGGACATGTACTTCCCTAGCTGCTCGTGGGACCGATATGAGCACTTCCAATTTGTCCCTTGAACCTTCCAGTGGGATGGGTGTACCACTGGGGGGTACCAACACCCAATCCAAAAAGAGGGCTAGGATATCCATTCCTCCTGATTTGGGGAGTAAGAAAAAGTATTTTGGGAATATTAACAGAACACAGGCTGTTGTACAGAATGTGTTTATTGTTGCGAAACGAAAGGACGGCTCGTTTGAGGGAGTATCTCCCTTCTATATTCAAAAAGGCCTTGAGGGAATTGCTGGCAGTTTAAAATCAGTGAAACGTTTGCGGAATGGGACATTACTGATCGAAACATCGAGCTCCCAGCAGGCAACCAACCTGCAGCAGGTGAAATTCCTGGGTGAATATGCCATAGAGGCGGAGTTGCATAACACCTTGAACTACAGTAAAGGCGTAGTGACCTGTAGAGATATAGTAAACATCCCTTTGGAAGAACTGAAATCTGAGTGGGCACAGGAGGGTATTTTGGATGTGCAAAATATTATGAAAAGGGTGGATGGTGAGTTGGTGAAATCGGACTCATTCATCCTTACCTTCAATAATCCCCAACTTCCAGATAATGTCAAAGCAGGTTTTCTTCCTTTGAAAGTTCGACCTTACGTCCCCAACCCAATGCGCTGCTTCAAATGCCAGCGCTTTGGGCATACCATTTTGGGGTGCAAAGGTGAGGCCACCTGTGGCAAATGTGGCAAGGTGGCGCATGACGGAGCAGAGTGTACACCACCTGCCACGTGTGTCAACTGCTCTGGGGATCACCCTGTCTGGAGTCGTAATTGTAAAGTCTTCCTTGAGGAAAAAAAGGTGCAGGAAATAAAGACCACGAAGCGCATCTCGTATGCTGAAGCCAAGAAAATCTTCCAGGCCATGCAACCACCAGCTTTTGCCGCTTCTTTCGCTTCTGTTGTCCAGAAGCCGATTGTCAAGTGTGATGCTGTTACGCAAACTGAGTCTGTCTGTGTTGGTACTAGCACCTGCACTTGCCAGTGCACCTGCCAGGCGGCTGCTGCAGTCGTAGACGATTCCAGTCCGGTTGGTCCCCAAACATCGGAAAAAGGAACTGATCCGCCTCCTGTGGAGATGATGGCCCCCCAGTAGTAGAGGTTGTGCAGAAATCCACCACAGCCACTACCTCTGCAACAGGCTCCCATCCGAAACCACCTAAGGCTAAAAAAGCAGTTGAAAAGTATCTGTCACAGGATAAAGTAGAAGTTACTTTGTTTGAGCCTGTCCATGTACGTGTAACAGATGCTCCATCCGACTCTCTGTCCGAGCCAATGGACCTTGATGTGCGTTTGGGGCAGCCAAACCGCCCCAAGTCGGACCCTCTACCCCATAGCGTCTCGCCGCCTCGGCGGAGAGAGAAAGTGAGGGTGAAACCTCCATAAGCAATGGCTCCCATACTACAATGGAATATGCAGGGCTTTAGGACCCATGTGGAGGAACTTCGTCTCTTATCTCAGGGTCGACCTCTGTGTATGTGTCTCCAGGAGACAAATTTTAAGCCTTCAGACTCCCCTGAGATACGTGGTTACACGCTATGTAGGAAGGATGACGTAAGTGGGGCGAGAGCTAGGGGTGGAGTGGCTATTTTTGTTTGTACAGCCTACCACTCCGAGCCCCTCTCCCTCACAACAAGCCTCCAAGCAGTCGCAGTATCTGTATATGTGCGTCATCGACTGACTGTTTGCTCCCTCTATCTGCCCCCTCATGATACGCTTAATGAAGAGGACCTCAAGGACCTTCTTACTCAACTTCCCCAGCCTTTTCTTCTGTGTGGAGACTTTAATGCACATAATGTGCTTTGGGGCTCTGTCACTACTTGCCCCAGGGGTAGGGCTATTGAGCGGCTCCTCTTGTCGTCGAACGCACATTTACTTAACACCGCTCAACCCACACACCTTTGTACTGCGACAGGGTCATTATCTGCCATAGACCTCACTCTTTGCTCTCCATCCCTTGCCCACACTATACAATGGGACGTGGTCAATGATCTCCATGGCAGCGATCACTTTCCAATCTCCATTTCCCAACCGTATGGAATCGAACCTGAAAGACACCCGCCACGATGGATACTCAGTAGAGCGGATTGGGCACTTTACAGCCAACTTGCCCGCTTTGAACATCGTGACAATGTCACAGAATGGGTGCACCATATTACTGCCGTGATGCACTCCGCCGCTGATGCATCCATTCCACAGTCTTCGGGACGTCGAAAACGGCAGCCAGTCCCTTGGTGGAATGACGAATGCCGATCTGCCCTCAGGACCAGGCGGGCGGCTCTGCGTCGGTTCAAGTGTCGTCCGACTTCAGAGAACCTCGCTGCTTTCCGGGTTGCAAGGGCCAAGTGTCGTCAGGTTATTAGAGAGAGCAAACGGAGGTCATGGCAGCAGTTCCTGAGTTCCATTAACCGTTCTACAACCAGCACGAAAGTATGGGAGACCATCAGGAGGATTTCTGGAAGAGGAGGAAGGTGCCCCATAGCTGCTGTGATGTGTAACGGAACTTTACAAACACGACCAGCAGACATTGCCCAAACCATGGCTACTTACTTCGCTTCTGTTACTTCCACTGCCAGTCAGGATCCTGAATTCAGGCGCCACAGAGTGGCTGTTGAGGGGGGCACGCTGGACTTCAGTCCACGATTACGGAGGAGTACAACCGCCCCTTCTCCCTGTGGGAATTAGATTCTGCATTGTGTGTAGCCCGAGACACTTCACCTGGTCATGATGGGATCCACTATGCTATGTTACGGCACCTTACAGATCGCAACAAAGTTATCCTCCTTAACCTTTTTAATGCCATTTGGATGTCAGGACACTCTCCCGACTTGTGGAGAGAGGCTATTTTAATCCCCCTTTTAAAACCCGGTAAAGATTCCACATGCCCCAGCAGTTACCGTAGTGTTGCCCTCACTAGCTGCATTGGAAAGACCCTGGAGCGGATGGTCAACCGCCGCCTTGTCTGGATGTTGGAATCCAGGCAGCTCCTTAGTCGCTTCCAGTGTGGGTTCAGGAGATATCGTTCCACCTTCGATAACCTGGCCTCTCTGGAGGCGGCAATACAACAGGCTTTCCTGGGCCGTCATCACCTTCTGGGTGTATTTTTTGATATCGAGAAGGCCTACGACACTACTTGGAGGCATCTTATACTTAGGCAGCTTCACGAATGGGGATTTCGCGGTTGCCTTCCAATTTTTATCCGGCCATTCCTTTCTCCACGTTTTTTTAGATACCGAGTCGGTGGCGTGCTCTCTGACCGCTTTGAGCAGGAAAACGGTGTCCCTCAGGGTAGTGTTTTAAGTGTGACGTTGTTTGCTATAGCCATTAACAGTATCACGTGTGCTGTGAAAAGTCCTGTCCAGTGTTCACTATTTGTTGATGACTTCTCTGTCTTCTGTTCTTCTTCCAGTCTTGCAACGACAACTCGTCAGTTGCAGCTCACTCTCCGGCGGCTCGACGAATGGGCACGGAAGACCGGTTTCCAATTTTCAACAGAGAAGTCGGTGTGTGTGTGTTTTAACCGTTCTCGTTCTATTTTTAACTTACCTGAACTGCGGATGAGGGACACCGTTCTGAATTTTAAAGACACTGAGCGTTTTCTGGGTGTGACATTTGACTCTAAACTTACCTGGTTGCCACATCTTAAAGATTTGAAGAGACGGTGCCTGAAGGCACTAAGTATTTTAATGTGTCTTAGCCACACTTCATGGGGAGCCGACAGAACTTGTCTGCTACGATTTTATAGAGCATTTGTGCGTTCTCGCCTAGACTACGGGTGCACCGTGTATGGGTCAGCAAGACCCTCTTATTTAAAGATGCTGGACGTGGTGCATCATGAGGGGATTCGGCTCGCAACTGGGGCATTCCGCACGAGTCCCATACCAAGTATCTGCGCCGAGGCTGGTGAGCCACCAATTCACATGCGGCGGCAGTTTCTCGTGGCACGCCAGGCATATACGACTTTGTCCTCGCCAAATACACCAGCCCATCCGGTCGTTGCCCACCCTCCTGCGGAACGGCTGTTTCGTAACAGGCTACGGGCAACGAGGCCTTTTGGGATACGTTCTCAAGATTGTCTTTTAGATATGGATGTGTCTGGTTTTAATGTTTTACAGCGAGGTTGGAGTAAACGTCCACCGTGGCTCCTCCAGCGGCCGAGACTACTTTTAGAGTTGACACATTTTCAGAAGCATTCTACTTCCGATTTTATATTTCAATCTCTGTTCTCTCACATTTTAGATCAGCATCGTGATTTTACCGTGGTGTACACGGATGGGTCCAAACAGGGGGACTCGATAGGCTGTTCCATAGTGTTCCCCAACACCACCATCAGGATTCGCCTCCCTCCTGCATACTCAGTTTTCTCAGCAGAACTCCATGCGATCCTGCGGGCGCTGGAACACATGCAGCGGGTTCGTGGCACGAAGTTTCTCCTGTGCTCTGATTCTCTCAGTGCGCTGCAATCAATACGAAATTTGTATCCAGCTGAGAAGATAGTGCAGCTCAGTCATGACAGAATGTCCACTCTCCAGCAGCGGGGAAAGCAAGTGACATTCTGTTGGGTGCCAGGACATGTCGGTATTAGTGGTAACGAAATGGCTGATCGGGCTGCCAAGGAGGCTTGCGACAGTTCTGGTATTACTCATTGTGCCGTTCCCCTGCCGGACATCCTCTCTGTGGTGCGCCGGAAGTCCCTTCGTTTGTGGGAGGAGACGTGGCAGGCAGTGACGAACAATAAACTGCGGTTGATTAAGCCCACTGTCCGACCGTGGCGAACATCCTGTCAGTCATTGAGGCAGCATGAGGTGGCCTTGATACATCTCCGAATCGAGCATTGTCCTTTGACACATGGCTACTTACTCCGTCAGGAGGACCCTCCGATTTGCGATGCTTGTTGTGTGCAAGTCACTGTACGCCACATTTTACTGGAATGTATTTCCTACCGTGCTGCTAGGGCAGCGGTGGCTCTTTGTGGTCCCCTGCCCTCTGTTTTAGCTGATGACGAGGCGAGTGTGACGAAAGTATTCAATTTCTGTGAACTTTCCGGACTCTGGCCTAAGCTTTTAGGCTGGAGGTTTTAGGACGTTAACGAATGGTTAGCCCACCACTCCTCTGGCATGGCATTTTGAGTACGTCTGTAAACCTTAGACGCTCACAACTGTTCCCACCTTGCCATGTTTGGTTGGGTCTTTGCTTCGTTCCCCTTATCGTTTGGCTACTTTGGCTACTTTCTCTTCTGTTCCCTATTTGTCTTCATTTCATTTTAATCAGGTCACACGTATCGCCTAATTATCTTGTACGGGCGCTAAAGACCTAGTTGTCGTGCGCCCATAACATCATATCCATCATATCCATCCATGGAGAGAACACACAGAAAATATTGTGGGGAAGGCGAACCAAAGTTTACGCTTCATTGGCTGAACGCTTCAAAGAAGCAACAGCTGCAGCAAAGAGACTGTCTACATCACACTTATGCGACCTCTCCTGGGAGTACTGTTTCCCAGTGCGGGATCCTCACCAGGTGGGACTAACGGAGGACATTGAGAAGGTTCAGAGAGAGGCAGCTCGTTTTATCACGTTACAGGGGGAAAGCATCACGCAAGTGTTGCACGATTTAAGGTAGAAATCATTAAAAGAACTACGTTATTCGTTGTGGCGAGATCTATTTGGGAAATTTCAATCGCCAACTTTTACTTCTGAATATGAAAATATTTTGATACCACCCACCTACATAGGGAAATATGACCATTCCAATAAAAAAAGAGAAATCAGATCGAATACGGAACGATTTAGATGTTCTTTCTTCCCGTGTGCTATTAGAGAATGGGACTGTAGAAAAAGGTTATGAATGTGGTTAATGAACCCTCGGCCAGGCACCTTAATGTGATTTGCAGAGTACCTATATAGATGTAGATGAAGATGCCATAATCATATATTCATACACTAGAGCTGCATGTTCTCGGGAGAGTAACGACGGTAGTTTCCTCTTGCTTTCAGCCGTTCGCAGAAATTTCATGGGAAAGCCACATTAGCAGGTGTTGCAAGGCCAGATCAGTCAATCGTCCAGACTGTTCCCCCTGTAACTAGTGAAAAATCGCACTGACGTGTTTTACGGCCCACTTTAGAATTGTAGTTTTATAAGTTTTTGCAAACAGTTTGGACCAAAATAATAATCCAAATATTAATTAATAAGAGTGTCTGAAACCCTTTCAGGAAAAAAAAATTTAGGTAGTGGGGGGTTTCGAACTACCGACCTTACACGTTACAGTCCGTCACGTTGCCCACTACGCTACGAATATGCATGTCAACAGAACTACTTAAATCTCATACTATTGATAGCCGTTGTTAATTGATGTTAATATGGCATTTGTAGACATTAGATTATCATTTATCGTACGAAGAACGATGTGTTTTTGTTAATTCTTCAGTGCGCCATTGCTTTGAAATGACAACGTGTAAGTTACAATAAGAAAATCATCAAATACGCAACGCAAGATGGCGTATGCCAGAGAGAGTTCTGCGCGAGAAATGTCACGTGACATCTCCGAACGGCTGGTTTTCGATAATTCAATGGAGGGTGTCAAATCTCCGTTATTTTTGCAAATATGTCTCAAACGATACGAGATATGAAAAAAAAGCAGAGTTGTAGAGAATTGTCTCCTCTACAAATTCGGTTATTCAATTTTCATGTCAGATGAATAGTTAAGCCGTTATTTTCATTTAAATTTCGAGCTGTCAAAAGACGATCGCAATGGCCCACTTTTAGTGTTGCTACCGTAACCTAAAGTGGGCCAAAAGCTACTGCCCCTCTTCAAGAACCACACGTTTATGTCGTCTCTCTACAGATACCCCTCCGCTGTGGTTATACCTACCGTATGGCTATCTTTGTCTCTGAGGCAGGCAAACCACCCCATCTCGGCAGTCTGTGGTTCATGGCGATCGAATGAGGTGGTACTGGACAGAGTTAAGGAGAAAAGAATTTCTGGCACACCCTGATTGAAGAAGGGATCTATTGGTAGGACAAATTCTGAGACTTCAAGGAATCGTCAATTTAGTACTGGAGGGAAGTGTGTGGAGTACAAATGGCAGAAGGAGACCACGAGACGAGTGCAGTAAGCAGGTTGTAATGCAAGTGGATTGCCGTTGTTATTTGGAAGATGAAGAGGCTTGCACAGGATAGAGTAGGGAAGAGCTGCATTAAACCAGTCTCCGGACTAAAGACAACAACAGTGAACAGCTACCACTGGCGACAGTGTCACTCCCAAGTACTCATGATACGACACAGCATCAGCACCCAATTACCTTGTCTGTATACATACGTTAATATTTTCTTATGCACAGCAATCAGTTGCAAATATTTATTTGTTAATGCATATCATGATTTCTGTGGCTGCACGACCATTCTCAATGGTTTAAAAACGTAGTTTAAAACATATAAAATTTTCGATCTTCGTGCTGAAGACCACGTTCACATTAATGTGATTTGGGATTTTCAAATGATTAATTAAGATATTATTGTCTGGATTGTGGGCTGTCGATACCTTTCGTTCGTTATGTTACAGGTATGTCTGGATGCACCCGTCAGCTGTTCATCTTATACCTAGTGCTGAAACCCAAAACCCTTGTAGATGTCTAATGGAAGCCTGCTTCAAGCACCAATTTTTTTAAACAATTTTTTCCCGATACTTCATTTTTCTTAATCCAGAATCTAAACTGAACTTCGTTAAGGAACTTGAATCTAGACCGGTAACTATATCTTTCAAAAATTATTTAATATTTTTTTCAGAATGACGACAGTTGAGAAGCCGGACCTTAGTTATTAATGTTTTCCGCATTACTTTTGAGTTTAATCGGATAGCTAATTAGCATATATTCAATATTTATTTGATTATTATTATGTTTATGAGGGTGATAGAAGTTGAGAAACTAACCTGTAGTTGTCAATATTTACCGTGTTGCCTTTCTTAAATAAGCTAATTGCTTCAGATAGTCTGCAAAACCAGCTGAACTAAAAGATTAATTTATTTTCTTTGTTAATGGAGTTTTATGCTGTGACATTGTATACAGGCCATAGATTTGCACTTAATGTAGCCTTTACGACACCTTAGTTTCCATTTTTGTCTTATGTCCCTACCTTCAGGTTCATTTCTGAGAAACATCATTGAACTGTCTACATATTTCATTATAGGTTCTATATAAGTTTTAGAGAAATTTTCAAAAATGTTCAAATGTTTGTAAACCTACTGGACCAAACTGCTATGGTCATCAGGCCCTAGACTTACAAACTACATAAACTAAACTAATCTAAGGACAACACACACACACACACACACACACACACACATATGCCCTAGGGAGGGCTCGAACCTCCGACGGCAAGCAACCGAGGTGCCTTGGAACGCTCGGCCACTCCACCGCAGCAGAGAAATTTTAATATCTCCCTGTAATACCAAAAAATAATCTTTGTCTGAATTAGTTAGTTTCTGTAGATGTTTTATCATTCTGCTCCCATCTTTGATTTTGTTTTTTGCGAGTGTTAAGTTAGTTTTCCGTTTACATGTTTTGCCCTTATTTGTCATACTATTTTACTTTAATTTCCTGCATTGTGTTTATGAAATCTCACTTCTTTTGGTGGCTATCAGATATTAAGTTATTTTACAATAGTCGAAGGGGTTGAAAAAAAACTAGCACCCAAAAAATATACGCGTGTGCGGATGAGAAAGAAAAAGAAATTCGTTTAATTCTCTTATATTTATTCTGAGAAAATTTTTGTTGTCGGTTTATGGTGTGGGTTCCTATAGTCATATTAACAACGAGCAACGTATGAGTGGCCAAGTAAGTGGTCCTGGCAGTTGGGCTACCAGTTACTTTGGAATAAGGTTGAGCATATCAGACGTATTCTGAGTCGTGGCCACCTTTCTCTAATTTATAGACCACCTCCAATTTATAGACCAAAGCTTCCTCATATACCTTTGGCAAACAATCGGAATGAGATGGAGAGCTATTAATACCAATGGGTGCTACTCTGGGATGAAGGATGAGCTGGCGGAGACTGAAAGTTGGCAATGAAGTTTGGGTAAAGGAAGAAAAACAAGAAGTGGGAGAATACAAGGTCTACCTGTCAGGAGTCGAAGCAAGATCAAATGTTCAAATGTTTGTTAAGCTTATGGGACTTAACTATGGGGTCATCAGTCCCTAAACTTACAAACTACTTATCAACTACCTTATACTAAGGACGGCACAAATATCCATGCCCGAGGGGGGATTCGAACCCCCGACCGTAGTGGCCGTGCAGACCGTGACTGGAGAGCCTCAGTCCCCTCGGCCACCGCAGCTGGCCTAGATTCCTCTCAGAGTATGCGGATGCAATAGCTCCATACTTAGCTACCATATACAACTGATCACTCAGTGAAAGATCCGTACCCAAAGACTGGAAAGTTGCCCAGGTCACTCCAGTATTCAAGAAGGCAAAAGGAGTGATCCCCAAAATTACAGGCCCATCTCATTGACTTCGATTTGCAGTAGGATTTTGGAACATATACTTTGTTTCAACATTACGAACTACCTCGAAGAGGACGACCTATTAACCAATAGTCAACACGGATTCAGAAAGTAACGACGCTCTTGCGAAACACAGCTTGCCCTTTATTCACATTACTTGATAAGTGCCATCGACAAGGGACCTCAAATCGAATCAAATTCAAATGTTCGTAGAGATTATGGGACTTAACTACGGGGTCATCAGTCCTTAAACTTAAAAACTACCTATGAACTAGCTAATCCTAAGGACGGCCAAATATCAATGCCCAAGGGGATATTAGAACCCCCGACCGTAGTGGCCGTGCAGACTGTGACTGGCGCGCCGCAGAGCGCTCGGCCACCGCGGCCGGCTCAAATCGAATCAATATTTCTGGATTTCCAGAAGGCTTTTGACACTGTACCTCACAAGCGGCTTCTAATGAAATTGCGTGCTTGTGGAATATCACCCCAATTGTGCGACTGGATTCATGATTTCCTATCAGAAAGGACACAGGCCGTAGTAATTGACGGTAAGTCATCGAGTAAAACAGAAGTGATATCTGGCATTCCCCAGGGAAGCGTTATAGGTCCCCTACTCTTCCTTATGTTTATAAACGATTTAGGAGACAATCTGAATAGCTCCCTTAGACTGTTCACGGATGATGCTGTCGTTAATCGGTTAGTGAAGTCAACAGAGGATAAAAAGCAACTGCAAATCGATTTAGACAAAATTTCTACATGGTGTAGAAATTGACAGTTAACACTAAATAATGAAAAGTGTGAAGTAATACACATGGCCACTAAAAGAAATCCACTGAATCTCAATTACACGATAAATCAATCAAACCTTTAGATCGTAAATTCTACCAAATACCTAGGAGTTACAATTACGAACAACGTAGACTGGAGAGAACACACAGAAAATATTGTGGGGAAGGCGAACCAAAGTTTACGCTTCATTGGCTGAACGCTTCGAAGATGCAGCTGCAGCTGCAGCAAAGAGACTGTCTACATCACACTTATGCGACCTCTCCTGGGAGTACTGTTTCCCAGTGTGGGGTCCTCACCAGGTGGGACTAACGGAGGACATTGAGAAGGTTCAGAGAGAGGCAGCTCGTTTTATCACGTTACAGGGGGAAAGCATCACGGAAATGTTGCACGATTTAAGGTGGAAATCATTAAAAGAACTACGTTATTCGTTGCGACGAGATCTATTTGGGAAATTTCAATCGCCGACTTTTACTTCTGAATATGAAAATATTTTGCTACCACCCACCTACATAGGGAGATATGACCATTCCAATAAAAAAAGAGAAATCAAATCGAATACGGAACGATTTAGATGTTCTTTCTTCCCGTGTGCTATTAGAGAATGGGACTGTAGAAAAAGGTTATGAAAGTGGTTAATGAACCCTCGGCCAGGCACCTTAATGTGATTTGCAGAGTACCTGTATAGATGTAGATGAAGATGCCATAATCATATATTCATACACTAGAGCTGCATGTTCTCGGGAGAGTAACGACGGTAGTTTCCTCTTGCTTTCAGCCGTTCGCAGAAATTTCATGGGAAAGCCACATTAGCAGGTGTTGCAAGGCCAGATCAGTCAATCGTCCAGACTGTTCCCCCTGTAACTAGTGAAAAATCGCACTGACGTGTTTTACGGCCCACTTTAGAATTGTAGTTTTATAAGTTTTTGCAAACAGTTTGGACCAAAATAATAATCCAAATATTAATTAATAAGAGTGTCTGAAACCCTTTCAGGAAAAAAAAATTTAGGTAGTGGGGGGTTTCGAACTACCGACCTTACACGTTACAGTCCGTCACGTTGCCCACTACGCTACGAATATGCATGTCAACAGAACTACTTAAATCTCATACTATTGATAGCCGTTGTTAATTGATGTTAATATGGCATTTGTAGACATTAGATTATCATTTATCGTACGAAGAACGATGTGTTTTTGTTAATTCTTCAGTGCGCCATTGCTTTGAAATGACAACGTGTAAGTTACAATAAGAAAATCATCAAATACGCAACGCAAGATGGCGTATGCCAGAGAGAGTTCTGCGCGAGAAATGTCACGTGACATCTCCGAACGGCTGGTTTTCGATAATTCAATGGAGGGTGTCAAATCTCCGTTATTTTTGCAAATATGTCTCAAACGATACGAGATATGAAAAAAAAGCAGAGTTGTAGAGAATTGTCTCCTCTACAAATTCGGTTATTCAATTTTCATGTCAGATGAATAGTTAAGCCGTTATTTTCATTTAAATTTCGAGCTGTCAAAAGACGATCGCAATGGCCCACTTTTAGTGTTGCTACCGTAACCTAAAGTGGGCCAAAAGCTACTGCCCCTCTTCAAGAACCACACGTTTATGTCGTCTCTCTACAGATACCCCTCCGCTGTGGTTATACCTACCGTATGGCTATCTTTGTCTCTGAGGCAGGCAAACCACCCCATCTCGGCAGTCTGTGGTTCATGGCGATCGAATGAGGTGGTACTGGACAGAGTTAAGGAGAAAAGAATTTCTGGCACACCCTGATTGAAGAAGGGATCTATTGGTAGGACAAATTCTGAGACTTCAAGGAATCGTCAATTTAGTACTGGAGGGAAGTGTGTGGAGTACAAATGGCAGAAGGAGACCACGAGACGAGTGCAGTAAGCAGGTTGTAATGCAAGTGGATTGCCGTTGTTATTTGGAAGATGAAGAGGCTTGCACAGGATAGAGTAGGGAAGAGCTGCATTAAACCAGTCTCCGGACTAAAGACAACAACAGTGAACAGCTACCACTGGCGACAGTGTCACTCCCAAGTACTCATGATACGACACAGCATCAGCACCCAATTACCTTGTCTGTATACATACGTTAATATTTTCTTATGCACAGCAATCAGTTGCAAATATTTATTTGTTAATGCATATCATGATTTCTGTGGCTGCACGACCATTCTCAATGGTTTAAAAACGTAGTTTAAAACATATAAAATTTTCGATCTTCGTGCTGAAGACCACGTTCACATTAATGTGATTTGGGATTTTCAAATGATTAATTAAGATATTATTGTCTGGATTGTGGGCTGTCGATACCTTTCGTTCGTTATGTTACAGGTATGTCTGGATGCACCCGTCAGCTGTTCATCTTATACCTAGTGCTGAAACCCAAAACCCTTGTAGATGTCTAATGGAAGCCTGCTTCAAGCACCAATTTTTTTAAACAATTTTTTCCCGATACTTCATTTTTCTTAATCCAGAATCTAAACTGAACTTCGTTAAGGAACTTGAATCTAGACCGGTAACTATATCTTTCAAAAATTATTTAATATTTTTTTCAGAATGACGACAGTTGAGAAGCCGGACCTTAGTTATTAATGTTTTCCGCATTACTTTTGAGTTTAATCGGATAGCTAATTAGCATATATTCAATATTTATTTGATTATTATTATGTTTATGAGGGTGATAGAAGTTGAGAAACTAACCTGTAGTTGTCAATATTTACCGTGTTGCCTTTCTTAAATAAGCTAATTGCTTCAGATAGTCTGCAAAACCAGCTGAACTAAAAGATTAATTTATTTTCTTTGTTAATGGAGTTTTATGCTGTGACATTGTATACAGGCCATAGATTTGCACTTAATGTAGCCTTTACGACACCTTAGTTTCCATTTTTGTCTTATGTCCTACCTTCAGGTTCATTTCTGAGAAACATCATTGAACTGTCTACATATTTCATTATAGGTTCTATATAAGTTTTAGAGAAATTTTCAAAAATGTTCAAATGTTTGTAAACCTACTGGACCAAACTGCTATGGTCATCAGGCCCTAGACTTACAAACTACATAAACTAAACTAATCTAAGGACAACACACACACACACACTCACACACACACATATGCCCTAGGGAGGGCTCGAACCTCCGACGGCAAGCAACCGAGGTGCCTTGGAACGCTCGGCCACTCCACCGCAGCAGAGAAATTTTAATATCTCCCTGTAATACCAAAAAATAATCTTTGTCTGAATTAGTTAGTTTCTGTAGATGTTTTATCATTCTGCTCCCATCTTTGATTTTGTTTTTTGCGAGTGTTAAGTTAGTTTTCCGTTTACATGTTTTGCCCTTATTTGTCATACTATTTTACTTTAATTTCCTGCATTGTGTTTATGAAATCTCACTTCTTTTGGTGGCTATCAGATATTAAGTTATTTTACAATAGTCGAAGGGGTTGAAAAAAAACTAGCACCCAAAAAATATACGCGTGTGCGGATGAGAAAGAAAAAGAAATTCGTTTAATTCTCTTATATTTATTCTGAGAAAATTTTTGTTGTCGGTTTATGGTGTGGGTTCCTATAGTCATATTAACAACGAGCAACGTATGAGTGGCCAAGTAAGTAGTCCTGGCAGTTGGGCTACCAGTTACTTTGGAATAAGGTTGAGCATATCAGACGTATTCTGAGTCGTGGCCACCTTTCTCTAATTTATAGACCACCTCCAATTTATAGACCAAAGCTTCCTCATATACCTTTGGCAAACAATCGGAATGAGATGGAGAGCTATTAATACCAATGGGTGCTACTCTGGGATGAAGGATGAGCTGGCGGAGACTGAAAGTTGGCAATGAAGTTTGGGTAAAGGAAGAAAAACAAGAAGAAGTGGGAGAATACAAGGTCTACCTGTCAGGAGTCGAAGCAAGATCAAATGTTCAAATGTTTGTCAAGCTTATGGGACTTAACTATGGGGTCAACAGCCCCTAAACTTACAAACTACTTATCAACTACCTTATACTAAGGACGGCACAAATATCCATGCCCGAGGGGGGATTCGAACCCCCGACCGTAGTGGCCGTGCAGACCGTGACTGGAGAGCCTCAGTCCCCTCGGCCACCGCAGCTGGCCTAGATTCCTCTCAGAGTATGCGGATGCAATAGCTCCATACTTAGCTACCATATACAACTGATCACTCAGTGAAAGATCCGTACCCAAAGACTGGAAAGTTGCCCAGGTCACTCCAGTATTCAAGAAGGCAAAAGGAGTGATCCCCAAAATTACAGGCCCATCTCATTGACTTCGATTTGCAGTAGGATTTTGGAACATATACTTTGTTTCAACATTACGAACTACCTCGAAGAGGACGACCTATTAACCAATAGTCAACACGGATTCAGAAAGTAACGACGCACTTGCGAAACACAGCTTGCCCTTTATTCACATTACTTGATAAGTGCCATCGACAAGGGACCTCAAATCGAATCAAATTCAAATGTTCGTAGAGATTATGGGACTTAACTACGGGGTCATCAGTCCTTAAACTTAAAAACTACCTATGAACTAGCTAATCCTAAGGACGGCACAAATATCAATGCCCAAGGGGATATTAGAACCCCCGACCGTAGTGGCCGTGCAGACTGTGACTGGCGCGCCGCAGAGCGCTCGGCCACCGCGGCCGGCTCAAATCGAATCAATATTTCTGGATTTCCAGAAGGCTTTTGACACTGTACCTCACAAGCGGCTTCTAATGAAATTGCGTGCTTGTGGAATATCACCCCAATTGTGCGACTGGATTCATGATTTCCTATCAGAAAGGACACAGGCCGTAGTAATTGACGGTAAGTCATCGAGTAAAACAGAAGTGATATCTGGCATTCCCCAGGGAAGCGTTATAGGTCCCCTACTCTTCCTTATGTTTATAAACGATTTAGGAGACAATCTGAATAGCTCCCTTAGACTGTTCACGGATGATGCTGTCGTTAATCGGTTAGTGAAGTCAACAGAGGATAAAAAGCAACTGCAAATCGATTTAGACAAAATTTCTACATGGTGTGGAAATTGACAGTTAACACTAAATAATGAAAAGTGTGAAGTAATACACATGGCCACTAAAAGAAATCCACTGAATCTCAATTACACGATAAATCAATCAAACCTTTAGATCGTAAATTCTACCAAATACCTAGGAGTTACAATTACGAACAACGTAGACTGGAGAGAACACACAGAAAATATTGTGGGGAAGGCGAACCAAAGTTTACGCTTCATTGGCTGAACGCTTCGAAGATGCAGCTGCAGCTGCAGCAAAGAGACTGTCTACATCACACTTATGCGACCTCTCCTGGGAGTACTGTTTCCCAGTGTGGGGTCCTCACCAGTTGGGACTAACGGAGGACATTGAGAAGGTTCAGAGAGAGGCAGCTCGTTTTATCACGTTACAGGGGGAAAGCATCACGGAAATGTTGCACGATTTAAGGTGGAAATCATTAAAAGAACTACGTTATTCGTTGCGACGAGATCTATTTGGGAAATTTCAATCGCCGACTTTTACTTCTGAATATGAAAATATTTTGCTACCACCCACCTACATAGGGAGATATGACCATTCCAATAAAAAAAGAGAAATCAAATCGAATACGGAACGATTTAGATGTTCTTTCTTCCCGTGTGCTATTAGAGAATGGGACTGTAGAAAAAGGTTATGAAAGTGGTTAATGAACCCTCGGCCAGGCACCTTAATGTGATTTGCAGAGTACCTGTATAGATGTAGATGAAGATGCCATAATCATATATTCATACACTAGAGCTGCATGTTCTCGGGAGAGTAACGACGGTAGTTTCCTCTTGCTTTCAGCCGTTCGCAGAAATTTCATGGGAAAGCCACATTAGCAGGTGTTGCAAGGCCAGATCAGTCAATCGTCCAGACTGTTCCCCCTGTAACTAGTGAAAAATCGCACTGACGTGTTTTACGGCCCACTTTAGAATTGTAGTTTTATAAGTTTTTGCAAACAGTTTGGACCAAAATAATAATCCAAATATTAATTAATAAGAGTGTCTGAAACCCTTTCAGGAAAAAAAAAATTTAGGTAGTGGGGGGTTTCGAACTACCGACCTTACACGTTACAGTCCGTCACGTTGCCCACTACGCTACGAATATGCATGTCAACAGAACTACTTAAATCTCATACTATTGATAGCCGTTGTTAATTGATGTTAATATGGCATTTGTAGACATTAGATTATCATTTATCGTACGAAGAACGATGTGTTTTTGTTAATTCTTCAGTGCGCCATTGCTTTGAAATGACAACGTGTAAGTTACAATAAGAAAATCATCAAATACGCAACGCAAGATGGCGTATGCCAGAGAGAGTTCTGCGCGAGAAATGTCACGTGACATCTCCGAACGGCTGGTTTTCGATAATTCAATGGAGGGTGTCAAATCTCCGTTATTTTTGCAAATATGTCTCAAACGATACGAGATATGAAAAAAAAGCAGAGTTGTAGAGAATTGTCTCCTCTACAAATTCGGTTATTCAATTTTCATGTCAGATGAATAGTTAAGCCGTTATTTTCATTTAAATTTCGAGCTGTCAAAAGACGATCGCAATGGCCCACTTTTAGTGTTGCTACCGTAACCTAAAGTGGGCCAAAAGCTACTGCCCCTCTTCAAGAACCACACGTTTATGTCGTCTCTCTACAGATACCCCTCCGCTGTGGTTATACCTACCGTATGGCTATCTTTGTCTCTGAGGCAGGCAAACCACCCCATCTCGGCAGTCTGTGGTTCATGGCGATCGAATGAGGTGGTACTGGACAGAGTTAAGGAGAAAAGAATTTCTGGCACACCCTGATTGAAGAAGGGATCTATTGGTAGGACAAATTCTGAGACTTCAAGGAATCGTCAATTTAGTACTGGAGGGAAGTGTGTGGAGTACAAATGGCAGAAGGAGACCACGAGACGAGTGCAGTAAGCAGGTTGTAATGCAAGTGGATTGCCGTTGTTATTTGGAAGATGAAGAGGCTTGCACAGGATAGAGTAGGGAAGAGCTGCATTAAACCAGTCTCCGGACTAAAGACAACAACAGTGAACAGCTACCACTGGCGACAGTGTCACTCCCAAGTACTCATGATACGACACAGCATCAGCACCCAATTACCTTGTCTGTATACATACGTTAATATTTTCTTATGCACAGCAATCAGTTGCAAATATTTATTTGTTAATGCATATCATGATTTCTGTGGCTGCACGACCATTCTCAATGGTTTAAAAACGTAGTTTAAAACATATAAAATTTTCGATCTTCGTGCTGAAGACCACGTTCACATTAATGTGATTTGGGATTTTCAAATGATTAATTAAGATATTATTGTCTGGATTGTGGGCTGTCGATACCTTTCGTTCGTTATGTTACAGGTATGTCTGGATGCACCCGTCAGCTGTTCATCTTATACCTAGTGCTGAAACCCAAAACCCTTGTAGATGTCTAATGGAAGCCTGCTTCAAGCACCAATTTTTTTAAACAATTTTTTCCCGATACTTCATTTTTCTTAATCCAGAATCTAAACTGAACTTCGTTAAGGAACTTGAATCTAGACCGGTAACTATATCTTTCAAAAATTATTTAATATTTTTTTCAGAATGACGACAGTTGAGAAGCCGGACCTTAGTTATTAATGTTTTCCGCATTACTTTTGAGTTTAATCGGATAGCTAATTAGCATATATTCAATATTTATTTGATTATTATTATGTTTATGAGGGTGATAGAAGTTGAGAAACTAACCTGTAGTTGTCAATATTTACCGTGTTGCCTTTCTTAAATAAGCTAATTGCTTCAGATAGTCTGCAAAACCAGCTGAACTAAAAGATTAATTTATTTTCTTTGTTAATGGAGTTTTATGCTGTGACATTGTATACAGGCCATAGATTTGCACTTAATGTAGCCTTTACGACACCTTAGTTTCCATTTTTGTCTTATGTCCCTACCTTCAGGTTCATTTCTGAGAAACATCATTGAACTGTCTACATATTTCATTATAGGTTCTATATAAGTTTTAGAGAAATTTTCAAAAATGTTCAAATGTTTGTAAACCTACTGGACCAAACTGCTATGGTCATCAGGCCCTAGACTTACAAACTACATAAACTAAACTAATCTAAGGACAACACACACACACACACACACACACACACACATATGCCCTAGGGAGGGCTCGAACCTCCGACGGCAAGCAACCGAGGTGCCTTGGAACGCTCGGCCACTCCACCGCAGCAGAGAAATTTTAATATCTCCCTGTAATACCAAAAAATAATCTTTGTCTGAATTAGTTAGTTTCTGTAGATGTTTTATCATTCTGCTCCCATCTTTGATTTTGTTTTTTGCGAGTGTTAAGTTAGTTTTCCGTTTACATGTTTTGCCCTTATTTGTCATACTATTTTACTTTAATTTCCTGCATTGTGTTTATGAAATCTCACTTCTTTTGGTGGCTATCAGATATTAAGTTATTTTACAATAGTCGAAGGGGTTGAAAAAAAACTAGCACCCAAAAAATATACGCGTGTGCGGATGAGAAAGAAAAAGAAATTCGTTTAATTCTCTTATATTTATTCTGAGAAAATTTTTGTTGTCGGTTTATGGTGTGGGTTCCTATAGTCATATTAACAACGAGCAACGTATGAGTGGCCAAGTAAGTGGTCCTGGCAGTTGGGCTACCAGTTACTTTGGAATAAGGTTGAGCATATCAGACGTATTCTGAGTCGTGGCCACCTTTCTCTAATTTATAGACCACCTCCAATTTATAGACCAAAGCTTCCTCATATACCTTTGGCAAACAATCGGAATGAGATGGAGAGCTATTAATACCAATGGGTGCTACTCTGGGATGAAGGATGAGCTGGCGGAGACTGAAAGTTGGCAATGAAGTTTGGGTAAAGGAAGAAAAACAAGAAGTGGGAGAATACAAGGTCTACCTGTCAGGAGTCGAAGCAAGATCAAATGTTCAAATGTTTGTTAAGCTTATGGGACTTAACTATGGGGTCATCAGTCCCTAAACTTACAAACTACTTATCAACTACCTTATACTAAGGACGGCACAAATATCCATGCCCGAGGGGGGATTCGAACCCCCGACCGTAGTGGCCGTGCAGACCGTGACTGGAGAGCCTCAGTCCCCTCGGCCACCGCAGCTGGCCTAGATTCCTCTCAGAGTATGCGGATGCAATAGCTCCATACTTAGCTACCATATACAACTGATCACTCAGTGAAAGATCCGTACCCAAAGACTGGAAAGTTGCCCAGGTCACTCCAGTATTCAAGAAGGCAAAAGGAGTGATCCCCAAAATTACAGGCCCATCTCATTGACTTCGATTTGCAGTAGGATTTTGGAACATATACTTTGTTTCAACATTACGAACTACCTCGAAGAGGACGACCTATTAACCAATAGTCAACACGGATTCAGAAAGTAACGACGCTCTTGCGAAACACAGCTTGCCCTTTATTCACATTACTTGATAAGTGCCATCGACAAGGGACCTCAAATCGAATCAAATTCAAATGTTCGTAGAGATTATGGGACTTAACTACGGGGTCATCAGTCTTTAAACTTAAAAACTACCTATGAACTAGCTAATCCTAAGGACGGCCAAATATCAATGCCCAAGGGGATATTAGAACCCCCGACCGTAGTGGCCGTGCAGACTGTGACTGGCGCGCCGCAGAGCGCTCGGCCACCGCGGCCGGCTCAAATCGAATCAATATTTCTGGATTTCCAGAAGGCTTTTGACACTGTACCTCACAAGCGGCTTCTAATGAAATTGCGTGCTTGTGGAATATCACCCCAATTGTGCGACTGGATTCATGATTTCCTATCAGAAAGGACACAGGCCGTAGTAATTGACGGTAAGTCATCGAGTAAAACAGAAGTGATATCTGGCATTCCCCAGGGAAGCGTTATAGGTCCCCTACTCTTCCTTATGTTTATAAACGATTTAGGAGACAATCTGAATAGCTCCCTTAGACTGTTCACGGATGATGCTGTCGTTAATCGGTTAGTGAAGTCAACAGAGGATAAAAAGCAACTGCAAATCGATTTAGACAAAATTTCTACATGGTGTGGAAATTGACAGTTAACACTAAATAATGAAAAGTGTGAAGTAATACACATGGCCACTAAAAGAAATCCACTGAATCTCAATTACACGATAAATCAATCAAACCTTTAGATCGTAAATTCTACCAAATACCTAGGAGTTACAATTACGAACAACGTAGACTGGAGAGAACACACAGAAAATATTGTGGGGAAGGCGAACCAAAGTTTACGCTTCATTGGCTGAACGCTTCGAAGATGCAGCTGCAGCTGCAGCAAAGAGACTGTCTACATCACACTTATGCGACCTCTCCTGGGAGTACTGTTTCCCAGTGTGGGGTCCTCACCAGTTGGGACTAACGGAGGACATTGAGAAGGTTCAGAGAGAGGCAGCTCGTTTTATCACGTTACAGGGGGAAAGCATCACGGAAATGTTGCACGATTTAAGGTGGAAATCATTAAAAGAACTACGTTATTCGTTGCGACGAGATCTATTTGGGAAATTTCAATCGCCGACTTTTACTTCTGAATATGAAAATATTTTGCTACCACCCACCTACATAGGGAGATATGACCATTCCAATAAAAAAAGAGAAATCAAATCGAATACGGAACGATTTAGATGTTCTTTCTTCCCGTGTGCTATTAGAGAATGGGACTGTAGAAAAAGGTTATGAAAGTGGTTAATGAACCCTCGGCCAGGCACCTTAATGTGATTTGCAGAGTACCTGTATAGATGTAGATGAAGATGCCATAATCATATATTCATACACTAGAGCTGCATGTTCTCGGGAGAGTAACGACGGTAGTTTCCTCTTGCTTTCAGCCGTTCGCAGAAATTTCATGGGAAAGCCACATTAGCAGGTGTTGCAAGGCCAGATCAGTCAATCGTCCAGACTGTTCCCCCTGTAACTAGTGAAAAATCGCACTGACGTGTTTTACGGCCCACTTTAGAATTGTAGTTTTATAAGTTTTTGCAAACAGTTTGGACCAAAATAATAATCCAAATATTAATTAATAAGAGTGTCTGAAACCCTTTCAGGAAAAAAAAATTTAGGTAGTGGGGGGTTTCGAACTACCGACCTTACACGTTACAGTCCGTCACGTTGCCCACTACGCCACGAATATGCATGTCAACAGAACTACTTAAATCTCATACTATTGATAGCCGTTGTTAATTGATGTTAATATGGCATTTGTAGACATTAGATTATCATTTATCGTACGAAGAACGATGTGTTTTTGTTAATTCTTCAGTGCGCCATTGCTTTGAAATGACAACGTGTAAGTTACAATAAGAAAATCATCAAATACGCAACGCAAGATGGCGTATGCCAGAGAGAGTTCTGCGCGAGAAATGTCACGTGACATCTCCGAACGGCTGGTTTTCGATAATTCAATGGAGGGTGTCAAATCTCCGTTATTTTTGCAAATATGTCTCAAACGATACGAGATATGAAAAAAAAGCAGAGTTGTAGAGAATTGTCTCCTCTACAAATTCGGTTATTCAATTTTCATGTCAGATGAATAGTTAAGCCGTTATTTTCATTTAAATTTCGAGCTGTCAAAAGACGATCGCAATGGCCCACTTTTAGTGTTGCTACCGTAACCTAAAGTGGGCCAAAAGCTACTGCCCCTCTTCAAGAACCACACGTTTATGTCGTCTCTCTACAGATACCCCTCCGCTGTGGTTATACCTACCGTATGGCTATCTTTGTCTCTGAGGCAGGCAAACCACCCCATCTCGGCAGTCTGTGGTTCATGGCGATCGAATGAGGTGGTACTGGACAGAGTTAAGGAGAAAAGAATTTCTGGCACACCCTGATTGAAGAAGGGATCTATTGGTAGGACAAATTCTGAGACTTCAAGGAATCGTCAATTTAGTACTGGAGGGAAGTGTGTGGAGTACAAATGGCAGAAGGAGACCACGAGACGAGTGAAGTAAGCAGGTTGTAATGCAAGTGGATTGCCGTTGTTATTTGGAAGATGAAGAGGCTTGCACAGGATAGAGTAGGGAAGAGCTGCATTAAACCAGTCTCCGGACTAAAGACAACAACAGTGAACAGCTACCACTGGCGACAGTGTCACTCCCAAGTACTCATGATACGACACAGCATCAGCACCCAATTACCTTGTCTGTATACATACGTTAATATTTTCTTATGCACAGCAATCAGTTGCAAATATTTATTTGTTAATGCATATCATGATTTCTGTGGCTGCACGACCATTCTCAATGGTTTAAAAACGTAGTTTAAAACATATAAAATTTTCGATCTTCGTGCTGAAGACCACGTTCACATTAATGTGATTTGGGATTTTCAAATGATTAATTAAGATATTATTGTCTGGATTGTGGGCTGTCGATACCTTTCGTTCGTTATGTTACAGGTATGTCTGGATGCACCCGTCAGCTGTTCATCTTATACCTAGTGCTGAAACCCAAAACCCTTGTAGATGTCTAATGGAAGCCTGCTTCAAGCACCAATTTTTTTAAACAATTTTTTCCCGATACTTCATTTTTCTTAATCCAGAATCTAAACTGAACTTCGTTAAGGAACTTGAATCTAGACCGGTAACTATATCTTTCAAAAATTATTTAATATTTTTTTCAGAATGACGACAGTTGAGAAGCCGGACCTTAGTTATTAATGTTTTCCGCATTACTTTTGAGTTTAATCGGATAGCTAATTAGCATATATTCAATATTTATTTGATTATTATTATGTTTATGAGGGTGATAGAAGTTGAGAAACTAACCTGTAGTTGTCAATATTTACCGTGTTGCCTTTCTTAAATAAGCTAATTGCTTCAGATAGTCTGCAAAACCAGCTGAACTAAAAGATTAATTTATTTTCTTTGTTAATGGAGTTTTATGCTGTGACATTGTATACAGGCCATAGATTTGCACTTAATGTAGCCTTTACGACACCTTAGTTTCCATTTTTGTCTTATGTCCCTACCTTCAGGTTCATTTCTGAGAAACATCATTGAACTGTCTACATATTTCATTATAGGTTCTATATAAGTTTTAGAGAAATTTTCAAAAATGTTCAAATGTTTGTAAACCTACTGGACCAAACTGCTATGGTCATCAGGCCCTAGACTTACAAACTACATAAACTAAACTAATCTAAGGACAACACACACACACACACACACACACACACACATATGCCCTAGGGAGGGCTCGAACCTCCGACGGCAAGCAACCGAGGTGCCTTGGAACGCTCGGCCACTCCACCGCAGCAGAGAAATTTTAATATCTCCCTGTAATACCAAAAAATAATCTTTGTCTGAATTAGTTAGTTTCTGTAGATGTTTTATCATTCTGCTCCCATCTTTGATTTTGTTTTTTGCGAGTGTTAAGTTAGTTTTCCGTTTACATGTTTTGCCCTTATTTGTCATACTATTTTACTTTAATTTCCTGCATTGTGTTTATGAAATCTCACTTCTTTTGGTGGCTATCAGATATTAAGTTATTTTACAATAGTCGAAGGGGTTGAAAAAAAACTAGCACCCAAAAAATATACGCGTGTGCGGATGAGAAAGAAAAAGAAATTCGTTTAATTCTCTTATATTTATTCTGAGAAAATTTTTGTTGTCGGTTTATGGTGTGGGTTCCTATAGTCATATTAACAACGAGCAACGTATGAGTGGCCAAGTAAGTGGTCCTGGCAGTTGGGCTACCAGTTACTTTGGAATAAGGTTGAGCATATCAGACGTATTCTGAGTCGTGGCCACCTTTCTCTAATTTATAGACCACCTCCAATTTATAGACCAAAGCTTCCTCATATACCTTTGGCAAACAATCGGAATGAGATGGAGAGCTATTAATACCAATGGGTGCTACTCTGGGATGAAGGATGAGCTGGCGGAGACTGAAAGTTGGCAATGAAGTTTGGGTAAAGGAAGAAAAACAAGAAGAAGTGGGAGAATACAAGGTCTACCTGTCAGGAGTCGAAGCAAGATCAAATGTTCAAATGTTTGTCAAGCTTATGGGACTTAACTATGGGGTCAACAGCCCCTAAACTTACAAACTACTTATCAACTACCTTATACTAAGGACGGCACAAATATCCATGCCCGAGGGGGGATTCGAACCCCCGACCGTAGTGGCCGTGCAGACCGTGACTGGAGAGCCTCAGTCCCCTCGGCCACCGCAGCTGGCCTAGATTCCTCTTAGAGTATGCGGATGCAATAGCTCCATACTTAGCTACCATATACAACTGATCACTCAGTGAAAGATCCGTACCCAAAGACTGGAAAGTTGCCCAGGTCACTCCAGTATTCAAGAAGGCAAAAGGAGTGATCCCCAAAATTACAGGCCCATCTCATTGACTTCGATTTGCAGTAGGATTTTGGAACATATACTTTGTTTCAACATTACGAACTACCTCGAAGAGGACGACCTATTAACCAATAGTCAACACGGATTCAGAAAGTAACGACGCTCTTGCGAAACACAGCTTGCCCTTTATTCACATTACTTGATAAGTGCCATCGACAAGGGACCTCAAATCGAATCAAATTCAAATGTTCGTAGAGATTATGGGACTTAACTACGGGGTCATCAGTCCTTAAACTTAAAAACTACCTATGAACTAGCTAATCCTAAGGACGGCACAAATATCAATGCCCAAGGGGATATTAGAACCCCCGACCGTAGTGGCCGTGCAGACTGTGACTGGCGCGCCGCAGAGCGCTCGGCCACCGCGGCCGGCTCAAATCGAATCAATATTTCTGGATTTCCAGAAGGCTTTTGACACTGTACCTCACAAGCGGCTTCTAATGAAATTGCGTGCTTGTGGAATATCACCCCAATTGTGCGACTGGATTCATGATTTCCTATCAGAAAGGACACAGGCCGTAGTAATTGACGGTAAGTCATCGAGTAAAACAGAAGTGATATCTGGCATTCCCCAGGGAAGCGTTATAGGTCCCCTACTCTTCCTTATGTTTATAAACGATTTAGGAGACAATCTGAATAGCTCCCTTAGACTGTTCACGGATGATGCTGTCGTTAATCGGTTAGTGAAGTCAACAGAGGATAAAAAGCAACTGCAAATCGATTTAGACAAAATTTCTACATGGTGTAGAAATTGACAGTTAACACTAAATAATGAAAAGTGTGAAGTAATACACATGGCCACTAAAAGAAATCCACTGAATCTCAATTACACGATAAATCAATCAAACCTTTAGATCGTAAATTCTACCAAATACCTAGGAGTTACAATTACGAACAACGTAGACTGGAGAGAACACACAGAAAATATTGTGGGGAAGGCGAACCAAAGTTTACGCTTCATTGGCTGAACGCTTCGAAGATGCAGCTGCAGCTGCAGCAAAGAGACTGTCTACATCACACTTATGCGACCTCTCCTGGGAGTACTGTTTCCCAGTGTGGGGTCCTCACCAGGTGGGACTAACGGAGGACATTGAGAAGGTTCAGAGAGAGGCAGCTCGTTTTATCACGTTACAGGGGGAAAGCATCACGGAAATGTTGCACGATTTAAGGTGGAAATCATTAAAAGAACTACGTTATTCGTTGCGACGAGATCTATTTGGGAAATTTCAATCGCCGACTTTTACTTCTGAATATGAAAATATTTTGCTACCACCCACCTACATAGGGAGATATGACCATTCCAATAAAAAAAGAGAAATCAAATCGAATACGGAACGATTTAGATGTTCTTTCTTCCCGTGTGCTATTAGAGAATGGGACTGTAGAAAAAGGTTATGAAAGTGGTTAATGAACCCTCGGCCAGGCACCTTAATGTGATTTGCAGAGTACCTGTATAGATGTAGATGAAGATGCCATAATCATATATTCATACACTAGAGCTGCATGTTCTCGGGAGAGTAACGACGGTAGTTTCCTCTTGCTTTCAGCCGTTCGCAGAAATTTCATGGGAAAGCCACATTAGCAGGTGTTGCAAGGCCAGATCAGTCAATCGTCCAGACTGTTCCCCCTGTAACTAGTGAAAAATCGCACTGACGTGTTTTACGGCCCACTTTAGAATTGTAGTTTTATAAGTTTTTGCAAACAGTTTGGACCAAAATAATAATCCAAATATTAATTAATAAGAGTGTCTGAAACCCTTTCAGGAAAAAAAAATTTAGGTAGTGGGGGGTTTCGAACTACCGACCTTACACGTTACAGTCCGTCACGTTGCCCACTACGCTACGAATATGCATGTCAACAGAACTACTTAAATCTCATACTATTGATAGCCGTTGTTAATTGATGTTAATATGGCATTTGTAGACATTAGATTATCATTTATCGTACGAAGAACGATGTGTTTTTGTTAATTCTTCAGTGCGCCATTGCTTTGAAATGACAACGTGTAAGTTACAATAAGAAAATCATCAAATACGCAACGCAAGATGGCGTATGCCAGAGAGAGTTCTGCGCGAGAAATGTCACGTGACATCTCCGAACGGCTGGTTTTCGATAATTCAATGGAGGGTGTCAAATCTCCGTTATTTTTGCAAATATGTCTCAAACGATACGAGATATGAAAAAAAAGCAGAGTTGTAGAGAATTGTCTCCTCTACAAATTCGGTTATTCAATTTTCATGTCAGATGAATAGTTAAGCCGTTATTTTCATTTAAATTTCGAGCTGTCAAAAGACGATCGCAATGGCCCACTTTTAGTGTTGCTACCGTAACCTAAAGTGGGCCAAAAGCTACTGCCCCTCTTCAAGAACCACACGTTTATGTCGTCTCTCTACAGATACCCCTCCGCTGTGGTTATACCTACCGTATGGCTATCTTTGTCTCTGAGGCAGGCAAACCACCCCATCTCGGCAGTCTGTGGTTCATGGCGATCGAATGAGGTGGTACTGGACAGAGTTAAGGAGAAAAGAATTTCTGGCACACCCTGATTGAAGAAGGGATCTATTGGTAGGACAAATTCTGAGACTTCAAGGAATCGTCAATTTAGTACTGGAGGGAAGTGTGTGGAGTACAAATGGCAGAAGGAGACCACGAGACGAGTGCAGTAAGCAGGTTGTAATGCAAGTGGATTGCCGTTGTTATTTGGAAGATGAAGAGGCTTGCACAGGATAGAGTAGGGAAGAGCTGCATTAAACCAGTCTCCGGACTAAAGACAACAACAGTGAACAGCTACCACTGGCGACAGTGTCACTCCCAAGTACTCATGATACGACACAGCATCAGCACCCAATTACCTTGTCTGTATACATACGTTAATATTTTCTTATGCACAGCAATCAGTTGCAAATATTTATTTGTTAATGCATATCATGATTTCTGTGGCTGCACGACCATTCTCAATGGTTTAAAAACGTAGTTTAAAACATATAAAATTTTCGATCTTCGTGCTGAAGACCACGTTCACATTAATGTGATATGGGATTTTCAAATGATTAATTAAGATATTATTGTCTGGATTGTGGGCTGTCGATACCTTTAGTTCGTTATGTTACAGGTATGTCTGGATGCACCCGTCAGCTGTTCATCTTATACCTAGTGCTGAAACCCAAAACCCTTGTAGATGTCTAATGGAAGCCTGCTTCAAGCACCAATTTTTTTAAACAATTTTTTCCCGATTCTTCATTTTTCTTAATCCAGAATCTAAACTGAACTTCGTTAAGGAACTTGAATCTAGACCGGTAACTATATCTTTCAAAAATTATTTAATATTTTTTTCAGAATGACGACAGTTGAGAAGCCGGACCTTAGTTATTAATGTTTTCCGCATTACTTTTGAGTTTAATCGGATAGCTAATTAGCATATATTCAATATTTATTTGATTATTATTATGTTTATGAGGGTGATAGAAGTTGAGAAACTAACCTGTAGTTGTCAATATTTACCGTGTTGCCTTTCTTAAATAAGCTAATTGCTTCAGATAGTCTGCAAAACCAGCTGAACTAAAAGATTAATTTATTTTCTTTGTTAATGGAGTTTTATGCTGTGACATTGTATACAGGCCATAGATTTGCACTTAATGTAGCCTTTACGACACCTTAGTTTCCATTTTTGTCTTATGTCCCTACCTTCAGGTTCATTTCTGAGAAACATCATTGAACTGTCTACATATTTCATTATAGGTTCTATATAAGTTTTAGAGAAATTTTCAAAAATGTTCAAATGTTTGTAAACCTACTGGACCAAACTGCTATGGTCATCAGGCCCTAGACTTACAAACTACATAAACTAAACTAATCTAAGGACAACACACACACACACACACACACACACACACACACACACACACACATATGCCCTAGGGAGGGCTCGAACCTCCGACGGCGAGCAACCGAGGTGCCTTGGAACGCTCGGCCACTCCACCGCAGCAGAGAAATTTTAATATCTCCCTGTAATACCAAAAAATAATCTTTGTCTGAATTAGTTAGTTTCTGTAGATGTTTTATCATTCTGCTCCCATCTTTGATTTTGTTTTTTGCGAGTGTTAAGTTAGTTTTCCGTTTACATGTTTTGCCCTTATTTGTCATACTATTTTACTTTAATTTCCTGCATTGTGTT
The DNA here is from genome assembly GCA_026315105.1 of Locusta migratoria. Taxonomy (NCBI): domain Eukaryota; kingdom Metazoa; phylum Arthropoda; class Insecta; order Orthoptera; family Acrididae; genus Locusta; species Locusta migratoria. The sequence continues at coordinate 456,720,363 of CM048755.1, forward strand.
TATGAAATCTCACTTCTTTTGGTGGCTATCAGATATTAAGTTATTTTACAATAGTCGAAGGGGTTGAAAACAAAACTAGCACCCAAAAAATATACGCGTGTGCGGATGAGAAAGAAAAAGAAATTCGTTTAATTCTCTTATATTTATTCTGAGAAAATTTTTGTTGTCGGTTTATGGTGTGGGTTCCTATAGTCATATTAACAACGAGCAACGTATGATTGGCCAAGTAAGTGGTCCTGGCAGTTGGGCTACCAGTTACTTTGGAATAAGGTTGAGCATATCAGACGTATTCTGAGTCGTGGCCACCTTTCTCTAATTTATAGACCACCTCCAATTTATAGACCAAAGCTTCCTCATATACCTTTGGCAAACAATCGGAATGAGATGGAGAGCTATTAATACCAATGGGTGCTACTCTGGGATGAAGGATGAGCTGGCGGAGACTGAAAGTTGGCAATGAAGTTTGGGTAAAGGAAGAAAAACAAGAAGAAGTGGGAGAATACAAGGTCTACCTGTCAGGAGTCGAAGCAAGATCAAATGTTCAAATGTTTGTTAAGCTTATGGGACTTAACTATGGGGTCAACAGCCCCTAAACTTACAAACTACTTATCAACTACCTTATACTAAGGATGGCACAAATATCCATGCCCGAGGGGGGATTCGAACCCCCGACCGTAGTGGCCGTGCACACCGTGACTGGAGAGCCTCAGTCCCCTCGGCCACCGCAGCTGGCCTAGATTCCTCTCAGAGTATGCGGATGCAATAGCTCCATACTTAGCTACCATATACAACTGATCACTCAGTGAAAGATCCGTACCCAAAGACTGGAAAGTTGCCCAGGTCACTCCAGTATTCAAGAAGGCAAAAGGAGTGATCCCCAAAATTACAGGCCCATCTCATTGACTTCGATTTGCAGTAGGATTTTGGAACATATACTTTGTTTCAACATTACGAACTACCTCGAAGAGGACGACCTATTAACCAATAGTCAACACGGATTCAGAAAGTAACGACGCTCTTGCGAAACACAGCTTGCCCTTTATTCACATTACTTGATAAGTGCCATCGACAAGGGACCTCAAATCGAATCAAATTCAAATGTTCGTAGAGATTATGGGACTTAACTACGGGGTCATCAGTCCTTAAACTTAAAAACTACCTATGAACTAGCTAATCCTAAGGACGGCACAAATATCAATGCCCAAGGGGATATTAGAACCCCCGACCGTAGTGGCCGTGCAGACTGTGACTGGCGCGCCGCAGAGCGCTCGGCCACCGCGGCCGGCTCAAATCGAATCAATATTTCTGGATTTCCAGAAGGCTTTTGACACTGTACCTCACAAGCGGCTTCTAATGAAATTGCGTGCTTGTGGAATATCACCCCAATTGTGCGACTGGATTCATGATTTCCTATCAGAAAGGACACAGGCCGTAGTAATTGACGGTAAGTCATCGAGTAAAACAGAAGTGATATCTGGCATTCCCCAGGGAAGCGTTATAGGTCCCCTACTCTTCCTTATGTTTATAAACGATTTAGGAGACAATCTGAATAGCTCCCTTAGACTGTTCACGGATGATGCTGTCGTTAATCGGTTAGTGAAGTCAACAGAGGATAAAAAGCAACTGCAAATCGATTTAGACAAAATTTCTACATGGTGTGGAAATTGACAGTTAACACTAAATAATGAAAAGTGTGAAGTAATACACATGGCCACTAAAAGAAATCCACTGAATCTCAATTACACGATAAATCAATCAAACCTTTAGATCGTAAATTCTACCAAATACCTAGGAGTTACAATTACGAACAACGTAGACTTGAGAGAACACACAGAAAATATTGTGGGGAAGGCGAACCAAAGTTTACGCTTCATTGGCTGAACGCTTCGAAGATGCAGCTGCAGCTGCAGCAAAGAGACTGTCTACATCACACTTATGCGACCTCTCCTGGGAGTACTGTTTCCCAGTGTGGGGTCCTCACCAGGTGGGACTAACGGAGGACATTGAGAAGGTTCAGAGAGAGGCAGCTCGTTTTATCACGTTACAGGGGGAAAGCATCACGGAAATGTTGCACGATTTAAGGTGGAAATCATTAAAAGAACTACGTTATTCGTTGCGACGAGATCTATTTGGGAAATTTCAATCGCCGACTTTTACTTCTGAATATGAAAATATTTTGCTACCACCCACCTACATAGGGAGATATGACCATTCCAATAAAAAAAGAGAAATCAAATCGAATACGGAACGATTTAGATGTTCTTTCTTCCCGTGTGCTATTAGAGAATGGGACTGTAGAAAAAGGTTATGAAAGTGGTTAATGAACCCTCGGCCAGGCACCTTAATGTGATTTGCAGAGTACCTGTATAGATGTAGATGAAGATGCCATAATCATATATTCATACACTAGAGCTGCATGTTCTCGGGAGAGTAACGACGGTAGTTTCCTCTTGCTTTCAGCCGTTCGCAGAAATTTCATGGGAAAGCCACATTAGCAGGTGTTGCAAGGCCAGATCAGTCAATCGTCCAGACTGTTCCCCCTGTAACTAGTGAAAAATCGCACTGACGTGTTTTACGGCCCACTTTAGAATTGTAGTTTTATAAGTTTTTGCAAACAGTTTGGACCAAAATAATAATCCAAATATTAATTAATAAGAGTGTCTGAAACCCTTTCAGGAAAAAAAAAATTTAGGTAGTGGGGGGTTTCGAACTACCGACCTTACACGTTACAGTCCGTCACGTTGCCCACTACGCTACGAATATGCATGTCAACAGAACTACTTAAATCTCATACTATTGATAGCCGTTGTTAATTGATGTTAATATGGCATTTGTAGACATTAGATTATCATTTATCGTACGAAGAACGATGTGTTTTTGTTAATTCTTCAGTGCGCCATTGCTTTGAAATGACAACGTGTAAGTTACAATAAGAAAATCATCAAATACGCAACGCAAGATGGCGTATGCCAGAGAGAGTTCTGCGCGAGAAATGTCACGTGACATCTCCGAACGGCTGGTTTTCGATAATTCAATGGAGGGTGTCAAATCTCCGTTATTTTTGCAAATATGTCTCAAACGATACGAGATATGAAAAAAAAGCAGAGTTGTAGAGAATTGTCTCCTCTACAAATTCGGTTATTCAATTTTCATGTCAGATGAATAGTTAAGCCGTTATTTTCATTTAAATTTCGAGCTGTCAAAAGACGATCGCAATGGCCCACTTTTAGTGTTGCTACCGTAACCTAAAGTGGGCCAAAAGCTACTGCCCCTCTTCAAGAACCACACGTTTATGTCGTCTCTCTACAGATACCCCTCCGCTGTGGTTATACCTACCGTATGGCTATCTTTGTCTCTGAGGCAGGCAAACCACCCCATCTCGGCAGTCTGTGGTTCATGGCGATCGAATGAGGTGGTACTGGACAGAGTTAAGGAGAAAAGAATTTCTGGCACACCCTGATTGAAGAAGGGATCTATTGGTAGGACAAATTCTGAGACTTCAAGGAATCGTCAATTTAGTACTGGAGGGAAGTGTGTGGAGTACAAATGGCAGAAGGAGACCACGAGACGAGTGCAGTAAGCAGGTTGTAATGCAAGTGGATTGCCGTTGTTATTTGGAAGATGAAGAGGCTTGCACAGGATAGAGTAGGGAAGAGCTGCATTAAACCAGTCTCCGGACTAAAGACAACAACAGTGAACAGCTACCACTGGCGACAGTGTCACTCCCAAGTACTCATGATACGACACAGCATCAGCACCCAATTACCTTGTCTGTATACATACGTTAATATTTTCTTATGCACAGCAATCAGTTGCAAATATTTATTTGTTAATGCATATCATGATTTCTGTGGCTGCACGACCATTCTCAATGGTTTAAAAACGTAGTTTAAAACATATAAAATTTTCGATCTTCGTGCTGAAGACCACGTTCACATTAATGTGATATGGGATTTTCAAATGATTAATTAAGATATTATTGTCTGGATTGTGGGCTGTCGATACCTTTAGTTCGTTATGTTACAGGTATGTCTGGATGCACCCGTCAGCTGTTCATCTTATACCTAGTGCTGAAACCCAAAACCCTTGTAGATGTCTAATGGAAGCCTGCTTCAAGCACCAATTTTTTTAAACAATTTTTTCCCGATTCTTCATTTTTCTTAATCCAGAATCTAAACTGAACTTCGTTAAGGAACTTGAATCTAGACCGGTAACTATATCTTTCAAAAATTATTTAATATTTTTTTCAGAATGACGACAGTTGAGAAGCCGGACCTTAGTTATTAATGTTTTCCGCATTACTTTTGAGTTTAATCGGATAGCTAATTAGCATATATTCAATATTTATTTGATTATTATTATGTTTATGAGGGTGATAGAAGTTGAGAAACTAACCTGTAGTTGTCAATATTTACCGTGTTGCCTTTCTTAAATAAGCTAATTGCTTCAGATAGTCTGCAAAACCAGCTGAACTAAAAGATTAATTTATTTTCTTTGTTAATGGAGTTTTATGCTGTGACATTGTATACAGGCCATAGATTTGCACTTAATGTAGCCTTTACGACACCTTAGTTTCCATTTTTGTCTTATGTCCCTACCTTCAGGTTCATTTCTGAGAAACATCATTGAACTGTCTACATATTTCATTATAGGTTCTATATAAGTTTTAGAGAAATTTTCAAAAATGTTCAAATGTTTGTAAACCTACTGGACCAAACTGCTATGGTCATCAGGCCCTAGACTTACAAACTACATAAACTAAACTAATCTAAGGACAACACACACACACACACACACACACACACACACACACACACACACATATGCCCTAGGGAGGGCTCGAACCTCCGACGGCGAGCAACCGAGGTGCCTTGGAACGCTCGGCCACTCCACCGCAGCAGAGAAATTTTAATATCTCCCTGTAATACCAAAAAATAATCTTTGTCTGAATTAGTTAGTTTCTGTAGATGTTTTATCATTCTGCTCCCATCTTTGATTTTGTTTTTTGCGAGTGTTAAGTTAGTTTTCCGTTTACATGTTTTGCCCTTATTTGTCATACTATTTTACTTTAATTTCCTGCATTGTGTTTATGAAATCTCACTTCTTTTGGTGGCTATCAGATATTAAGTTATTTTACAATAGTCGAAGGGGTTGAAAAAAAAACTAGCACCCAAAAAATATACGCGTGTGCGGATGAGAAAGAAAAAGAAATTCGTTTAATTCTCTTATATTTATTCTGAGAAAATTTTTGTTGTCGGTTTATGGTGTGGGTTCCTATAGTCATATTAACAACGAGCAACGTATGATTGGCCAAGTAAGTGGTCCTGGCAGTTGGGCTACCAGTTACTTTGGAATAAGGTTGAGCATATCAGACGTATTCTGAGTCGTGGCCACCTTTCTCTAATTTATAGACCACCTCCAATTTATAGACCAAAGCTTCCTCATATACCTTTGGCAAACAATCGGAATGAGATGGAGAGCTATTAATACCAATGGGTGCTACTCTGGGATGAAGGATGAGCTGGCGGAGACTGAAAGTTGGCAATGAAGTTTGGGTAAAGGAAGAAAAACAAGAAGAAGTGGGAGAATACAAGGTCTACCTGTCAGGAGTCGAAGCAAGATCAAATGTTCAAATGTTTGTTAAGCTTATGGGACTTAACTATGGGGTCAACAGCCCCTAAACTTACAAACTACTTATCAACTACCTTATACTAAGGATGGCACAAATATCCATGCCCGAGGGGGGATTCGAACCCCCGACCGTAGTGGCCGTGCACACCGTGACTGGAGAGCCTCAGTCCCCTCGGCCACCGCAGCTGGCCTAGATTCCTCTCAGAGTATGCGGATGCAATAGCTCCATACTTAGCTACCATATACAACTGATCACTCAGTGAAAGATCCGTACCCAAAGACTGGAAAGTTGCCCAGGTCACTCCAGTATTCAAGAAGGCAAAAGGAGTGATCCCCAAAATTACAGGCCCATCTCATTGACTTCGATTTGCAGTAGGATTTTGGAACATATACTTTGTTTCAACATTACGAACTACCTCGAAGAGGACGACCTATTAACCAATAGTCAACACGGATTCAGAAAGTAACGACGCTCTTGCGAAACACAGCTTGCCCTTTATTCACATTACTTGATAAGTGCCATCGACAAGGGACCTCAAATCGAATCAAATTCAAATGTTCGTAGAGATTATGGGACTTAACTACGGGGTCATCAGTCCTTAAACTTAAAAACTACCTATGAACTAGCTAATCCTAAGGACGGCACAAATATCAATGCCCAAGGGGATATTAGAACCCCCGACCGTAGTGGCCGTGCAGACTGTGACTGGCGCGCCGCAGAGCGCTCGGCCACCGCGGCCGGCTCAAATCGAATCAATATTTCTGGATTTCCAGAAGGCTTTTGACACTGTACCTCACAAGCGGCTTCTAATGAAATTGCGTGCTTGTGGAATATCACCCCAATTGTGCGACTGGATTCATGATTTCCTATCAGAAAGGACACAGGCCGTAGTAATTGACGGTAAGTCATCGAGTAAAACAGAAGTGATATCTGGCATTCCCCAGGGAAGCGTTATAGGTCCCCTACTCTTCCTTATGTTTATAAACGATTTAGGAGACAATCTGAATAGCTCCCTTAGACTGTTCACGGATGATGCTGTCGTTAATCGGTTAGTGAAGTCAACAGAGGATAAAAAGCAACTGCAAATCGATTTAGACAAAATTTCTACATGGTGTAGAAATTGACAGTTAACACTAAATAATGAAAAGTGTGAAGTAATACACATGGCCACTAAAAGAAATCCACTGAATCTCAATTACACGATAAATCAATCAAACCTTTAGATCGTAAATTCTACCAAATACCTAGGAGTTACAATTACGAACAACGTAGACTGGAGAGAACACACAGAAAATATTGTGGGGAAGGCGAACCAAAGTTTACGCTTCATTGGCTGAACGCTTCGAAGATGCAGCTGCAGCTGCAGCAAAGAGACTGTCTACATCACACTTATGCGACCTCTCCTGGGAGTACTGTTTCCCAGTGTGGGGTCCTCACCAGGTGGGACTAACGGAGGACATTGAGAAGGTTCAGAGAGAGGCAGCTCGTTTTATCACGTTACAGGGGGAAAGCATCACGGAAATGTTGCACGATTTAAGGTGGAAATCATTAAAAGAACTACGTTATTCGTTGCGACGAGATCTATTTGGGAAATTTCAATCGCCGACTTTTACTTCTGAATATGAAAATATTTTGCTACCACCCACCTACATAGGGAGATATGACCATTCCAATAAAAAAAGAGAAATCAAATCGAATACGGAACGATTTAGATGTTCTTTCTTCCCGTGTGCTATTAGAGAATGGGACTGTAGAAAAAGGTTATGAAAGTGGTTAATGAACCCTCGGCCAGGCACCTTAATGTGATTTGCAGAGTACCTGTATAGATGTAGATGAAGATGCCATAATCATATATTCATACACTAGAGCTGCATGTTCTCGGGAGAGTAACGACGGTAGTTTCCTCTTGCTTTCAGCCGTTCGCAGAAATTTCATGGGAAAGCCACATTAGCAGGTGTTGCAAGGCCAGATCAGTCAATCGTCCAGACTGTTCCCCCTGTAACTAGTGAAAAATCGCACTGACGTGTTTTACGGCCCACTTTAGAATTGTAGTTTTATAAGTTTTTGCAAACAGTTTGGACCAAAATAATAATCCAAATATTAATTAATAAGAGTGTCTGAAACCCTTTCAGGAAAAAAAAAATTTAGGTAGTGGGGGGTTTCGAACTACCGACCTTACACGTTACAGTCCGTCACGTTGCCCACTACGCTACGAATATGCATGTCAACAGAACTACTTAAATCTCATACTATTGATAGCCGTTGTTAATTGATGTTAATATGGCATTTGTAGACATTAGATTATCATTTATCGTACGAAGAACGATGTGTTTTTGTTAATTCTTCAGTGCGCCATTGCTTTGAAATGACAACGTGTAAGTTACAATAAGAAAATCATCAAATACGCAACGCAAGATGGCGTATGCCAGAGAGAGTTCTGCGCGAGAAATGTCACGTGACATCTCCGAACGGCTGGTTTTCGATAATTCAATGGAGGGTGTCAAATCTCCGTTATTTTTGCAAATATGTCTCAAACGATACGAGATATGAAAAAAAAGCAGAGTTGTAGAGAATTGTCTCCTCTACAAATTCGGTTATTCAATTTTCATGTCAGATGAATAGTTAAGCCGTTATTTTCATTTAAATTTCGAGCTGTCAAAAGACGATCGCAATGGCCCACTTTTAGTGTTGCTACCGTAACCTAAAGTGGGCCAAAAGCTACTGCCCCTCTTCAAGAACCACACGTTTATGTCGTCTCTCTACAGATACCCCTCCGCTGTGGTTATACCTACCGTATGGCTATCTTTGTCTCTGAGGCAGGCAAACCACCCCATCTCGGCAATGTCTGTGGTTCATGGCGATCGAATGAGGTGGTACTGGACAGAGTTAAGGAGAAAAGAATTTCTGGCACACCCTGATTGAAGAAGGGATCTATTGGTAGGACAAATTCTGAGACTTCAAGGAATCGTCAATTTAGTATTGGAGGGAAGTGTGTGGAGTACAAATGGCAGAAGGAGACCACGAGACGAGTGCAGTAAGCAGGTTGTAATGCAAGTGGATTGCCGTTGTTATTTGGAAGATGAAGAACCAGTATGAGCTTAGTTATCACAAACTCCTTTTTTTAAGAATAGGAACATTCACGGGTGTACTTGGGAAGGCATGGAAACCACATTTGTCATTGACTATATAATAACACATCAGGAATTCAGAAAGGCAGTCAAGGACACACTTGTTTTCAGTGTTCTTGGATGATACTCATAATCATTTAATCTGCGGTGAAATTAGTTTTGTGAGGCCAAAAGTCCAGAAAGTCAGTTCTATATGTAGAAGGATAAGAGTGGAGAAGCTTCAGGACAAGAAAATCGGCCACAAATGCATAACATTGATCTCAGGAAGGTAGCATTTTGTTGAATGTAGTCGTTTACAGTCATTGGAAGAGGAATGGACGAGGGACAGGAACACACTACTAGAAGTGGCTAGAGAATGTCTTGGCACAGTAGAGTGTTAAGGCAGAAAGAAGGAAGCACTTGGTGGAATGACACAGTCAAGGCAGCCTAGAAGAAAAAGAAGCCGTTTCAAAAATGGCTCCATACTAGAACTCATGGAATATTTTGAAGAATTGCTTGCGGTGTAACATCCATTATACCAGGTTCATCAAACAATTGCGACTCAACAAATATTATATGTCGTCGCATCAAAGTAGTCGCAGTAATAACAGTTTTTAAGATGTATGTTTCTCCACCATCTGCGAAATAGTCGCAGCACTAAAAGTTTGTACAATCAGTGTTACCTTGATATCTCGGGGTTCGGTGTAACTGCTCGGAGATCTGCATCAAAAATTTCAATAATGCAGAAACATGTGAAATTCTCCAAAATACGTGCAGCTGGAGCAAGTTTCTCCAATTCAGGTGTACCTCAGTGGATAACCAGTAATTCAGAGCAACACCAGGTAAAGTTGAAATCGTTGTTTAATTTCGGTAACTGTTCACAATTATGACCAACACTTTAACAATCCAAATACAATAAGCTGACCGGCTAGTGGCGGCCTCGAAATCTCACTCAGAACTGCCTTCCAATGGCCTCTGCTGGCCCTCCTTATATAGTAATCCTAACAATGCCTAGCATTGTTGTTAACACTTAATACATGAAAATATTTGATTTGTAATTCCTTTTCCTAAATTATGTGAATGTTAATAATCTATAAACAAAGTGAAATCCTATCTTAATCTTCCTAACACATAAAAACACTTGTACAGATACTCAAATATCTAATATATCCATAAATATGAAATCAAATAATACATATTACATTTGTATAAATATCATGAAATATAATGAATAGTAAATACTCCTATCATGTATATAGCTGAGGTATGTGTGGCTATTAATTTCTGTCTTGTTAATGATTGGAAATAATACGGCCTATTGTGACTTTAGCTGCACAGTGAATACATGCTTTACGCCTTCTTTCCTTAATCAGCTCAAATATCACATAGAATTGAATATACATTAAAGGTTGTCTGCTTATAAGATTTGAAACGTATTCCATTACTTTACTTAAGTGTGTGAGCACTAATTTGTTATGATCCTATGGTCCACCATGTGCTTTAACATATTTGCACATTTATGTTAAACTATTATGTTTTATATGTTCCTTCCAATGGATAGGTTCATTTATGATGTTTACTGTCTTTTGCCATTGATTTGGTAAAACACTGGGAACTCTGATGTGTCATAAGGACATATGTTTACATTTGATTGCTGGTATAAATTCACAATAAACATGTTTCTTAAGTAAATGATGCATAAAATACTGCCACGATCTTGCTTGTTACATATCATGCTCAATGTAGGTGAAACGTTCAATAATGTATCACATTTTGAGGTACAGGGGGATAGGAATGATGATGGAAACAAGGTCACATTTCAAGAATTGGAAAGAATGGCTAATAGATTGCAGTGCAATAAAGCGGCTGGGGTAGATGAAATTAACTCGGAACTCATTAAATAAAGGGGAATGTCAGGGCTCAAATGGTTACACAGGATAATTGAAATGGCGTGGGAGTCGGGACAGGTTTCGTCTGACTGGACGAAAAAAGTAATCGCGCCAATTTTGAAGCATGGAAATAGAAAAGATTGTAACAACTACAGAGATATCTCTTTAATTAGCGCTGTGGGCATAACATTCTGAGGTATTGTTGAAAGGAGAGTGCGAGTATTAGTAAAAGAGAATTTGGGTGAAAATCATTGTGGGTTTAGGCTCTTACAGACTGTCAGGTCAGATCTTTCGCGTTCGCCATATAATGGAGAAGTGCTATTAGAGTAACATAGAATTGTATCTATGTTTTATGACCTTAACCCTAGGAGGAAGCTATTTTCAGTCTTACAAGGTCATGGAATGGCAAGCAAATTTCCGAAGGCAATTAATGCTCTTTACGTAGATTTTTAGGCAGAAGTTAGAGTTTACGGTAAATTGAGTTCATGGTTCACGGTAGTTTCAGAGGTAAGAAAAGGTTATAAACTGTCACCCCTGTTGCTCATACTACACAGTTAGGGGATCAGCTGAGATATCATACACAATATACTTATTTTATTCATATATTGGTTGCAGTTGTAGTTTATGTGAGATACAGTACGTATTTTGCTGTCTCAGCTCCACTTGAGGTTTACATGGTGTTTACTTAGAGCGAGGCACCATCTACCGTAATGGTGATTTCGTGGCCCTCTAATGTGGCGTGTGATCACCTTGGGTGGCCATTAGTGTCGGGGCATGGACAGTTCAGCCGTGCTGGAGTGGCCGAACGCTCTAAGTGGCCTAGCTGCGGAGCTCGCATTTGCTCGCCGTCGGAGGTTGCAGTCCTCCCTCCGGCATGAGTGTATATATTGTCATTAGCATACGTTAGTTTAAATAGTTTGTAAGCCTAGGGACTGATATCCTCAGCAGTTAAAACCCTTAGTATTACAAACATTTAATTTTGGACAGTTCAAATGTTTTTAAATCTACGGGACGTAACCGAGATTAGACTGACTCCTATATGTAGGTCGCTTTGCATAATTTTGTTTAATATCCTACTGTGCGATATCATTATGTGATAATCAGTTGGTACCTACTCCAAACCTTTGTTAGAAGTTTAATTTGAAGTCGACAATCATAATCTTACAGTGTCGGTTTGTATTTGTAACTGGAAATTTGTCGTAATGTATCTGTACTTGTAAAAATGACGGAGCTCTATCGCACTGTCTATGAAAGGTTTGTGTAATATGCATTATATTTATTTGTGACTGCTAGTTTTATACACAGAGCTTAAAAACAAGGCAATTTATTACATCATAATGTAAAACTTGTATAATATCAACAATGATAAACAGTTCTGAATATTATAGATGGCTGTACTACATATAGGACGTCATCAGAAAAGGGGTTCGTTTACAGCAAATGATAATTTACTATTATTTACTTTATATAAGGTTTTCAGTCTTGACCAAGCTCTAAGATTACTTTAAACTGATAAATATAATAACGGCGTTGTGGACACCAACTGTCACATTTCACTAACAGCCCATCCACCTATAAATGCTTATGATGATGTGACTGACGCAGGTTCAGGGGATCAAAATATTGCAGATTTAGATAGTTAATCCGAAAGTCAATTGACAACGGAGTCAGAAGTACAACTAGTTATTGAAAGTGAACTTGAAGGAAGGGTGGGAGCAAGACGAGGAAAGGAAGTGCAGAGGAATGTAGACAGGATGAAAGTGGCGATACAAAGAGGAAAACGATTCACCAGTGGGAGCCTTGTGATCTTACATAGTACAGAAATGAATGGTTTCCACACTATCTTCCAAATAAGGGAAGACCTTTGCAAAATCCTGGTCATTTTTTATGATGATGTTATTGACTTCATTGTCACATTCACGGTGCCAGAAAAACACACGTTGTGAGAAAAAAGTGTTGATGCAACAATTGTGTCTTACTTTGGTAAACTGGGATGCAAGAAGTTCATTAGCAGGAAACCAATACGATATGGCTACAAAATTTGGAGTGGATCTAGAAGGACTGGATACATAGTGTAGATGAATCGTTAGGAGGTTCGAACTCTTCAAGTACTTGGACTTACGAAAAAGTGTCGTTCTTTAGTATGCTGATGTGTTACTGAATTTGGGGAAATTCTTTTATAAACTACTTTTAGCCAATTATTTCGTCTCATGTTTCATGATATATCATTTGAAGTGATTGTTTAGACATTTGTTGTATTATTAACTACAATTAACTTTGGAATGTCATATATTACACTGTGTTTTTATACCGAAATAACATAATATTAATATGTTATAATGCATGCAACTAGTTTTCATAGGTTATATGAAACCTGTGTAACATATTTCTGTGATAAATAAATAAATAATTACAAAAAATTAAATTTAATCTCATCTGGGTTAACTGCTGCGGTTAGCAGTCCCTAGGCTTACAAAACTCTTAAACTAACTTATACTAAGGACAACACACACACACCTAAGCCCGAGGAAGGACTCGAACCTCTGACGGCGGGCAACCTCGTGCTCTCCAGCAAGGCGCCTTAGAGCGCTCGGCCACTCCACCGCCGCGGCGTGGGCAGTATGAGGTTATGAATCAGTTCTTAAGGATATTTGACCATTCTACCAAGAGTGCAATATACAGCTCTGCAACCGTTGTGGGAGGTGCTGGTCCGACTGCAAAGCGTCTGTCACGAGCATGCCAGATATGCACGATCGAGTTTAAGTTCACTGAACAAGTTGGTCATTCCATTCGTTCAATTCCCTTCAAGCATGTTGTCCATCAGTACCGCTCCGTGGGGACGAGCGTTATCGTCCACCAATCTCCTATTGCACCAGCGTAGGGCACAAGAAGACATTGAAGGATCTCGTCTCTATACCCCTTAGCAATCAAAGCGCCATTCTGAACTACATAGAGGTCTGCACGTCCGCCAATACTGACTCCTACCCACACAATTCGTTCACCACCATGATATGGTGATGTTTCCTGCACATAAGTACTATCGTTACGAGTTCCCCGTTCTCTCCAGATGAGGGAACGACGATTTTCCTACTGAACACATAATCTTGACTCATCTGTGAACAGAACCTGGCGCTATTCGTTACGACTCCGATTCTGATGTTCCTCCGCCCAGTTTGTGTGGGCTAAGCGGCATCGTGGTTTTAATGGAACACACACCGTAGGCGTTGAGGCCACATTTCCTAACGCGATTTCGGACTGTTTGTGTTGATATTGTGCCTGGAGGGTTCGTTGCAGATGAGATGCTTGCAGCCTCCTGTTTCGACGGGCTGTTAACCAGGGATAACGGTCTACTCTTGCCGACTTTACCCGTGAGCAACCTTGGCCTTGCCTTCTTTTAACGGTTCTTGTTGTCTAAAATCGCTCCATGTCCTGGAAATTACACTTTGAGACACTGCAAAAGCTGCAGCCACCTCCTTCTGTGTCTGATCCGCTTCCAATCTTGCTATGACTCTCCACGCCATAAGTTCGGGTAAGTTACGTTATTGTTGCATTGCATTACCTGCTAACTACACTATGTGAACCCAAATGCTTTTGTTATTGGTTTGGTAAATTCAAGCCAACACCAACCCCCTCTGCAGCAACTTTTTGTTACTACCACTATCTCGGTTTCCGTAATGTTGTCTCCACTCCATAGAACCGACAGAAAAACGTCGAATCAGTTAGTTCATTCTAACGATGACTATACTTCAGAACCTAGATATCTCAAATACTCTCCTAATTGTTTTGACCAGTGTATTAATGGATTAATGGATCATATTTCGAAAGACTTGGTTGTCATGGCAGATTCGATTGAAAGGTTGCAATCTAATATTTTCGTTCTAGCTCAGATATGTAGGGGTTATGTATGATATGAAGATCAGTATCTCCAAAAGTAATATCTGTGGGAAAGAGATTTAAACATATTGAGTGCTTAATTGGAGAAACAAAGTAAGAGCAGGGTGACAGTTTCTAGTACTTAGGATTTATTTTCTCGCAGAAAGGCAACATAGTGAAAGAACTGGAATCACGGTGTAGCATAGCTATTGTAGTCAGTGCTCAGCTACGATCTATCCTCTTCTGCAAGAAGGAAGTCAGTACCAACACTGCTCTATCTTTCCACCAACTTTGTAGTATGGGAGTGAAAGCTGGATGGTTACAGGATCAAAAATGTTTGTAATTCTATCGGACCAAACTGCGTGGTCATCAGTCCGTAGCTTACAAACTACTTAAACCTAGGTAAACTAACCTAAGGACAAAACACACACACCCATGCCCCAGAGAGGACTCGAACCTCCACGGCGAGCAACCGCGCGCTCCGCAGCGAGACGCTTTAGACCTTTTTTTTTTTTTTTTGTTCTCTGGGTAGTTCTCTTCGTTGCGGACGCTGATCGTTTTTTGTTCGAGGTTGTTCGTTGAATGTTTGGCTCAGCTTTTTTATTACAGAGGGCGTGGAGCCCCCTGACCGGGCGCGCTGAGCCACGGCGCCCGGCGACCTCTCGGCTACTCCACCGCGGCGATAGTTGCAGGATACCTGAGTAATAAGGTTGAGGTTACAGATAAGAAAATAGCAAGGATGATTGCAGGTACTAATAGATGGGAACAATGGCATGAGGGTGTCCATAATGAGGAAATCAAAGAAAAACGGGAATGAACCCGAGATGAAACAGTTAGAGAAAACAGGATCAAATGATGGAGCCATGTTACACGCATGGAAGAAGCAAGGTACCTGAGATAATCATTGGTTCGGCAGTAGGGAGCAAGAGGAGTCGAGGTAGACCAAGGAGAAAATACTTGGATTCGATACAGAAAGATTTTGAAGTAACAGGCTTAACATCGGACGAGGCATTAATGTTAGCATTTGATAGGAGATCATGAAAGGATTTTATTTGGGGGACGATACTGTAGGCTGAACGCTGAAAGGCATAATCAGTCTATAAAGATGGTGATAATGATGGTGACGATGATGGTTTTGAGAAGACGGTCACGTATGTACGATCACTTGAAACAAGGCTGACGAACGCGACACTACGCAGATGTGAGTCAGAGCGACATGTTTTATCTCAAGTCACGACCGGAACTGCGAATGGATGTTTCCTGGAAGGAAGTTTTCCTTGCTCTCTTTCATCATGCGACGGTTGCTTCCTTTGTTATGGACATATGTCAATTTCTCGCATGTAAACATATTATAAAAATATAGTCTATCCATGTGTGTATATTCCACAGGAAATATTAAATTTAATTGATGGGAGGAGAAAATATAAAAATGCAGTAAATGAAACAGGCAAAATGGAATACAGACGACTAAGAAATGAAATTGACAGGAAGTGCAAAATAGCTAAGCAGGAGTGGCTAGAAAGTAAAGTCTGTAGAAGAATTTATAAATAGGGGGAAAATAGATACCGCCTACAGGAAAATAAAAGAGACATTTGGAGAAAAGAAAAGCAGATGTATGAATATAAAGAACTCATATGAAAAACCAGTTCTCAGCAAAGAAGAGAAAGCTAAAAGGTGGAAAGAGTATATAGCGGGGTTCTAAAAAGGAAATGAACTTAGAGACAATATTGTAGGAAGGGAAGAAGAAGTAGATGAAGATGAAATAGGAGATACTGTACTAACAGAAGAATTTGACAGAGCACTTAAAGACCTAAGTCGAAACAAAGGCCCTGGAGTGGACGACATTCCTTCAAAACTACTGAAGTCTCTGGGAGAGCCAGTCATGACAAAACTATTTCACCTGGTACGTAAGTTGTATGAGACCGGGGAAGTAACCTCAGACTTTAAGAAAAACGTAATAATCCCCATTCCAAAGAAAGCAGGCGTAGACATGTGTGAAAATTACAGAACCATCAGTCTAACAAGTCATGGTTGCAAAATTTTAACTCGAATTATTTACAGAAGGATGGAAAAACTGGTAGAAGCCGACCTCGGGGAAGATCAGTTTGGATTCAGGAGAAATGTAGGGATACGGGAGGCAATACTCACCTTACGACTTATCTTAGAAGATAGATTAAGGAAAGGCAAACCTACATTTCTAGCTTTTGTAGATTTGGAGAAAGCTTTTGGTAATGTTGATTGGAATACACTCTTTCAGATCTTGAAATCAGCTGGAGTAAAATATAGGGAACGGAAGGTTATTTACAACTTGTTCAAAAACCAGACAGCAATTATCAGAGTTGAAGAGTATGAAAGGGAAACAGAGGTTGCGAGGGGAGGGAGACAGGTTAGTAGCATTTCTGCAGTGTTATTCAGTTTGTACATTGGGCAAGTTATAAAGGAAAGCAAGGAGAAATTTGGTGAATTAATTAAAGTTCAGGGTGAAGAAACAAAAACATTGCGTTTTGCCGTCGACATTATAATTCTGTCAGAGACAGCAAAGGACCTGGAGGAGAAGTTGAACGGAATGGACAGTGTGTTGAAAGGTGCGTATAAGATGAACATTAACAAAAGCAAAACAAGGGTAATAAAGTGTAGTCTAAGAAAATCAGGCAATGCTCAAGATATTAGATTAGGTAACGAAACAATAAAGGTGGTAGTTGAGTTTTGGTACTTGGGCTATAAAATAACTTATGATGGTCGCAGTACAGAGGATATAAAATGCAGAATGGCGATGGGTAGAAAAGCGTTTTTGAAAAAGAGAAATTTCCCAACATCGAATATTACTTTACGTGTAAGGAAGTCCTTTCCGAAGGCATTTGTGTGGAGTGTTGCCTTGTATGGGAGTGAAACTTGGCCGGACGCAATGGCCGAGTGGTCTGCGGCGCGCCTGTCATAGTCTGCACGGCCGCTACGGTCGGGGGTTCGAACCCCCCCCCCCCTCGGGCATGGATGTTTGTGTCGTCTTTAGTATAAGGTAGTTCATAAGCAGTTTGTAAGTTTAGGGACTGATGATCCCGCAGTTAAGTCCCTTAAGCTTGACAAACATTTGAACATTATTGAGTGAAACTTGGACGATAAACAGTGGGGACAGGAAGAGGATAGACGCTTTTGAAATGTGGTGCTACAGAAGAATGCTGAAGATTAGGAGGGTGGATCGCGTGACTAATGAGGAGGTACTGAACAGAATTGGGGAGAAAAGGAATTTCTGGCCTACCTTGACTAAACGAAGGGAGTGATTGGTAGGATACATTCTTAGACATCAAGGAATCGTGAATTTCGCATTGGAGGCAAGTGTGTGGTGTAATAATCGTAGAGTAAGGCCAAGAGATGAATACAGTCAGCAGATTCAAATAGATGTAGGTTGCCGTTCTTATGAGGAGACGATGAGGCTTGCTCAGGATAGAGTGGGGTGGAGAGCTGCATCACACCAGTCTCCGGACTGAGGACCACGATAACAACAACGACACATAGTTCAGCAGATATAACATCAGAAAGAATTAAATACATGAAAATTTGCCCCATTATGCATGATTATGTACTTTATTACGTCTTTACTACCAACTCCAATCGTAAAACATTTCGCAGTTTTCTAATATTCCACTCTACGAACTTGAAAACTTATATTACTGTAAAACACATAGTTTAGGTGCTATGATGTCATCAGTATTGAGCTGAATGAAAACGGAACTGAAATTGAT
This sequence comes from Locusta migratoria, assembly GCA_026315105.1. Lineage (NCBI taxonomy): Eukaryota > Metazoa > Arthropoda > Insecta > Orthoptera > Acrididae > Locusta > Locusta migratoria. The sequence continues at coordinate 456,738,604 of CM048755.1, forward strand.
AGAGAGTAGTCTAAAGGCCATGTACGCTATCTCAATGTAGTTAAAAGCTCCTCGCATCTTTAACATAACAAACATGGAAGTGATAACTGAGTCTGGATAGAACAGTGAAAACTGTATGACAGATGTTACAGTAGCATTACAGAAGAAAATTACTCTAAATAATTCAGTAACAAAATTGGGATTATAGACCTGGGATGCAATAGTGTTCCTACAGAATATGGATTAGGCATTGCGCTGGCTCGCAGAATGGGTAATGCGCTCTCCTTGGCATCTAGGTGTCGTTTCTGAATCACGAGACTGTTGGAACAGAAGTGCGACTCAGACGATACTGAGTCATCAGCACTGCGCCAGGTTTTTAAGTCTTCAGTGAACCGCCTGGCACGGGCTACGTGTACATTAGGTATTCTCACTCTTCGATCTGACTCACTAGCACTTCGTTCTGTGTTACCAAGGACGTATGTGAAAACATATGAAGTTTTTCTTTTTCTTTCAATGAAACTGTAAGATTTGGAAATCAGAGTGCTTCTAACGTTCCTTCTTATTTACCTTTTTTAACAGAACTACCTAGGCCGCTGAAACATGTCACTTCGAGGTCACTCGACAAACGCCTCTACGCTGGCTGTATGTTTGATAAACATGTTTGGAACATGGGGCCGTGTCTTCTGGACCAATTGAATCACTGGATGCAGTCCCTTGCATTTCACTTTTGTTTATTAATTATAATGTCCACTGAAAGGCTTTTCTGGAGTGACCTTGAAGTGACATGTTTCAGCAGACGGGTAAAGGATAGGGGATAGTCCATATTTAGATCTTAGTGAGGATTAAAGTAATCGATAGAAGGATTGTCAAAATACGAATAAATAAAACGCACGAAAAAGACGAAGTTGGAAGAAATAGAACCAGTGACAAGTATAGTGGAAAACAAACGGTTCTCTTTCCCAGGACATCTGACAGACGCGGTTAAGATGCTTCAGGACAAACACATCACACTACGATTAAAGATTAACGAAGACTGGGAAAGGTAATTTCGGATGAGGAAAGGAGGAGACGATCTGAAAGAATGAAAAAGTATTGGGACAACAGAAAACCTAACTCATAATACCGACTAAAGCGATGCAATGTTGGTAATAAAAAATATGAATCATTATAGGTGGGTAACCCAGGCGGGGTTCTGTAAACGTAACTTGCTAGATATTCTCTAAAGTCCTACTAAACAGAGCAGAAACCTAATCAGACCACCAACCTGGAGAACATCAAGGCGATTTCGGAACAGGAAGATCTTGCCCAGGACAAATCCTGAACCTCAAAAACAAACTGGCCTACCAAAAATCAAGAGCAACATCATATGTCATCACTTTCATAGATTCTAAAAAGGCATACGAATCAATCGACCGGAAATCCCTCATGTCTATACTGTTGGGCAACTAACAACTGTCAACAAAATGACTGATATTCTTACTTCAGATTCAGAAGATGAGTTAACGGAATATTGTGATATTACGAAATGATTGTGACATGAAGCAATTTGTAACAGATTAGTTATTACTTGTTTGAAAGACTTCTTTAACGTATTACAATAAATAGGTGTTGACTCCGTGGAAATAAATATAAGCATGATTTACGTTTGTGAAAGTCATTTCTTGCATAAAAAACATATGTGATTTTTTTAAATATTGTAAATCAAAAATGTACTTGGGGTTATTACAGCACATCAGTACACTTATATCATTTACAGTTCTGTTAAAATCAATATCAAGCATTGATACAGTTCTTTTAGGTATCTCAGAAAGAGAAAAATGTTAGATGTGTTGTTTCTGAAATAACCGATTCAATTGAAAATACAGCCATTACTGGCTGTAACCGCTGCTACACTCCCCGGTATTGAATAAAAGAGGATCTAGGGTATGGCAGTCCACCCTGCTGTCGCATATTTGAGCTGTTATAGCAGCGCGTGGTGTACCTCAGGCCAGTCGTTCAGCAGTCATCGACCAGACGTTTCAGACGAGCGAGAGAACAGGGAGGCCAAGGCACCCAAGCAGTCCCATAGGCAAAAAACAAGTCCTGAACATTCCGTGGGTCGTGTTGAATGTAGCCGTCACCAAACTCTGAAAATATGGAGGACAACGAGTTACAACACGTCAGGTATGTAACACATGCCCACAGTGTTCCTGTCATCGAGTGCCAATGGTACGACGATACGGCTGCATTCGGTATCGTTGGTCCGTCTTTCTCTCTTGCATGTAACGATTACAGATTCGCATCACAGTTCCTTGGTTACGTCCAACAAATTCACGGTTTCACTGAAGCGTAATCCGCAAGCGCTAGGCAAACTAGTGGTCCTCGGTAGAACTCCTAAACGTGCTCGAAAGAAGATTACTGTCTTCTATAAAGGAGCAAGTCAAGTACCTGCTCAAGGCCGTTTGTTCCCCGTTTACATAACGTTTGCTGGTGAATGCACGATGTGCGCCTGCGCTAAAATGCTAATCAGGCGCATCTCTGGCCGCTCCCGATTCTGAAGACACATAATCCTGATTTTAATCTTCTACGTGTGTAACATAATTGTACGCCCCATTTCTAGAGGGTATTGTATTGTAGATATGTTTTTAGAGCAATTTTTACCTTTCATTGTGCTATATAGAGACTCCTAATAATCTTTCTTAAGGACTGCGTCATATACAGTATAATGGTCATTGTTGTGCTCTTCAGTCCGAAGACTGGTTTGTGTAGCTCTTGACGGTAGTGCAGCCCCCTTACTCTCTGAGTTCAAATGTTTGTTAAGCTTATGGGACTTAACTACGGGGTCATCAGTCCCTAAACTTACAAACTACTTACGAACTACCTTATACTAAAGACGACACAAATATCCATGCCCGAGGGGGGATTCAAACCCCCGACCATAGTGGCCGTGCAGACCGTGACTGAAGCGCCGCAGTCTCCTCGGCCACCGCGGCCGGCTACTCTCTGAGTAACTACTTCAACACGCATGTTTTCGAGCCTGCTCACTGTAGTTATCTGTCGGCCTTATACGTAATAAATAATACAAATAATGAAAACTTAACTTTGGAAGTACTGACAGTGTGGGTTTAGTGTACTAGATACCCTAACGCCGTTGCCAGTCGGTATTGAAACAGACCGTTTAATTGATAATTATTAAAATCATGGGTATATCCCTTTATGCTAAGTACAACGCAACTGTGAATAATATTGACTAAATAAAATTGCCATACCCGTTGAAAAAGCGATAACTGCAGTACCATTTTTTCTCGTCAAAAGTCTGACTCTTAATGCTCTTGCCTCCAGCTATTAGGGCTGAATCTTATTGTTTGTCCTAATTTTCGTTATCTCTGCGTTTACTGTCTCTGGTTAGTCTTTCCGTTATTGTAAATACATGCCGGCTGCAGTTCCGCTGCCACTTCAGTTAATGATGACGATTTCGTGTGCATTTTTGGCCGTTAGACCCCAGCTGAGATCGTGTTCGGCCTGCCTGCTGCAAGTCTTTAGGTGACGCCACTGAGGAGACTTGCGTGTCGATGATGACGAAATGATTATGATGACAACACAACAGCCAGTCCCCGAGAGGAGAAAATTTCCAACCCGACCGGAAATTGAACCCAGGGCCAACTACGTGGCAATCTACCACGCTGTTCACTGGACACTTCATTTAATCATTCAATACCATTAATTTCTTGCGCTCAGAATTATTTCTAGATTTTCTAGTCGATTAATCTATGAAAAGAATTATTGATTTCAAGTTATATTAATGCTTGTTTCAAGAAACGGAGTTTTTTCGTGTGAGAGGTTATGTAACCTATCATTTACTCCTTATTAGATCAGAAGCAATTAATTCTTATCAGTCGCGCTCTTACTTGAGGACCGGAGACACATGCAGTAACTGAGTGCTCCCAATCATTCGGACACACATTTAATGCCAAACTCTCGCCATGTATTGCGTCAGTGGTGTATCCGCTGTCTGCTTTCCAGTTTACAGGCTGAGTAACGGTATCTCGAGTCTTCAGATAAGATATTTGACGCTGTGTCTCAATGAAATACAGAAAACAACAAATACGTCAGCACGATTAACTCATTCAAGTGCCACTCTGTGAAATATCTTTATTTGAACTGTATGTTTCTTTCATCCACGAAAACACCGTTTTGCTCCTCACACCATACCAATTATCTAAAACGGGAAAGTGGCCTCAATCTCTGACATTATGATAACGAGAAACAGATGTTTAAAGCAATGTGGAAACCTCCACTGTCATACAGCGCTCACAGACCAGTGTGCGATATCTTCGTTATATGTTTGTGGTGTTTACCTTGCGCAAGTTTCAGTTAATGGCATCTAATGAAATGTAGATACCTTATAACTGCATTATACTGTTACGTTATGTGTTGCTATATGCCGGCCGCGGTGGCCGAGGAGACTGAGGCGCTTCAGTCACGGTCTGCACGGCCACGACGGTCGGGGGTTCGAATCCCCCCTCGGGCATGGATATTTGTGCCGTCCTAGTTCGTAAGTAGTTCATAAGTAGTTTGTAAGTTTAGGAACTGATGACCCCGTAGTTAAGTCCTATAAGGTTTACAAACATTTGAACAACATTGTTGCTATACGTTGATGGTGAAAGCCAACACATTATTTAATGAATATCTGAAGTGTGACGACGAGTTTTACAATCGAAACATGTAGTTATATAAAATATGCACATCTTTACCTGACTTTATTCCCGCCTTGACACTGACGCGGGCTCGGCATTACTAGCACGAGGCGCGTCCAGAAAGTAAGTTCCGTTTCAGTTTATCTCCGCTGCAGCGCTGCGACTGCAGTTCCGCACATGCGCTGTAGACGATGTGTATCAAGGAGAAGAACGTGCGCCATTTGGAGATCGCTGTCAGCTACGTACGCTTTGTTGTGCTTGTTTGAAATGTCGGCGCTGATTAAAAATCCCGCCGCCTCTGAAATCAGGTCGGTGATTCGGTTTCTGAATGCGAGGAAAGTGAAACCAAGTGAAATTTATTGGCAAATTTGCGATGTTTACGGACCAAATGCGATGAGTGATTCGATGGTGAGAAGATGGGTCCGACAGTTCAATGGCGGGCGTAGTGATGTGCACGATGAAGAACGAAGTGGGCGTCCACCTTTGGTTACAGAAGAACTGGTTCACGCGATTGATGACAAGATCCAGGAAAACCGTAGGTCTTTCCTTGGCGGTCATCACTTCACCAATGACGACGAGCTGAAAGAAACTGTTTCCAACTGGTTGAAGACACAGGCGGCAGATTTCTATGAAGAAGGTATACAAAACATGGTGCCACGCTATGACAAATGCCTGCAAAATTTCGGCAGTTATGTGGAAAAGTAGTTTAAGAGTTGTAAAATTTTGTGCAATAAAAATTTCTTCTGTATCTGTACAATTTCATTTTATTACCAAACGGAAGTTACTTTCTGGACGCGCCTCGTATTTTTTGGCGTGGTTACTTTACGGGGTGGCCAGATGCCCTTCCTTACGTCATCCAATTGCCTCTTTCCCCCTCACTCACCACCACCATCCCCGTCGGGAGAAATGACATATTCCGAACTGTCTGCGTATAGTGTTATACAGGTTAAAGGGTGTGCGTGTGTTTGCGAATCGCGTAACTGAGGCGAGACTTACGCACCTGCCCGGTATTCACCTAGTGGGCGTGGAAAACCGCCTAAGAACCACATGCAGGTAGCTCGTCGCTAATCTATCGATCCGGGGTCGGCGCACCTCCCCGTAACGAAAGCGGGCGCTTTAACACTCTCGGCTATCCGGCCATATACAATGGCTGACGAAAACGTGGCCGGCCGCGGTGGCCGAGGGGACTGAGCCGCTCCAGTCACGGTCTGCACGGCCACTACGGTCGGGGGTTCGAATCCCCCCTCGGGCATTGATATTTGTGCCGTCCTTAGGATTAGCTAGTTCATAAGTAGTTTGTAAGTTTAGGGACTGATGACCCCGTAGTTAAGTCCCATAGACTCTACAAACATTTGAACATTTTTCGAAAACGTGAGGCTACTAGAAGTCAAGGACGGTTGATACTGAAAGTTAGTACACCCACACGCCACCGACGGATGATTAAGAGTTGCACTTTTATGTGAGAGGTACAACGGCAGCCAGAGTGTTCAAATGTTTGTTAAGCTTAAGGACTTAACTGCGGGGTTATCAGTCCCTAAACTTACAAACTACTTATGAACTACTTACGAACTAGGACGGCACAAATATCCATGCCCGAGGGGGGATTCGAACCCCCGACCGTAGTGGCCGTGCAGACCGTGACTGGAGCGCCTCAGTCTCCTCGACCACCGCGGCCGGCGCAGCCAGAGTGTATAGGTATGGTTTGTGCTTGGTGTTGCTAGCGGGACAGATAGGGAATGTAAGGGGTTCCCGCCAGATCACAAAATTAAGTCCGCCGAGTGTTGTTGGCAAGCGGAGTAGTCAACCGTGTTGTGAGACCGATTGAGGAGCTACTCGGAGAAGTAATGGATGCGGCCACGGAAACTGGCAGAGCGGCCAGTGGAAGTGTGTGCTGACCTTCCGGCGCATCCGGGCTGAAGATATCACGGCGGCCTGACGCTGCCGATGGCTCTTCAGAGGTATGTTGGACGGAGTGTAGCTGAGTTTAGAATAGCGTCAGATCTTGAGTGGTCACTGTGAAAGACTCAGAGATGCTACTTATTCTAATGAGACATAGTTATCAACACCTAACAATATTTGAAAGGGGCACTATCGGAACCTTAAATCGTCTGGTTGGTCGAATTGTGAATTATGCAAATACGAGGGGCATTCTGACGTTATATAGGCTCATTGTTCGATGGCACTGGAGCGTCATGTTAGCACAGATCTACTCTTTAAGCTTCCAAACGACCATGTTCGGCCACCACTAAGGAAGATCATCTTGTTATGCACTAGACATGCGCGCCTGCCCTCCGAGAACCAGTAGTCAATTAATGAAGAATCTGTGTCATCCCGCATAATTCTTCGGAAACTAGCAGCGAGCGGACAACGAAATTAATATCCTATGCGAAGAATAGTGGTAACGCCACAGTGGCTGCTTTTGTAGTGCTGTTGTAATTGGGAATGAAGAACTACCGATGAATGGCGTCGCTTAGAGTTTAGCTGTGTATCACGTCTTGCAATACCCTGGATTACCAGTGTCGGCGAATCTTGATTTAGGTTTCCCGTGATTTCCCTAAACCACTCCAGGCAAAACGTTCCTTTCGATGCACACGGCAGATTTCCTTCCTCATCCTTAGCAAAAATCACGGTCCGAGAGTGTTCTCCGTCTCTAATGACCACGATGTTGATGGCAGATTAAATCCTTATCTTCCTTACTTTCTTACGAACCAGCCAAGCCTTATCCGAAACTGAATCCAAGCCTGTAATGTACACATATGTAATTGTAACGGTAATATTTCAAATATCATCACCCGGTGGTGTTTATTTTCTCTTTCTCCTCAGATCATGAGTTATTGTAGAACTAGAACAACAAAATAATGGGGTTATTTCACATTCAAAAATTCAAAGGCTCATTTTAACCTTTAAAATATGTTTTAAGCACAGGCACAACCCTAAAAAGTTTTCAATGTTTCCATTAACAATCGTTCTGTTTCTCAGCATCTAGAAAATCTTTGCCGGCCGCGGTGGCCGAGGGGACTGAGGCGCGCCACTACGCTCGGGGGTTCGAATCCCCCTTCGGGCATGGATATTTGTGCCGTCCTTAGTGTTAGCTAGTTCATAAGTAGTTAGTAAGTTTAGGGACTGATGACCCAGTAGTTAAGTCCCATAAGCTATACAAACATTTGAACATTTTTTAGAAAATCTTTTCACAGTATCGATGAATAGGAACAGTATACCCGAACGCAAACTTTTCGAGATAAATGTCTGGCACAGTAGAGCTGTAACACCCTATAACAAGTGGATGTGGCTATTTTAGTTTAATAAAACTTGATATCGAAGCTAGTTGAGAAACGTAAACAGCGAAACGAGCAATACAAAATATTCTTAATGTTCTTGAATGTATTCATCTTGCAACTTAACGTTTAGTAAAAAGAGCTAACACCTCATTTACATCTGCAGTTACTGAACTCGCATTAGTTTGTTCGAAAATACTCCTCTATCTAGGCTTTCAGTTCCCATAAGTATCATAACATTTCAAACTATAGCGCCGAAATAGATGATGAAATTGTTAACACCCACATTTAATAGAAATGCTGTTTAAATTTCCCGTCAGGCCATTCCGATTTAGATTTTCTGTGTTTCTTTTAAATAGATTAAGGCGAATATCGGGATGGTGCCCTAGAAAAAGTTAAAACGTGTATCTTTCCCATCCTTGCTCTTTCCGTTCTTGTACTAAGTTGTTAGTGAACTCGTCGTCAACGGAAATTTAAACTCCATGATACCTTTTTTCAACATTTTCTAATCGTGAGATCAAGGAGCTTTCAACCTTACACGTTCTTGTTGTTTGTTTCGTCTTCTTCAGTCTGAAGATTGGTTTGATGCAGCTCTCCACGCACCTCAATCCTTTGGAAGCCAAATACCTACTACAGCCCACATCCATTTGAACCTGCTTTCTGTACTAGTCTCTTCGTCTCCCCCTGCGATTTTTACCATCCGCACTTCTCTCCAGTACTAAATGGACGATTATTTGATATCTCACAATATTTCATATCACTCGATCCCTTCCATTAGTCAAGTTATACCACAAATTTCTTTTCGCCCCAATTCTATTTAGTACTTTTCATTTGATACACGATCTACCCATCTAATCTGCAGCATTCCTCTATAGCTCCACATTTCAAAACTTATTCTCTTCTTGTCTGAACTGCGAATCGTCTACGTTTGATTCCCGTACATCGACGCACTCCACACAGATGCATTCGGAAAAGACTGCGTAACACTTAGATTAAAAATACTTGATGTGAACAAATTTTTCTTCTTCAGAAATGCGTTGATGAATACCGTGTTAGTATTTGCATCCCTGACTTATTAAACCGAGAATTCAGTAATACACCTGCCATCAAAAAAATAAATAAAATATAAATAAATAAATAAATAAAAATGTTCAAATGTTTGTAAAGCTTATGGGACTTAACTACGGCCGGCCGCGGTGGCCGAGGAGACTGAGGCGCTCCAGTCTCGATCTGCACGGCCACTACGGTCGGGGGTTCGAATCCCCCCTCAGGCATGGATATTTGTGCCGTCCTTAGTTGTAAGTAGTTCATAAGTAGTTTGTAAGTTTAGGGTCTGATGACCCCGTAGTTAAGTCCCATAGACTCTACAAACATTTGAACATTTGAACTTAACTACGGGGTCATCAGTCCCTAAACTTACAAACTACTTATGAACTAACTAACACTAAGGACGGCACAAATATCCATGCCCGAGGGGGAATTGGAACTCCTGACCGTAGTGGCCGTGCAGACCATGACTGGCGCGCCGCAGTCCCCTCGGCCACCGCGGCCGGCCACCTGCCATCACTTGATGTCTTATTAATAGGAATTGATACAGTTTTCTTGATGTCTAAGGGTATTTCGCTTGTCTCCTCATACGTCTCGCACGTTGGATCGAATCCTAATGTTATGGCTGGCTGTCCAAAGGATATCAGCAGTTCAGAGAGAACATCATCTACTCCATGGCCTTTGGTTCCACTAAGGTTTTTCACTACTCTGTCAAATTCTTTTAGCAGTGTGGTATCTCATACCTCATCTTCGTCCGCTACAATACCGCCTTCAAGTTCATTTCCCTTGTACACCCTTATATAACCTTGAAGTTTCCTTTTGCTGGTCGTATTAGCACACTAAACTGATCAATGAGTGACTGGATAGAAGGAAACTTTCTATCGGCTTAGGTAGAGTATGTAGGACCATAATTTTATCGGGATCTCGGCAAGATCTTTTGTTAGGGAACGACGGTGATAGTAGTTGTATGCTTTGCTCACAAATGTTTATATAGAGACACGAATCTCTGTTGACTTCTGCTGTCTTCATTTGCACATTCTTTTTAGAGCCGAGGGTGCAACTGACGTTACTTCCTTAGCATATTACCAATTTTGTTATTAAATCACCTCCGTCGTTTGACAGTCGTACAGACTCTTGGATTGAGGACGTAATAATAGGCTTCTTTGACATGCAGAAGTAACTGAAAGAGCTGAAAAAGATATATGTCCTGCTCGGGACGGAACCCCCATTCGCTTTCACAAAAGGTACTCTTCCGAATTCGTCACTTACTTAGATTGCATTTATCGCTAATATATTGCCGAGCGCTAAGTCCCAAGCGACTGAAATAAGACGGAGGTGATTTCTGCATATAAAGAACGTGAAAGAATGAGCCGCAACAAGAGAGACAAAATCTTTAACGTCGGTTTGCTGCGGTAGTCTTGAAAATATTCTCCTTTCAAATTAAACACATTTACTTGTGGCAAAAGCCTTTTACCATTCATCACTATGGTTGTGAAAGCATCACTCCTGCTTTTTTCCCGAACAGTGGCGCTAACGAAGGTCAAAGCATACAGGGCTGATTCGCAGATATGTGAGTGTCTCGAAAACTTCTTCAACAAAATAACCCAGAACTGACATTCAGAAGGAGAACGGTTACTGACTACCTGAAATAGCTAAGGCAAATGACATGATGGTTTCTTTGGAATGGTATGGTCGATTTCCTTTTCCACCTTTTCCTTCTCTGATCCGAACTAGTGTTTCGACTCTAATGACCTCGTTGTCGACGGAACATTAACTCCTAAAATCCCTTTCGTTGGCTATTTGGTTGGTGACTTACACTTGTTACGTCGCGATTTATCCTCAGAATTATCTGTGATTATATCAACTCCAGTGTAGTCACAATACTTGCGTAATGACACTTCCCGCTGTTGAAGTTAGTTCTGATATAACGCAGATGCGAAATATGAATAATAAGGTTACACTTTCTCCGCTGCACCAGGTATAGATGCTTTTCGCCATTCCGTGGCTTATCGTGAATACAGTGGACTTAAGTCTACCTGATAAGATATCGAAGCTTGTAAGTTAGTAGCTGTGCAGGTGTCAGACTACTGTATAAGTTTCAGAGTACGATATTTCGATGATTATATAATACGACCTGTTGCCACTACTATCTATGACATTCACCAATGGCTAAACATTGCCCAGGTGTAAAAAATATCTTGTTGCTCAATAGCTATAATTTCACCTGAGGCTGCAGGTTTCTGCAAACATTAGTGAATGATTTGATTGATAGAACATCAGCAATTGATCGTTCTAAGGAAACAAAGTACTGTCAATGGAGACAAAATATGGAGGTCGAAATAATGACCCGGGAAAATCTGCAGAGAGATGACTGTATTTTCAATAAATGAACTTTTCAGGAGCAAACTGATGGAAAAAAAACACAAAAAAAAAAACAACAAAAAAACCACATGACGATAGAGCGACCGGTAATAATGTATGAGACTGAAACGTACTGAAACATGGACATTGAGCAAGAAGACAGAGAGAAAAATTATGATCTTTGAAAACAAAGTGTTAATAAAAATCTTTGGACCTGTGTCAGAGAATGGAATATTTCGAAGAAGGAAAAACACATAAATCCAATCACTGTTAAATGAATGGGATGTGACAGCCCCAATAAAAAGGATAAGGATAGAATGGCTGGAATATGTATTGAGAAGAGAAGACAAAAACTGAGATGGATCGATTCAAAAAAGCCGCGGCGGCTTGGCCGAGCGCATTGAGGACGTATGCTCCGATGCACAAGGCCATTCCCCGTTGGGGATTCGAATCCTCCATCGGGCATGGATGTTTGTGTTGTTTTTAGTATAAGGTAGTTTACAAGTAGTTTGTAAGTTTAGCAACCTCCATTGGTCTCTGTTTCTGGCCATGTTCTCGTTGAGTCCCTGCGTGTCCAAGTATTTCTTGAATCAAATGTTCAAATGTTTGTTAAGCTTATGGGATTTAACTGCGGGGTCATCAGTCCCTAAACCATGGTTTTCATACCGATGGTTAGGACTGTCTCAAACCTGTCTAACTGTGAGATATATGGTCTAACACCTTTGCTGGCATTCTACGCTTACCAATGTTCTCCTCAAGTCGGGACGTACGATTTATCCACTATGTGCCTTTTAAAAAGGTTCCCTGCCTATTACACTGCCGTTGCAGGGTTTGGGAGCATGAGCATTTACACCAAACTTAGGCCACTTACATATCGGATCTCACTGTACTTCGTTCTGTGTGTGCTATTTTCAGTGTACCTCTCTGTAAAATGTGTATTAGACTAATGGACGAGACATAAAGAAAATCAATAGCAGCCTGTTACGAATATCATTTTATTCCCCTTATTACTGACGAATGGACCATCCCATGGACATGGCAAAAACACTTAAATGGAATTTCAAACTCAAGTAAGCACTGCAAAAACACTGCATTAACCGGCCTCAGCTTTATCATTGATATGAAGTCGCGATGGATAGGAAGCATCGCTGGGAAATGCAAAGCTTACGGTGTGTAGATTGGTTAAAGATAAATAAGGCCTTACCAGAGATTTTTCTCGCTGAAAATCAAATCAAATTTCTCTTTATGTGTTATTGGAATACTGCTAGTTCATCTCTAATGAGAGCATTGTCGAAAAATTCACACACACGCACACACACACACACACACACGCACGCAGGCGCGCGCGCGCAAACATGCACGCACGCACACATGTAGGAATAAAGCTTACAACATTTGGTTAAAAACGTGTAGTATTCTTATCTTCAGAAAAGGTAAATACAACAAAAGTTATCAAATTAGACATGTATCATAGGGTGCCTCTAAATGTCACCGTTAATAATCCATAAGGACACACTATTGCCTCATAAAGTACAGGCATTGCCGTGGTGAAGTGTCGCGTATCGACTGCCGTATCGTAGGTGCAACCACATCGGATGGCTGTCTGTGGAGCGGCCACACAAAAAATGTTCAAATGTTTGTAAAGCTTATGGGACTTAACTACGGGGTCATCAGTCCCTAAACTTACAAACTACTTATCAACTACTTACGAACTAGGACGGCACAAATATCCATGCCCGAGGGGGGATTCGAACCCCCGACCGTAGTGGCCGTGCAGACCGTGACTGGAGCGCCTTAGTCCCCTCGGCCACCGCGGCCGGCCCCGACTGTAGTGGCCGTGCAGACCGTGACTGAAGCGCCTCAGTCTCCTCGGCCACCGCGGCCGGCGGCCACACAAACGTATGCTTCCTGAAGCACGACATCGGCCTTTTCAGTAGTTACTGGAGAAAGACTGATCTGGCCTTGTAACATCATCCAGCGTGGCATTGCCATACAGGTACCACAAACAGCTGAATACAAGGGTGAACTATAGCCGTTACGTTTCCCGGGGACGTGCAGCTCTGCTGTGTGGCTAAATGCTGATAACGTCCCCTCGTGTAAAATATAATCTCCGGGCAGGGGCTACTCAGGATGATGTCACCATCAGGAAAAACAAAATCGGCATTCTACGGATCTGAGCATGGAATAAATTAAAATGTTCAAATGTTTGTAGAACTTACGGGACTTAACTAAGGGGTCATCAGTCCCTAAGCTTACAAACTGCTTATGAACTACCTAAGATTTCTAAGACTAAGGACGACACAATATCCATGCCCGAGGGGGCATTCGAACCCCCGACCGTAGTGGGGAATAGATTAGAAGAACTGAAAAGGAATATGGATAGGTTACAGTTAAAACAGTGGAGATTAGTGAAGTTCACCGGCAGGATGAAAAGAACTTGTGGTCAGGTGACTACAGAGATATAAATACAAAATGAAATAGAGTTAGTGCAGGGTTAGATCTAACAATGAGGAAGGAAACAGAAATGTGAGAAAGCCACTATGAACAGCATAGTGAACACATCATCCCAGCCAAGACATACATAAAGCCAACACAGGTCAGAGTAGTCCAAGTTAATGTGCCAGCTGCCAGCGAGCTTCAAGATAAAAGTATATATCCCAACAAAAACATGAAATGTTCAAAAATGCAAGTCTCACGAGGAATTCCTTCTTCCAAAAACAAATGTCTGTAAAGCTTGTGGGACTTAACTGCGGGCTCATCAGTCCCTAAACTTACAAACTACTTATGAACTAACTTATTAAAGACAACACAAACTTCCATGCCGAGGGAGGATTCGAACCTACGACGCGGGAGGCCGCCCGATCCGCAACGTGGCGCTCCAGGCAACTTCCCCCCCCCCCTTTCATGTAGATCTATGATTGGCGGTCGTTTTCATTGTTCGTACTTGGTCGTTCGTTGAGCATTTGGCTCTGCTTTTTTATTACAAAGAGCGTTCAACCCTCTGACTGGGCGCGCTGACAAGGGAACGCTCCAATAAGACATGTCGAAACATACCCTGAAATGTTTTGCACAGAAAGAAGACAACGAAAGAAATGCACTCCCAAAATTTTAGCTCCTAAGAGGCACTGCAAGTATTTTTTTTAAAGTTTTGAAGTTACGCATTTTTGCCGCGCGAAGAACAGCTTATAACAGCGGTTTGTACAGCCCTGCCCGCTTAGCGCGCAACTCGGAGAATCACTCACGCAGCGCCACGTAGCGGAATTATGCAGAGTTCAGTCACCAATATTAAGCACCTGAAGTCTGGTTTACAATGTATGAATGGTAAGTAGTGAATGGAAGCGAACACGAACGAATGAGCATTTGCAGAAAATTCACTACCATTCGCTTGTATATGGGTTGAATCGTTTATACTAGAGGGAACGGAAGAGAAGACGATGTAGCGAACATTGCCTGTGAACGGTGTGTTATTGGTTTTTAGTTTTTGGAGGTAATATTCGGCATGCAGCATACGACTATACACTGTTAGAGCCACAGTGCGAAACTTTGCTATTCAGTGAGGATTATTGTGCATGGCGAGCGCACTATTTTTGACGGAGTATGCAAAATGGGGAAGGGAAGGAAGAATTTGTGTGTCTCAATTTGTATGGAAGCGAGACACGCATTGAGATCGTGCACTTTACACGGAATTCATCTCCGTCTCCCCTTAGCACTGGTATAAAATTTTCCTTGTATGTCGGCTGCAATTTTTCTCTGGCTTCTCATTAGCATTGAGCAGATTTTTACAATGAGAACACTAATTACCGACGTCGAGCATCATCTAAGGAGGTGACACGGCTGGCGCTAACACTATGCGTATCAGGTCTACTGGTGCAGTGGCAAAGTGCGCGCTTCGTGAAGTAGAATTTTTGTTTTGCTCATCCTTGTTAGTTTGTGTGCTCTGGCGAACACCTGGCTTTAACGATACAAATATTTTTTTAATAACTTGATACCGACAGTTCAATTCTTGCACATAAAATTCTGATAAAAGTGGTTAGCAGAGAAAATAAATTCATGACAGTGTTTGATGTCTTCCATCGACTTCCATCAATGTGGACTTGTAATTTGTTGAAATGAAATGTGTCTAGCAGTACCATATTTTCTAACAGTTCCTGTCGGCCATTCCTTAAAACAATTTTTGAATTTTGTGCATTTGACTATCAGTGAAATAGTTCTTTGTTTATTCCATGTAGTCGTCACAAAAATGCGAAGTGTTTATTGAATGACAAAATCAAATATTTTTCTTGCACCAGGTACACCGGACAATGGAAAAATTGATGCATTCAGGCACTTCGCAGTAACCACTAGTTTTATTTAGACAGAACTGGGACGGAGTCAGAAAAGGTCCCGGTCATTTCTGACTGCATATTGTACTGCATACCAGGCATACTTGATCAAATTCGTAAAGCGTGGTGAAGAATACTGGTAATGCACAAATGACTGGAGCTTAAGAATACTGTTCCGCTGATAAACCTGAAATGAGAGAGAGAGGTATCGGAAATTATGTTGTCTGATAGTTTCCTAAAATATGCTTTCCACTGTCGAAAAAATTCTTTATTGAGAGGTTGAATCGCACTAGTAGTTCCAGGAGGAATCCACATTACATCCACAGAGTTTTCGCCGTCCTCCACAAAAACAGAGGCGTCATTATGTCCAGACCATGAATCTAACAAAATTAATGAATTAGTTTCTGTAATTGGTAGGAATACGTTTCGAACGAAATGTTGAAAATTATTCTTTCCCATTTTTTCAGATTTTGATACGTCGATTACAAGATTTTTGCAATTAAAAAATCCATTTTTTATTTTTGGTCCTAATTTGCCTTGAGGTTCTTGAAGGCAGATATACAGCTGCGGAAACAGTAAACCACTCATACTTATCACTGGCATTATCATATATGAATGTGTCATTGCATTCATTGATTGGGCAATCGACTCCGTCTTTTCTTCATTCCGAAATGATAAAGTGCGGTGTGCACGCAATTCTTTCACGAAACCTGACTGATCAGCGTTATTAACAGCTGTTGCAGGGATAACAGCAAGTTTCGTCTTTATGTCACTTATGAAATTCTCTATGGCATTGTCTATCACTGGTAGCTGCTCTACACGTTTACGTGACGTAAACTTGGTAACTTTGCGACTTTCTGTTCTGTACAATTTCTTGAACCTTTGTAGCCAGGTCGACGAAGCCTGGAAATTAGCAATGTTCGTGTCAGATGCAATTCGGAGGGCCCAGTCTCGTAGATCTCCACCGGTAACGGTGCATTGCCTCTCACGAGCAGTTCTAAATCTTTCAAACAGTTTTTGTTTCAGATGTTTTCGAGTTTCCGTTTGGCGCATATTTCTTACTCGTGTAATTCTTTCTTCCATTTATAAAGTTCACGCTCAGATTTTACGAAACGAAAACGCCTTTGCACACTACTTCAAGTGTTTTTTCCCTCCTTCGTTTAACCAATATTTCACTGCCTTTTCTTTGTCGCTGAAAGCTGATGTAGTACGTGCTTTTTTTAGGCTTGGAAGGTATTCCAAGCCTAAAAAACTGGCACAACTGACGTCGTCCGAGTCACAGTTCGTGGAATCGTCAGTTATTTCCTATTTCTTCTGACGTTTCCACAATTTCAAACGAAATGTCGATATCATTCGAATAAATGTCAAAGAAAGGTGATTTCGGCTGGAAACCACGTTCTTCCTATTTCATCTTTGCTAAATTGAGAACGTTAATTGGATTCCACATTACTGTGAAACTGGAAGAAGAAAGAAAAGATACTATAAGCAGGCATGCCTGACGAAAGCACAATAAATATTAATTCAACTTTATCTTTATTGTCAATACTTACCAATACTGCAAAATTCAACTGATAATATTAATAGACGAACTCTAACCTGAAACGTCCTTTACAAATTACGATCGGGTTGTGTCGTGTTTCCTGTTTACAATATACCGCCTACCTCGCATCTGTGCGCATGCGCATGCGCTGTTGCTACAGCGCCAGTAGGGGTGTACATTTCTACCGCCACTTGGCGTGTTTACGAACTTGGCAATTTTCAGCTATTTTTTAAAAATACTTGCAGAGCCTCTTAGCAACTAACATGTTGACAGTGCATTTCTTTCGTTGTCTTCTGCCTGTGTAAAAAATTTCAGGGTTGGTTTCGACATGTCTTATTGGACCGTTCCCTTGTGAGCCACGGAGCCTGGCGTCCGCTCGGCTACTCCCGCTCGGTATTCCTTCGTCCGTAAAAAGTTGTGAGATCTGATGGGAAACCAAGTCGGTTATTTTAGTTCTTGTTCATGCAACCACCTATTCAACACCTCGTCATAATTTGTCATCTAATTACAAATCTGGTCCTGTTATTATAATAGTTCCTTGTCCCAAAACGGACCTCATTTGGAACAAATCTTAGTTTCCCTGATTCTGTCTCTGATTTTCTCTCCCACAGTTATCCCCATTCCTATTTCCACCTTCCTGTCTTTGTTTTCTTCTATCATTTTCCCCTGTTTCCCTCTGGCTTCTATTATCCCAGTTGTCTCCTCTGTTATTGTTACCTCTCCAATTTTCATTTAAATTCCTCTCTCTATTGTGGTTTCCCTGGTTGTGACCCCCATTTCTACTGCCTCTGTTTTCATTGTGGTTTACATGCTGTGTCCCCCTGCGCTGTCGTTCCATACTTAAACCCTGGTCTATCTTTTCTACAAATTCAATGAAATTCTCAGCTGAATCTGAGGGATGGTCAAGTAACTGCCAATGCAAATCTGCAGGTAACTTCCTACACAAAGTGGAAATTACTGCTAAAAGACTCAAAGGTGTATCTAAATGCACTAGTTTCTCAAGTTCCTCCTGACAAAATTCCTTCATGCTCTGTTTCCCTTTCACATAGTTTGGCCCGTTCAAGAATTCATTTTGTATCTTAACTTGCTTGGCCTCCCCCCAATACTTATTTAAAAACAACTTTTCAAACGCCTCAAAAGTAACAAATTCATCAGCACACTGATTTGCCCAAGTTTGAGCAGAACAATCAAGCATTCTCTTTGCTAACTTCACTTTACACTGGTCTGACATACACGGTATAAATTGGTCCTTGCATGCAGCCAAAAAAACTACTGGATGATATTTACCCACTCCTGAAAACTTTTTGCCATTAGGTGTCTGCACCATGGACCAATTAGTGTTTCCTGATGCAGTACACAATTCTAGATTATTTATTCTAGTGTTCACCTTCTCAATCGCAGTATAGTTTACTGTCACTACTTGTTCTATCTTTTCCCTAAAGTTACATTCTGTATTTTCTAATTTTCCTGACAACAAAGTTTTTGTTTCCTCAATACCTGCCACCATCCTCTTGTCAACCTCAGCCAACGCCTGCATAGTGCCCTCATTCCTGTGATCACATATTTGTTTCACAGCATCTAACTTGCCTCCTACCTCAGTCTCAATAGCACCAATTCTGGCATGTATCTCCGTTTCCCCATTTTCAAACCGTTCTGTTAGACTACCTATCTTTTTGTCAATGTCTGTGATTATATCTGCCTTTAATACAAACAATGAATTTTGTAGTGCCCCAAAGTCTGCCTTAAAGTCTGCTTTCAATTCTGATTTCACAGTTTCTATTTCTGATTTTCCAGTTTCTATTTCTGATCTTATTTTTGATTCTAAATTTGAGATTGAATTTTCTATTTTTGATTCTAACCTTGAATTTGAATTTTCTATTTTTGATTCTAAACTTGACCTAAAACTCGCTAACATGGCTGCGATCATCTCCGGTGTCAACAAAATTCCCCCAGTATTTACCCTCTCTGGACTTTCTGGTATGCTATTCTCTGAATCTATGTCGCTTGGCGACTTTTTAAAAACGTGCTCCATTTTCTGTGACACAAGAAAGCTTGATTAACACACAAGAATTTATAGCGCCAGCTGCTTTACTTATCTTTTAATCCAGAAGTTGCTGCAACGAGCTGCGACGTCCCCAACGCTCGCTGCCGTCTGTTGTAGAAGCTGTGCCTGGAATATGTCCTCACTGCATCACTTATCCTTTGTAGAATCGAAACTGCTGGGTCTCGACGTTCCGTTGGCGACTTGCGAAGTCCCCACGATCACTGCTGTCCGTTGCAGACGATGAAAGTTGAGTGCGTGAATCCCGCGCGCCGCCGCTCACTGCTGCCGGTCCGATGCGCCGTCGATCGCCGGTTACGGATGCCCGCGCCCGAACCCTGCCAGCCACCAACAGTCGTTAACCGCGCGACGCGTTCGCGTACCGTCCACGATTATGCTAACTGATTTGTACACTATCACTGTCCTAAGCACACCCTACCTCTCTGTCCGAGCAAGACCAGTGTGAATTTATCCCGCTCTCTGCCGCCAGCCGCCACACACACTTGAAATTGTCCGTCGCGTCCGGGCACTTGTTTGCAACTGTTCGTAACTGTTCACTGTCCTATGCACACCCTAATCTCTCCGTCCGAGCAAGTCCAACGTGAACTTATCCCGACTCATGAAGCAGTATGTTAAAGCACTGGACAAAACAGAAAACTGTTTCCAACACCTGTGTAGACGATTCCAAAATCTATTGGCTGCAAAGTTGAAAGAAGGATACTTTTTGGACCAGATACAAGGAAGTCGATGTCTGATGAGCACTTTGACAATTCTATGACGGAAATAGAACTTCAAGCTTGGAGAAGTTTAAAAAATGTTGTGCATCGTTTCCTTGGCCAGAATAAGCAGCCTGATTACAGGGAAATAGTGGAAGACAAGCTACAGTCCTTTAAACAGTTAGGATGCAAGGTCTCCCTAAAACTACATTTTCTAATGTCACACTAAGAGAGTTTTCAAGAAAATTTGGCTGACACATCAGAGGAACATGGTGAACCATTTCATCAGGAACTTAAAACTATGGAACATCGTTATCAAGGTCATTGGGGAATAAACATGATGGATGAATACTGTTGGTGCATCACACGTGAAGGAGAAGTGACACACAAGAGGAAGGATATCAAGCGTTCATTCACGGGCAAACGAAAACGGAAGTAATATCTCTACCTGGTAAGTGCCCGCCATAATATTTGCTTCTTATAATTCATATGCCTTTTTTCCAATTCTTTTTTAACCACTTTACCGTTCCACTTCGTTTTCATTGTACAGTAATTGCTTTCCAATTTCATTGGGCGCAGAGTTAGACAATGGTGAATATGATGATGATAGTGGTGGTGCAAAACCCTGACGTGCTACAGAGAAACAGGCTGCGTATTTGTGATCAGCAGGGTCAATTTAGTCAGAAATTCATATTTTCACGCAAACCCCAGACAAAGAGTCAAAATCTGTCGACCTGTGCAACATTAGTTGTAAGTCAGCTACGGATTTTCTTAAAGCCCACTCCCTATCCCTTTATTTGATTATCATCAGATGCTTTGATGTAACCATTTTTGAAAAGTTTGAGCTAAAAGTACTTCTAGACCGGCTGTATTTTTCGATTTCGTACTCTTGAGCTTTTACATTATTGAAATCGACTTCAATATGATGCAATCCGCCCAGACTTGTCACTCTGAAATGCGCCACGTTCGTTTGTTCGCATGTGAACAATGAAGAACTAATGTACATCAGTGCATTGTTGAGACTTAAAAATGTTCAAATGTTTGTATAGCTTATGGGACTTAACTACGGGGTCATCAGTCCCTAAACTTACAAACTACTTACGAACTAGGACGGCACAAATATCCATGCCCGAGGGGGGATTCGAACCCCCGACCGTAGTGGCTGTTGAGACTTAGTCCCTATCTTTTGTGTATGGTAAGAGCATAAGCTATACATTTTGGAAACTATTCGCGAGGAACATAAGCTCTATTAATAAATTCTAATTTAGTTTGGACTAAACATAGCTCGTAAATATACTCATTATTAAACCGCAAAAGTGTTTTTATTTGTTTATTTGTTCTATTTTCAGGATCTACGTTTACTCCTTGTACGATACCGCCAGCACCGCTGGCTAAGCCAATACTCACGTCATTGTCATGATTTTTTGTATGTTCACAGGCCCTTGGGACAATCTATGGTATCTACGGCTATAAGTTTTAGGACTATTTCTAGATACGGAAGAGATTGAAGCACTGCATTCTTTAATTGTTGGCACATGTTTCTTGAAGATAATACACGAACTGTGTCATCAGGAAGTTTGGGAGATATTCAGTAATTCCTATTAATTTGCCTTCATTGGAAGGCGAATTAAAAGGTATTAATTTAGACAGGAGTATCGCGGTCTTTTTGTGTAGTCACCTCATTCCGGTCAGCGTTTCAATGAAGTCTAAGCCATTGTGCTGTGTTATGTTTATGATGAGTTCATCATAGATGAACAGTTCAGTCTAGAGACTGGTTATACTTAGAGAGCCCAACAGCTTGTTAGTTTCAACTCTCGAGAGTTTTTCAAAAGGTGACTTACCTCTTATCGGCGGAAGCTGCAAGAGATTTCCGATAACCGGTGGTGAAGTAGGGGGGGGGGGGGGGGGGGCGGAGGAGGCGGCCGCCACGGGCCTGTCGTCTGTACTAGTATATGCATCTTTGCCGCCGCCCCGGGCCTCCGACAGCCTTAGCCCGGCACTGCTGATAACTACAATGTGTTTGTTTCCAAATAATCCATTTTGATCATCGCAGGTACCGAATATCTCGAAGAAACCTAAATGTATATATGCCAGTTTTAGATTGGATATCATCAACACTTCATCTATGATGAACAACTCCACTTCTTTATTATCTAATCGACGACTCCTCGCATGGTAGAGAGATGTAGGCTAGGAGAAAATAAAAAATTTCAAAGGAAAATACTTTTCCCATCAGGTATAGAAACTAGGACCTATCACGTGCGAATCCAGCGCTTTACCTCAAGACCATTAGTACCACATTACATTTACAATGAAGTTAGCAGATACTATTTCACCCAGTGTCCCGAACATTCGAAAACTGGATAGATATTCAGGGATGTTTGAATTCTTCCTTCCATTAGGGGCTAAACACTAAGTAAATACAAAATTTTACGTTTCTGCGTAAGCTAGAAGTACCCTAGGGCCTAGAATATTGATGATAAGTGATTGAGTAACAGAATTAATGATTTCTGACCATCAATATTACGTAAAATATAAGGTATAGAACTATACTTTGAGACTATAGCTAGTTATAGAAGACGCTCTTGGTTACCGAAAGTTCGGGGTTGTAGCTGTATCCACATCAAAGATACAGGAGGGTCTACGGATATGTGCTCAAAAGTCCGACTTTTCAATATTTCGAGGTGGTTCAGGTCACCTCTAACTATCAAACCTGTAATTTTGATTTTTCATTATGTGATTACTTTTATGGGGTTTTGTTTAGTTAGATAATAGGCTTTAAATGTAGCCGCGGTGGAGTGGCCGAGCGTTCCAAGGCGTTTACATGCGGAGCACACCGCTGCTCGTCGTCGGAGGTTCGAGTCCTCCCTCTGACATGGGTGTATTTGCATCCTTACTATACGTTAAAGTAGTTTGTAAGCCTAGGGACTGACAACCATAGTAGTTAAGTCCCATAGATTTACAAACATTTGAACATTTTGCTTTAGATGTTCATTATTAAATACGATATGCCTTTTGTTGGCTTTATGTATATAAAGTACTTCTCAGTGGCCTTTAAGTAATAATATTTGACAATTCTGGATGGTATATAGTTCTAGGTGGCGTATATTAAGCTGTTGAGGACTACCGATCTTTGATGCTAATGATGTCGGCATTCGGTGTACTGATTGCACCTGCAGATTAAGGTGTAATTCAAAGCACATGTCGTTTCAGTTTCGGAATAACACACTGGGTTCTTAGTGGAACCCCACTTTTACATCGTGGATTTAGTTCTAGTGTGTCCTGTTCTTACATGGTTTACACCATATTTGCGGGGAAGTTGCATTCCTGGGAGTTGTTGGTTGGGATTTTCTATGTTTTGGTGGTTAACGTCACAGTTATTCCACTTACTTTTCCAGGAGTTACAGCTTGGGCAAGTGTTCTGTCTTTCCATTTTGGATTTCCTCATTTCAGACGATTTCATGCAGAACTACTGATACGTGTCATAACAGGTGATAAAAATTGGGAGTACGGTTATGACGTGGACACTAGAAAGAAGATAAGAACGAAGACAACTCAACGGGAGCAATCAGATGTAATGCTATGCATAGTGTGTTTTCGGCTTTAACAGTGTACCGGTTGTGCGGGACGAGTTATTGCAACAAGAATGAACTATCAATAAGGAGTACAACTACTTACTGTACAAGTTCAACCGCAAATCATCCAGATTTGTGGAGAATAATTTTTTTTCACCACGGTAATTCTCCTGATACTTCTTCGTTGCGTATTGGTAAATTTTTAGTCAAAACCATCAGACATGTTCTCAGCCATGGCCCCATTTAACTTTTTCAGTTTGAAAATAATAATAATGAAAGAAGCCTTAAAATTTCGTCGTTTTATAAGGGTAGGTGAGATTACAACAGCATTGCAAAGGAAAAGATCGAGTTTCTGAAGGGCTACACGCTTAAGATAAAGCTTTAGCGTAAGTGAATGATATCTAATGAGGATATATATAAAGGAATGAATTAAATTACTTCCAAAACCAAATATTCCCGAAAGTTTTGCACACACTTCATACGTAAAAACGAAAAAAAGTTTACATTAAAAACGCGTGCAAACATTCTTCAAGGATGTATGTGAGATGATGGTTTCTTGCAACTTCCCATCGGAGACGCATAGTCACCTACCAAACAGCATCAAAAGTCAGACAGACAGCCAACTAGCATTTAAAAATAAATTAAAAGAATTTCTGAATGGCAACTCCTTCTATCCTATAGATGAATTTTTAGATATAAATTAGTAAATCTAAAAAATAAAATAGAAAAAGAATTTAAAAAATGGGTCATGTAATATTTAGTACAAAGTAATAATTTGTAAAGATACCGTTCATTAACCTGACTCGTTCAACATCAGTACGAAGTGTCGTATTCATGATTTATGGAACAAGTACTGATCTAATCTAATCTTCAGGGACTTCTCGGTGAAGTATACAACGCGTTGAGTTCCACATAAATTGACACTTAGAAAGAACTCTTTGTAGTATACTAAAAGGAGGTGTTCAACAAAATATGAATTAGTGATGTTGAGCCGCGGCGGAGAGGCCAAGCGCATTGAGGCGCTATGCTCCGATGCGCGAGGCCGTTCCCCGGTCGGGGGTTCGAATCCCCCCTCGGGCATGGATATTTGTATCGTCTTTAGTATAAGGTAGTTCATAAGTAGTTTGTAAGTTTAGGGACTCATGACCCCGCAGTTAAGTCCCTTAAGCTTAACAAACATTTGAACATTTTTATTTTTATTTTTTTAATGTTGTTGACCAAACGGTGTGGGAGTTCAAACATAAAACCACCGATGGGTGGGTGTTATATTGTTATATTACAAGTGATGGTTTCGGTATTGTAAAACTTGACAGGTCTGCAGAAATGCTTCTACTAATGTGCGAAATTTTCCGCTGTTTAGTTATCACTTATTTGATAACCCTAAACAACAGAACTCAGATGGTATGGACAGAGAAAACGTTTTCCTAAACCAGCCAAGGAGATTTTGATCACTAGCTCAATATGCACATTAATACTTGCACATTCATTGCACAAAGTTGCAGAAGAGGTGCGATCAGATTACCCTGATGTGGACAAATTAATTTCCTTAACGCTGCTAAGTACTATTGTACAAACTACTACAAAATAAAGACTATCTTTTGTAAACTTGATCGTGATGAATCAAGTGTTATCCAATTTGAGAAAGTGTATTTTTACCGATCCCATATTTGGAAACAACTGTAGGTCGATAACAACGGAATAGGTGAAAATGCACTTTGTGATTCAGTGGGTGTTTTCGGCGCAATAAGTTCCAATTTGATTCAAACACTTAAAAAACACAGTATTATTATGATATTTCTTTAAAGTGAATTTTGTACTGCGTTGTACCTGTGTATGCGGGAGAATCAAAGGGAAAGATACGTGCTTTGAGGGGTGATATTACTGGTGACTCTGAACAAAAAATTTCTAACAAACATACTCCGTTTTCTTAACTGCTTCTGGGTAAACTAATTAAAACAATTACTTGGTGGGCGTGGTTTGTTTTGAATAGGTAGACCAAACTGCTAAGGTCACCAGTCCCCGGTATGGAGGGGAAGAAGTGGGGATAGGAAAGGAGAGGAAGGAGAAGGAAATGCAGTCCATGTAGGAACGAAGGGGGAAAGACTCAGGACCCCATGCTCGCCACGCACGTACGATAGAACAGTGAGCCTCATGGGGAGAAAACAATTAGGAATGGTTAAAGTGCAGGTGGCAATAAATTAAGATACTGTTGTGTTATGGTTTGTTTAATTGTGTAAGTTTCCCCACAGAAGATGTTAAAAAAGCCGACCGTCAATTTCAATGCATTTTGCTGTTCTTGTGGACAGGTGTGTCTCCGAACGGAGCTTAGTTCTGCATTCCTTTACTTGCGCACAAGCATGTAAAATACTAAGGAGAAGTTAGCCTACCATCTTGTGTCCACCTGCTCTTATACTCTTCGCCCTTCAGCCACCCTCACAAACAGTAATCCAATTGGTTAAGACTTAATGACCTCGGTGATCAAGTGATGACTCCACGGCCACCGATCCAGAGACCAGGATATGTTGTGTAGAGAGACTATAGCAGTGGCCTAAGAAATGTGCAGAAGCTCCGTTTTGCTAAAAGTATATACGACCTCGTGTTACCAAAGGGATATCCTCAACGTATTCAAGTAACACATTTTGAAGAAAATCAGGATACCGTGCCCCATTAAGACGGTTATCTAAAACAACTGAAACGATGAGTTGGTCATCGATAATACAACACCACAGGTTGACTGCGAAGCGTCGTTGAGTATTCGTTTCCACACTGCCGTGCATATTTTCATCTGGGTATACGCGAGAGTTGCGCGTGTTCTTGATTCCGTTGACTCATCAGAGGACAGAATACGTGGAATTAATCGATCATTGGCAATGATCCATTGACAGAATTCTTGCTAGGAGCCAGCATTTCCTTCATGCAGATGATGTACGCTCTGCAGATAAAATGGATACAAACTTTGCTCGTGTACTGTACGCATGACTCGTGTTTATGGAATACCAAGTTGGGAAGCAATTCTTCTACAGCTAGTAATTGGGCTGAGTTCCACTAGTTGAAGAATATTCTCAAGTTCATTAAAAGTTTTTTGTACGGGACATTCAGAGATAATATTTACGCTGGGAAGCGTACCACACTCACGCAATCCGTGAAACACCCTGCTAAACATCCTGCTATCTGGCAGTCTGCGATTCGGAAATCGTTATAGATATTCTCGGACAGCATCTCTGGAAATCCCATTGGACAAACCACAGAAGAACATCATGTTAGTATTCTCTGGATGTGTGAAGATCTGTGTCATTTTCACTGCACTAAACTGCGTTCTTTGTTCACGTAACAACCGTGTAGTATCGTGCACTATGACGGGCACTGTAGGACTGAGACTGAAGTAAACAACTCGACCATGCGCAGGCGAACTGTGTACTGACACGGTTAATAAAGACGACGCTACACATTTCCCGTCCCTAGTTGTTTTCATTGGTTTACCCGGAAACGGTTAAGAAAAGCGCATATGTTTATTAGAAGTTTTGTTTAGAATCACCAGTAGTATCACCATTCAAAGCATGTACTTTTCACCTGACTCACGCTGTATAAAATCTACAAGACTGTTTTAAATGAACTTATGTAAGTTCATATTTTATATTTTAATATCATATACATCTTGCGCTTTGATTTAGACAATTAAAACCTGACCTCTAAAAACGACATAAAAACTGTGTTCTTGAAGATTACCAATGATTGCAGAATAAGTTAGTAAAGTAGAGGAAAGACACAGATAATAATGAACGATCACCAGAATTCTCACTTAATTCCAAAATTTGTGTAATTGACTGACTGTATGAATTAGAGTAAAAAAAATACCTTTTTGCAAGAATAATAATCTTCATATTCGCCTCACTGCAACGAACGGAAAATCTACCCGTGCTTATCACTCTAATACTATTCGAGAGCAGAGCATGGCTGAAGTGACAAGTTAGGCCCTGGCATCTGCGTTTTGCTTCAAGTTAGAATCAACTTGCTCTGCAGTTTTAAGATGGAGCCCAGAAGAACAGTGTCCTCTTTCGCTGTTCTCGTTGAAGTATACTCCAGAAAACCCACTGGAGAAGATCTTTTGTAAGATTCTAAACTGATTCTGCCAGCACCGGAACCTCGCCAGGCAATTACAACAGACCTTGCGAGTTCTGTCCAATGAATATTTACTGAAAGTGTGATAAAAGTCCGTTGAGGTTATGTATTCTGCCATAGTTAATCAGTGGAGTATATATCTCGTTTGGAGTGGGCAGAAGATAAAAGCCTCTGCCACAATTTTCAGTTACTACCAATTGAAATGCGACCATATACATAAACGACAGATCTCTCCTCCGCCACTAAAATAATTGCGGTGAACTAACCAGGAACCTCCTTACTAGAATTTGAACAGAATTCTTGGTATTCGCCTCTGGGCCTAATGGCTGACCCACACACTAAGAGCTTCTTTTCTTCTCCTGTCCTTCAAATCTTATCTTTGCCCTACCCGAGGGATGGCTTTCAACGGGACATTTTAAAGACACGCGCTGGTCCCCCTAGCCTTACATCAGCCAACTCAAGGCCCCACACTGCACAACACAGTCTAAAGAATTAATCATTGTTTAGAAACAAAATACATAAAGCTAATCAGCTCTGTAGTCATTAGCATATGATATTACTGCTTGCAATGTTCATACTACGTCATGGATTTGACTGTAATTACCATTTATATCTATATATATTATAAACCAGTTATGAGGCACTGGTAATAAACTGCTACATACCAATGTGAATAAAAGTAGATTAGATCAATTATCTACAATACGTGAGAGATAAACAATTCAGTGTTTAAAAATGTAGCATCATCATTACGCATGTAAAATTGTAAACCTGATTACATAATTATGATAATTGATGGATATAAACATGGCGAACAAAGAATGGCGTCATTATTACATTCTTTTAAGCAGTGAAATTACCTGAAACGTCTGAATGTGAGCCGTTCCATTTGGTTTCACTGATCTGATTTAGATCTTATCTTCTATCTAGCTCCTAATCCCTCGGGAATCTGCGCGTCGATTCTGGGAGAAAGGTTATCAGCTGACTGCTGCTTTTCACACTCAAATTTTAATTAATATTGTAGGAGTCAATTACATATACAATTTTGAGGTGTTTAATTACAAGTAAAATAATTTTATTAGCTACTAGCTAAAAAACCAGCGTTCCCTGGATATATATTTATTTATTCAAGCCTTGAATTAGTAGTATTCCTTCTCTCTCAGTCCATCTCCTCTTCTCTAAAAACACACTAATGGGAGAACATATAAAAAATAAGGGTGTCTTGCACAATGTACAAAATTGTAAGTGCAGTATCTAAACGAAGAAAGGTAGTAATCTAAATACAAATGATATGTAACATTCACACATTCGTTTCATTAAAAACTGGACTATAAACAATATTTCTTGTTACTTGTCCAGGTTCTAATATGAATAAATTCATTGGTGACACCACCCCTGAAAAAGTTCAAATGTTTGTAAAAAATGTTCAAATGTTTGAATGGCTTATGGGACTTAACTACGGGGTCATCAGTCCCTAAACTTACAAATACTTATCAACTAGCTTATCCTAAGGACGGCACAAATATCCGTGCCCGAGGGGGGATTCGAACCCCCGACCGTAGTGGCCGTGCAGACCGTGACTGGAGCGCCTCAGTCCCCTCGGCCACCGCGGCCGGCCCAAATGTTTGTAGAACTTACGGGACTTAACTACGGGGTCATCAGTCCCTAAACTTAAAAAATAATTATGAACTACCTTAACCTAAGGACGGCACAAATATCCATGCCCGAGGGGGGATTCGAACCCCTGACCGTAGTGACCCCACCCCTGAGCAAGCGGCATAAAGTTGTTGGTGTGAGAAACATGGAAACAGCAAATCCACTCTGCAGTATGTAACAGATTGACCTGTGACTTAACAATCGTAATAGGAAATGCAAGTCTCGCTGGAAACTGCACTCTATTCTGTCGGAAATAATGGGTACTCGTTGGATGTAGACTGTATCATTCTCTTCCTTTCCTTGTAACTCTGTAGAAGTCTATTGCTTTCGCCTGCAGCCGTGTGCGCTTTACAGTTCAAAGTTGATTCATATTTGTTAACAACACTGACATATTCCAGGAATTTCCTTACGCTGACCGAAATACAGGATTGTGTTAGTAGTAAATACGTAAGTGTATAAAAACATAGTTCATGATGTGAAAGATTTTTACCCATCGCAGTATATATATGGTCTCATACACTACTGGCCATTAAAATTGCTACACCAATGATAAACGGGTATTCATGGGACAAATATATTATACTAGATCTGACATGTGATTACATTTTCACACAATTTAGGTGCATAGAGCCTGAGAAATCAATACCCAGAACAACCACCTCTGACCGTAATAACGGCCTTGATGTGCTTGGGCATTGAGTCAAACAGAGCTTGGATGGCGTGTACAGGTACAGATGCCCATGCAGCTTCAACACGATACCACATTCATCAAGAGTAGTGACTGGCGTATTGTGACGAGCCAGTTGCTCGGCCACCATTTACCAGACATTTTCAGTTGGTGAGAGATCTGGAGAATGTGTTGGCCAGGGCAGCAGTCGAACATTTTCCGTATCCAGAAAGGCCCGTACAGGACCTGCAACATGCGGTCGTCCATTATCCTGCTGAAATGTAGGGTTTCGCAGGGATCGAATGAAGGGTAGAGCCACGGGTCGTAACACATCTGAAATGTAACGGCCACTATTCAAAGTGCCGTCGATGCGAACAAGAGGTGACAGACGTGTAACCAATGGCACCACATACCATCACACCGGGTGATACGCCAGTATGGCGATGACGAATACACGCTTCCAATGTGCGTTCACTGCGATGTCGCCAAATGCGGATGCGACCATGATGATGCTGTAAACAGAATTTGGATTCATTCGAAAAAAAAATGACGGTTTGCCATTCCTGCACCCAGGTTCGCCGTTGTGTACACCATCGCAGGCACTCCGGTCTGTGATGCAGCGTCAAGGGTAACCGCAGCCATGGTCTCCGAGCTGATAGTCATGCTGCTGCAAACGTCGTCGAACTGTTCGTGCAGAGGGCTGTTGTCCTGCAAACGTCCCCATCTGTTGACTCAGGGATCGAAATGTGGCTGCACGATCCGTAACAGCCATGCGGATAAGATGCCTGTCATCTCGACTACTAGTGATACGAGGCCTTTGGGATCCAGCACGGTGTTCCGTATTGCCCTCCTGAACCCACCGATTCCATATTCTGCTAACAGTCATTGGATTGTGATCAACGCGAGCAGCAATGTCGCGACACGATAAGCCACATTCACGATAGGCTACAATCCGACCTTTATCAAAGTCGGAAACGTGATGGTATGCATTTCTCCTCCTCGCAAAAGGCATCACAATGTTTCACCAGGCAAAGCCGGTCAACTGCTGTTTGTGTATGAGAAATCGGTTGGAAACTTTCCTCATGTCAGCACGTTGTAGGTGTCGCCACCGGTACCTACCTTTTGTGAATGCTCTGAAAAGCTAATCATTTGCATATCACAGCATCTTCTTCCTGTTGGTTAAATTTCACGTCTGTAGCACGGCATCTTTATGGTGTAGCAGTTTTAATGGCCAGGAGTGTATTTGTTGAATTATATGTTGTATTATATGTTGCATTTCTCAGGTATGTATTCATTCGTATAAGTGTTGTATGTCAGTAAATTCTGTTGCGAATACAGTTAGTGTCCTCGTGTCTCCATGGTAAACTGAATTCTAGAATTAATCCCGTTGAGGTGTTGAAGGAATCAATATAGTTCCCCTCTACCATGCCTCCACAACAAACGTATCATCTACATACCGGAACCAAATGGTAGGTTTTTTGATTGCTGTTTTCAGTACCTGTTCCTCGACTTTTTCCATGTAAAAATTTGCTATAACCGGGCTTAAAGGGCTCCCCATAGCTACACCGTCTGTTTGTTCATAGAATTCAGTTTGCCATGGAAAAGGAGGCAGATGGAAAACTGAATTTTCTTGACCTGTCAGTTTTCAAAAAGGGAATGGCAGATTGAGCCATACAGTTTATCGGAAGCCCACACACACAGACCGGTATCTGCACCGGGAATCAAACCACCACCCACAGCAAAAGCGGGGCATTATAAAGACGTTGGCGTAAAGAGAAAGGAACATCTGTGACCCGGAATTACTCGACGCGGAATTGAAACACCTGAGTAATGCTTTACTAAATATTGCCTATTCGTGCACAGCGATAAGGAGAGCGTTGAGACCGACGCGTAGAATTGAAAACGATGAAACGGATTCTGTGAAATCTAAAGTCTTCCTGCCCTTTATTAAGGACGTCACCGACCGCATCGGTAAAATTTTGACGAAACGGAATGTTGCTGTTGTTTACAAACCTACCCGGAAGATACAGGATCACCTGAAATCGGCGAACGATGCTCACAAACCGCTGGAAAAAGCAGGAATTTATAGGATTCCGTGTAGCTGTGGAGACGTATACGTGGGTACCACAAAATAACAGTCAAAAAACGATTATAAGAGCACAAGGGTAACTGCAGAAGGAGAGAGACTGGCAGATCAGCTATTGCTGAACATGTTTTTCAACCTGGGGACCACCTTATTCAATTCGATAAGACTCAGGTTTTAGCAGCCACAAATGGATACCACGAAAGACTGTACAGAGAGGCTATAGAAATTGTAAAACACCCCAATAATTTCAGTAGGATGGAGGAGGGCGTGAAACTAAATGAAATCTGGATTCCGGTGTTGAAGCCTTTGGTTCCCCTTCCCTTCTATATTTTTATGTGTTCTTTCCAATTTAAGTTGTTCTCAATTGTCATTCCTAGGTATTTAGTTGAATTGAGGCCTGTAGTTTTAATTGATTTATCGTGTAACTGAAGTTTAACGGATTTCTTTTAGTGGTCATATGGATGACTTCACACTTATTATTATGGGTCAATTGCCAAATATTGCACCATGCATAAATGTTTTGTAAATCATTTTGCAGTTGTTTTGATCTGCTGGTAACTTTACTAACCGATAAATTTCAGCTTCATCCATGAACAGTCTAAGATTGCAATTCGGGTTGTCTCCTAAATCGTTTATAAAAATAAGGAACAGTAGGGGACCTGTAATACTTTCCTGGGGAACACCAAATATAACTTCTGTTCTACTCGATGACTTTCCGTCGGTTACAACGTCCTGTGTCATTTCTGACAGGAAATCATGAATCCAGACGTACAACTGTGACGATATTCCATAAGCACGATTTATAGAAGGGTAACTCCTTTTGTATTATCGCGATATAGGGGAGAGATTGTTACGTAAATGATGCACGAATTGAGGTGAAAATCGATTAAAAAAAAGGCGATATTCGTTGCGGCTACATCTATTTGCGAAATTTCTTTCACTAACTTTCTCTTCCAAATGGGAACATGTTTTGTTAGCATCCACATAAATAGGGAGACATGATCATAATCACAAAATAAGAGAAATCAGATCGAAAACAGAAAAATTTAGGTTTTCCTTTTTCCCGGGAGCTATTAGAGAATGGAACTGTAGACAAATATCATGAGAGCGGTTCGATGAAGACTCTGCCACGCACTTCATTGTGACTAGCAGAGTATATGTGTGGATGCAGTTAGCAATTGTTATCTCAAGTAAGCGACTATGTGTACTAAATTTGGCTGAAATTGGTCCAGTGGTTTAGGAGGAAATGTGCAACATTATCGCGTGATGCAGCAGATTTTAGCGCATCTCATTCTTTATGACGTCATATCTCGTGAACTATGTTTTGTACGTGATTCTTACACGTACGGCGACCGTCCTCTTTGTTTGAAGGTCATGCATGCAAAATTTTATTAAGACTGGAACTAAACTGTAGATTTGTATGCAATACGTACACACAAACACACGGACACACTGTATATATAGATTGATGCCATATTACTGTTGTTTTCTTTTCCGTCTGCTAGTGTGAGCATGTCAGCTACTGACTGTGTGTATTTCATTGTGGATGCTTTGGTTTTTGGCCTCTTTGTAGGGTAGCAGCAGTTTAGCCAACTTTTATGTAGAGCTTACGGTGAGGTTTAGCTGGCCAAAGAGGCTTTAGTAGCCACTGGTTTAGAGCTATTGTAGTGTTGGTCGTTTGGGAGCATTCTCTCTGGCTATTTCCTGTGCTATCTGAAGAGCGTTGTTTGGTAGCTTGCAACCTCACACTTCGCTGGTACTACACCAGGTAAGGAAGTTTCCTCAGGTCTGCTTCAGCAATGTAACTTAGAAATTTTGTTGTGCATCGGACTTCATTTCAGTTTCGTTTTTCCTAGTGCGCTTTCTTTTGAATGTTCCATAGTCGGTTATCACGGTTAGTCATGTCAAGAAGGAACATTATCAAGTTTTCCTGTAGTTCGTTTTTACTGTTATTTCCTAGGGTGACCGAGTAGGATTCAGAATTTTCCACCCTCATTTCATATAGGCTGGCTCTTTCATGTAAGAATGCGTTGCGTATCCTTGTGTGTATGTGTGATGCTCTGTTTCGATTTCTATTTCTAATTTTGCAACTTTGGCATTTTCTTGTGTACCACGTGGTGCCCGTGTGGAATACTGAAATTTCGCTGAGATTATCTGCCCTCCTTCTTATCTCCTGCTTGACTAATCTTCCGTGTAAGAGTAAATCATTTTTATCGCCAATAATCGATTCAATTTTAGTGATTTTTTCTTGTGTTCTTGTCTGTTTAGATCACGTTGGTGCACGCCACGTGGCGAATTGCCCATTTCGAGTATAAATTATTTCAGCTACCGTTATTCTGAATATTTACCGGGAACCAAAGTGTTTTAATTTACTCATAACTTACTGCGATTTCTATATAAGTACCACGTGGGTACTAATATCTCTCGGGCCCATTATGCATGAGCTTGGACTAGATAATGCTTACGAATTCGGAATATTGTAACATTTCTACCGTTTCGGGGGGTTGAAATAAATTCAGCAACAGAACTGGAAAATTTGTGCTGTGCCGGGATTCGAACCCGGATTTCCCGCTTCGGGCAAGCGGTCGCCTTAACCGATTAGGCTATCCAGGCACACTTCCCTTATAACCCAAATTCTCAATTTCTAGCCCCCTGCCCATTGATTCCTCTTGCTCGTAGCGTATACAGGATTCCCGCAAGGGATCGAAATTGGAATGCGTCCGCATTGAAATTATTAATATGGAGTCTATTTTTTTGGGACATGTCCATTAGTTGACAGTAACGGCCGTAGATTGACGAAATCGAAATATTGAAACATGTCGACCGTTTCGGGGGGGGGGGGGGGGGTTGAAATAAATTCAACGACAAAGTTGAAAATTTGTGCTGGACCAGGATTCGAAATCAGATTTCCTGCTTCGGGACAGCGGTCGCCTTAACTTTTTTTTTTTTTTTTTCAGGTAGATCAATGCTTTGCGGTCGTTTGTTTATTTTCATTCTTTGTTATTCGATCAGTATTTGGCTTTTTTTCCAGAGGGCATTGAGCCCTCTGACAGGGCGCGCTAAGCCATGGCGCCCAACATTAGGCTATCCAGGCACGCTTCCCTTCCAACCCAAATTCTCAACTTCTAGCTGCCTGCCCTCTGAGTCCTCTTGGTGGCAGTCTATACTGGATATCCGCAAGGGATCGAGCGTTTTAATGCGTTCGCATTGAAATTGCTATTGCCTGTTGCGGGCATATTTACATTTATTGATATGGTGTCGGTGTGTTCTTTCAGACATGTCCGAAAAGAAGACACCATATCGGTAATAGATAAGATTCTAAAGGTTTCCAGTTCTCCTCCGTGGTGTGATGACGAGCGTGTATGCGTCATTTTCTCCTCCTTCCCACTGATCCACATGTGTTCTATGTACAACAATAAGTTATGGAGTGCATGACTTGATAGAACAGAGACCGAGGCACAAGCATTCCCATTTATTAAGGTATAAATGCCATTAGATAATTGAATTTTTTGGAAATATATGTTCAGTCGAGTTGTAATTTGTGTCCTAATTAACCCCACACGATTTATCCAACTTCCCCATCAAGCTTCTTCAAAGCTGCTCATTACATTTGATCTTAATCACTACTTTATTTTTCAGTATTAAATTTTGTGTTCGAACCATTGGCGGAGCGTGAATTCCTGCCACCCGGTGCAAAACCTAAATTTGCCGCCCCTCATATTTTCGGAATTAAGCTGAAAATAACAGACCGTTCGTAATGCATGCAAATGTTAAAATGTTTGTAAATCGATGAGAATTAACAACGCGGCTTATCAGTCCCTAGGCCTACAAACTACTCAGACTGATGTAAGGACAACACACACCGAGCGCTCCGAGCAAGAAGCCATACAGCGCTTTCATTTCTATTTTAAGGAGGACGGTGGTCTTTGGGTTGGAAAGGATATTTTATAACTTCATTCTTATTCTTCTTAATTTTTTTATTTTACTTGTTTATAATATTAACGAAGTAAAACCCCCTTTTTCATGACGGACTTCTGTTGTGAAAAGAAATTAATGACAAGTAGATAGCGCTCGGCCATTCGACAGTGGCTGCTTCCAAATATTGGGGTACTGACTATCAAAAGAATGGTGCATAATTGTTTTGGATCTCTTCCATACTTTAAATTATGCCAAACAAATATTTTCGAAGGTTTTTTTATATGGCTTATTTGTCAGAGTTGTCCGTAACAGCAAAGAAAAACTTTTAAATTTATAAGACTGTTGAAACAAAGGAGTCGGGGAGTAATTGCGTGTGTATTACGTTTATAATTGCCGCGCGGGAGTGGCCGTGCGGCAAAACGCCTTGCGTAGCCACTTCACAGTCAGAGGTTCGAGTCCTCCGTCGGGCAGGGTGTGAGTGTGTGTGTTGTTCTTAGAATAAGTTATTTATTTAGTTTAAGTAGTTTGTAAGTCTAGGGACGGATGACCTCGTCAGCTTGAACCCTAAGGTTTACAAACATCCGAATATTTCTTCCAATAGGTTTACACATTTTTTAACAATTTTTGAAATGTATAATTAATCCTTTTCACTAGGACTTCAGTGGCCATAACACGAGCTGAATCCATTATTCGTATGGACCGACGCTCCCCATTTTGTATGGTTACGAGATTGATGGAGTTAAACTACGCTTTCTTGGGTTCAGGAGAACTTCGCCATTTGCAAGAGCTTACCATGACTTGCAAACATTGTGTTCAGTAGGGCGAAAATAATAGTAACTAGTTTGTAACACTCTTTTGAGAGATTACTGAATTTTTGCACTTTTTTTCTTCTAATTCATGCTTAAGCGCTTTTCCCGATTTTTCATCTGCGTTGTTAATGGAATAGGAAGATTTTTTCCTCGTCTTGAATATTATTTAAAGCAATTTTTATTCATAAGTCAACAGTGTTGAATAATCACTAAAATGTAATTTATGGAAAGCAGCAGTAATGATTTGCCCAAAACCAATGACCAACTTTAATAATAGTGGCCAACATGCAGCTGCGAAATCAAATTTTAACAATGAAGATGCAGCACTTGAAGCTTAAGTTTAATTATTGAGGGCACTGATTTAACGATTCTTATCTGTCGTTTGTTCACCGTTTTAGGTTTTAGCAGAACGTGTTTTTCACAACAAAATCACGTCGAAGGTAAAGAAATCAAAACGTTGTATGCACTTTCATAAGAATTCAAAACTAAGTTTATTGAAACTGACGGCATAATTCTGCTATGCGCTGTCTGCGAAGTAAAGATTGCCATCGATGACAAGCATCAAAGGAGCAGAATACTCCATTAAAAAATCGTTTAAAAATATTGAACTTCCCAAGTCAAAACCTAAGCAGACTACTTTGATACTCGCCTTCACTTCAGGATCGAAAAACCAGCAGTTACTGCATGAGTTTTGTGCGGATCTGGCCACGGCGATCAAGTCAGGAATTCCAATCCACAAGGTAAGCAAGCCTGCATTCAAATCACTTCTTGAGAAGTACACAAAAAGGTCAATACCGGATGAGTGCGCTTTGAGAAAAAGTTACACACAGCCAATTTATGATAGCGTTTTAAAGAAAATGAAAGAGGTAGTCGGCAAACAGGAAATGATAATCATTTTGTATAAAACTACTGACTAGCTTCAAAGATATACTTTGAGTTTGTTGGTTTTTTCATAATCTGGTTAACAGCTAAAACCTATGCTTTTTAAAATATACCAACTCGAGAAGCCAAATGCCTGTACAGGAATGCAGTTATTCAACGACTCAAATATGAACCTGTGACCAGACAGCATACAATACGGAAAAGGCAGGCTTGTCGCGACTAATACTATCAGGGAGAATAACTACAAGGTAAGTGACTTTATTGCTGCATGATCGAGCAGTGCGTGCCAGAGAAGTATGTGAAGTTAGTGAAGGAAATGTACAGAGGAGCAATGAGAAGTAGTGTGGCCGTGACAAAGGAGTTCCCAGTAAATGTGGGCTCTACGTTTAGCCCTTACCTCTTTGTCCTGATTATGTATGGGCTGGTGAAAGATGTGAAAAAGGAAGCACCATGGAATATGATGTTTGCGGATGATGTGAGCAGAGCATCGATAGATTTGAAGAAAAGCTGGAGGACTGGAGGAAGGCACTAGAAGAAAGAGGGATGAAAATTAGCAGGACGAAATCAGAATATTTAGCACTGAAGGATGGGCAGATAAGGTCTTGCAAGATCCAGGAGGAGGAACTGAAGCCGGCCGCGGTGGCCGAGGGGACTGAGGCGCTTCAGTCACGGTCTGCACGGCCACTAAGGTCGGGAGTTCGAATCCCCCCTCGGGCTTGGATATTTGTGCCGTCCTTAGGATAAGCTAGTTGATAAGTAGTTTGTAAGTTTAGGGACTGATAACCCCGTAGTTAAGTCCCATAAGCTTAACAAACATTTGAATTTGAATTTGAATTTGAGGAACTGAAATCAGTCTGTAAATTTAAATAGCTGGGTCGTACATACAGAGGGACAGAGGACTGGAAATCGAGTTACAGCAGTGAATAAACTGTGGTTGGATCAACTGGAGGAAAATGAGCGGAGTGTTGTGTGACAAGAAGGTGAGCAATGGGTCTATACAAGTCGGTGGTAAGGCCTGCTCTGATATACGGAGCAGAGACATGGCCAATCACAGTAGCCCAGGAAAGGGAGATTGAAGTGATAGAAATAATGATGCTGAGGTGGATGTGTGAGGTAACAAGAAAGGACAGAATTAGAAATGAATTTGTTAGAGGAGTTGTGAAAGTGGGACCCATGGGGAAAAAGATACAAGAGAGTAGACTAAGGTGGTGTGGACACTTGCAGAGAAAAGGGAAAGAGTATATCGGAACAGAGTTGAAGATATAAAGATTGAAGGAGTGAGAAGGAGAGGATGACCGAAGAGGAGGTGGAAGGATAAGATAGCGGGGGACCTAAGGGAGAAACGATGGAAGAAGGAAAAAGCAATGAATAGAGTATTATGGAGGAGAAGGATGCAGAAGAGCAACGCCGACCCTGCTTGACAAGGCTACGATAAAGAAGAAGAAGAAGAAGAAGAAGTGACTTTATTGCTGCTACGATCAAGATTCTGTAAAGGCTCCCAGTTGTCAATTGTTGTATTGCGAAATTACAGGCCTCCACGTTCCACAGTTTCTTGTCATTATAAAGCTGGGTACTCGGATAAGATGCGCTGTTTTTATATGCGAAAATTTTGGTAAAATGAAGCAGTACGGCGCCTAGAAGCGCTCTCCACAGCGACTAGTACAATTCCACTCGAAATTGAGAACGTAAGTATTACACACCATGTCGGTATACTGCCGACTCGTAGCTAGAAACACCGTCCAGAGCGCGGACACATGGACCGTTTCCTCTGATGTTTCGACAATTCGGGGAACTTGTTCGTTGCGCGGCAAGGCGCAGAGTGGCGCAGTATGTTAGCCACGATGACTGCTCAGAACTTCGTTCCGGGGTTTTGCGCGGAATAAATCTGTTCTTGTAATTTCTGCAATCCATCACGCCAACGATATCGACAACGGAAAATAGAATGAGAAAAAACCCTGATATCATAACATTTTGCTGCGCGGAATGGCCGCGTGGTCTAAGGCGTCATGCAACAGATTGGGCGGTCGTTACCACCGAAGGTTCGAGTCCTCCCTCGGGCATGTGTGTGTGTGTGTGTGTTTGTCCTAAGTGTAAGTTGTCTTAAGTAGTTTGTAAGTCTAGGGACTGATGACCATAGCAGTTTGGTCCAATAGGTTTACGAACATGTGAACCATAACATTTTACATCATACATTAACGTGAACTTGGTTCACCAACTGTCCTAATTTATGATTTGGCTCAATATAAAAAAACGGTGGTATATGATATGGTACTATAATCTTCTTTTATCAGGAAGAAATTCAATTTTCCTCTGACATCAGTAAAAATTAAGGTAAAGCACTGAAGTAACTATTTTTTTTTACCTATTTTGTATAGGTTCTGAACAGCCCAGACGAGGAAAGAAGATGTTACAAATGAACTATGAGTTGCGGCGTAAGGTGCAGTAAGTGAAGCTGCCCTGTTCATTTGAAAGAAGGTTGTGTCAATTACAATACCAGAAAAAAATAGTATACCTGGAAGAAAACTCTAAGACAGTGTACCAATTTTTATTTCCAGTAGTGTATTTGGCCAACGAGAACTGAAACAATAGTTGTGTCAAAAAGTAACACAACAGTTACGGTGTGCAGTTCACAAAATTCGCTTGTTTAGGAATACCAGACGTCGTATATTACACCAACGTGACGTCTTTTTTGGGCACTATAATGATCGGATTGGTTTTTAGCAAAATAGGAAAGTGTATTTTTTTAGTTATACATCTGCTTCAACTTGAAAGTGCGGAAATACAACGCATTGAACTCTGACAGTCACAAACGCCTAGGAATTTAGGATCATTCCACATCAAAAGGAACAACATTAAAAATTGTCCCCACTCGACCATCTTCAAATCTAATGAAATTTAGTGTGAAAGTTCTATATGGCCTTTGATGGTTATATGCCAAATTTCAGTGCGGTAGCTACAGTGGTTGAATTTTTAGGGGCTTTCAAAAAGTACTGCTGACCTTCAAATCACGTGCAAAGGTGTGAAAGTGCCAAGTGTGCTAGGATTTTCTAAAGGCTCTAGCAGACAGTAAGTCATTTGGTTTAATATCCATGAAAAACCTTTTATTCTCAATCTCCCCATGACAAAAATTAGGGATCTAGCTACACCTAAATCATACTCAAAAGTATCCGAAAGACCTGAATTGCATTTCGCATGCAACCCTGATAACGCAGCTGTCTAGCAGGTCCTCCAATCGCTCCTCAGTACAGTCGTTTGACTATTGAAAATGGTTCCAACAAGTCACCACTAGAAAACACTGCTCTGTATAGCAATAACTCAAGAGGTAAAGTAATACCACTATACCACAAATATCAGGGAACACTTTATCACAGATAAGAGGATGCCAAGACACATACCTTTTCGCTAGCTCTGTGGTAACGTGCTGACGTGTAAAAAAGCGTCTGTTATGGTTTGCGGTTCTAGTCTCTCTGACTAACATTTTTATCCCTCCTGTGAAAGAGCTACAATAAGGAAATTGCAAGAAAATACATTCGGCTCATAGTGCAACGGTGAAAAACTTACAATGCTGCATAACAGGTAACGCCTCTTTCCGATGCTGACAAGTAAATTTTGGGTTTCCAGGAATATATAACTTTAATTATGAAATGCCACATTTACATACCTCTTGAGTATGACGCAGCATACCAATCGAAATCTAAGTGACTAGTATTTTACTAATTCGTGCCAGTAGAGGCACGAGTGTGTACAGCCGCGGTGGAGTAGCCGAGCGTTCTAAAGCACATCTCTGCGGAGCGCGCGGTTGCTCGCCGTGGAGTTTCGAGTCCTCCCTGGGGCATGGGTGTGTGTGTTTGTCCGTAGGTTAGTTTACCTAGGTTTAAGTAGTTTGTAAGCTGCGGACTGATGACCACTCAGTTTGGTCCGACAGATTTACAGACATTTGAACATTTTTTTATTGTGTACAGATACTCAGTTTCATCAAAACAGACTTTCGTCGTAAAGCTATCGTGGGTAGTTTTATTTCATTTCTTGTAATGCAGTGCACAATTTTAGCAAAGTTTCGTTTAGTGTTCTTAAAACAATAGTAAACATGAGAGAGAAATTAATCATCAACGATACATGCGAATTCTCTGATGTTATGGAGAAAAATTGTTCTGAGTGAAAGCTGCCAAACAAGGTTTGAAGAAGAATAAAATGCAACTAAGACATGACAGCTAATGTAAATACTTTTCTGACGTATTTTCACGCGATGCGATCTCCCCGGACATAACACAAATGTTTAGAGATGCATCTGTTGCCTCCAACCGTCTATTAAACCTGAAAAGAAAAAAATGTCGCAGAAGTTAGCCCTTTTTCCACAAGCGTCTATTTTCTACATCTACATCTACATAGATACTCAGAAAATCACATTTAAGTGCTTGGAAGAGAGGTCATTAATTACTTTCATAACTTTTCTCTACCGTTCCATTCTCTAATAGCGCGCGGGAAGAAAGAACACCTAAATCGTTCCGTTTTCGATCTGATTTCTCTTATTTTTTTGGGATGGTCATGTCTCCCTAAGTAGATGGGTGCTAGCAAAATATTTTCACATTCAGAAGTAAAAGTCGGTGATTGAAACTTCGCAAACAGATCACGCCGCAATGAATAACGTCTTTTTTTTTAATGATTTCCACCCCAGTTCGTGCAACAATTCGGTGACGCTTTGCCCCCGTAACGTGATCAAACAAAACGAGCTGCCCTTTTCTGAACCTTCTCAATATCTTCCGTCAGCCCCACCTGGTGAGGGTCCCACAATGGGCAACAGTACTCCAGGAGAGGACGTACAAGTGTGATGTAGGCAGTCTCTTTGGTGGAGCTGGCGCATCTTCGAAGCGTTCTGCCAATGAAACGTAATCTTTGGTTCGCCTTCCCCACAATATCTTCTATGTGTTATCTCCAGTCTAAGTTGTTCGTAATTGTAACTCCTAGGTATTTGGTAGAATTTACGACCTTAAGGTTTGACTGATTTACCGCGTAATTGAAGTTAGTGGTCATGTGTATTACTTCACACTTTTCTTTATTTAGTGTCAAATGCCAATTTTCGCGCCATGTATAAATTTTGTCTAAATCGCTTTGCAGTTGCTTTTGATTCTCTGTTGACTTCACTAACCGATAAACGACAGCATCGTCCGCGAACAGTCTAAGGGAGCTATTCAGATTGCCTCTTAAATCATTTATAAACACAAGGAAGAGTAGGGGACCTATAACTCTTCCCTGGGGAACGCCAGATATCACTTCTGTTTTACTCGATAACTTACCGTCGATTACAACGAACTGTGTCCTTTCTGATAGGAAATCGTGAATCCAATCGCACAATTGGGGAGGTATTCCATAAGCACGCAATTTATATTAGAAGCCGCTTGTGGGGTACAGTGTCAAAATCCTTCCGGAAATCCAGAAATATGGAATCGATTTGAGATCCCTTG
Source organism: Locusta migratoria (assembly GCA_026315105.1). NCBI lineage: Eukaryota > Metazoa > Arthropoda > Insecta > Orthoptera > Acrididae > Locusta > Locusta migratoria. Next base: position 456,781,735 of record CM048755.1, read on the forward strand.
TCGATGGCACTTATCACTTCATGTGAATAAAGGGCAAGCTGTGTTTCGCAAGGGCGATACTTTCTGAATCCGTCTATTTTGGGTTGAGAAGTGAATGGAATTATGTTCAAGGTTCCATTAGATTGATACCTTCAGCAGACAGCAAAATCGCGTTTAAAAAAAATGTAGCAGTGAATGTACTCGAACTCGCGACTTCTTTATCTACGGTGCACTGGGGGCGTATATTCAATATGTGCTAGGCGTGCGCCGCACGCCCCATCAAATGCTCTCCATTTTACGAGCACTTCAGGTTTTCGACGAACTACAGTCACCGGCAGAAAATGAGAGCTAACGCGCACCGTACGTACTGCACTGGGGCAGGCCGACAGCTAAAGGTCTCCGCGGATAACAAAAGTGTTATCCGCATCGGCACCACATTCGCAAGGCCCATATCCGCAACCGCAACCGCATCCGCGGCACTTTATCCGCATTCCCAAGTTCGTTATCCGCATCCGCAGATATTAATGTTTTGAATGGATAATAGTAATAGATAGCAGTCTTTAAAACCATTGTATGTAATGATATAATTATTGTTAGAGAGTCATTTCTGCGACAACTTAACTCCTTTTGACTTCTCGAATCACGGTAACTGTTCTATATCTACCCCAAAACAGGCTATTCCAAACAAGAAAACTTTGGCGAAGCGGACACACACAGTAACGCTTCGGGGCCCGTGTGGTCGGAGCCCTACGTCAGCTGTTTAATACAGACATCTTAAATTTCAGGGGCTAAAACTGATCGACATGGAGGAGATTTTACTGTGTTTACATTAAAAAATAAATAAATAAAATAAAATAAAAAACGGTTCTTTTGGAGTTTTACAAAAGGGACACTTTATTTTCCCAATATTACCGCACAAGAGGTTATATAATAGAAATCAAAGAATGCCATTTCAAGTGCTGAAACTGCCGTCTACTTCTAATTGGTAACTGTCAGCAAAAAGAGACAACGTCGGCTGTAGCTACGGTCAGCCTATACTGTTGTAACATTGTGTACCTCCCTAATTACATTGCTTTCACTGTAAATAATATCTGAATTTGAAAGTTACTATAAAATGCTATTGTCAATCTTTATTACTTATTGAGTTGGTTTACGTTTTAGGAGGCGATCCACTTATAATATTGTAAAAAGATATAAAAAAGCCAAGATCGCTGTCATCAATTTTTATTTACGACGACCGGTTTCGCTGAACTATGTCAGCATCATCTGGTCAAATAAAATATTTTACAAGGCCATAATCTTGTAATATCAATCAGTTGTTATATAACAAGTTACAGTGCATAGGTGCACTATGTCATTATAATAAAACATAATTACCACATATGTTACTCTGTGGCCTCGTGGAGGGGGAAGCGTGCTGTGGCGCTGAGGAAATGTGGCTTGAGGCGGGAGGGTGCGCGCGCACGGGAGGGCTGCGGTCTGACGTCGCCCTAGGCGTGCGGCCAAGCCAGCATACACCTCGTTAATTAACGGAATTTCGCACGTGGTCCGTGTGGAGGGAAAAGCGTTCTGTGGCAAGGCTGAGAAACTGTGGGTAGGGCGGGAGGGTGCGCGCCGACACAGTTTCCGGAAGAGGGATGCAGTTTGACGTCACTCTAGACGTGCGGTAAACACGTCGGTCGACTCGTTAGCAGCCAACTCGCTGGACGGGCTTTTTTTCGCACGTGTGTGTTGCGCATTCTGGACACGTTTACCAAGCTGTTTTTCGTTTTTGTCCTAAATTACAGATGTTAGTTACCATTTAAAATACTGTGTGCCGTTTAGTTCAAAAAGTGTTTGTTTTTGACAGTCTTTCTTCCAGTTCAAAACTTACAATGCAAGTAAATGCATCAGTAAGAACATGGTTGAAATACCGTTTTCGATGAGAACTCTGCAAGAAAAATTTTAAGTTTTGACGAAAGGGAGGCCGAAGCCAACATTACCTTCCCTAGTATCAGAGCTTACGGCCATAAAATTGAAATAACGCAATTTGAGCAATAAATTACCAAAGACACTGTTGATGGCTCCACTAGATTTCTTAAAATAATTTTGTCAACTTCATTACTAATGCGAAAATACAATAGGAATCAATACACAATCATCGCAAGGCAACAAATTAACAGGCACCGCTGAAACGATGAGATGTTGCAACATTACATTGTTGCAGATGCCGCAGGCGCAGCGGTGGTTCCGGAGACAACGATGAACTGTGGCACGAGGTCTCTCACGACGAGTGCGGCTGAATGCGGCACTGCCGGAGAGGCGGCGCATGGCCAGTAATAGCAGCCCGAGAGGCCCATATTGGTCGGAAGGTGTGTTTTTGAAAGGATCAGCAAATGACGGTATCAAACGCGTGCTGTCAAGTACCCCTCTCAGCGCTGCACCTGCCATAGAAGTCTTTGCTTCCCCCCCCTCCCCCCCCCCCCCCCACTTACCAGGCTGTTTAGTTCGGAGATCGAGAGCTTTTTTCACGAGACGCCACAGCGGTGCGCGACGCTTACTGTTACGCTACTAGCTGACACGTGGCTGCAGCCGCTCTACATGTCGACAACAATTCCTCCAGAAGCTCCGTATTCCACGGTGCTGTCAGATAATGCATATGGCCGGATCTGGACTTCTGAGAGACAAACAGTTACAGCTTTTCTTTTGCACTGCACGACGTTGTGACGTTTAATAGGAAATATTAAAAATCCTAAGTTTAAAAAAAAAAGAAAAGAAAAGCCCTCACGATGAAAGAGTCACAAGGTTAAAAAAATAAAAAAACAAAAAAAACAAAAAAGGAGGATATTGTGAATTTTACGAACCTAACAGTTTGTCTAACGATTATATCAGTTTCGAACTATTTACGAAAAACTAGAATAGTCATCTATTAAGTTTTGATAAACCTTACACCTATATGAACATTTTTTCACTTGTAAATTATCGTCACCTTAAAATTTTGGTAAAATCTTGAATTTGAAGGTCAGTCATAAGACGTCAGGTGCGGACTCGTTTGTTTACATTTATTGCATGAATTGTAACCTTTTTTTAGCATCTTTTGTAACCAGTTATATTATTTGTTAACCACTAAATCGAACTATATAAATTTCTTGCCGGCCGCGGTGGCCGAGGAGACTAAGGCGCTCCAGTCACGGTCTGCACGGCCACTACGGTCGGGGGTTCGAATCCCCCCTCGAGCATGGATATTTGTGCGGTCCTTAGTATAAGGTAGTGGATAAGTAGTTTGTAAGTTTAGGGACTGATGACCCCGTAGTTAAGTCCGATAGACTTTACAAACATTTGAACATTTGATTTTTATAAATTTCTTCAAAATTTGTAGTCAATTTGTTTGAACCAGAATTTGTAAACGTCACGTCACGAGACGTGACGTGACATATTCGCGACTTGGGCACCAAAACCTATGTATTTAAACATGCCGCTACTGACGGTAAGGGGCAGTTGAGTGTAGTTGATGGTAGTTGTAAGCTTTAGAACTGATGTATACAGTGCTTAGTGTGATGGGAAACTCAATAAAAATCCGTACTCATCTAACAACGGCTTTATTTTGCTAGAAGAACCTTGGAGAATGTGCTACTATTAAATTGACCAAGAACTTCTCCTTTTTTTTCTTTCTTTTATGTTTGATTCGTTGTGTGGTTTGGAGTGCTTTAGTAACAAGCAACCCTGCGACGACCTAAGCCCTATTCACACAGGCCACCCAACGTCTCAATGTTTTCAACAAAAAGATAGCGCAATAAAGTAGCTCTCCTATTTAAATTCCTGCATCCTGCACTGTTGACAGTTCTGTGTAGGTGGCAGTTATATGATTTTATTTCGGTGATTACGAAATAGAGTCGAATTTATGCACTGGGTAGCCGAGGCAGCTAGTTCATGGCAATTCAGTCACCCAAGTAAATGAATGTATTGAACATGCTGCAAACCACTAGATGGAGCCTCTGTGTCAGAATTCTCAACCAGTGTGGAGCAACGGCGTTACGATAGAAAAAATGAGTCACAGAGAAGAGGATTTAGTGGTCTGTTGGATTGATGATAGGTTTTTCATACGTATGGTCTGGGTTTGATTCCAACTTCTGCCGATGATTTTTGATAAAGATAAATGTTCAAATGTTTGTAAATCTATCGGACCAAACTGCGTGGTCATCAGTCCGTAGCTTACAAACTACTTAAACCTAGGTAAACTAACCTAAGGGCAAACACACACACCCATGCCCCTGGGAGGACTCGAACCTCCGCGCGCTCCGCAGCGAGACGCTTTAGCCCGCTCGGCTACTCCACTGCAGCTTTGATAAAGAGAGACAGAATCTATTCACTTCTGGCTACGCCAAGTGAAGAAGGTATAATGGCATTGTGATTTGTAATTCACATTAAACATGATATTCGTTCTCTAACAAGTAGAGGTTAGGTTCAACCACAATAAGGTCAGTAGTGGTGACGCGTAGAAACTTACAGTAACCTTTCTTATGATAGTTATTTCTGGTGACGAAACAAATGCTGTTTAGGGTAAAATGTTTGTATAGCTTATGGGACTTAACTACGGGGTCATCAGTCCCTAAACTTACAAACTACTTATGAACTACTTACGAAATAGGACGGCACAAATATCCATGCCCGAGGGGGGATTCGAACCCCCGACCGTAGTGGCCGTGCAGACCGTGACTGGAGCGCCTCAGTCCCATCGGCACCGCGGCCGGCATTTAGGGTCACAGCACACTTACTCCATCTCTTATTTGAGCTTCTGTATTTCGATAACATTGGTTGTGGATTGGCAATGCAAGTCAGACCGCCCTTAACGTGCAGTTTGATCCCTTCGTGGCAATATAGCTCGACTACAATTTGTTGTTTGTTCAAAACTGCAGATTCAGCAACATCTCCACATATTGCACGTGAATGGGTTCGAATCCTGCCCCGACACTAAAGTTTTAATTATGTATTACCAGGCTCTAGCATGAGAACACCTATCTGCTGGTGGATAATAATTTTGATTTTCAATGTATTTTCATTCCTTGTCAACACTGAAGGTATCTGAATCTAAGTCTGGCATCTGCTTCATCGACGACTGATTTTATATGTTCGTTACATTTTAAATCACTCCTAATGCCTAATCCCAGATCATTTATGGAATTAACTGCTTCCAGTTGCTCACCTGCTATAGTGTATCTTACAGGAACGTCCTGTCGATATCGTGGTCATTTGAGGCTCCGATGGAAATCGACCGTGCACTTTCAAAGGAATCATCCCGGCATTTACCTGGCATGATTTAGGGAGATCGCCGGCCGCGGTGGCCGAGCGGTCTGCGGCTCGCCAGTCTCGTTCTGCACGGCCACTACGGTCGGGGGTTCGAATCCCCCCTCGGACATGGATATTTGTGCCGTCCTTAGTATTAGCTAGTCCATAAGTAGTTTGTAAGTTTAGGGACTGATGACCCCGTAGTTAAGTCCCGTAAGCTCTACAAACATTTGAACATTTATCTGACTTTTTGACTCCCAGTGAGACACTGACTATTTGCGAGATCACTTCATGTTCAAGCGTGTTATTCCGAGCTGCTGGTGGAGAAAAATTCGGTAGCTGACGTTTCTTTGTGTGTAGTCGACAACGATAAGTGTGGGGTTCAATTCCCAGTCAGCACTGAACTCTTAGTCATATTATTTATAGTTCAAACATGCTCACATGTCGCTGCTTGGGTAACAAACCTATATTTGACGTTCGTTTTCTCTAAAATATAACAGCAATAGGTGCCTGGTTGGAGTCCTGGGAAGGAAAAAATAGTTTCGTCTCGTTCTTTCGGTTAAAACATCTAGCTACTGCCGAGAAAATCCGATATGTCACAGTTGATTGTGCTTGGATAACAATCCAGTTAGGTTCTGGGTTCGAATCCCTGTCCAACAAAGCTTTACCTCACGGCATTTCAAGTAGTTACTTGTGAAGAAGCAATATTTAACATCTCTCATAGTTCGTTAACAGGGACAATAGATGCTGGGTAGGAATTCCCGTACATTAAAAATGTTTACGTTATGTAATTTAAAGTTGACATTTGCTAACTGTTACTGTCTAAAATCGAGGATTATCACTCTCTTTATGCTTAGCCAGAAATGACTTTGTTTCCGTCAGTCACAAAATCTTTGCTTAGTCTGCATGCCCTGGGTTTGAATGAATGCCGGACAGTTGCCACGCCGGACATTTGTCACATCTGACCCTTCGCCAGGTAGGTTGAATGGCTACGTGGGTTGCCGCAGGTAGTTAACCAGTCCCTACCAACCGGTTCCTGAACAAGGTGTTTGCGAACAGAGCCTCCCCACTGCCTGTCTCCCCCTGTCGCTCACCATCCGTGCAGGCACAGAGTAACATATTTATCTGTGGTGCAGGTGTGGTCACCGTTTCTCAGACTCACTACGGTTACACGCAACCCATCTTCCGGAAGAGGAAAACCGAATTTCGTAAACAGTTTTTCGCTGTCGTGTTTACATACTATAGTCTGAAGCCGATTTCCTAGCCCACTCAATATTACGGCTGATAAACGGTTGATTCAGTTCCTGATTTAAGTCAGCAGAATCGGAATTTTTCTTTACTTGAATACATACATTCATTGCTCGCTCTGATGTTTATACTTCTCTTTAATTGCATAAAATGTCACTTTATACATATCTGCCGATTATTCGAAACAAGAAAATACAATCTGACAAGCCAAGAACGTTTCAAAAACGGTTGCGTTTACATGGACAAGAACATGAATTGTGGAACTGGAAAACCGGTTTACAGAAGTGGATTTCCAAAATCGATTTTGGAGTGTTTACATCCCCAACGAAAAGCAGATTTGGCAAATCGGTTTACGAATTCCGGTTTTGGGAGACCACGTAAACGGGGTGACAGTGTCGTCGCCGACAGATTGCGCTCCGTGCATTGTCATACGCGATTTCTCTTCTGTTTATTGTAGACGATGGAAGTGATAACAACATCGAAAGGAAGACCGTGTCTTGTTAAGGATTGTCATCGCTACCGCATTTATAAGAAAAATGAAGCATATACGAACTGGATGTGCGTCAATTACGAACGGAGTGTGTGCAGAGGCCGTCTAAAAATCACAAATGGTGATATCGTTGCCCAACAGCAACATTCTAGTCCACCTGACAAAACAGATATGAGGATAAAGAAAAGAATGCATAATTGCAGAAAACTATTTCGTGAAGAAAAGACAGTGTCTGTATCCCAAGTTTTAAGCAGGAATTTCAAGGTCTGAAATATAAAGGTTTGGAATTCGTTGCAAATATTTCGAATTACGACAGCTCCAAAAGGCGAGAAGAGGCGCTATTGGGACAACTTGGAACCGTGGCTCTAGTTCGGAAATTCGACTTAGTGAAGAACTTTTAAAATTTACTGAAGGTAATAGTTTCTTGAAGATAGATGATGTGTCTATTCCAGGAAAGACATTTCTGGTATTTGCTTGTAAAGAAGCAGAGAAGATACTTTGCGAAAACGAAGCTGTGTTTATGGATGGAACATTTGACAGCTGTTTGAAACAATTCAAACAATTGTACATAATCCGTGTTGACATCGGAAGTACATTTCCTTTGCTCCCAGACAAAAGTCAAAATTCATACGAAAGACTTTTTTCAGTACTGAAAAGTAATATTCCTCGGTGGTCCCCAAAAACTGTATTGTTAGATTTTGAAAGGGCTACAATTAAAGCAAGGAACACATTATTCCCAGGAACACAGCTTTCCGGTTGTAATTTTCACTTCAGCCAGTGTCTGGGGAAGAAGATATATGAAATGTCATTAACGGAAGACTACAGGGAGAGAGAGGAAGTCCGATTGTTTGCTGCAATGGTGAATCTTCCACATAACATTCTCGATGAAGCGTGATTTTAATAATGGAACAAATACTCAGTGGAGAGAAGATCACAGCATTTGCAAACTATATGGTGGATCAGTGGGTGGTAAATCCTAATGTAACTATGGTAATTTGGAATGTTTTTAAGTAACGAAATAGAACGACGAACGCTGTCGAAGGCTGACATATAAAACAGTAGTCCTAAGCCTGGATAAAATTTGAAGGGATGTTCTTATTTCCTCATTTAATGATGAACACCCAAACGTGTACTTCCTGATGCAAAAGCTAAAGGAGGAGCCAGTAAATGCTATTTTTGAAATTAAAAAAGATTGCATTGGCCTAGCTCTACAAAATAAATAAAATAAATAAATAAATAAATAAAAAGAAAAGGTAAATACTTCTTGACAAAAGATTAAAAGACATTATACAAACATATGAAGACTCTGTAGATTTAAAAACGTCTTTAAAATCTCTAGCCTTTTTACAAAATATTGAATAAGAAATCGCGATTCATAAAATAAGAACAAAGGTTATCAATTTGCTACTTAAAATTTGAACAACAATGACGAAAATAAATAGGATGAAAAAAAACCACAGAAAAACTCTAAACATGTCTATGTACTACGCGCATCGCCAGTCCTAAGCCTGGATAAAATTTGAAGGGATGTTCTTATTTCCATGGCAGTGGGAAAGTTCACAGCTACGATATTTATTTGTAGTCGGAAACACGAGCGTCAATACGGAGGGAGTCTAGAGATTAGAAAAGGTGGATGATAAAAAATTTACCATTATGTTCTGCGTCAAAAATTTTCTGTGGTCCATAAAAATATTGTTGTTTTAAAAACGGTTGTGTAGATACAGTACACATTTTACCAGAATCCATAATTTCGCAAAGTAAACTAACCGATTCTGGGGTTTCGCCATGTGTGTCATACGAAACTAATTATTTGTATTAGACAGATCTCATTTACAAAAGTACGCTTTTAGCAGTGTTTCCAAAGTTCTAATACGAAATCTGCTCTTTAATGACTGCTTAAACTTCTTACATAATATGGTTACTCGTCCTGGGCAGCTTCCAATCTAAGTTGCTGACAATGCCAGAGGAACAAGTAGAAGCGGACGTAAATTGAAAGTTCCAGATGGCTGGAAACTGCATGATACTTTTGTGTGTCTGAACTGTTTAACAGGATACAGGAACTCTTGAACACCACAGGTGTGCCTGTCGCCAACTAGAGTTCTTTCGCTTGGTATTTCTCTAGAAAGGACTTAGTTATTCTCAGGTCTTCCTGCGGATTATTTAAAGTCACGACATTGAAAATAAAGCTTTTTTGAAAGCATCAGACAAATATGTTTAATGATAGGCAGTTATAAAATGAGAAGTTCGTAGCGAAGACCTCCAAACCACCGTTAATTCGTAGTATAAACATGACAAAAACAATTATTGAAGCCTAATTTAAAAGTTTCTCATGTAGTCTTATGCAGAATGTAACAATAATGGTTTTACGATTGACTTGCTGGTTATTAATAATTAAAACCTAAGCTCAATTGTCCATAATAAAATGTTGTAACATACTGGTATACCTTTGTAGTTACTAGCTGTTGCTCAGCTGGTGACGAATTCGTTATCCAGGTTCCTGACGGAGATTCTCCCATCATAATGGCAAATAAACAGCTATTGACAACCGTCTCAATAATCCCAGTGTAATGTAATTTTCATAACAACAAGGTTGAGTGCCCCTATACTGTATTTCTGTAGTCTTTTAGCTAGCGGCTGAAAATCTGGTCTTTGTATTTCCAAAACGGTTTAACGTGTAGCACAGCTCAACGAAATTTACTAACAGGACGAAGTCTGAAGTTCGGGGCCCCATACCAAAGGAAAATAGAAACATACCTACCTACGCCCCTATTATCACGTCATGGCGTCTGTGGATGTGTTCAGAATTTTTAGAACGTCTGTAAAACTTTGAGTGAAAATTAAATATCCCAGAATAATTACCAGTTTTCTGTTAGACTCAAGTATTCTAGGTGAAACGTTTTTGATTCCTGTATTACCTACACAGGTGTGTTGTAAGTACGGTACAAAAAAAACACATATGTGCACAGAAGTGGTTGCCAGTGATTTAGTTTTTCAGCTTAAGTATTACATTCCAAAACTTACTTCTTCAAAGGTCATACATAATTATTACATAGTTCATTTCATAAAAATGAAATTCCAACTAGATGAACTTGGGTGTACTCATCTATATTTAACAACGAATTTTATCATCTGTAGACATCAAAAGTAGTTCTCTAGACTCCATACGCCGTATTTAACAGTAGGAAACTATTCTGGCCGCAGTGGAGTAGCCGAGCGGTTGCCGGGCGCCGTGGCTCAGCGCGCCCGGTCAGGGGGCTCAACGCCCTCTGTAATAAAAAAAAGCTGAGCCAACCATCTACGAACAACCACGGACAAACTAAACGAACGACCGCGAACCATATATCTACGAGATAAACCAAAAAAAAAAAAAAAAAAAAAAAAAAAAAAAAAAGCGGTCTAAAGCACCTCGCTGCGGAGCGCGCGGTTGCTCGCCGTGGAGGTTCGAGTCCTCCCTGGGGCATGGGTGTGTGTGTTGTCCTTAGGTTAGTTTACCTAGGTTTAAGTAGTTTGTAAGCTACGGACTGATGACCACGCGGTTTGGTCCGATAGATTTACCGACATTTGAATATTTTTGAAACTATTCTGTAATTTCTTTCAGACGAACACGACTGTTATTGCGTAAATCTTTATTTCGTTATGCTTAGCACCTTAAGGGAATGCACCCCGTTCGCTCTATCCCGGCTTAGTTGCGAAACATGAATAATAGAGTCGAACAACAGAAATTAAGTAATGATTGCTGTCATATAAGGGAACAGCCAATTTAAGTGTTACCGCCGTAAAACTGCGTTATACCTTGTAACTTGTTTGAAACTCTCGGGAACTCTTATGGGTGAGGGGTGGGGGAGGGGGGGATGGCAAGGGGAGCCTCAGTTTGTTATGCCGACCTGGGCCAGTAGGAAACCCCGTGTCTCTCCCCCCCCCCCCCCCCCCCCACCACCCGCCTCGTAGGCAAGGGACACCCTTCCTCGTACTCCTGCTGTCTGTTTCCAAACCGCTGTCTCCACTAGAGTTGGCTACGGTTTCATGGTTTCGAAACCAGGTTTCGATACACGCAGCAGTTTCAGTGTTTCAAAACCGGCATCTTTCACGGTTTCGAAACCATGCGGTTTCATTCCTTTCTGTTTTGGATCACATTCGCGGTCGATTTTCGATACACTGAAACCGTTTCTTCCTGTCGGTTTCACGGTATCGTGTCGGTTTCACGGCTCCATGTCGGTTTCACGATTTCATGTCGGTTTCACAACACCGGTGTTTCAAACCACTAATGCAGAAACGCGGAACAGACTAATGATATCGAAATGTGATGTTTCATTTTACTGAAGCTCCACACAGATACACATATAACTTGCTAGTATATAAACCATTTAGAGAGTGTCAAATAGTAGTTGACACTCTTTAGTCTGCAGCTTATGATTACTGATATCAAGATTCGTTTGCAAGAGACTGTTGTATTCCGAAATGACATAATGTCTGCTTTATAAATGTAAAAGAACAATAAAACAACGTTCACTATTTGCATTGAAAAACCAGTTAAATTCTAGGTTTATCTAGCATATTAAAGACACACAAGTGAAACTACGTTCTTTAAAATAAGATACAACATGAAGCCTGAAATGACATTTTTTATACTAACAAGGGTAGATCGCATATTTAATCTCGTGTTAAAGAGTTAGTTTCTTACGAGCGAAAACGAAGTTACCTACTGTCGTTATAATTTTTCGACACTCATGTTAAAAGAATTGCGGCGGTGGTGTAACGGTCAAGACGTACAAGTGGTGAACTTGCGTCTTACTTTATTATTTTTGTAATTCCATAGCATTACTTGTGATTATTTAGTATGCCCTTTATTCCCTATAAGTTATTTAGTATGTATAGAAAGCAGCATTTATGATCTATCACTGTAATATGCGTACTGTATTGCAGTTTGTGAGTTCCTAACGGGGTAAACTTTTACGTACCATACATGCGGCCTCATCAACAACACGGGAGAAAATCTTTATCAACATGTTCCGTACAGACAAGGAAGTAAATATATACTCTATGGTTGACAGGTTCTTGTATGTACCCTTGTCCACATAGTGAAAAATATTGCCCTCCTTGAACGAAGATTTCATGACAAAAATACATTGCTTCACGGTTTCATGGTTTCGAGACAGTACCAATGGTACAGTTTCATTCGTTTCGAAACCGTCAGATGTTTCAGTTTTCCCATCTAGCTCCACATCTTACTCGATAAGCCACTACCACAGAGTAACATATAGTGTAACATATAGAGAAGAAGCCCCCCCCCCCTAAACCACTGTCCTACGCTCCCCTCGTAGTTCCGTTAAGATGCTAGCAGGTGTCAGGCGGTTCCCTGGCTAAATAAAAAGAGTGTATCACGCCTCATATCCCTAAATAGCTTAATGATGAAACTATCTAGTGCTGGGCTCACTAGCGTTTAATCAATAAGCAGTCAAACTTGAATCAACGAAGCAAAAATATTAAACATCAGTCAAATGATCCTCCTGCATCAAGAATTTACAGTTACATCTACCGCTTTTCAATTTGCAGCTTATTATTTGGGTAAGAGAATCTATTAGTTGACATGTTAAGAAAATTTTTATATTTTCTAAAATTATGGCCATACAATCAAGTAATAATGAGTTCTAAAATTATTTCTTGAAACTTCAGAGCCGCAACTAGCAATTAAAAATGCCATGTTTTGTTAAACTGATGAGGTACGCTTTAGGTTATAAAATATCTTAACCTTTTAGCCGCGGTGGAGTAGCCGAGCAGTCTAAAGCATCTCGCTGCGGAGCGCGGTTGCTCGCCGTGGAGGTTCGAGTCCTCCCTGGGGCATGGGTGTGTGTGTCGTCCTTAGGTTAGTTTACCTAGGTTTAAGTAGTTTGTAAGCTACGGACTGATGACCACGCAGTTTAATCCGATGGATTTACAAGCATTTGAATATTTTTGAACCTTTTAATTGCATCTAAAATAGACACTGTGATACAGATCTACTCGTAAGTTTTACAATTTCGGCAGCTATAGTGTTGAAATAGTTCCCATATCTCCAAAATTAGACAAGGAGAGAAATACGTTTACAGTAGATGTTGATCTCATATAGTAAATTTAGATATAGTCATTAAGGTAAAGCCGTCAACAATCCGAAGATTGGTTTGAACACCACAGTGCTTTACTAGGCATGGTCCTGTTTGGAGGTGGTATGCCGTTGCCTTCCTCCGACCTTCGAACTGGCTTACCCAGCCAGTTATAGGAGGACCTACAGTTTAACGCGGGTTCCGAACCACGGTGCTACTCGGCATTTTTCACATGAGCAATACTGCCAGAGGTGAATTTAAAAATGATAATTCCTTACCATATTGTTGATTATCTTTAATCAGGCCAGTAAAAGCAATTGAAGCTAGGGAAGGAGCTTACTATTCAAAAGTAATTGTTACAAAGGAATATAATAAACTAATGTATTAGACGTACTTTTCTTATTTATTACAAACATTTGAAAACATATTTGATCATTTTGTCTGTCACTGACAGTTCAGACGTCTCTGCAACAGCAGTTATTTGATAGGGTGAGTTGTTTTGCAGCACAAAGGATATCTGCTTCTATGTTATGTTTGCAGCAGTTCTCATTTCGAATTGTGGAATGTTTACCTCGTCTACTTTGGTGAAAGAATTTTGGAAAACTGCATTTAGTAACTCAGCTTTAGTGGCACTATCATCAGTAACATTACCATCGCCATCAAGCATTAAAGGCAATGACTGAGTCATTCCACTGGTGTACATAACATAGGACCAGAATCTCTTTGGATGTTCCCGTACATTTCTAGAAAGAGTTTCTTTATAAAAACTATTAAAAGAATCTCGCATTGAAGTCCGCGCTGAATTTCGAGCTTCAGTAAAACTTCGCCAATCTTGGAGACTTTGTGTTCGTCTAAATGTCCTGTCCTGTTTCGTGTACCATGTGGGATCAGTTCACCCTCTTATTAATTGATTTGGTGTCAATCCCTATAGTGCTGTTGATGCGCTATTTCTTTGAACGTAAGCCGCATATGCTCTTCACTTACTGAAGAAATTGAGACTGTCTCCTAGGAAGACGTCAACCGAATTTTTATCTGTTTTTTTTTCTTACTATATATATATATTTATCGTTTAGTTTTAGTAACTATCTTTGTTGCGGAATTGCGCCTCGCTACAACTTTATGTTCACTAATCACTGTATCCGACGTGATGCTCAGGAGTATTTCTGAGTAAGAGGTCAAGTGTCTTTTCGAAACCATTTAAATATTGAATGGGCTCGTGTATTAACTGTACAAAAAAATTTTTAAAAAGCGTTTAGAACAATTTGGGAAGATAAAATTGGTAGGTTTAAGTCACTGCCAACTATAATCGTAAGAGTAGTGTACCTATTTGTGATGACACTCAAGTTTTCTTTGAACTGTTCAGCGGCTGTATCATCTAAGTCCGGGGGTCGGTAAACGGAGCGATTTATTAATTTATTCTGGTTGTCGAGTATAGCCTCTGCCCATTCCCAGGAACTATCTACTTCAGTTCCGATTATGAGCTAGTACACACATTACTTTATGATTTCCTTAAGTAGTGATTCTTGTTTCTGCTGTTGAGCAGATCAGAGCAGTTATGGATTTTCCCTTAAAAAACTAGGATGCTTTCTCTGCGACTCTGTAGATACCAAGCTAAAAAGTCCAGAACAACTGTACGTTATAGGTATAGCATTCTTTATTACCTCATTTACTTATTTCAAACACTTTAAAATTGTATTTCGACTTACAGGTGATCTTTCAAACATAGACGATCTTACCTCTATTTTCTGAATACAATTTCTGTCACTTCAAAATGTTCAAATGATTGTATAGCTTATGGGACTTAACTACAGGGTCATCAGTCCCTAAACTTACAAAATACTTATGAACTAGCTTATACTAAAGACGGCACAAACATCCATGCACCAGGGGGGGATTCGAACCCCTGACCGCAGCGACCGTGCAGATCGTGACTGGCACGCCGCAGACTGCTCGGCCCCTGCGGCCGGTTTTCTGTCACTGTTTTGAATATTATTCCATTTGACTTTACTAATAAATGTTTCGCTGCAAGGGCTATCGGATTTTAGAGAGTAAATTAATATGGAGTGTGTCGTTCTTCTTTCCTTACTGTTTTTTGAACATGCAGTAATTAAAATAGGAACAAATGCAGTGATCGTAATTAAATGATTAGCGAACATTCGCTTTCTCTTTACATCGTTCCTTTCGTGTTCCTCCCATAGCGCTGGACTATTACTATCGCAATCAGTAAGTGTGGAAGGAAGCTACCGTACAGACGGAGGGTGAATGGATCCATATTTTTACTTGGAAGAGGTAATGACGTACTGACCTAGACGACGGTATTGCCTTTGTTTCCGATAAGTTATATTTCGATTTCGGGATATTGAAAAGAAGCTGTACATTTTGCCAAGCTCTTACGTAGTGGCACAGACGGTCACACGCTCAGGGGTGCGGGGAGGGAAGGTTCCGTAAGATGTCCCATGATGGCGCTGCGGTCAGAAGCAGCCCTTTAAACTGGCCAGATCAGGCGGCAGGTAGCGGCTGTCCCCACCACCACCTCCCCTCAAACGCCGGACACAGCCGTGGCCTCGTGACAGGCGGCGCGAGCCCTCCCCTCAGCCTCCCCTCCACGCTACCCTCAGAAGCGCCTCTAGTGTCGTCTACCGGTACTAAAGCCTCTCTCACACGGAGCAAGATTTGCGGGAAGCATGCCGCGCAGCGGGTGAGCGGCCGGCCCTGCGGCCTGCTGGAGGGCTGTTTGCTGCAGGATTCTGCATATAGCGCGTGTCCTATTATTCTCGCATGTTTTCGGAATGTTACCTGCGCTGGCCAATCAGGAGTCGCGTGTGGCGTGTGACCTTGCGACCAGCAAGGCGGGAACTCGAAGAGAGCACTCCAGGCGGAACGCAGTGCCACGCGCCCGCCAGCGAAGTGCGGTCTTTCTCAATCGATTACAAAGAAACTATTCGGTAAAAAAATGTGATTCTCGCACAACTTATAGATCCATTCTTCTGCTTCATGATAAAATGAATATTATTTTTTTACTGGTCATAGTTTTTGTGATATTTACGTATTTAGTACAGTACTATGAGGAATCCTAAAATTTTACATTGAAAAATAGAGGTCGCTATGAATTTGCGTTTGGTACATGTTAGGTCATATGTTGCTGCGGATGAAATGTAGCTGAAATATTGAATTATTCTTCGAAGTTGGAAGGATGTCGCTATCTATCACCAATCTCGAGATAATGGGTTGTATGTAAGGCACTTGTTCCGTATCACGCGCGTCAGTGAAGAAAACGGAAATAAATTTTCATAAAATCCCTTATATCTCTTAAATGATTGGAGGTATCGAAGCAAGATTTTATGAAATGATAATACGCAAAGTGAAGTTTATTTTATCACGTTATTAATTTACGAAACTTGCATATGAAGCGCGTTATTCCAGCAACTACAGATTTTATTCAATGAAGTAATGGACTTTTAAGGAATCACAGATACCTGGTAAAACTAAATTTGCTTTGTCTTTATTTTTACAATGTCAGTGAGCAATTTGTTTAATTTTATACCGCTTATGATTATTTTCATATATAACTAACTTGTCTTGCTCTCAGTATTACTAAATACAGTTTAATATTATGTGGTAACTGCAAATGCATAAAAACGTTAGTTTTAGGAATATTTGTAAACTCTATTGTTTTGACAAAAGAAGCGGATTTTAGCATTACAACGAAAGTGTCTGCATATTAACGAAATCTCATCACTGAAATATTACTCTGAAAAGAAAAGGAAAAAAAAAATTAGTGCTGTGAAATAAATAGCTTCTTGATTTGAAATTACAGAGGAATTCGGTATCGCAGTATGTTTTTATATGATATAGAACAAACTGATGAGATGATTTTATATGTATACATTCAAATTTCTGAGAAATAAGGAAAATCGTTTAGAGTACATATATTTTAGTTAGTGTGCCAACACAGAGCGATGTTTTTTTTTTTTATCGCAAATATCTTTCAGCTTGTCAAAAGAATTCAATTTAGACGATTGTGGCTGGTTTACAGGATTCCAGTAAGTTAAACGTTTTTGTATTTCTAAGATTGAGATACAAAAAATAGATTTTTTCGCCTGTTTTCAAACACAATTTTCATCATAAAATATACTAGGGTAGCGGAGTCGACGAGAGTTCAAATATATACATATTTCGTATACGAGCTACAAACAGTATAAAATAAAACACTTTCACTGATTCCCCGCTAAGTTTCAATGTAACTACACATTTATGTGCCCTACCAGACTTTTCTTCTTCTTCTGACAAACGTATTTTCACATCCTGCCCTGACAACGTAACTTCCCTTGTTCCGATGTTTAAATCCGATTCTTCTGCCAAAACATAGCAGAGCTAACAAATATTATTTTCACTAACATTTTTATGCAGATAAAATAGCAACAGAACATCGAGTGTTCCGATTTGTAAGAGGACTAAACGGCAGGGTAATCAATCGTCCAGAATATTGAAACTAATAATACTGAGGGCAAGATAATTTGTACTTCATGAAAATGTCCATTCTAAAATTAAATGAGTAACTTCACTTACATAGAAAAACGGCAATTTTTGTTTCACCAGCTGATGGCCCTTAAAAAGCCCACTACTTCATTCATTAAAATCTGTACTTTGTTAAATATTGTGATTCTTGTGAAAGTTTCGTAAATTGATCATATGAAAAAATAATCTCTCCTTTGCGTGCTATCGTTTGATATCTTGCTTCGATACCTCCAATCATTTAAAATATATAAGGGATTTTATGAAAATTTCTTCCCGTTTTCTTCGCTGACGCGCGTGATACGGAACAAGTGCCTTACATACAACCCATTATCTCGAGATTGGTGATAGGTAGCGACATCCTTCCAATTTCAAAGAATAATTCAATATTTTAGCTACATTTCATCCGCAGCAACATATGACCTAACTTGCACCAAACGCAAATTCATAGCGACCTTTATTTTGCAATGCAAAATTTTCGGATTTCTTGCAGTACTATACTGAATCCATTCATATGACAAGAACTATAACCACAAACAAAATAGTATATACATCTTCATGAAGCTCAAAAATGCAGCTATAAGATGTGTGAGAATCAAATTTTTTTACCGAATAGTTTCTTCACAATCGTTTGATAAATAAAGCAGCTCGGCCGTGTTGTGCGTCTTGGCGCCCACCCAGCGAAGCCGGCCTGCACGCTTCCGCACCCCATCTTGCACCGTGTGAGAGAGACGCAGTGTGTTTCAGCCGCATTCCTACTCTGCAGCCGACTGACGTGCGCGCCATCCAGGAAACTTCTCGCGAACCATGCTCCGTGTGAGAGTGGCTTTAAGGACGGTCTTATCTGGGATAAGGTATTGCATGATATTTGTAGTATCATGGAATTACTTTACATCTTGAGTTAGTGCTATACAGAGCAGTGTTTTCTAGTGGTGACTTGTTGGAACTGCCGCGTGGGGGTAGCCGAGCGGTCTGGAGCGCCACGTTGCGGATCGCGCGGCCTCCCGCGTCGGAGGTTCGAATCCTTCCTGGGGCATGGATGTTTGTGTTGTCATTATTGGCTTTTAAGTTTAGGGACTGATGACCCCGCAGTTAATTCCCATAAGCTTGACAAACACTTGTAATAAGTACTTGTTGGAACCATTTTCAATAGTCAAACGACTGTACTGAGAAGCGATTAGAGGACCTGCTAGACAGTTGCGTTATGAGGGTTGCATGTGAATCAGGCGAAATGCAATTAATGTCGATCGGATACTATTGAGCATGTCTGTAAAAAAGGAAAAGCAGTCAACAATCCGAAGATTGGTTTGAACACCACAGTGCTTTACCAGGCGTGGTCCTGTTTGGAGGTGCAATGACTGTATATAGGATACAAGCGTCTAAAAGGGTTAAAGAAATTATCGCGCAATTCTGAGAGCGGAGGTTTGATAGACCATTTTTACTTTTCATAACACATCATAGGTGGAAACGGTTATTCCCAGCCATGATGTTTAAATATGGATCAAAATTGATTAACTTTATATTAATAGTTGAAAAGATATTGCATCCGCAAATTTCCCCAAAATTGTCTACGTGCAACATTTAGCGTACTTTTGGGAGACATCTCGACTGTGTCTTGTTCAACCCTTATTTTCTTGCCACAACTAGGAAAAAAAAAGTTCAGATGTTTGTAAAGCAATGGGACTCATTGCTTGGATATTAACCCCTAGCTTAAAAACTACTTAAACCAAGGTAAACTAATCTAAGGACAACACAAACACCTATGCCCGAGGGAAGACTCGAACCCCCGACGGCGAAGGCGGCCGTTCGCACCACAGCACGGCGCCTCAGTGCGCACGGCTAATCCGCCGCGGCACAGCGATAAAGACTATGGTTTTAAGCTTACAGTGGCATGTTGTTTAATTTTAGAATCTTGCGTTTTGATGAGTAACAATACCTTTCAGCCGAGCGGTCTTAAGGCGCCTCGCTGTGGAGCGCGCGGTTGCTCGCCGTCGGAGGTTCGAGTCCTCCCTGGGGCATGGGTGTGTGGATTGTCCTTAGGTTAGTTTACCTTAGTTTAAGTAGTTTGTAAGCTACGGATTGATGACCACGCAGTTTGGTCCGATATATTTACAAACAACAATACCTTTCAAAAGTTACTATTTTAATTCTTCAAGAAAATTGAAAAGTGAAATATTTTGCTCATATAGTTGAGAATTGATTTTGTAAATCAAACATTAATTTAACACACCCCATAAAAACAAACGTAATACACAACACAGCAAATTTGAGAAACAAAAATACTAAAGAGTCTATTTTTAGTAAACTGTTCTACAATATTTTTCAAGGACAGATTGTGGATAGCTGAATTGTCTTCCTCATACCATTGATGATGATGGAGGTGGTAATAATAATTAAGAAATAATGAAAATGTTCCTGAGGAATCCAGCAGGTGACTTTAGCAGTTGGTCTGTGTAAGATAAGTGCAGAACCGTCTAGGTGCAATATCATTAAATTTGGAAATAGTCGATTACAGACCCTGGTCCCCTAGACGTAGAACGACATTTATACTTTTCCTCCAACAAAGTGATATATTTTTAGCTGTTGTTTCTTTTTTTTCTTCTATGTTCACCGAAACGAGCACATGTTGCGATTTCAAACAAATTAAATGACTGGCGTGACAATTAATGCGAAATACGACCTGTGAGGCGGCCGGTTAAAAGCATTACGTACAAAATAATACAAGATACCTTGGCGTCTAAAAATTTCAAATTAGAATTAAAGAACTTTCTCAAATTTTTGAATTAATCTACGACTTTCCTCTTTTTGGAGTCTGACTTATGATAACTCTACACTTGTTACTCGTTTTTATTACAATAAATGTTAAGTTTTGTTATAAATAATTTTTATATTTATTTATTATAAATGTAGTGCATTGCATTCGAGTATGGAGTTGAATCCCACAATATTAAGTATGTATTATCCTATTTCGATCCTCGTTGTTAAAGTAACATTGAAAACGATGGTGGGCGAGCACCTGCATTCACGCATGCTACAATGTAACAGAAATTCTCGCTACTACCGCATGGTTACGTAATCAATTACCTGTAGAAGCTAAACTGTGATATTTCTCATTGTTATTATCCTCACAAACTTTGATCATCCTTCTACAGTATGTTGTTCAACAAAGTAATTCGAATAAATTTATCGTACCAGTAGCACTAACAATGTGAGTAAAGAATGGGTCTGTCATTGATTTATAGCACGTTCTGTCACGGAACAATGTAAATACGATACAACAGAACGATATGGGCAAGTAAACAAAACCTGCGTTAGATTAGATTAGATTAGTACTTGTTCCATAGATCATGAATACGACACTTCGTAATGATGTGAAACGTGTGAGGTAAATGAAAGGTGTCTTAACAAATTATTACTTTGTACTAAATATTACATGACACAATTTAAAAAATTCAATTATTTGTATTTTTTTCAGATTTACTAATTTAAAAATTCATCTATAGTGTAGAAGGACTTGCCATGCAGAAATACTTTTAATTTATTGTTTAAATGCTTGTTGGCAATCTGTCAGGCTTTTGATGCTGTTTGGTAGGTGACCAAAGACTTTTGTGGCAGCATAATTGACCCCTTTCTGTGCCAACGCTAGATTTAACCTTGAATAGTGAAGATCATTCTTTCTCCTAATGTTGTAGTTATATACACAGCTATTCCTTTTGGATTCGGTGGGATTGGTAAAAACAAATTTCATAAGTGATTATATATACTGTGAAGCTACTGTGAAGATCCCTAGCTCTTTAAATAAGTGTCTGCAGGATGATCTTGGATAGCTCCAGCAATTATTCTGATTACACGCTTTTGTGCAATGAATACTTTTTTACTCAATGATGAATTACCCTAGAAAATGATACCATACGAAAGCAGAGAATAAAATAGTCATAGTAAGCTAATTTACTGAGATGTGTATCGCCAAAATTTGCAATTACCCTAATAGCATAAGTTGCTGAATTCAAACGTTTCAGCAGATCTCCAACGTGTTTTTTCCAGTTCAATCCCTCATCAATGCATACACCGAAAATTTTTGAATATTCTACCTTTGCTACAGATTTCTGATCAAAGTATATATTTATTGACGGTGACATTACATTTATTGCATGGAACTGTATTTACTGTGTTTTATCAAAGTTTAATGATAGTCCATTTGCTGAGAACCACTTAATGATTTTCTGAAAGACGTCGTTTATAATTTCTTCAGTTAGTTCTTGTCTGTCATGTGTGATCAGCAAAAAGAATCAGCTCTGCATCTTCATGAATACATAATGGCAAGTCATTAATATATATCAAGAACTGCAAAGGGCCCAAGACCGAACCTTGTGGCACTACATTTTTTATTGTTCCCCAGTCTGAGGAATCAGCTGTTTTTTGCATATTATGTGAACTACTTATGTCTACTTTCTGCACTCTTCCTGTTAGGTATGAGTTAAACGATTTGTACACTTACTTACTTTCCGTGTCCGGAACTAGACTTCTAACTTCCAAAAATTAGCAGCCAATATGGCTTTGTCGTTAGCCTCCCATAAGTCTTCCATTGTGCAGGGATTTTCTAAATATGGACAGATAAGCAGGTGTTGAGGATCCTGTACAGCACCACAAAGACACAGAGTGTTCTCATTCTCTTTTAGGAAGCCCCATCGCTGCATGTTTGTCTTGCACTTTGGCACTTCTACCCTCATACGGTTCAGGGTTCTCCAGACTGTGTATGGCAGGTCTCCACCAGGTGCCAGTTCTTCTTTTGCTGCTTCATACGGGCTTCTCAAATCCATTTCCCACCTTGCAATACGGTTTTCTGCGGGCGACCCTTCCAGTGCTCGGGTACATGACAGGAAACTCTTCCTCGAGCGAAGCCGTCGGTCAGCAGGCTGGTGTCCATATAGAGGGTGACGCATGTCCTTTTCTTGCTTCGTTTTTTCAGCTTTGGCAGCAATTTCACGTCGTACATTGGGCGGTGCGATCCCCATAATTAAGTACATCTTGTGTACTGGTGTTGGTTTCAGGCACCCAGTCACAGTCCATGCCATTTCATTCACCGCAGTGTCAACTTTTCTCGCGTGTGTTGATTAACTCCATACTGGAGCGGCGTATTCCGCAGCTGACACACTAAGCGCAAGGGCTGAGGCTCTCAGGACTTTTGGGTTTGCACCCCAGGATCCGTTAGTTAATTTCCTGATGATGTTGTTTCTCGCTGAGACTTTTTCCCTTGTGGCACTGCAATGATGTTTATAGGTCAGTGTGCGGTCCAGTATGACACCGAGATATTTGGGCGTCGGACAGTGCGCGAGTCGTTCACCTCTCCATGTAACATTCAATTCCCTATTTGCCTCCGCGTTCTTTAAATGGAAAGCACAGACCTGAGTCTTGGATGGGTTCGGTCGTAGGTAGTTTGCCTCATAATACTGGGAGAGGGATTCCAAGGTACTGGATAATTTCTCCTCTACATCCAGAAAATTCGTACCTTGTGCTGCAACTGCAGTGTCATCGGCATACATAAATTGGCGCGTGGTGTTTGGCACTGGTTGGTCATTTGTGTATATATTATACAGAGCTGGAGCGAGGACGCTTCCCTGAGGCAGGCCGTTCCTCTGATTTCTCCACCTGCTCTTCTTACCCTGGAGACAGACAAAGAATCTCCTATTTTGCAGGAAAGTGGCAATCAGTGATGTTAAATGATAGTCTTTTGTTACATCATATACTTTCCTGAGGAGCCTCCGATGGTTTACGGTATCATATGCAGCTGTAAGGTCTATGAATGCCACTCCCGTGATCTCTTTTCTCTCAAAACCATCTTCGATATGTTGGGTCAGGTTGAGGACTTGACTGCAGCATGATTTGCCTTGTCGGAAACCTGCCTGCTGTGGGATGATCTGTTGTTCTAAGACGTTTTCTATGCGACTTAACGTCAGGCGTTCCAAGATCTTAAAGCAGTGACACAAAAGAGACACAGGACGGAAGTTTTTTGGGTCATTAGGGTCCTTTCCCGGTTTCAGAAGAGCAACCACGCGGGCTTTCCTCCACATCTTTGGGATGTGAAGCCTTTCTACGCATTCATTCATCAGATCTAACAGCCACTGTAGGGTATTACTGCCGAGGTTATTAATTTGCTCGACTCTCAGTTCATCGATACCAGGAGCTCTGTTAGTCTTCAGGCTGGAAATAGCTGCTGTAAGTTCTGACATTGTGAATGGTGCCTTGAGGTGATGGTTTTCCTCTGCCAGAACACGCGTTAATGGTTCGTGGTATTTTCTGCCACGGGTTTTGCCATTCAGGAGGAGTGTGGTGGCGACTTGGTCTGCAGTGACGTTAGTAAATTTATCATTTGACTTTGTGGCGTCACCGTTGAGGTTCTTTAGCAGTTTCCAAGCCCTCCTACTGTTTACTTGCATGTCCAGGTTCTCGACAAGGTCACGCCATTTGGCTTTGCGATTCTCTGCAATGACTGACATGAGTTCATTGCCTGCTAAAAGAGTCTCATCATCAAATGGGTCATTATCGAAGAGCTTCTGGTATCTTTCCAGTAATGGCTTTGCATCCTCAGAGAGTCCGGCGATATACTGTGTTCTGCATCCTCGTGGTATTGTCTTCCTAGACACATTCTGAACTAGACTGACAAAAGAGTCATACATCTCAGGTCGTGGAGGGATTTTTGTTACTTCTAAATCAATAATCTCTCTGAATTTCTTCCAGTTAGCCTTTTTAAAGTTAAATCTTCTTTTGAAAGGAACTTGTTCAGGCTTAACAACTGCGCTGACCGTGCAAATTATGGGCCGATGTTGCGTATGGGGAATTGGCTCCCCAATCAATTTTTCAGACTGAGCTGCAAATTTTTTGCTGACAAAGATGTTATCAGGATTGTATCCTTTCTTCCATCTGCCACTGTTAAAGGAACTTGGCAGTTTCGGGTCATGTATGAGTAGTAGGTCGTGTACCTCAGCCCATTTCTCTAGTTCCGCTCCACTGCAGTTGGTTTCTTTATAACCCCATGCAGTGCTCTGGCAGTTGAAATCGCCCAATATAAAATTAATGTCCTGGTAACTGAAGTTATCAGGCTCAGTGAAGATAAAAGTAGAGTCTGGAGGCTTGTACACAGAGGTAACGCTATACTGCTGAGTTCGAACAGTTAATATTTCGACGTCATCCCTGTCAGTCAGTGATGCAGATGTGACATTGATTCCTGGCCTCGCGAAAATGGCACTACCGTACTGTTCATGTGGTCTCTCCAGGATCTTTTTCATTCCGTCTATTTTGGGTGAAGGTTTTGTAATGCCCCGATGGGTTTCTTGAATCAGGAGGAAGTCACATTGGTGTTCTTTACACAAGTCAGATAATAAAACTTCTTTATCTCTCGATATGCCTTCAATGTTTATCGATATCGTCACAAGTGGCCTTGGAAAAGACCGTTTGGGTGGGGTCTTATTGGTCTTCATTTTCTCAGAAGTCCGTTCCGGTTGTTGAAGGATTAGCCGCTGATGTATCAACGTTGCCCGGGGTGCGCCCGATTGCGGTTTTTGTTTTTTTATCTTGCTGTCGCAATCTTCGGGAAGGCTCCTTCATTGCGCCCTTCATTGTACACTATCCCATTCATACCATAATAGTTTCTCTAGAAGAATTCCACGATTTACACAATCAAAAGCCTTGGAGAAATCACAAAAAATCCCAACGGGTGATGTCCGGTTATTCAGAACATTTAACATTTCATTTGTGAAACTCATGACTTCCTAATAATCACGCTCGTCATCTCTATTTCCTTGCAGGAAATAAAGAACGTACATTTAAATAAACAACACAGTACGTGTACGGAAGTTCGTAGTGAATAAGCTGGAAACCAGTAATGCGAGACAAAGTGGCAGACAAGTATCACGTTAAGCCGGCTCCTCCGGCTGCAGGTAGTTCAGAGCAGCATCCTCTAAATTTTACCACGCTCTTACGAGAACACCCTGTATACGATAATGCGGTTCCATTTTAAACAAGTGAGATTTTCACTTCTTTTATGTGTGCTAACACTAAGAAACACGAGTACTCCATCACTGTGTCGTGAAATCGCAGGACTTTTCGAAAAATCAAATGTTCACATGTTTGTAAGGCTTATGGGACTTAATTGCGGGGTCATCAGCCCCTAAACTTACAAACTACTTATGAACTAACTTATACAAAAGACAGCACAAACATCCATGTCCGAGAGGGGATTCGAACCCTCGACGGGGAACGGCCTCGCGCATCGTAGCATAGCGCTTGAATGCGCTCGGCCGCTCCGCCGCGGCTATGACTTTTCATGGCCGGTATATCATAAGGGGTTCGACCGCCTATTGCAAGTCTTTTTATTGGCGGCACTTTGACGACTTGCGGTCGATGATGATGATGATGACTCACAACATCCAGTCCCCTACCGGGAATCGAACCCGGACCCCTTGCATCGGCGTTCAGCGACGCTGCCACCTATTTTTTCGGGTAAATCGATGCTTCGCGGTCGTTTGTTCATGTTCGTTCTGCATTGTTGGTCGAGTATTTGGGTCAGTTTTTTATTATATAGTACGTTAAGCCCTCTGGCTGAGCACGCTCAACCACCGGCGAGCTACAGACGCAGACCGACAGCGTGTGGAGCAAGTCAGCCAAGCAAATGTTTATCGATATGGCGGCTGCTACACTACTCAGGATCTGACAGTGCTCACATTGCAGTTTCTGTCCGCATACAAATGTTCATATGTTTGCAAAGCTGTCGGGCCAAACTACCGTGGTCCTAAGTGCCTAGACTTACAAACTACTTTAACCTATACTAAGGACAGCACACACACACACACACACACACACACACACACACACATGCCCGAGGGAGGTCTCTCCGGCGGGAACGACCGTCCAGTGACGCCTTAGACCACGCGGCCATTCCGCGCGGCCTACGCCGTATTATGTAAGACGTTAAGTTCAAATGTTCAAATGTTTGTATAGCTTATGGGACTTAACTGCGGGGTCATCAGTCCCTAAACTTACAAACTACTTATGAACTAGCTAACACTAAGGACAGCATAAATATCCATGCCCGAGGGGGGATTCGAACCCCCGACGGCAGTGGCCGTGCAGACCGTGACTGACGCGCCTCAGTCCCCTCGGCCACCGCGGCCGGCAAGACGTTAAGTATACGCCTTCAAGACCAACAGACATGTTTTTGATTACTGAGATAGCTGGGCAACCTTCAGTCACAAAGTTAACTTCGGTATAATCATTAAATCATAATATAAAAAAATTAACTTCGTTAAAAGTGAAAGCGTTACTTAGCAGAGGACTCATCGGAAGTTAAAGTTAATCGTTAACTTCTTGATGACTGTGTTGTGAAAAGGGCAAGTGAGTAACACCTATTACTTTTGTATAAATAAGAATGTTTTGAATTCGATGTATTCAAACGGGGAATTGAAAATTTGTGAAGGACCGGGATTCGAACCTGGATTATTTCCTGCTTCGGGCCTGCGGTTGCCATAACAGTTTTTTTTCTTTTTGTTGTTGGGGTAGATAGAGTTTTTTTTAGGAACGTTGTATCGTCTTTTTTCTAGGTATATCGACGAATTCTTGGCTCAGTTTTTTATAAATTTTCTATATTATCTGGAATGAGTGTTTGGAAATTGTTAGTATGAGTCTCACTTGTTACTTCGAAGTTGTTCTCAGTAAAATAATTATATTTTCGGCAACAAATTTTCTTATACTTAGTTACTGTAGAGTTCTCCTTAAGCCTCGCAATAGCATTAGAGCTTCAAAACGCCAGTTGAGGTCATGTTGAACCCGTTCATTTTTACTCAGATCCTTATTGACAAAATGCAACTGGTTTCACTACTTTTTGTGAATTACGGCTGAAAAACACAAATAAGAAGCATAAGTTTTAAAACATTTAATAAAAATGTTATCAATTTGTGGGAATTAGGGAGTCTCGCAACGTAGGGTAGAAAATTACCAAGTAAAAAGTTGTTTTAAGGAAGAAGGAACATTAGAATTTAACATCCCGTCGACATCGTGGTCATGAGGGACAGAGCACACGGTCGGATATGTGTTGTCAGGGATGTGGAAGGAAATCAGCCGTGCTCTTTGAAAGGAACCATCGCAGCATTTGGCTGCGGTTATTTTTGACTGAAGTGATTTAGAGAAATCACGAAAAGCATAGGTGTGGATGGCCGGAGGCGGGCTTGAACTGCCGTCTTACCGAAGCAGTGCTAACCACTGAGCCACCTCGCTCGGTGAGAATACGTTATAAAACAGGAACTAATAAAAACAAATTAACTCATGTTCAGAAAAAACGGAACATCTTGAGTTACGAAGTCCATATTTACAGGACATGTTCATTATTAGTATGTTTTAAAGCAACGCCGCGGTGGAGTGGCCGAACGTTCTAAGGCGCCTTGCTGCGGAGCGCGCCGTCTCTCGCCGTCGGAGATTCGTTTCCTCCCTCGATCATGGGTGTGTGTGTGTGTGTGTATGTGTTGTCCTTAGTGTAAGTTAGTTTAAGTAGTTTGTAAGTCTAGGGACTGATGACCATAGCAGTTTTGTCCAATATGTTTACAAACATTTTTAAAGCATTAGCATTTCAGTCTCCTCGGTTCAACATGTGTCCTGTACCCTAGTAGCTGCAGGATCCCCCAACAGCTCTGATAACGTGTTTCATGCGTGATGCCATGGACGAGTATCAGGCATCCTGCTGCATTCACCTGGTTCCAAAGTTCATCTCTGGTGCTTGGCATTGGGCTCGTATTTCACCATATCCTACACATTCCCGACTGGCGACGAGTATAGTGGTCTGGCGGGACAGAGCGAAAGAATGGAATCCGGTGACACTGAAATGACACGTGTTCGTGCAGCAAAATGTAACCGTGCATTGTCCTGATGAAAAATGGCGGCTGGAGTGTCTTGCAGAATAGTTACGGCTACGGGACGCAGGACGTCATTCGTGAAGGTCGAACTGGTCACACTGCCGTGGACACGCACCAAGTGTGATATTTGTTTGTTCCAAGGTCTTGAGTTGGAATTGTTTGCCTTGTACAGGGTTTACTTAAAACCCTGAGAAGTAACAGATAACTAAATCTGAGACCGCACTGCTATTCCCGCACGGCTTCTTCGCTATTCTAATAGATAAGTTAGAAACGGCAATTATAATTTGTCTCGAAAATATGTCCACAACGTGCACAAGAAACATTACATTAATTATATCCCGAAATTTGTCTGCATCAGATCAGTCTGCGAGTCCATCATTCGTGAAGGCAAGAACAACGTCTCTTTCCTTAAGTATTTCATTTTTGAGTTGTCGCACTGTTCTTGTCGGTGTGCAGTATGATTCTGTCCAACTGAAAGACGTGAAAATAACTAGACTTACCGAGCGCGGTGTAGACGTTTGAACCTTCGACTGGACGCTATTATTGTGGTAAGAGTTTCGTAAGTTGAACTGTACTGTGGCTTATACGGATACGTGTATGACATATATTTTTTGTTGTTGCACCTATGGCATCTTTTAGTCACAGCTACACTATCTACACGGTCCAATATACGTGAACAATAATGATGAAGGGTTGTGAAGCGTTTAATTACACGAATAAATTCGGGAATGGAACTAATAAATCGTTTCACAGATTCGATGATATATTTAGATATTAAATATCAGGGGTTTTAACTCATAGCACTTAAATTTTCAGAAGGTATAGGGCACTAAAATTAGATTCTTTATTTTAAGAGTACGTATCTCCTATGCTTCACAGACACCGTGCATAGGACGGTGGAAACGTTCTCATAATTACATTTCACCTCAAAAATTTGGACAGCTAAATACATGAATGCTAAAGTTTGCGCTGACTCTAACGTAATAATCTGCGATAGGTTCTGAACAAGCAGTTATGGGAAATTTCTTGTGGTGCCCAAAATAATCGTTGAAGAGAGAGTGGTTGCTGTTTGTTTATATTTTAGTTACTGTCCTGTTGTTCATTCTTAAATTAAAAATTGTTTGTAACTTAATTCAAAGGAAGAGGTGTTAAAACGAAAGGCTTGCAGTTTATCACCATAGTGGCCGCAATTCAAACCGTCCGCTGTTCGTAGCATATCGGTTACGGGTTGGTGTCACCTTGGTCCGACAACTGGAATTGTTTACATCCGTCTGCGGACTGATGAGCACAACAACTACATATAGAAGGTACGATTAATTACTTGACATAAGTAGCGTCAGCAGAGGGAGACCGAGAGACGAATACAGTAGGCCGAGGAGACTGAGGCGCTCCAGTCACGGTCTGCGCGGCCACTACGGTCGGGGGTTCGAATCCCCCCTCGGGCATGGATATTTGTGCCGTCCTTAGAATTAGCTAGTTCGTAAGTAGTTTGTAAGTTTAGGGACTGATGACCCCGTAGTTAAGTCCCATAAGTTATACAAACATTTGAACATTTTGAACGAATACAGTAAGCAGATTCAAGTGGATGAGGGTTACCGTTCTCATGGGGAGATGAGAGGCTTGCTCAGGATAGAGTAGGGTGGGAAGCTGCACCAAACCAGTCTCCGAACTGAAGACCACCACAACAACAAGCGTCAGCTGTGTTAATTACGTTTGGAAAATCTCCCTCCCCCTCTGGTTTACTACTGACGTTGCTTTAGTCGCTATCAAAGATTTGAAAATTAGTTACGTTACTATTAGAACCACTCACATCTGTATTTCTAGGAACAGAAAATTTCTTAGTATGTCATGACCTAATAATCACTGATTCGCCTTTAGTTACCTCAGAAACCGTCATTATAAATCCATCGAATACGGGACTGAGGTAGATAAATTTACTAACGTGTAAGCTGGCCACGAAGACCTGCTTATTTAGTGATGCCCTACGCCACAGAGTAAGATATATATTTGTCTGTGCCTACGCTTATATCATCAGATACAAAGCAGTCACAGTATCAAAGTTCCAGTTGAATACCGTGTCAGACTATGAGCAGCAACATAAAAATGTCCAAATGTTTTTAGAGCTTATGGAACATAACTACGGGGTCATCAGTCCTTGAACTTACAAACTACCTATGAACTAGCTAATACTAAGGACGGCAAAAATATCCATGCGCGATGGGGAATTCGAATCCCCGCCCGTGTGGCCGTGCAGATCGTGACTGGCGCGCCGCAGACCTCTCGGCCACCGCGGCCGGCGCAGCAACATACTCCTCGGACTACGAAGGGGGTGGGGGGTGGGGGGGGGCGCAGGATGTAACCGTTTCAATCAAATTCCAAACAATGCCAAATTACGTTCATGAAATAAGAGGCAGTCTGAAGTTAGACCGCATACGTTATCAAAATATACACACTGTATTCTCCGAAATGGGACAGTGTGAGTAAGCAATATACACACTCTTGGTCGCCCCGCAGAAGCGTAGCGCAGCACTTGATCATATGAGGGGGGAGGGGGGGGGGCAAGGGGAGGACCAATCTACTTGTCATCGCTCCTTAGACTTACACATAACTTAAACTAGCTTACGCTAATGACAACACCCATGCCAGAGGGAGCGGCCGCGCATTCCGTAGCATAGCGCCTATGATCGCGCGGCTGCATTACCGTTACTCCGGCGTTAACGTATTATAAAGACTGGATGTTTTGCAGGCATTTCATCTTCATAATTAATTTTTTCACAATGTACGCTAGAAATAGATCAGTTTTCAAGCAGACCAAGGGACTCATTTTGTTTTGCCGCCCCGGGCATCCTACAGCCTGTAAGTTTACTCTCTACGGCAAAGTTGATGAAAGTTCAAATGTTTGTATAGTCTATGGGACTTAACTACGGGGTCATCAGTCCCTAAACTTACAAACTACTTATGAACTACTTACGAACTAGGACGCACAAATATCCATGCCCGAGGGGGGATTCGAACCCCCGACCGTAGTGGCCGTGCAGACCGTGACTGGAGCGCCTCAGTCCCCTCGGCCACCGCGGCCGGCTTGATGAAAGTGATCGTACCTGTGGGGAATCGGAAATGGCGGGAGTGGGTATGGGCGAAAACAAGGGGGGGGGGGGGGGGGGAGGGTAGGTTAATCCGCTAGCGCTGTCTACATAAAGGTCGCGCACTGCTGATAAAGCTCTTTAGCGAGAACGATGGCTGCGCAATTATCCTTGCAGAAGTCTTGGACACTCAGGCGCTTGGAAAAAGGCATTCGTCCCAAGTCTCCTACGGGTACGGGCAAAATGGTTACATAATTCGAAAAGTCGGGTTTTTTTGAAGTGCAGAGAAGGAAAGCATTGATCGACGTCAGTGAAATATGTGGCCACAGCGGTGGCGTGTAAACATGCAACGCCCTAACGCTGCACATGCCGGCGGACACGGTGCATGAAATCTTACCAAACATCGTACATTGCAGTCAGTGCAAATTACGTAATCACGCTCAGGAATTGTTCCTGCTGTCCTGCCAGCAAGATAAACGCGGGATAGGTCTCGTGCTCTAAGGCGTCATGCTACGGATTGCGCCGCTGCTCCCCGTCGAAAGTTTGAGTCCTCCCTCGGGCATGAGTGTGTTTATTGTTATTAGCTTAAGTTAGTTTATGTAGTTTGTAAGTCTAGGTCCCCTATATTTAAAAACATTTGAACATTCTTTGAACAAACGCATGAAAGAGACAATAAATGGTCACGGAACGATGACACATGTTCACGGGGGGAGGGGGATGAACAAAGGGAAGGCGAGGTTTTTGTACCCTAAGCGACTAAGCTGCTGAAGTGCTGACCGAGGGAGGACTCGAACCGTCGGCGAGAGTGGCCGCGCCTTAGACCACACGGCCATCCCCACACAACAATTGGTTTAAACTCTGTTTTTGGTATCCAGACAATTAAAAACCTGTTTCTCCCAACCGATGTGTATGACCTTGATGTAGTGGATATACTTAACAGTGCCATAACTTTTAGCAGTCAAACTTTTGCAGTCGTCCACATTGAATATTATGAACAGCACTCACATCACAGCAGACGTATTACGTTTCATCTTTCATTGTATCTACCCACATTTACGTTAAGACCATTGCAGCACCCTCTATTGATACAATTTTAATTGTTTATTTATTTTTTCACAACCTTTACTACCTCAATAATATGGAGTTCAAAACTAACGTCAATCGGACGTTCTCTACAGCGTTTTGAAACCGCAATTTTAATTATGGACACCGTAATTTACAGATGTAATTTTTCACTTATCGTAATGCACCTTAATGTAGCCTGATGTTCCCATGGACATGCTTTGGTTTCACCCCACCCCACTCGGAAATGATGTTTGTTAAACTTAACGTTTTCAAAGCTTCTATATCTTTGTCTCGTCCACTGAAAGGCAAAGGCTACATATTACCTCGTCAGGCGGATAGGAAACTACCTCACTCATGTAGTGCTCACACTGCTGATTAATATGACTGTTAACCCTTTCATTCCCAGTGTTGTTCATGGACAACAACGTATTAAAAGTTTATTTTGTGCATCAATCCTTAAAGTTGCATTTTTGTTGATGAACAACATGCTTTTAGTACGACATTTTGCCGCTTGGAACGACGTGTAGCCACTTCTGAGGCATTAATCTGTCCATCTTGGAGGTTGCACGGCCACTACGGTCGGGGGTTCGAATCCCCCCTCGGGCATGGATATTTGTGCCGTCCTAGTTCGTAAGTAGTTCATAAGTAGTTTGTAAGTTTAGGGACTGATGACCCTGTAGTTAAGTCCCATAGACTATACAAACATTTTTTTCTTGGAGATTGTGTTGAGTTGCCGTCTGTACGTGGCTGAGAGTGTGAGCGTAAGTGTGGTTCCTTTTACTTTATTCCAGCAGTGAATTGTGTTGTCTTTGGTGCTGTGGCAAAGATTGATCTCGCAGTGTTAACTATAAACAAAATAACGTCCAAGTAATAAAATACTTTGATACAAACCTCTGTGTTGTGCATGAAATACATGAGAAAAAACCAATAGTTCAACCAAAAATTTTAAAACGCATATTTTGATGTTTACTGCACTGTATTAATACAGAAACCACTGACTTTTAATTTTTCCAAACCTGACTTCATAATGTGGGTGTAACTGGTGAAGCTTTACTAATGAAGATGAAGCAAGAAGGGTTGCTGCCTATCGCCGTTCCTCTCAGACAGGAAGTTTCACTCACCTGCTCATCTGCTGTCCTTGGACCGTAAAGGCGTCGGACTTCTTCTCTTGGCAGGTGTTTCGTCGCCTTATTGAAGATTCATTAACTGAAAAGAGGACAGTAGGAAAGTTGCAGAATAAATAGGCAGAATTGTGGTGAAATCTGTATTCATAAAGATATAACGAATTTGAGGTAGCCCAGTTGCATGTTTAATATTATTTCACAAATAATATTATTTTGCCACGAAACTACCTTGTTGTAGGACAAGGAATTACTTAATAGTAAATAAGTAAACACACTTTAAAACAGATACATTTGCAGTCCCTACAGAGAGCGGAGAGTGGTTGAATCAGAGAGAATGTTGCTAGCTATGAAGTCGTAATACTAAAATCAGAGCAGGGGTCACACGGCCAAGCTTACCTCACTGTAAACTGAATGGCAATTGTACCAGATGCTTCCACTCGCCCATCATTGTAACAGACGCGGACGGTCCTCAAAGTCACACTTTCCTAATACGGCGGTAACTTCCGCCCTAGACTGTCCGCGAGGTGGATACTTCGAAGCTCTGCAACCGAATGGCGGGGCGTGGCTGTTCGCCGGGCACGGCACCGCATTGTGCTTCCGCTGTTCAAAAGTAGTCTCTGTAGCCAACCTTACAGGTAGGGGAGAGAAACCGTTGTGGAAGCTTAGCCCCTGCGGGCGGCACTGGTCTCGAACACGCATGTTGGGACACCTGTTTGAAGCGCGGGGCAAAGCTGGTATGCCTCCGCTACGGCGTCGCTTCCGGTTGATTTTAAATTTAACGGCTACAGTAAATTCTCCATTTTGAGCAATTTCTAGATTAACCAAACTGGTAATGTGGAAATTACTCTGTCCCTTCCATTCGATTGTCCTCTAAGTAAGCAATCATTCTGTGGTGCTCCTTGGTTGGTGAGAATTAATAAACCGTCCTAAATTAATTGATTTAATTTTGCTACTTTGTAATTAAGGACCCGTCCGGTCTGTTATTGGTATCCGGGAGTTCGTAATTTTACTGGCAACTCGAATCCGTGGACAGAATAACATATTTAATTTTATTTTGATCTGATTTCTTTCTTATGGCACAGTCGTTGCGGCCGTGCATTGTGTGCCCTCAAAACGTCTGTGCGTTACATGGGACTGAAGAGGTTAAGAAAACGACCTCAGCTTTCCTGAGAGACACTACCAGTTTCTTTCTATACCAACTTCCTCCACATTGCAAATTCAAATTTTTGTAAATCTAAGGGACTTAGTGTTACATACTACTTAAACTAACTTATGCTAAGTACGACACAGTCACCAGTGGCCAAGGGAGGACTCGAACCTCCGACGGCGAGCAACCACGCTCTCTGCAGCAAGGCGCCTCAGAACGTTCGGCCACTCCACCGAGGCGCTCTTCATCTACATCTATACCCCGTAATTCAGCACAAGGTGCACGGTGGAAGATACTATGAGAAGCACTATCATTTCCTCCTTTTCCTGTTCGGTCGGGTAGGGTTCACGGGTAACACGACTGCCAGTAAGCCTCTGACCTCTATAATTTTATCCTCATAGTCGTTTTACCAGTTATATGTAGGAGGGAAACAAGACATTGGGTAACTCTTTGAGAAACGTACGTTCTCTGACAGTAACTCATACCACGATACAGAACGCCTCTCTTCCAGCGTCTGCCTCTGGATTATCTCTTTGACGCGTTCACGTTTGCTAAATAACGTGTAACGAAGCGTGCTGGCTCTTCTGCCTCCTCTGTCGTTCCCACCTGGTACGGATCCAACACCGACGACCAGTATTCAAGTACAGTAGACTGGCATATTCGGGTGCCGAATTATTGAGAGAACTCACACCAATAATATTCTTCATAGAGTATGCAAATGAAATAATTCGCTCCCCTTCCAGCATCAGTGCACTGTAGTCCGTGGAAGAGTGAAGCATGGCACAGTTGGAAGAAAAGCACAAGGCATTTCAGTTTTCAAGAAGTATGACACATTGCTAGGGTTGCATATCTAGCTGTGACCTCGTCTCTCATCTGGACACTCTGAGACTGGTTGGAGAAATGAAGTAAAAATTTATTCAGTATAATTTTTATTTAGAACACAATTACAGAAAACGTATTGCGGCAGCAATAGCTGGTACACCATTTTTTCGGGAAGATTCAACCTTTTTTTATCATGTTTCTTTTTTCCTTTTATGTATTTATAAAACTCAATGGGGCACAGCTTGTAGTTAAAATGGCTCCGTAAGACTGATTCCACAGTCGCTGGCAGAAGTCACTTTTATCTGTCCACTAAGCCAACATCATACTCTTTCCACAGCGACGTTGTGTGCGGGAATAAAAATCACACTCGCAATTATGTTGAGCATTTTCGTTTACGTTAAGAAAGTAAATACACAGAGTATTTAGACGTCGATTAATTTTATGTGATCGTTCAAGTTATGCAAAATCAAGATACACAGCTCTACGAACTGATCGAAATATGAATTCAAGAAACCGCAAAAAGTAAGTATAGTACACTTATTTCTTCAGACATAATTTCCACCCCCCCCCCCCCCCCCCCATAGAAGTTCATAAGAACCTATCCAAAGCAAATATGTCTGAGATGTACTTTCAAAAACGAGTTGAAAAAGCAATAAAAATCAAATGTTTGTAAATCTATCGGACTCAACTGCTTGGTCATTAGTCCGTAGCTTACAAACTACTTAAACTAAGTTAAACTAACCTACGGACAACATAAACACCCATGCTTGAGGGGGGACTCGAACCCCGACGGCGAACGGCCGCGCACACCGCAGCACGGGGCTCCAGTGCGCACGGCTCATCCGCCGCGGCAAAAAGCAATATGTTCAGCTTATGTCTCAATGTACTTAGCTTACTGGCACGTAACAAAAGCTTGAAAATCAGTTATTAATTTCAGATGACATATTGTATGGCATTTAAAACTGATCTACAACAAGCAGGCAGACACAAAAACACGATATTGGTTTTAATGTGTGTTATAGCCTTTATAATCTCAATACATGTATCATTAATGTAAGTAGCTTAGCCTCAAAACTTTCAGATATCATAATGTTGAAACTTTTTATATGTCTTTAACAGATGCAAGAATAAAAAAAATCCTACTTATGATCGAGAAACTTCTCCGAAACTCGTTTGAGTCAATGAAACACATAAATTGTGTTTTCTCGAGGCAGAAACAACCATCCTAACCAATTTACTGTGACAGTTCCTTCTGTTCAACCGTGCAAGAAACAGAATTGGCTGTGTCCAATAGTCAAGAGGTCCAAACAGTACTGCAACGTACCTTGATCACAACTAACTTATATTTCCTATTATTGCCATTTTAATTAGCATTTGCCCTAATTTGCTTCACACAATAATGGAGTAAAATCACGAAGTAACGAGTAAGGAAACTACATTAATTGGCGTAGTGAGTTCTGATTCTAACACCCTCAGTTACAACATGTTTTATCACTGTTGCGAGGATATCTTTAAAATCCTATACATATTATAAATGCGAAAGTTTGTATCTTTGTTACCGCATCACGCTAAAACTACAGCACTGATTTAGATGAAATTTCATATAGAGATTTCTTATGTCTTGGATTAGGACATAGGCTACTTTTCAAAATGTTTATTACAAGTTATTTATTTGAAATATATCCATAGAAATACGTAACGGTTGTAAGAAGTTTCTAATACAGCAGCAGAAGATCATTGTACAGTATGTCATGTTTAGCCGCGAGGGTTAACGCGTCATGTAATAAACTATCGTTATTTTGGGCAATGATTCGGGTCCTGCTGTAGTGAATTTTTTTTTCTTTGTTATTGTTATCTTTTTTACTTTCGAATATACAAAAAGATTCTTGGATACTGCCAAAACGGCTTAACTGATATATAATTACATACACGAGAAATCGGAATGTAAGCGTTTATGCCGCATTCATTTTCATTTGTTGTAACAAATGAAGGAAGTATGTATATAAATTGAAGACTTTAAATAAAATATGCTCTAAGTACCATGGCAAGAAAAAACGTTAAAATATGCTATAAGTACCATGGCAAGAAAAAACATTGACTTTTGTGTAGAATGGGATCTAGATACCAAGCCCTATTTTGTGTACAAGTGCGAACTGCCACGTATAAATAGCGTACGTAAACTGCAACGAAAGTAGTAGCAAATGTACTCTAACAGATGGCAGGCGGTACGCTGCAGTTAACATATGAAACGTTATAGGTGTTCGAATATTGTGATGTTATCGTAATTCTTTAAAATTGTATTCTCTTTGGATTTCAATGAATAATAGTTTCTTTGGTCATTTAGATTGATGAGGAGATCGAAGAAATATATGAGGAGCTAAAGGAAGTTATTCAGACAGTTAAGGGAGAGGAAAACTTAATTGTGATGGGAGACTGGAATTCGGTAGTAGGGAAAGGAAGAGAAGGAAAAATAGTAGGTGAATATGGACTGGGCAGGAGGAATGAAAGAGGAAGTCGCCTGGTAGAATTTTGCACGGAACATGATTTAATCGTAACAAACACGTGGCTTAAGAATCGCAAAAGAAGGTTGTATACGTGGAAGAGACCAGGAGACAACGGAATGTATCAGATAGATTTTATAATGGTAAGATATAGATTTCGGAACCAGGTTATAAACTGCAAGACATACCCAGGGGCAGATATAGACTCTGACCATAACTTGTTAGTCATGAACTGTAGGCTGAAGCTGAAAAAACTGCAGAAAGGTAGGAAAATAAGGAGATGGGACAGATAAATTGAAGGAAAGTGAAGTTCTGGAGAATTACAGAGGGAGATTTAGGCAACAATTGACAGAAACAGGGGGAAATAAAATAGTAGAAGAGGAATAGGTAGCAAAATGTTCAAATGTTTGTTAAGCTTATGGGACTTAACTTCGGGGTCATCAGTCCCTAAACTTACAAACTACTTCTGAACTACTTACGAACTAGGACGGCACAAATATCCATGCCCGAGGGGGATTCGAACCCCCGACCGTAGTGGCCGTGCTGACCGTGACTGTAGCGCCTCAGTCCCCTTTTTTTTTAACAAAAACTTTATTTACTAAATGTGTTTACAAATAGTTATAATTTTGTGAAACAAGTTGTTTTCTTACAAAAAGTGAATGAACGGTGCAAATTTTTCTCTTTTCCATGGATCGTTGAGGATTTCTCTTCTTGCACGGAGGATGTATTGTCGAAAGTCGCTCACAGATCCACCTCCCGCAAGGGCGTAGTTGATGAACGAATATATGAACCAAGTTAGAGTTCTGGTCTTGGACACTGGGAAAGCCTTGACATCCATGTACACCAGTTTCTTCGTGTTGATGTCGTTGACACTCAGAGACAGCAATCCTGCCGATTTAAACTTGATCCATTTCCACAGATCCGCTATTTTGGAGCAGCCTACTACACGGTGGATGGCAGTATCGACCAATCCGCAGTGCTGGCAATACGGGTGACCGGTGAGCTTTATTCTGTGGCGACGGCCAGCAGTCGGGATTAAATCATTTATAAACATGTAAGCTGATGAGCGCAACGTTGAACATATCGATTTATCTGCAAAATTGGACCAGACATGTTTCCAATTTAAGTCTTTGTGTTTCTTTTGGATTGCTGGAGGATATGGAGCTTTTACACCAATGGTCTCGAGTATTTTCTTTGTCGTATAGAACGTTACGTTTGGAGATTTCTCTAAAACACATGTTGCTGTCTGCAATGTACGCAGTAGATTTGCCGGTAGCCTTCTGTCACCTGTATTGCCTGTTACGATATCCCACCCAGCCTTTAGCAAATCTGACTGACTAGCCGGTAATTTTAGGGTATGTATGAGATTTTTCACAATCAGGGCTGAACATTTTGCCTCACAATCAGTTAAAGATAAGCCTCCTTCAGCAAATGGTTGTGTCAACTGATCCCTGGACACCCGGAATAGTTTACCTTTCCACACAAACCAACCTATGTACTTCTTTATTTGTGCAATACATTGTCTGTCGATAGGGATGACTTGTGCAACATACCACATTTTAGAGAGAGCCAGTGTATTTACACATTCGATCCTCTGTATGATGTTCAGTTGCCTCGTACTATTTGCAATAAGAGCTCCCCGTACTTTGTCCACTATGCTTTTAGAATTATTGGAAAGGAGCTCATTTACATCCTTTCGGAGTTTTAGTCCTAGCACTTCCATTTCAACAGATTCAGTGAAAGTATGTGCGAAGGGTTGGGCACCTTCATTGAGCCACAGGAGATGTGTTTTCCTGTGGTTAATGGTTGCCCCTGCTGCATTTTTATAGTCGTTTAGTATTGCTGCCACTTTTACAGTATCTTGGGGTTCTGTAATTGTAATGGTAACATCATCAGCATAGGCATTCAAGGTAAACCGTTGGGCACCAACCTGCAACCCTGACAGGGAGGTGCTAACTGTGCGGATTAGTGGCTCCAAGGATATGACGAACAAAATCATAGCCAAAGGGCAACCCTGTCTAACAGAACGTTGGATTGGGAACTTTTCCGTAAAGTTCCCGTTGATTTGAACTTTGGCAAACATTTGGTATCTTGTCGGTAACAGTAAGTCTATCGTTGCCTGCGGAAATTGGAAATGCCGTAGAACTGTCCTTAGGTATTGGTGACTGACGTTATCAAAGGCTCTCTCGAAATCGATGTTCAGAAGCCCAACCGTTTGTTGCTGATTTTTCCATGCGTAGAATGTTGTATCCCTTAACAGACAAAGTCCATCTATAATCCTTTTCTTAGGTACGCTACACGTCTGTTCCGGTCCTATGATCTCTGGAAGTGTGCGCTTTAGTCTGGCTGCCATGACACGAGAGATGATTTTCGAGTCGGCGCATAACAAAGTTATTGGTCGAAAATCCGTAATTCTATGTGACACCGTTTTCTTTGGAACGAGTACAATAATTCCAGGTTCAGTTTCGGAATAGAGACGTCCATACCTTTGTTTCTCTCTCGTCACCTCCATAAACTCTTCCTTGATAACCGACCAGAAGGATTTATAAAATTCATAGGGGATACCGTCTACTCCTGGACTTTTACGTTTCGGCAACCTTTTGATAACATCCTCAATTTCTTCCTCAGATATCGGATCCAACAGCATAGTGACACTTTCGTTGGTTAATTGCGACGCACAGTTTTGCAGCAGTGTGGCTGTTGTAAGAGCATCAGATGGTTGTGATCGGTACAAACTTTCGAAGTGTTCTTTAATGCCTTCCCGGTTAATATATTCAGAGCCATCTGCAGACAGTATGGAACTTACATATCTCTGTTGGCACCTTCTCCTTTCTCTTGCGAGATGATAAATACTCCACTTCTCGTCTGGCAAATGCCCGTGGTCTTTGCAAGTGATGATTTTCCCATCCAGTTCTCTTTCCGGCAGTTCTAAAATTTTATTTTTTATTTCTTTCAAATCACTTGCTCGATCTTCCCCATTGTCGATTTTAGTTTGCAGTTCACGGGCAATAAGATAATAGTACTCCATGTTTTTCCTCCTGGTTTCGTTTATCCTGTAGGCAGCATTGGTAAATAGTTTCCGAATACCGGGTTTTACAAGATTCTCCCACCACTCAATGGAATTCCGGAAGAAGCGTTTACGGCGAACCCACGATGTGTAACGGGCGTTGAACTCCATCTTTACCCATGGTTCGTGGAGCAGGTTGCAATTTAACTTCCAGTATCCCCTGCCAAATATTTTAGGACGAGGGAAACCCTTTATTCGGAGAATAACGCCGTGATGATCGGAAAAGGTCACAGGGATAACGTCGTAATCTTGCACGGCCATACCCGTTGTAATGCAGATTCTGTCAATCCGGGACGATGCGACAGTCGAAACATATGTGTAGTGTGGACGCGTGATGCCAAGTCGCTCAACCACATCTTTCAAGTTCAGTGCGTCAATCAGGTTTTGCAGAGGACCACAAAATGGTGTTGCTCCTGTAGAGTCTATCGCCCTTAATATGCAATTGAAGTCTCCTGCCATGATGAAGTTATCTTTCGCTTGCCGAAGAAAATATGGCACATCTTCGGTAAAAAACGTTGCCCTTGCAGCCCTATTATGCGTTCCGGAGGGAGCGTAATGATTTAAAACAGTCACCCCATTCAGAACACCTTTGACTATACGCCCTCCAGGTTCTTTTTCTACGTCCTGCAACTCCAGTCCGTGCCTGGTTAAAATACAGCAACCCCTCCCTGCCGAGCCAATATTGTTGTACGCGTTGTATGATGAAAAGGAACCCACCTCTTCACATACCACTTCTTGTAAAAAAGCAATATCAATATCATTAGTTCTAAGAAATTTCTCTAAAATTTTAATCTTTTTAGCATTACTTATCCCACAAATATTTAGAGTCAAAAACGTGACTACCCTTCTATTGTCCATGTGGCGGGTAATTTATTGAGACCACCTAGTCACGAGGTTTGTGCTTTGGTCCAGGATCATGTTCTGTTGTCTCAGTTTGTGGGTCGTGCGTTCTGTTGTCTACGTGCTGATCTTTTACGCCTTCACTCCTCATTTTATTGCGTGCCACATTCATGTTTGGTTTTGGTTTCACGCGTGTAGATTTTGGGGTACTTTGTGGTTTAAGAGATTTCTGACTGCCGGTAATTTTTTCGGGGTCCCGAACGCTGCCCTCGGCTGGGAGGTCAGCGAGAGCAACACGTGATGCCGAGGCGTGTTGCACTCCGCCTCCTGGTGTGAGCTCTGCATCGGCTACTGGGGCCGCGCGCTGTTGACGCTGCGCCGTGTCCCGCTGTGCCTCTGCCTCCGTAGCCGGCTGTTTACTTGCACTAGTGACGTCACTCAGGGGGACAGGTACATCTGCTGCCGGCGTCTGATATACCGTAGCTTCTTCCATGGGCACATCTGGGGGTGGTTCCATATTAAGTGTGACAGGCATCACGGGCAATACCGTTTCCGGTTTCTGTTTCCTCGGTGTTTGAATTGAATTACCACCGTAGTCGCCTTCTTCCGAGTCCACGGTTTCCGGTTCCAGGGGTCGTTTTTTGGTTTTCTGAGGCTCACTGGTAGGCAGATGAACATCCACGCTCATTTCAGCGACGGATTCTTCTCGAAGAAGTGCAGTGTCATTTAATTTTATGCCGGTTTCTTGCAATAAACTTACGGGGTTAGCGTTGGTACGACTCGCACCGTTCTCGCCACCTGTCTTCGGAGCGAGTGATGCATTTATTTTTCCTGTCTGTAACGGAGGGAAGTCATCAAAGGTTATAAGAGGTGGTTCGGTATCTTCCTTTGCGGCAACAGTAACGGGTCCGCGTAAAGTGGCTGTGGGTGTTAAATCCTGTAACTGTAATCTGGAACGTTTTTGCAGGGTGTTCTTCAGAACAAATGTCCGCTGCGGACAATTTTCACGGAGATGTCCCGGCTCGTTACAAACATGACATGTTGCTTGCTGCCCAGAGTAGATAACATGACCCTTGTATCCCGAAACCATAATGTGGGAGGGGATGTCAGATTTTACACACATCTGTACGGACCGTATGCCATTGTAGCACTGTATTTTATATCTGCTGGACCATTTTTCAAACTCGATGCGTTTCACCTGGCCATACTTCGAAAGAACCTGTTCTAAGTCAGTATTCTCAAGTTCCGGGGGAAGATTCAGAATTCTAACAGTCTTCAGTTCACAGTTGGCATTGCTAACATCAACCAAACTAACAGAATCATCGCGGTGGAGAAACTGAACCTGTCCCTTAGTTTGCAGTAAAATCTTGTCACACAAAACCGAATTATATAACTTGACAAAAACACAGTACTTTTCACTGTCAAGCTGAGTAAATTCAGCATTATCTCCTGAAATACCAAATGTTTCATACAACCAGTCATGTATTTCTAAAGCAGTAGGCTGAACATGACGAGTATTCTTGTCAAACGAGAATCTTAACGTGTTTTTCCTGAGAGAATCCGACATGGTGAACAAGCGGAAAGCGGATGCACCGCCTCGCCACCAAAATCAACAATAAGCGGTACTTACAAGCCCCGGCGACGTAAACGACACTGAGACCGCCTGTTGCCGGTGCTTCCAAGGTCTTCAAAACAACACAAACACTGGTTAACTGCGACCGCACGTCCGTACCGTTCGCCCGCCGAAAGCGGAATCTGAGTCCCCTCGGCCACCGCGGCCGGCGAATAGGTAGCATTGAGAGATGAAATAGTGAAGGCAGCAGAGGACAAAATAGGTAGAAAGGCAAGACCTACAAAAAATCCTTGGATATCACAAGAAATACTAAATTTAATTGACGAAATGAGAAAATATAAAAATGCAGTAAATGAAACAGGCAAAATGGAGTAAAGACGACTAAAAAATGAGATTGACAGGAAGTGCAAAATGGCTAAGCAGGAGTGGATAGAAGCCAAATGCAAATCTGTAGAAGAATGTATAACAAGGGGAAAAGCAGATACCGCTTACAGGAAAATAAAAGAGACATTTGGGGACAAGAAAAGCAAGAACTCAGATGGGAAACCAGTTCTCAGCAAAGAAGGGAAAGCTGAAAGGTAGAAAGAGTACATAGAGCAGCTCTGCAAAGGAAATGAACTTGGAGACGATGTTGTAGGAAGGGAAGAGGAAGTAGATCAAGATGAAATAGGAGATACTATACTGAGAGATGAATTTGACAGAGCACTGAACGACCTAAGTCGAAACAAGGCCCCAGGAGTAGATGACATACCCTCAGAGCTACTAAAGTCTCTGGGAGAGCCAGCCATGACAAGACTATTTGAACTGGTGTGTAGGATGTATGAGACAGGCGAAATGCCCTCAGACTTTAAGAAACATGTAATAATCCCTATTCCAAAGAAATCAGGCGCAGACAGGTGTGAAAATGGTTGCAAAATTTTAACACGAATTATCTACAGGAGAATGGAAAAGCTGGTAGAAGCTGACCTCGGGGAAGATCAGTTTGGATTCAGGAGAAACATAGGAACCCGGGAGGCAATACTCACTTTACGTTTTATCTTAGACGACAGATTAAGGAAAGGCAAACCTACATTTGTAGCTTTTGTAGATTTGGAGAAAGCATTTGACAATGTTGACTGGAATACACTCTTTCAAATTCTGAAGTCAGCGGGGGTAAAATACAGGGAAAGGAGAGTTATTTACAACTTGTACAAAAGCCAGACCGCAGTTATTACACTCTAAGGGCATGA
Source organism: Locusta migratoria (assembly GCA_026315105.1). Lineage (NCBI taxonomy): Eukaryota > Metazoa > Arthropoda > Insecta > Orthoptera > Acrididae > Locusta > Locusta migratoria. Next base: position 456,826,664 of record CM048755.1, read on the forward strand.
AAAGGAAGCATCAGTTGGGAAGGGAGTAAGACAGGGTTGTAGCCTTTCTCCGATGTTATTCAATTTGTAAATCGAGCAGGCGGTGAAGGAAAGCAAGGAAAAATTTGGAATAGGGATTAAAGTTCAGGGGGAAGAAATAAAAACATTGCTGATGACATTGTAATTCTGTCAGAGACAGCAAAGGACCTGGAAGAGCAGTTGAATGGAATGGACAGATTGTTGAAGAGAGCGTATAAAATGAACATTAACAAGAGCAAAACAAAAATAATGGAATGCAGTCTTAGAAAATCAGGCGATGCTGAAAAAATTAGATTAGATAACGAAACAATGAAGGTGGTAGATGAGTTTTGTTACTTGGGTAGTAAAATAACATGCGATGGTCGCAGTACAGAGGATATAAAATGCAGAATGGCAATGGGAAGAAAAGCATTTTTGAAAAAGACATATTTGCTAACATCGAATATTAATTTGAGTGTAAGGAATTCTTTTCTGAAGGCATTTGTGTGGAGTGTTGCCTTGTACGGGAGTGAAACATGGACGATAAGCAGTGCGGACAGGAAGAGAATAGAGGCTTTTGAAATGTGGTGCTACAGAAGAATGCTGAAAATTAGGTGGGTAGATCGCTTAACTAATGAAGAGGTACTGAACAGAATTGGGAAGAAAAGGAATTTTTGGCATAACCTGACTAAAAGAAGGGAATTGCTTGGTAGGACACATTCTTAGACATCAGGGAATCGTAAATTTAGCATTTGAGAGAAGTGTGTGGGGTAAAAATCGCAGAGGGAGACCAAGATACGCGTATAGTAAGCAGATTCAAGTGGATGTGGGTTGTCGTTCTTATGAGGAGATGAAAAGGCTTGCTCAGTATAGAGTAGGGTGGAGAGCTGCATCAAACCAGTCTCCGGACTGAAGACCATAACAACAACATAGCATTCGAACGTTTGCATTTAGTTCTTATGTTGGTTCGCTTTGCATTTGTAGGAAAAATCAAATGTTTGTAGAGTCTATGGGACTTAACTACGGGGTCATCACTCCCTAAACTTACAAACTACTTATGAACTACTTACAACTAAGGACGGCACAAATATCCATGCCCGAGGGGGGATTCGAACCCCCGACCGTAGTGGCCGTGCGGACCGTGACTGGAGCGCCTCAATCCCCTCGGCCACCGCGGTCGGCCATTTGTAGGATCTCAACAGTTCTTTTCTCAGTTAGATGTCTTTTTTATTTCTTTACTTTTCTCCGTTGGGGTTGTTTTTTATTTCGTTATTTTTCTCCGTTAGATTTGCTGTTTATTTTGTTCCTTTACTTGGCATTTGTTTTCGATTGCTGTATTGTTGTTATTGTAGTTACTTACTGTCAGGGTGCCATCCCACAAGTTGGAGCTGAAGTTGGGTGTGCCTGTTTTATTGATGCGTAACTTGGATGCACCACGATTATGCAATGGCACCAGGTTACGCATTATGGACCTGAGAAGGCATATCGTGCAGGCCACCATCATCACCGGTGGAGCCAAGAGAGAGACTGTATTAATACCACGAATTCCCATCATCCCAACACACTTGCCATTCCAGGTTAACCGGTTACAGTTCCCATTGAAAGTGGCCTTCTCGATTACTATACACAAGAGTCAAAGACAAACATTAAAAGTGGCAGGTATTCATGTGGCCACCCCATATTTGTCGCACGGACAGCTCTACGTAGGCTGCTCCCGTGTATCGAGAGCTAGAAATCTCTCCGTATACTCGGAGAACAAGATGTCTCGAAACGTCGTTTACAGGGACGTATTGCAATAGATTTTTGGCTCTCCATCCGTTCCAAGACAATTATATATTCCGTGCTAACAATGTCGTAAACAGTCATGTAGTTATTTATGCCCTTTCTTGGCACTTTAATGTCTGACTATTGAACAGCGGGTAACACCGCGGGGAGCAGCTGGTATGTAAATAACGATTTTCGGGATATGGGTAGCAATATTTCCGTTGCAGCATTTTGCGCGCTGTCGTGTGCTGTTGTGATTCAAGTAATTTTGCACAATTGTCAGACACCGGCAAACAGACTGAAGGGAAGAGACAAGAGCGTATGTTCCGGAAATGGATCATTGTTTAGCAAGCTATTGCAGTGTATAAGTAGTGAACAGTATAATAACTTAGATAACCGACAGTGACTATATTAATACAATTGCCATTTCTGATTTCCAGCCATATGTTAGGAGACATTTCGCGCGTTAATGGACAGGGAAAGAGCGTACGAATGTGGGCGAAGGCCGGGCAGTAAAGTGGCACTAGCCATGTGGCCGAGGCGAGGTCAAAGCCTCGCCGCGAGGTCACCTCCACTACCAACACGGCTACTTCAATTAGTTTTTTTGTTTTTCAAGGTCCGATCAGCCGCGAAATTGAAACCACATTAATAATCCGATGAAACTTTGAGCGAATGATGTACAGTGTGTCTAATACACCCGCCGATCGCGTCACGTTTCGGGGTACGTTGTGCACGTGATGCCTATAACAACAGTACAGTGTCCCCATACCAGACAAAAAAATTCCCCAAAACGACACTATTTTGACAACTTTTCCCCAAATAGATTCAAACTACCATTTTCTTCAAATTAATATTTATTGTCAGTAAGGGGTGTAACTACGTGTTCAGGGCCATAAAATTATCGTATGTATCAGAAATTATAGTACAGAAAACAAAATTATTAATATTATTGCTTATGATTTTTATATTAATGGTACAAAAACCCACAGAGCAAACCAGGAATGAAACCAGTCTTACATATTTCATCACGTTTCTCCAGGATCTCAATAAGTAGGTATTAAATAATTTTGTACGGTCTCATTTCGCTGTAACTGTACTAATTCTAAAATTAAAATTAAAGTAATTTATTCCAGCTTCGTTGCTTTACTTCAGACAAGATTTTCAGTCTAGTATGCATCAGGTGAAGCACGTAGAAAATGTAGAAATTTATTAACTTACCAGAAAATTGTGGTTCGGCTTCAGATGCAGGTCGGTATCTTCGCATGATAATTTTTTGATGCCTACTTCCTCACTAACTCTCAGATTCTGTCTTCGTAGCAAACTACTTCTTTGTGAAGGGCCAACAATGAAGGTTCTGTATTGTTGTACTAGTTTGGGAAAATGACAACCAGTTGTCAAATGTCGCAGAACTCACTGCTTACTATCATACAAACATACTTCTCTGTTTACTCCATAAGCAATAAGTAAAACTTTGTATTAGGGATTGCATAGTATGTCAGTCTTAGCTAGTAAACTTAGGCGTGACATCTTGCAGCGGTTGATACACATGTGCCATCAAACACAAGTGAAATTTTACTTACGGCAGTGACAGCATATTGTGCTAATGTTTTAACGACCATTGAATGCTCTTTGAAAACGCAATAGAATGTGGGGAATAATCTTTCGTGTTGGCCATGAAATAAATAATTAATTCTTCCCCTGCTCTGTGGTTGACAGGCTCTTGTATCTAAGTTACCTTTTTTTACTCAGTAAATTAATTACTCTCGTAAATGGAAAATTTTGTTGCCAACATGACCTCACAACACCGCCACTGCCGAAAATAAAAATGTAACCCCAAATTTCCCCAATACAGAATTTTTCCCCCAATTTCCCCACGTTTTTGTTTCCCCAAAAGTTCCCCACAAAATTTTTGTTCCCCAAAATGGGGGAAAAACCCAATCTGGAGACACTGAGAGCAGTATCTCCCGTATCAAACCCAAGTGCGCGGCGCCACTAGATTTCATCATGACATTTTTGGATTAAACGGAGGGAGGGGAAGGGAGAAGGGTAGAGGGAATACCCCCACCCCTCCTGACGTCTCGTTATGGGAGGCCTCCAAATCACCACGGCCTCGATATCTGGAAGCCCGCAGGACTTATAATGCCAGTAAGAGTTTATTAAATAAAAATTAGTCGATTTTTCTAATGCGCTGCATGAAGCTTCAATATTGAAGTATAATTACGTTTTCTGTTAGACGCAGTTATTTTACACAAGACTTTTTTCGAAGCCTGTGCTCTCTATACGGGATTTACCACCTAAAACTTTCACTGCAAAATATTGCGGAAATGGAAAGTACTACAGTACCGAAGCCCAGGTTATCCGAAGCGCCACCGACGACCGGAAAAAGTCTGTTTCGCCCGCATCAATTTGGATCAATGCTGACATACTATATGTATTTTCAGAGTAAATTCCAAAATGTTGGTAAGCGACATGTCTCGACAGAAATACGGCGATTTCCTTTTCTCGATCGAAATGTATACCATTAGTATAGAAGGGTAAAACTTCCGGGCTGATAGGCCGTGGTCCAGGTATAAAACTTCCTCCCGACGTTTTGTCTCCAACTGAGGGAGACATCTTCCAGGGTCTTCCGGCATCTGCCACTGTGGTCCGATGGGCTCTCGCATTTATAGAGGGCACCACCATACGTCACGTGAGGCTTACTGTGTGGCTATCTTTGGATGACGTCGGGAGGAAGTTTTATACCTGGACCATGGCCTATCAACCCGGAAGTTTTACCTGAAGACAACGTCGGCTGTGAAAGTTTACATTGTTTGATTAGTATAGAACATTGCGGAGGCGGAATGTGGTTCATAAACGCGGGAATGTAACGAGGAGATTGGCAGAGCTAGCAATACTACGATCAGTTCTAATTCCGTTCTCTTTAATTTGTATAGAATAATTTTATTTTTGTACTCTTTACTCCCTTCGTGCTAGTATACAACAATACCCCACAACAAAGATCGGCAACAATGGTTCGTAGTGTTCTATACTTATCTTAACGCCAACTGCAGTCACTAGCTGTGAACACATTTGTGCGTATCTGCGATACAAACATGCATTCAAGTTGTTTCTTTACGTTACGTGTGTACATATTTTGTACCACGGCGAGCAAACGGAAGCGTGTTGTGATTACTTTCTCTGATTAATTGGCTGCTATCAAAGAAGTGGAACGAGGAAATTTATTGTTCAAATTTTTGTAAATTCTATGGGACCAAACTACGTCGGTCATCAGTCCCTAGACTTACAAACTACTTAAACTAAGTTAAACTAACCTAAGGACAACACACACATCCATGCTCGATGAAGTATTCGAACCTCCGACGCAGAAAGCCGCGCGATCCGTAACGTGGCGCTCCAGACCGCTCGGCTACTCCCGCGTGGCAGACGTTCATTGAAAACTGTTGCAGCTAATTACGGAGTTGGTGTGTCTACAGTTTTAGATTGGATGAAATCTAAATTTCTAGAACAAGCTGTGAAAAATCCTCATAGAAAAACTTTGAAAACATTCGACTTTGAAAAAAAAATAGTTTGTAAACCTATTGGACCAAACTGCTATGGCTATCAGTCCCTAGACTTATAAATTACTTAAACTACCTTAGGGCATCACACACACCTATGCCGCAGCAAGGGCCCTAACCTCCGACGGCGGGCAACCGCGCGCTCCGCAGCAAGGCGCCTTAGAGGGCTCGACCACTCCACCGCAGCACTTTGAAAAAGTACGTGAAGCTCTTTACCTACGGTTCACCAAACAAAGAGAAAAAGGCATGCCTTTCACAGATCCTATACTGCAAGAAAAAGCTAAACTGCTAGTTAGGTGAGGAAGGAAAAGATTTTGTCACAAGCTCTGGGTGGTCAGTTAGATTTATAAACAGATACGGTAATTGACAACTGAATACACATGGAGAAAACCTATCTGCAGACCCAGACGCTCGTGAAATTTTCAAAACACAGTCTGAATATTACACCCAAGGCTACACTAAGGATCAAATTTACAACGCTGATGATACGGGTCTTAATTTCAAGATGTTGCCTACCAAATCCTTAGCTTCCTTAAAAGTGACATCTGCCCCAGGACACAAAATGAAAACAGAAGGGATCGCTGTTCTTTTGGTAGCAAACGCTTCTGGGGCACACATATTGCCCACGAATATGTATCGGCAAGTAGAAAAAACCACGAGCATAGAAGGATGTTGACTCAATTAATGTACTATCAGTTTTTTATACAGTTCAAAAAAGTGTATAGATATCTTGTGAACTCTTTGGCGAATGGTTTAGTGATCAGTTTGTACCGAAAGTTGAATAGTTTTTAACTGAAAAGGAGCCGCCAAGAGAAGTGATTTGTTAATTGACAACGCGCCTACGCATCCTTGCGAGTTAAAAAGTAGTGTTATTCTTTGCGTTTTCTGCCACCAAATGTTACTAGCCTAATTCAGCCATTGGATCAAGGTGTAATAACGGCATTCAAACGACATTGTCTTGTCTATTACTGAGAGGCATTCTGCAAGATAGCGACTTTCAAAAACAAAAGCATATAAAATGTTTGTAATTCTATGGGACCAAACTACTATGGTCACCAGTCTCTAGACTTACAAACTACTTAAACTAAGTTAAACTAGCCTAAGGGCAATACACACATCCATGCCCAAGGGAGGATTCGAACCTCCGACGCGGGAGGGCGCGCCATCCGTAATGTGGCGCTCCAGACCGCTCGGCTACTCCCGCGAGGCACAAACTATAAGTGAAGCGCTGAAGGCGGTCAATATGAAGGACAGAATTTATCAGTGTGCTCAAGCCTGGAATAATGTGAAAGTAGAAACCCTTCGAAGGTGTTGGAGAAAACTGTATGACGGCCTTGAATACTTCTCAGAAAATTTTGAACATCTGACGGAAACGGTAAAACGAATTCCAGTATGCGAAGACAAGGATAATTGCGAGGTTGATGAATGCGTTATCTCAAACGATTCCCAAGAAATCACGGACCACGTAATTGTAGAGGCAGTAGTGGTGACAAACGTTGACGTGATCGAACACTCCGAACAAGATGAAGTGGATGACAGGGTGACAGTTGACGATTTTCGATCACTAGAGGTATGTAAGTCGAAATGAGAGGTTTGTTAACTTTAAAATGTCACAGGGTATACAGTAGTTTAGCACAGATATTACAGTACGAGTGTGTTTATTTTAGGTTGTCATAAGATTTGTAGAACAGTGTAGCGAGGCAACGCTGGCTGACGTCATGTTGAAAAGGTGGCGCCACATCGGTGCCAGCAAACGGTTTGAGCGGCGCAAGAAACAATCAAAAATTAGGCATGTACTGTTTATTTTATACTGTTGTAATGCAAATCTAAACACATAATTTTAACTTAAATAAAGAACTTAAGTGTAACCACTAAATGGGTAATGTATTGGATTTTGTTTGACGTTCAAAACCTCCTGAAAATGAGTACTATTATCACAACGCAAAACACTGTTATGCATGTTAGTTGTTCATGGCTTAACCGAGAAAACGGCTATTTAAAACGGGCTCCCAATTTACTTCGGTTAACGGGGGTTCTGTTGTATTGATATGCGGTTTTCATAGGATGTATCACTGCACTTACGGGCGTATTTTTATAGTGTACTTATGGTACACTTATACAGGGTAAATCACGTAAAACTAGCACTGAAAATATTGCGGAATTGGAAAGTGCTATATTATGCGGTTTCCACAAGCTGTTTTTTTTTTTTTTTTTTTTTTTTTTTTTTTTTTTTTTTTTTTTGCCATTCGTTTACGAGATATGGTACTGTGGAAAGTTTCCAATGCATCGGTTGAGTGGCCGAGCGTTCCAAGGCACCTTGCTTCGGAGGGCACCGCTGCTATAGCCGTCGAAGGTCCATGGGTGTATTAGTTAAGTGCCATGGATTTACAAACATTTGAAAGTTTCCAATCCGACTCTTGCTTGCTCCATGCAACCTATATAGTTTCTAGATACGATCGATGTTGGTATGTTTGCTTACATCGTGCTTCTGAGTTCTCTGAGTACATTGCGACTTGCTAGTCACGAGGAGACGTTCAGGTCTCAGAAATGTAGTTTGGGACAAGATTTCGCAATTTAGTAGTATACGTCAAGGGTGTCCACTCATATAAGTTTTAAAATGTACTTTTATGACTTCAAATTCCTTTATTCGTTTGTTCAAATGTTTGTATAGTCTATGGGACTTAACTACGGGGCCATTAATCCCTGAATTTACAAACCACTTATGAACTACTTACGAACTAGGACGGCACAAATATCCATGCCCGAGGGGATTCCTTTATTTACTACACCATACAGGTTTGCGTCCGTACAGCAACTGAGCGAGCGCCTCGGCCGCCCGGCTTACAACATGTTTTGGCCGGCCGTACACTGTAAAAGATCTTTGACAAAGATATTTTATCAAAGCCCTTTGGTCAAATCTTTGACGGTGTACGAGGTCATATTTTATAAAAGATTTCTTTTATAAAAGATATTTGATAAAAGTTAGAGCGAGGACCTAGCTTTTATAAAAGTTCGCCATTGTATACATGCGTCTTTCCTTGCTTTGGTGTCTTTTAACCTACAAATTAACGTCATCGCTTCTGCCACAGTATCGTTTCATAGTATGAAGTGTGCGGAATATTTCTTAATAGAAATCACATTTACTAAAATATACTTTTAGAATCGTATAAAGAAAAAGCTACTGCTGTCAGTTGTATTCAAAGAGGCTCACTGTGGATGATGATAGGGAAGAAATTATATGGACCAAAGGATACAATGGAGATGCATAATAGAGATCCGAAACGGGCTTCGAAATGTTGCTTAAAACCCGTTAGCGGGCTTTATGACGCCGTCCGCGGTGGCCGTGGGGACTAAGGTGCTTCAGTCACGGTCTGCACGGCCACTACGGTCGGGGATTCGAATCCCCCCTCGGGCATGGATATTTGTGCCGTCCTAGTTCGTAAGTAGTTCATAAGTAGTTTGTAAGTTTAGGGACTGATGAACCCGTAGTTAAGTCCCATAAGCTTAACAAACATTTGAATTTTTTTGGTTTTATAACGTCACCGGCTAGGCCCGCTGCGCTCGTGGGCTTCCCCACGCGGCTCGCCGCCTTGGCCGGGCCTGGCGGTACCCGCAGCCGCAGCAGACTCACGAGCCGCGCTGTCGGTTACACGGAGCCCGCGGAGCCGGCGGGCGCAACGGGTACAGTGGGCCGAGCCGGCGAGCCTACGGGTACAGCGAGCCGAGCCGGCGGGTACAGCGAGCCTGGCGAAACGAGCCGAGACGAGCCGAGCCTGTCACTCTTAACAGAAGGCGCGCAGTATTTCGCGTCAGATACAACTTACACGTGATAATTACCTATGATTTTGTATTATATTCCAAACTTGATAACATGATCACTCATCACTTTCAAAACAAGAGAATGGTCACTTTTGCAGGGATTCGTGTGGTGCATGGCAGAGGGTGATTCAGTTACAGAATTTCTTACAATCTACGTTTTTTATCATGATCTTGATGAAATCTGCACACTTGACATTCAAAATAAAGGTCACGGCCTACATAAGATTTACGTGGTGGATGGCGGAGGATACTTCACGTATATAGTTTACAAAATTTATAGTATTATTTCTAACTTGATGAAATTTCGAGCAGTTGACGTCAAGACTAGCGGAAGGTCACTGTCTACGTAAGATTCGTATGGTAAATGGCGGAGCGTACTTAAGAATTGTAGCGGAAGGTCACTGTCTACATAAGATGCGCCTGATACATGGCGGAAGGTACTTCACTTACGAATTCTACTAAAACATAACAGGGGCACCATCATGTATAAGACTTTGCTTCGTTAAGGTTCCGTGGCCTGTGATTTTGTTCCACAGAGCGTCTATGTCTTGTCATGGAAGAGGTAGAATAGACAAAAATACAACCGTTTTCTGTGCGATGTACATACTTCGAGTATTTTCCATCTGCATTGTTCACTACTGCGTCAAACGTTTCCCAGGCGCCACTCTTTCTCTTCTTCAGCATATTTGCAAGTACGTACACTCCATCATTTAATTTTCTTTTCGCATCCTCTACGGTCTCACAACTAACAGATTCATTAGAGGCTATGTCATCGCTAGAGTCGGTCATTTTCGCTCTGCCAGTTATACACAAAAAAGCAAGATCGGGCACTCAACTGTCGTGTTACGTCGCGACTAGTACTTCCTTCTCACTTTAAAATTGCCGACGGCAGCGCGCTGAACCAAACTTTGTTTACAGCCAAAGAGGGCCGAAGGCGTCCGACAACACTCGACAGTACACGATCGAAGCACGCGGCTCCGCATTCTAGAAAAATGTTCAAATGTTTGTAGAGCTTTTGGGACTTAACTAGGGGGTCATCAGTCCCTAAAATTACGAATTACTTATGAACTAGCTTACACTAAAGACGGAACAAACATCCATGCCCGAGGGGGAATTCGAACCCCCGACCGCAGCGGCCGTGCAGACCGTGACTGGCACGCCGCAGACCTCTCGGCCACTGCGGCCGGCCGCATTGTACACTCAAGCTATTGTCACAGTGCGGCTACGTAATCTGAGCGTTTGCTGAAATGGATAGGTATCGCGCAAATATACGTCCTCACAAAGTACGTTTATAAGGAAAACTTAAATAATTTTCAGGTTTGATCAAAATATCCACGGGTGTACTGCCGGTCTATAGTGTCCAACGGGCACTATAGACCGGCAGTACACCCGTGGATATTTTGATCATCAAATACGCCGGGAGAAACTGAAGAATCACAATTTTCAGGTTTCATCGACTACTCAAAGGCTCAGCAGGGTGAATGACAAATCTACACCAGCGTCCATCCTGCCAGCGGGGACATCTTCCTTTTAGTTATTAGCCTGTACCTCAATATTTTAATTTCTTAGATTTTAGTGTTAACAGCAAATATATTTTTATCAGCTACCCGCAAAACCAAATTATTACATTGCAAAATAATTTTATTTTAATTCCGTACATTTTTCTGTAGAAAAATATATTAATAGAAAATGTATTATGCATTCGCTCCAGTTATTCCATAGTAACATTACAGGTTTTTTCAGTTCACATATTTTTCCTTCAGAAGAATATATTAAAAACGACTGTAAGTAATGCTTTTTCTTTGCAAACATGCTGCAGCATTGTTTTATCGTAAAACAATACATTTATATTCTTAACCCTTAGCTACTATAGACGTTGACAGGAACGCAACTACTATGGAGGGGTCTCTCAGACCGCTCTCTTATTTTCCATGTATTAAACTAGTGTATTGCTAAATATATATTTTCATGACTTCCTGTCGTTCATTACACGTCTCAGCGGTGGCATTACTAGAAATTTGACTTTTTAAACAATGTAGTTTGAGTAACACGACGACAAGTAAAAAACAGCGCAATTTGCAGTACATTTTTATTTTTTGTACTACGAAAAGAACAGCAAGTAATTATTTCTCTACACACCCACAGATTATCATTATAGAGATTATATTACAAATTCAAAGCGTGATTCGATACAAAAATCCCATTCGAATTATAGTAAATTGTATGCGAAATCTCCTTTCCGTTTACGATGATCCCAGAAAGGTTGCCACATTTTCCTTATAAAACAAAAGTACAAACTAAAGATATCCTTTCAGTCGTCTGTCGCAGTCCAGGATGCTGTAAGACGATGTTGTGTTGCCTTGTTCTGACGTTGGCTGGTGGCTGCTTTTTTCGCCATCGAAAACATCTGTTCTTACCGAAGAAGTAAGCTGCTTCGTCATCATCAGGTGTCATATCTTCATCACTTTCAGGTTCCTGCTCTGAATTAGTGTCATGTTCACTAAATACCTCAAAATCAGGGTCATTATCGCTGTCGTCAAAATCATCGGGGAATTCACCGAAACTTTCTTGATCATCCACATCTGCTTAACGTAAAATGCGTTGCATGGAACGTTGATTTTGTGTCCCGACTTCGTCGCCGCTTTTGTGTCCCAGCCTTGTCGTAGGTGTCGGTGGCCGAGTGGAATGAGACCGACACGCTGGTGCAGGTACGGAGGGGAGCAGCCAGAAACTATAAACACTCGAGTAAATTAGAAAGAGATATATTGCACAGAATGTAACAATACTTAACTTTTACATAGTACTGCAGAATGTTGATACATAGTTGTTAGAGGCCTGCCTAGTGCCTGTACGATAGCAAAGTCTTCAATGGTGCCTATCTGATTACGAAGGTCCTAACTCGTTGCTATCTCAGTCCGAAGTCGGAGTGCGAAGTGCACGATCCTTCAGTGGTAGCCACGAGCGGAGTTGTCGCAGAGGGCGCTCGTGGCTGTCGTCGTGAGAACGCCGCGCCGTGCGTGCATGGCGGCGCGCGGCGAAAGTAAGTGGCGCGCACTTTGTACTTGTGCGACACCACACCCCTCCCCCCCAAACCGCCGCGCCGTCGTGGCGTAGGGCTGAGGGCCACGGCGACGGCACTGGGAGGAGGGCCTGGGCGGGGGCGTTACTGGTGGGACGGGCGTCGTAGCTGAGGCCGGGATCGAGACGCCGTCCGCGCCCCGGCATCCGCCTTGCGATCCTCCAGGGAACCCGCCGAAACCTGGGGAAGGGCGCCCGCCCCCGCCCAGAGGGAGCAGGTCATCTTCTTCTGAGGGGCGTGGCCCAGGCGGCGGCGGCACGCACGGTCCCGGAGTCCCTCTCGGTGACGCTGTCATCTGCGGCGGCGACAGCGGCGGCGTCGCGTCGATCTCCATCGGGACGATCTCGTAGTCCGGGGACGAACGATGTGGTTGTGCTCCCTGGCGGTGAACTGGGTCTGGAATCAAGAAACCGGAGACAGGATCGCGCGGCCTGTGCAAGCGCAATTGGTTTGCGTGGCGCCGCAGCTCCGACCCTGTGAAAGAACGTACAACAAACATATTGCGCCCAAGCACGCGTTGAATGGTGCCCGGCAACCATGTCTTCTTGTTGCCAGCAAACACCCTGTACAGCACCGGCGTAGAAACCTGAAAACGCGTAGCGCCATACGAACCGACTCGGTGCGTGGAAGGCTGCAGCAGGTGAAGGAGAGTGCGGTGACGGCGGCCGTGTAGCAGCTCGGCAGGAGACGGGCCGTCACGTGGCATGCACCGATACGTAGACAGGAAAATTTGAAGAGCTTGCTGCCTGGAGTGCTGACCTTTCATCTTCTCCATGTGAGACTTGAATGTTCGAACGAAACGTTCTGCTTCACCATTGGACTGAGGGTGAAAAGGTGCAGTGGTAATATGCTGAATGCCATTCACACGACAAAACTGTTGAAATTCCGCACTAACAAACTGAGGTCCATTGTCACTGACGATAGTTTCAGGCAAGCCTTCGATGCAAAACACTGATGTTAAGGCACTGATTGTACTAGACGCCGTCGTTGAGCTCATGGCAATCACAAAAGGAAACTTGCTGAAAGCGTCTACAACAATTAACCAGTGCGTATTCCAGAATGGTCCGGCAAAGTCAATATGTAAACGTTGCCATGGTCCCTTGGGGCGTGGCCAGTCTGAGAAACGTTGCGGAGGAGCCGCCTGATGCTCCGCACAAACTGTACACTGTGATGTCATGCTCTCTATCTGAGCGTCCATACCAACCCAGGTACAATGACGTCTGGCCAGTTGCTTTGTCCTAACAATGCCCCAATGTCCTTGATGCAGGAGGCGTAACACTTCACGTTGCAGGGAACGAGGAACAATCACTCGTGTTTGGTCGTTGTCGGTATGCAACAACAGTACACCCTGACTTAAAGACAATGCATGACGTTGTGCAAAATAACGTCGAACCAGAGGCCGATCAATGTCTTTGGCTCTGGCAGGCCACCCTGAGCGAACAAAACGTGCTACCACACTTAGGTCTGCATCCGCAGCTGTTTCCTGTGCAACCCGACGAGAGTTCAAAGGGAAATCTGCGACAGCGGTAGCATCTCTGGAATCTATCTGACAACATGCCATTTCCGAAGAATCAAACGACACATCCTGGCCAACCGGAAGTCGGGAAAGTGTGTCCGCGTTGGCGTGTTTAGTGGTAGGTCGGTACAAAATCTCATACTGATAATTAGACAATATCAAGGACCATCTCTGAAGCTTTTGTGCCGTTCGTGGCGGAATTGGCTTCGTGGGTGAGAACAACGACGTGAGAGGCTTGTGGTCTGTCAACAAATAGAATTTTCTGCCATAGAGATAATGATGAAACTTTGTGACGCCGTAAATGATTGCTAAGGCCTCCTTTTCTATCTGACTGTAATTCTGTTGCGTCGGCGTCAGTAGCTTGGATGCAAAGGCAATAGGACGATCGTGACATCCAATACGATGCGACAGAACAACACCCAGACCGTACGACGAGGCGTCAACTGCTAACACTACAGGCTTCTGTGGGTCAAAGGGAATCAAACATGCATCACTGAGTAGTGCAGACTTTAATTTGTCAAAGGCAACCTGACAATCTTTGGACCATACAAAAGGAACATTCTTCCTACGTAAACGATGCAGTGGAGCTGCAATCTGAGACGCATTGGGAATAAACCTGAAATAATAGTTAAGCTTTCCCATTACTGCTTGCAATTCATGCACATTCTTAGGAGGAGGCAAGTCTTTGATTGCTCGAAGATGTGACTGTAAGGGATGAATTCCTTGGGCATTAATCACATGGCCCAGGTACTCTATTTCAGTTTGAAAAAACGAACACTTTGCTTTATTGCAACGGAGACCTGCTGCAGTCAAAACTTTGAAAAGGCACTCCAGGTTTGCTAAATGTTCTTCAACTGTACGTCCGGATACCACAATGTCATCTAAATAGTTCGAGCAACAAGGTACCGAAACTGTCAGCTGTTCCAAAAAACGCTGAAAAATAGCGGGAGCGGAAGAACTGCCAAAGGGTAGGCGTTGAAATTGAAAAAGGCCCATGTGAGTATTAATGACGAAAAACTGTTTTGACTCGTCATCAAGTGGAATCTGTAAGTATGCCTCTGCTAAATCAATCTTAGAAAAGAAGCGGGACTGTCCTAATTTGTCCATAAGTTCCTCAGGTCTGGGTAGGGGATAAGTGTCTACGATTGTTTGACTGTTTACTGTAGATTTGAAGTCCGCACAGAGACGAAGTTTTCCTGACGGCTTGGGTATAATTACTATAGGCGAGGCCCACTGACTCGCAGAAACAGGAGAAATCACCCCACTATCTTGCCAACGTTTAAGTTCTTCGGCAACTGTATCACGCAAGGCGATAGGCACTGGTCTAGCTTTACGAAATTTTGGAACTGCAGATTCTTTTAAAGTCACATGTGCCACGAAGTCTTTTGCACAACCTAGTTCCGGCGAAAACAAGTCACTGTATTTGTCACACAATGCATTGATTTTATCCTGAGGCACTATTGACGAAATTTGAAGCACATCTCTTTGAATTGATAAACCAAACAAGTCAAAAGCATCTAGTCCAAAAATGTTCTGCGTAGATTTGGCCTGAAGAACAACAAAAGCAACTGTTTTCGTAACACCTTGAAAAGAGGCAGGCAGGCTACACGTTCCTAGCACGGGAATATTTTGACCGGTATAAGCTGTTAGCACTTGTTGACACAGCGATAATTTTGGAGAACCCAGAAGTTCATAAGTATCTTTATTAATTAAGGTAACAGCGGAACCAGTGTCGAGCTGAAATTGCACAGTCTTATTGTCAATGGAAAGATTCACAAAAAGTTTTTGCTTGCGGCGCTCGACAGGTGCGCGAATTTGGGCAACGTCTGCTACGGTTTGTTGACTGCGCTTGCGCGGGCCGCGTAGTGAAGTAAGCGGCGCAGACTCGGCACGCAGCGGATTAACAACACTGTCACTAGATGACACTACCGCCGGATCGGCGTCCGCGCAATGCGAGGCTACTGCACTAAAATTACTTTGAGTAGCTACACCAATTCTACTGTCACTAGCGACACAGTACTGGGCACTATTACAATTAGAAGTTGCAGAAGGCACTATTTTCACTACAGGAATGCACTGTTCATAGTCATTTTGCGTGTCCCGAACCCTTTTCCGTTGCACTGTTTTACGCGCTCGTCGGCGCTTGCTACGTGGTGCACTATATAGTTTTGCCATAGGCGCAGAACTACTTTCTTGCAATTGAGAACCAACTAAAGCACTGTTCAATTCCACAGCCCGTATAACATTTACAGAATGAACTGTTCTCGCACTCTGCGAAGCACCGTTTCTAACGTTACTGTTCTTTGAGTTTTTAATTTGCATACACACAGACTGCACATGTCCCGATTTGCCACATTGATAACAGGTTGCGTTGCGACTAGGGCAATGAGCACGCTTGTGGCGAGACACACACTGGGGGCAAGATTTACGTACATTTTTCTGAAATGAGCGTTGGCGCCCGTTATTCAAATTACTGTGTCTAACACTACGGGGCGACCTGTGCGTCGCACTTTTACACTGGCTACTGTTCACTGTCTGTTCAGCACGGCCGGTAGAAAAATAAGAATCACTAGTGCTATACTGAGAACTACGGCTAGGAAAGCGTCCGTTGCGGCGCACTGAATTTACACTGTGGCTTTGCATTTCTACATCTGCTAAGTCAAAAGTATCATGCGCTTCTATAAGCTGCAGTACACTGTCTAATGAGGGGTCAGACTGTTTCAGAATTGCTGCTCTAATTCTGGGGTCCTGAATGTTCTGCGTAATCGCATCCCTCAACATCACGTCACTATACGAAAGTCCACAAGAGCAAGTAAATTTACATTGGCGGGTTAAGCCCTTCAACTCGGTAATCCACTCTTGGTGTGACTGTTCAGGTAATTTTTTCAGTCTGAAAAATCGGTATCGTGCAGCGGCTACAAGAACTTTTCTCTCATAATGAGCATTCAGTGCATCTACAATTTGTTCAAAGTCTACATCACGAGGAGATGCGTGCGGGAATAGTTTTTGCAGTAACACGAAAGTTTTGGGGCCCACCACAGACAATAAAAGATGCTTAACAGTCTGACCTGTAAGTTGATGAGCCGCTACGAGTTCTTGAAACTGCGCCAGATAATCACTCCATTCTTCCTCACGTTCGTTGTATTGGCGAAACGTAGGAAGTGTTGCGGCGGCAGGTGTGGGCTGCTGATGCGACGGCTGTTGTTGAGTCGTCGTCAACTGCGCCACTGCGTTGAGAAGTTGTGAGATTTGCGCCGTCTGTAACTGAATAATTTCCATTAAGTTTGGGTTCGGGGTAGTGGCCATGCTGACCGATTAGGCGCCGCGCATACAAGTAAATTATAACAAAACACAAATGCAATATGAATGAGGACGCTCTGCAACAAAAAAAGTCCACAAAATACGTAACAAAATATCTTCCCCCAAAATTCTTATAATAAGGGTGGGTGGGCGGGAGCAATTTTTGCGAGCTCCGACTGCTGCTGTCTGGCTGCTGCTAGCGGGCTGGTCCAAGGTTCTATCACTCCTCGTCGCCACTTTTGTGTCCCGACTTCGTCGCCGCTTTTGTGTCCCAGCCTTGTCGTAGGTGTCGGTGGCCGAGTGGAATGAGACCGACACGCTGGTGCAGGTACGGAGGGGAGCAGCCAGAAACTATAAACACTCGAGTAAATTAGAAAGAGATATATTGCACAGAATGTAACAATACTTAACTTTTACATAGTACTGCAGAATGTTGATACATAGTTGTTAGAGGCCTGCCTAGTGCCTGTACGATAGCAAAGTCTTCAATGGTGCCTATCTGATTACGAAGGTCCTAACTCGTTGCTATCTCAGTCCGAAGTCGGAGTGCGAAGTGCACGATCCTTCAGTGGTAGCCACGAGCGGAGTTGTCGCAGAGGGCGCTCGTGGCTGTCGTCGTGAGAACGCCGCGCCGTGCGTGCATGGCGGCGCGCGGCGAAAGTAAGTGGCGCGCACTTTGTACTTGTGCGACACCACAGTTGAGCTTTTCCTGCCATGGAGAAACACGACACGGAACAACAACAGCGGGAGAGAGGCCACGGCCACAGCCACAGCGCTGTCGCTCAGCAGTCGACTGGCCAGGCAGGCGCTACACTGTGAGGCCGCGCAAGGCTCATAAATACGGAAAAAGGAGCAGCAACACTCCAAGAATGCTGGTACGGGGACCTTGTCGGTCACCAGGAAGGTACACGGGAGAGTCCTTTTAGTTTGGCAGGGGTGTGTGAAATGTATTGACTCAAAACGTCGTAGCGGTCTGAGAGACCGCAGATAGTAGTTAAGGGTTAATATTCATTTCGATTGCTTTTCTGTTCAAGAATGAGTTAACAGAATATACGGTTCTGTTATCTGTTGCATATGTACCAATGAGCTAAGTATACAGCCCGTACGCCATACGAAATAAATGATAGAACACGTCAACAGTTCGCAGCGCCTTCAGCAGAAATGGTCATTATAAACTGAACGGGTAATACTGTGACAGTACACGCTTTAGTATCCGTCGCTAAGGAGTGTGATGGAAATGTTGCATCCTACGTGCACGTGCGTAACCAAGCAGCATAGTGGCTGACTTGGACGCAATTTGTGGCGGGCGGCACAGCGCAGTCTAATGGGGCCGCGCAGACTGGCAGTAGAGGGGACGCGACGCTGATGCCACCTGCACCTGCGTGTCGCTGCAGCCGTGGCACAGAAAGGGGAGGCGGGGAGCGGGCGAGCAGTCTGCCGTACGCTTTGTATCGAAAGTGGCACTATTGTTGGTTCTTCAAAAAGTTACAATGTATGTAAAACTATTGGACCACACTGCTATAGTAATCAGTCCATAGACTTACAAACTACTTAAACCAACTTACACTAAGAACACCACACACACACACACACACACACACACACACACACACACACACACACACACGCCTGCGGGAGGACTCGAACCCTCGGTGGGAGTGACCGCCCAGTCCATAGATTATTGCCTGTTCGAACAACATTGCCTAACGACTGAAAGTGTTAGTCATAGACTAGTGATTCGTTTTTCATCATTTAAGTTCTCGTTCTCTTTTCATTTGTGCATTTTATTTTTCAGTTACTGCGTACTTATATCTGTACAGTTTTGTTTAGTGAAATATTGTAACATCATATGATCAACAACCAACGCAGAAAATTTTAATTTCGTAGTAGGACATCGTCGACAGTGTAGTAGATAAATGGATGCAACATTTTGTGGCTTCATAAATAAATAAAACCAATCATTTTGTTCGTAAGGAACTAGTAAAAAGCTAGATAATTTTGTCAGAATTGTGATAGTTGCTGTAGTTATTGCTAAGGAATTTTTGAATCCATACATAATGTGGTTAGAATCTCAAATATACATTTTAAAGCTCAAGTCCACATTCCATATCTTCGGGAGTTGGTACGTTTATCTTTTCTTGGTTGTCATTTTTTGTATGAGTTACTTACTGGAAGATGAGCTTATGATTCGAAACATAGGTCATTCTTTATTAATACTTGAAATAAGGCTTTCGTTTGGTTAAAACACACACAATTGTGAGATTTCAACGTCTACCGTACCTCAAAGATACCGCCGATTCCGGTTCATTTGCAATAGTCTCTTGCAAATTACATTCATGTAAGTCAATGGGGTCCTGTATAATTTCCTATTAAACTTCTGAAAACTGCCTCTTAGTCAGTCCGATGTAAAATCAGCATCACTTGTCTTCGTAGAAGTTTGACATCTTCCAGATTTTGCATTCACTCTAATACATTTATTTGGAGATATTTTTAATGCAGTAATGAGTAAAGCAATACTTCGTCGCTAAAATGAGTATGAAATTTGACGATTGATATGACCACATGATTCCCGATGTGCAGGGATGGAAATGGAAGCGCCAGTGCCTCGAAAACGAATTAACATTTATCGTTCTGATTGGTTTCAAATGAAAAGTCAGAATATTGTCTACATTTCAAACACAGCAACTTTTGATCTAAAATCGACTGTACCAAAAACTCTATGCAATGTGATTTTATCAAAGCACATTCTTAATTTTCGTGTAATACTCCACTTAATTCGATGTTACACAGTAATGAAAATAAATTTAGGCCCTTATTACATCAAACTATAATACACGTAAAATCTTCTGCGAATTGTTTTCTTAATATGGAGTGACAAATGTTTCACTTGATCTGCAAGAACATTGTCGTGAGCTGAAAGAATTATTAAATTTATTGAATGAGTTGATATTATAGCATGAATGTGTGGCAATGAGTTTCAGTACAATGGTATGAAGTTGTCTCGACACATTGCAGAAAGAAACTGATGAGTACTTGATCTGAAGATCAAGTGTGCAAAATTTCAACAGAATCGTAAGAAAACTGTTGATTTTGTCGAATTCTGTGAGTAAAGTAGCCTTCGCCATCCACCACATGGAATATTGTGCAGGCAGTGATATTCCTCTTATTTTGAAGATCAAGTATGCAACATTTCATCAAGATCGGAAGAAAACTGTAGATTTGTATGAATTACAAACATATGGTCGCCGAGCTCACGAAGACAGCGTGTATGCATTTGGCGTCGAGTACCCGCGGAGCTCATGTCTGGTGGCTACGAGCCCGCGAGTATACGATGGGGCGGCTGCGCCAGCGCACTTAGGCTCGCTGTACTCGCGCAATTACAGCGGGGTTGAAGGGAGGCGTTTGTAGTGTATGCAACCCGCAAGACCGGGCTCGTACTCAGCCCGTGTTTTTTTTTTTTTTTTTTTTTTTTTTTTTTTTTTTTTTTTTTTTTTTTTTTAAGCGTATGGGACTTAACTACGGGGTTATCAGTCCCTCAGTCCCTAAACTTACAAACTACTTATGAACTACCTTATACTAAAGACGGCACAAATATCCATGCCCGAGGGGGATTCGAAGCCCCGACCGTAGTGGCCGTGTAGACCGTGACTGGGGCGCCTCAGTCTCCTCGGCCACCGCGGCCGGCACTCAGCCCGTTTCTGACTTCTAATGCATAAGTGAAATAAGTGGGCGAATTGAAATGTTTGGTCACCGTTGTTAAGCAATTTAGGTTTTTTGTGTCCCAGCCTCGTCGCCGCTTTTGTGTCTCGTTTCCGTCGTAGGTGTCGGTGGCAGAGTGGAATGAGACCGACACAGGAATAAAGATAACACGCTGGTGCAGGTACGGAGGGGAGCAGCCAGAAACTAGAAACACTAGAGTTAATTAGAACGAGATATATCAGGGCCGGCGCAAGGCACGTGCGAAACGTGCGGCCGCACGGGGCGGCACTTTCCGAGGGGCGGCAAATCTGCTCCCCCCCCCCCTTTTTTTTCTGTAGTACAAACTCAACATTCATTCCCAAGAGGGGATTCGAAACCAAACCTCGGAGGGAGCGGCTATGGGAACTGTGGCATGTCGTCTCGACTACCTGCCGGCCGCCCCTGTTGAACGAGGGGAAGGAGGAGGGCTGATTCCTTCCTCTCCACTGTGGCAGCGCCGTCGTGCTTACGCCGGAAGGGAAGCAGTCTGGCGTACACGTCAGTATTCTGAAGAGTGGAGCGCTGGCCAGCCTGTTACGCGCCGTGCGTTTACTCACAACTAATTTTGCAGGAGACGAAATCTAATTTGGAAATTCGAATGCAATGTTCGATACTGCGGTTACAAGTTAAGCCTGAAGCAATTTTGCTAAACCCTTCAATGGCAGTTGAGAGTTTTATTCTTCCCGCGCTATGGAAAAAAAAAATTGTTGAACATTACTACAGTCGAACATGTTCAACACCTACAATGGCTAGAAGTATTCCGAATGGGTAAATACGCTGTGAGTAATTACAAGGGATAAAGACAGTGATAGTAAGCCTAGCATAAGTTGGTTTTCGACGTATTTTTGAAAATGTTTGCTATCCGTTTCTGAGTGATAGTCGGACGTTTTGGTTTTTGAGCCCTGAAACACCTATCTCTGCCTGCATGAACACAAACTCTGACCAGCACTTTTGTGTGACAATACTACTCACACACTATCACTTTGCCAACATTTATTTACTGCATAATGCGTGTGAATCAATGTTTCGTCTAAGTAAACTACTGGTCGCTTTGATTCTGATGAAAACCTGAGAAAGTATGGTCTTTTAGCAACAATGCCCTCTCGTCCAAGCGAAACAAAACGTTAATTTTGACACCTTGTAAAACGAAAATCCATAGACAGAACATTGCTTCTAAGCGTTTCCTTGCTAGCTTTGAAGCTCATTTCTGTTTGACAAAAATTGTGCAGTTTTCGCAAAGTTCGTATTTCTTTCTATTTTTCGTAATGCTATTAAAATTACTACCTGATAATACATTTATCCATATCATCGGTCACATAATTACTGTGAGCTTCTTGCTTCTTCTTCTTGGGCGCTAGTTTAACCGTAGCCTCGCTGTACCTCGTCACGTGACCTAGTTCCTGGCACTGCCGCGTCACCACTTCGCCTTTTCAGACAATAGGTATTGTTGCGTTCTCTGCAACGAAAACTACAGAAATCGTTTCGATAGTTGGCCGAGAGAGTCAAGATTGGTCAGGAGCACTTTCGTTGCGTCTCACAACAACAGAAGGATTGGTGCGTCAGAATTTCTTGCAACTTGGGATGTAATAGGTAAATGCTTCTCATATAACGTACAACGTTACTCATAAGTTAGAATTTTTCTCCTTCAAGAATACAGAATAGAACAATTTATTTTTCTTATGATCTGTTACTTTAAAAAATTGACAACTCGGTAAATAAGCACAGGTCACCTCAATAGCTAGAATGAAAATAAACCGCAGAAACGTGATGTGATACGGCGATGACTAATTTGTTACACGTTATTCCATAATCAGACACGACAGAACTGACACACACAAATTACGACAGATGGCGAGTGTCAGTTCTTTGAAATGAATAACCACATCACAGTGAGGTAATATATTTCGACTAGCATCAGTACCCGTCGATTCCCGAGTGTGTGTTTATTGCATTATTATGTTACTCCATCTCCTTATTCTTCCTCTCTCCATTGTCTTCCGCCACACTCTTTGGCCGTTTCAACTGTTTTTATTTTCCAGATCTTCAGAGATTTCTGGCACGGAGTGGCTATTCTCAATGCTTTGAGTAATGTGTACATCCATACCGTCGTGCTGAACGTAACTGTCAACATGACGGTTTAGATGTACTTTCAAACTGGCGACTCAGTGGCCGAAACCTAGGTAGATCTGAAAAGTAAAAACAAAAATTGTGATTGATTGCTGTCTTTTCCTACAGATTTGCTTACAAAAAATTTTGCAAACGGTTTGTAAATAAATAAATAAATAAGACGAAGGGGGGGCGGCAATTTAGCAACTCGCACGGGGCGGCATTAGGTCTTGCGCCGGCCCTGAGATATATATTGCACAAAAATTATACAATACTTAACTTTTACATGCTGATACATAGTTGAGCTAGAGGCCTGCCTAGTGATGAGTCCTAGCCAAGTCTTCACTGGTGCCTATCTGATTCCGAAGTTAACTCGTTCCTATCTCAGTCCCAAGTGAACGATGTCGTTCAGTGGTGGCCACGAGCGGAGTTGCAGCAGAGGGCGCTCGTGGCTGTCGTCGTAAGAACGCCGCGCCGTGCGTGCATGGCGGCGCGCGGCGAAAGTAGGTGGCGCGCACTTTGGACTTGTGCGACACCACAAGGTTATTATGTCCTAGCAGTGTAGCTCATGAAGTGCATTTGTGCGAGCACTTTTCATATTTTCCTCTCGCTATTCACGGTTTAACCTAATTTTTTTTTCAATTTTTGGTTCTTTTCAATGAATGCACTCTCGAGCAACATTATATTACGTACTAATTACGTACTATAATACAGACGATTGACTATTTCGGAGTCTTTTCCGAGCAACTATGACGAAAAATTTTACGCTCGTGTAATGTGCTCCTGTGAAATAGTTTCGTCAAAGATGTTGAATAAAATGTTTGACAAAAATCGTTGTCAAAGATCTTTTACAGCAGAGGTGGGCACAAACCGGCTCAATGAGCAGCGCTCCGGCTCAGGCCGGAAAAAGAGCAGCGTTCGCACTCTGCCGGTAGTTATCCCAGTTGCCGCTAGAGGTCTGCATGCTTTCTGGCGCACGTAGTTCCGTGAGAGTCCGGTATCAAACAAAACACTGTGATTAAGTTATCTCGTAAGTAGGTACAGCATTATAATACATACCTCTACTTCCCCGCGTAGATTATTAAGAAGATCAAGTCTCATTTCACCTTCTACACATCCATACTGGTTGAAGTGATGTGTTCTATAGTGGCGTTCTGAATTGTACTTTTTTATGCCTAGTATTTTACCACATACCAAACATTTTGCTCCTCCTTCGCTTTCAGTGAACAAGTAATCACACTCCCAACTATAGTTGAACTGGAAAATAGAACGCCGTTTTACCGCACCGATTTGACTAGCCATTTCAACTCCACAGCGTACTGTACCATAACGTAATATCATAGATTATAACGAAAACCCTGAAGTACAAAATTCGAACTAACAGATGGCACTGTTAGCGGTGTCTTCTGAAACAAAACAAAAAAAATCGCTCTTATCCTTATAAAATATTTGCCGGCTCGACTGCACGCGCTGGACGTTTAAGATAAGAGTTTCCAGTATTATGTTTATAAGTTACTAATAAACATAATAGCATTTTTCAGGACATACTCCTAGCAGTGGAATCTGTACATTCGATTTGGATACTAAAGACTTTGCACTATTATCTTTATAAGTTATTTTATAACGCACTCAGCCAGGTGCATTTCTGCGGCTACGTTAGCGCGTTGGCTGCGCATAACGCCATCTAGTGTTTTCAGCAGGAACTACGTGATGGCCGCCAGCTGCTCGCGGCTCTGCTCAAGCTCAGGCAGGCGGCTCCGAGAGCGTGGCTCGCTCATTGCCCACCTCTGTTTTACAATGTAATACCGGCCTTTTCCGCGTCAGGTGGCGACCTGGTGGCGTCGTCCCGCTTTCTCGTACGTCCGCTCGCGGCGGTCGGTCCGTCGTGTTTTCCATGCGGCCTCTCGTGGCGCGCCGCGAATTGTGGGGCGCGCGAATTGTGAATTACGTTTATTTCCGAGTGCTCCATATGTAATACGCAGAAAATTTCGAAAAAAGGGCTCTAAAGTTTAAGCGCCACTCATAAATATCTTATGTACTAGTCGGTCAAGTGTGTGTCAAAGTGTGGTGAAATTGCTTAGGCAATGACGTGCTTGCATGTCATGTGGCTGGCCAGGTTCGATCCTACCTCAGGGAAATATTTTATTTTTCTTATTTCTTTTAAAAATTATAACAGTTTTTAAATAAAATTAATGATTTAAAATATCAATTACATTATAAAGAACTTTATTTTATGGAAAAAAACGGCTGCAGCTAATGTAAATTTTAATTACAATTTTTTTTAAGTCGAATACTTCAAAATGCATTTTCCAATTAACATAGGTAGATTAAAGCGTTAAATACTATTGTCATTACAATTTTATTACAAAATCCGTCGATTTTCGATCCAATGGGCCCACAGCATAGAAAATTTCTCATAGAGACATTGTATAAATATTCCAATGGACTGTTATTTTTTACGGTTTATTATTATTTTGAGATGGATCCATTTTAGCTTAAGTGCCGTCTTCAGACTATCTGCGAACTACACATAAAATTTTTACATATACCGTTTTGTTTTTATGTACATAGACTTCTAAGTGAGAGACCTGTCTTATTATACACAAATTTTGTTCTTACGTCCGTATCACATCAGTGGGCAATATCACGCTGTCATAAAGTGAGCTTTAATTTCACACTTATCTTTCTTAATATGACGTTTTATTAGCAGATTTGACAGGTTGTTGTTTTTACAGTTGGACAAAGATGTTATATGGTTACAGTTGGCCGGCCGCAGTGGCCGAGCGGTCTGCGGCGTGCCAGTCACGGTCTGCACTGCCGCTGCGGTCGGAGGTTCGAATCCCTCCTTGGGCATGGATGTTTGTGTCGTCATTAGTATAAGCTAGTTCATAATTAGTTTGTAAGTTTAGGAACTGATGACCCCGTACTTACGTCCCACAAGCTCTACAAACATTTGAAAATTTTTTGGTTACAGTTGCTACAGTATTTTTTATTTTCGATTATATGATCTTCGTAGTTGGTGTGCTTGTAATACATGTGATCTACGGATGGTTATGTTTATTCGTTTTCTTTTGTGTGCGTAATGTTTTGAAATGTTCAAATGTTTGTATAGTCTATGGGACTTAACTACGGGGTCATCAGTCCCTAAACTTACAAACTACTTATGAACTACTTACGAACTAGGACGGCACAAATATCCATGCCCGAGGGGGGATTCGAACCCCCGACCGTAGTGGCCGTGCAGACCGTGACTGGAGCGCCTCAGTCCCCGCGGCCACCGCGGCCGGCGCGTAATGTTTTAATAGTAGGCCAAAGATGCTATTTGTATTTGGTTATAGTTGCAACGGTATGTTTAGTTATTTACAAATGTATGTATGACCTTTGTGGTCGATATGTCTGTTAGGTATGTCTGTGTACTGTGGGCGGTTGTATCGATCCGTTATCTTTGGCCAAATAATCAATAAAGTTAACAATAACATTTTTATATTTCAGATTAGATAGATCATACACACAACACCCTGACGACGTCGAAAAATCAGATTCATTACATTACAGTGTTGTTTTGCTACAACGCAAAGAGCTAAGTCGCAAATTTGGACTCTACTGCGGGGTCATCAGTCCCTAAACTTACAAACTATTTAGGAACTACCTTACACTAAAGGTGACACAAACATCCATGCCCGAGGGGGGATTCGAACCCTCGACCGTAGCGTGATCTTGATCGTTCGTTGTTGTTCTATTTCTTCTTGGCTCAGCTTTTTATTACAGCCCTCTGACCGGGCGCGCTGAGCCACGGCGCCCGGCACCGCTCGGCCACAGCGGCCGGCCCACTCTTACAGCAATTAGATTGTTTCACGGGCAGCGTGGTGGCACCATCCTGCTGACGCAACAACTCCTAAAAGTCCATCCCACTGGAACGAGATCAGAAAAATTCTATTCCTGGATAGGGTGAAACCGATCAACATTTAAAATAAGACAACTCCAAAAGCACAACAGCATTAGATATAATGTCAAAATGCTAAGGACTACATGTACTTTTTTTAAACGAATTATTCCAGAGATACCTTCTCAAATTAAAGAAAAACCGAATTTTGTGATCGTCTTCACTCTTTCTGACGGTACGGGAATTCTACTTATTCACAGGTGGAAATGTGCCTAGGCACGGAAGATGTCGTCGTCCTCCTGTCGTCGTTTCAGAAACCATTCACAAAATTTCGCCCTTTCGCGTGGTCGATCGATCAGCCTGTTTCATCTGGATGCGTTTACTGCCTTTTGTAAGGGTGATAATGGACATCGTACCAGAGAATTTCCTGTACTGAAAAACACCCGACGCGAAATTCTTGGAAACGGTGGAAAACCGATTTCATTGGACTTACAGCCATACTTTTACGAGACACCGCAATGTTTTGTATTGATCTACCACCACGACAATGCCAAGGATATTTAATGTTGGTCCCGTTTCATTGAAATTTTTCATAATTCTGCGAACTGTTGAATCATTTCTCCCTAAATCGTGCGAAGTCGCCTCTCAGCTGCCGCATAACTTTCTCTGTGCTGATAAAACGTTTTCACAGTTAGCACACGTTGCGTAATAGTGAACTGCTCAGTAACTATACACATTCAATAAATGCGAGAAATTCAGACTAAATCAAAATATTTTTGAGATACAGCAACAATACAAAACAATATCGGCAACCGACAAGCAAACATTTACCAAACGATGCAAAACCTGCGCCCTTTTTGAATGATCCTTTAATTGGAGGACGTGGGTGTTTCACGATAAACCAATTTATTCGAATAATCGCACTGTATCCTTTTATTTACCGGTAAAAACTACATATATTTATAACAACGTTAATTTTTAAAATATTGCATAGCAAAGCACAGTAGAAACGTACATGGTACAGCCTAGTAAACAAAAATTTCAAATGTTTGTATAGCCTATGGGACTTAACTACGGGGTCATCAGTCCCTAAACTTACAAACTACTTATGAACTAGCTAATCCTAAGGACGGCACAAATATCCATGCCCGTGGGGGGATTCGAACCCCCGACCGTAGTGGCCGTGCAGACCGTGACTGGAGCGCCTCAGTCCCCTCGGCCACCGCGGCCGGCAACAAAAATTTAATACATATGCATTTTGCATGTACAGTACACAGTCCATGTATAGAATTAACGCTCTAAAAATTCTTAATTTGGGTCATTATAAAGAATCTTACCCCATTATGAGCAGCTAAGTCACGTGCTTTGTTCAGCGCAGATGTCTGATAATGGTCGCTGTCATCTTGAACAGGCAGTTCAAAGTAATGCAGTGCAGAGGCGGATCCAGGATCGACTCCAAGGAGAGGAGAGCATTAAGTTGCATAAACCGTTAATGGTAATTTTTGTTACCAGTAGCCAAATTTAGGACATTTTGGGCAGATGAAAAAATCTAAGAAAGCACATTTAGTAATAAAATTTTTACTTTAAAAAATAAAAATTCTTCACAATTTTAATAAAACAGTGATGAATACAAACATTGGAAATGTCTCTTGCTTAAATTCTAGAAGAAAAGCAGTCGGAAGATTTTCTTGCAGGTTAATGTTGCACTTCCCTGTTTTACTTTTGGGAATCTTTAACTTACATGTCCGTCTGAACACTAACATCTCTGTGAATGTCGAGCAAAACTAAGCCTGCGAGCCAGTCTTGGCCCATGTTTGACATTACGTCATTCTTCAGTCTACGGAGAGAAGAAAAAGACCTCTCAGCTGAACTGGTGACGGATAGCGTCGCTAACAGATAAGGCTGTCGTGAGTAAGGTGGTAGACGTCTTTTGCTGCAGGACTGCAGCGCATCAACAACTGATGCGTAAGATTCTCGCTGGGGTGCTGTTCATCTAGTAGATCCGTTTCTGTCGCCACTCGATGCCTTCTGCAACGATCAAGGTTTCCGAAACGCTGTCGTCGCCCATCATGGGTCCCTTAACATTGTTCAATGGTTCCTCTGATGACAAGACGACGACTGCGTCTGCCGATGGAGCCAGAGTGCTGTGCGCTTGTAAAACTGCGAGGGGAAATCTCTGTATAATGTCAAGCCTTGTGCCGGGTGGCCCAGTGTCGCCTGCAGAGCAATAAGATGCATATACGACTGTATTTTTTCTTAGTAATCAATTGTTCAATCTCGTTAGTGGCTGAGTTTTTAAGAGGTTTATTCTCGCTTTTTCGGTAAATACTGTCGTCTAGAATTTTCTTCTGTGGTTTGTGTGTTTCAAAACAAGCAGAGGCCGTTGCGTCAGCTCTCTAACTAGTCAATCTAGTGCCAGATTTATTAGTTGTCAGTCCTTAAATTTCGTTAGTGCTTCTGTTTTTAAGGTCTTTATTCTCAGCAATTTTGAGTAATTAACTAGACATAGATGGGTAGGAACTGTGCCTGTTGTGTACGGGTTCAGGAGGTAGTTCTGGTGCCTGTTGCGACTCCTCGGTCCCTGATGCCAATGTGTCTTCAGTTTCCGACGTCCTTGCCAGTCGACAGTTGCCTATCGGTGACTGGTAAACTAAGTCTTGGTCACGAAGCTCTGGGCGAAAGGCGAAACCGAGAACTGGCTGTAAATGTTGTCTCCCTACGTCTCAGCAATAGGCTTGAGGTGTTGTCAGTTGCTGATATTACCTCTGAGCCAGCACTGACTGCGGCAGTGGCCGATCATTCTGAAAGGTTGCGACACACACAGAGGGTGGTTTTGCTAGTCATTGGGAGCTCCATTGTTAGGCGGGTGATGGAGACTCTTAGGGAAATAGTGGGAAGGTGGGACTGAATGCTAGTGTGCTTGGATGTCTCATACGAGATGTGCAGGAGGCTCTGCCGGCGACGCCGGCCGCGGTAGCCGAGGGGACTGCGGCGCGCCAGTCACGGTCTGCACGGCCACTACGGTCGGGGGTTCGAATCCCCCTCTGGCATGCATATTTGTGTCGTCCTTAGTGTTAGCAAATTCAAATGTTTGTTAAGCTTATGGGACTTAACTACGGGGTCATCAGTCCCTAAACTTACAAACTACTTATGAACTACTTACGAACTAGGACGGCACAAATATCCATGCCCGAGGGGGGGTTCGAACCCCCGACCGTAGTGGCCGTGCTGACCGTGACTGGAGCGCCTCAGTCACCTCGGCCACCGCGGCCGGCTTAGTGTTAGCTATTTCATAAGTAGTTTGTAAGTTTTGGGACTGATGACCAAGTAGTTAAGTCCCATAAGCTATACAAACATTTCAACATTTGATTCTGCCGGCGACGATAGAGAGCACTGTGTGCACCCGGCTGAAAATCGTTGCTCATGTTGGCAACAATGATTCCTGCCGCCTGGGATCAGAGGTCATTCTCGGTTCCTTCAAGCGGCCTGGGGCATCATTCCCAGGACCGATCGCGGATCTTTTGTTTAGAGCCGAGTGGAAGGCTTAAACCAGAAGCTCAGACGATTCTGTGGAGATCTTGGGTGCAAATTTCTCAACCTCCGCTATCGGGTGGAGAAATGTACTACAGCCCTGAATAGGTCACGCGTGCAATACACGCACGAAGCGGTTACTAGGGTAGCGGAGTACGTGTGCAGTGCACATGTTTTCTTTTAGGATAGAGAAATTCCTCTACAGCTCATTAAGACACTTGTTGCTTCCTGTCAGGGTAGCGCACTGCACAATAGAGAAGAGAAAGAAAACTACTAAGGACGGAAAGCTGGCTCAAACCAGATATCAATAGTAATTAAATCCTAAATGCAGACTGGAATGTTCTGTGCATAGATAGGCTGAACAATAAAGAGGGATGCGTGTTTATAGCGATAAAAATACTATTGTATCGAGTGAATTTATTACAAATCCTGAAAGTGAAATAATTTTGTCGAAAATCAGGGTCATTATGATGTTTTTATAGACCACCTGGCACAGTAGCAGTTATGACGGAAATTCTGAGGGAAAACGTTGAAAATATTCCGTAGATTTCCTAGCCATGCTGTAGTTTTACGTGCAAATTTTAGCCGGGAGTCTAAAGTGTTTAAGACGGGTGGCAGGGGCAGATAATTGATGAATATTGTTCTAAGTGCTTACCTCGACCACTTAAACAGAGACCTGGATCGCGGAGATAACGTAAGAGACCTGCTGATGACAAATAGAGAACTTTTCGACTCAGCGTAGAACGGGGAATCAGCGATAATGAGGCCGTTACAGCATCATTGAATATAGCTGTAAACAGGAACATAAAAAAGTTGGAAAATCTTCCTATTTAGCAAAAGCGAAAACGGAAAGTTTTCAGAATACTTGCCTGTTCAACAGGAAAATTTCGTCTCTAACACTGACAGTATTGTTTGTTCAAATATTTGTAAATCTATCGGACCAAACTGCGTGGTCATCAGTCCGTAGCTTACAAACTACTTAAACCTAGGTAAACTAACCTAAGGACAAACACACACACCCATGCCCCAGGGAGGACTTGAACCTCCACAGAGAGCAACCGCGGGCTCCGCAGCGAGACGCTTTAGACCGCTCGGCTACCCTACCGCGGCTGACAGTATTGAGCAAAATAGTATATGCGGAGTAAAATTAGGAGATGGGAAAGATCTACCGTGTTTCAACAAGCGAGTTAGGAAACTGTTACGAAAGCAAACACAAACGTACCTGAAGTCTTGCAGGCAAGCAAAAATTAGATGCCGAAATTGGCGTAAGGGCTGCCACATGAAAGGCATTAAACTACTTTGGAACAATGTTTTGTGCACCAACTTGGCAGAAAATACTCAGAAATTTTGGTCCTACGTCAAATCGTTATACGGGTCGAACTCAGATATCCTGACATTCTGTGACCATAATGATGCTGAAACAGAGGATGACACACACAAGGCCGAAATATTTAATGTCTTTTTCCAGAGCTGTTTCACAGAGGAATATTGCACCGTAGTTCCTCCTCTAAACCATCGCACTAACGACAGAATGGCAAATATTGAAATAAGTGTCAGAGGGATAGAAATGCAATTGAAATCGCTCAACAGAGGAAACGCCGTAAACCTAATGGGTTACACGGAGCATGCGAAGGAACTTGCCCTCCTTCAACAGCAATGTACCGATGGCCTCAAGAGGCACGAAGCGTTCCTAAAGATTGGGCAAAAGCGCAGGTCATTTCCGTTTTTTTAACACATTTTATGTTCGAATACTATGTCATTTATAGAGTCCGGGAATCTCCTATGTATGAATCGACATGCTTTCCGAAAGCAACGATCATGTGATACAGGATATTAGATACATGCCGAGATTTCTTGACTTCCACATGGCGTACGATACCATTCACACCGTCGCCTGATAAAGTCGCGCCCCAGGGGAGTGTTTATATATATATATATATATATATATATATATATATATATATATATAATGGTCTTGTAGATAAGTTCAGAGGTTCCATGAAGTCGCAAAACTAGATAAAGGTAGCGAAATGTAGAATTATCTGCAGCGTATTGGTGCATGGTGTAGGGAAGGGCAATTGA
This sequence comes from Locusta migratoria, assembly GCA_026315105.1. Lineage (NCBI taxonomy): Eukaryota > Metazoa > Arthropoda > Insecta > Orthoptera > Acrididae > Locusta > Locusta migratoria. The sequence goes on from CM048755.1 coordinate 456,859,036, forward strand.
CCATCAACATAAACAAGTTTAAAGTGCTCCGTTGACATGGAAATAGAGATCCTTTATTTACTCAATATCAGGACAAACACTGGAAGCACTTACTTCCATAAAATATCCGTGGGAAGACATAAGGGGCGATTTGAAATGGAACGACCATATAAAATCACTCGGGGTCTAAATCTAGACAAATACGCTGCAAATCACATCGAAGTGCATGGCAGAGGGTTCATCGAACCGCCGTTGATATTTCTCTACCGTTCCATTATCTAATAGAACGCGGAAGAAAAGAACATGTAAATCTTTCAATTTTCAAACTGATTTCTCTAATTCTGTTACGATTATCAATCATGTCTTCCTATTCAGGTGGGTACTAACAAAATATGTTCGCATTCGGAAGAGAAAGTTGGTGAAAAAAATTTCTCAAATAAATCTCGCCGCAACGAATAACACCTTTGTTGATTTCCACCCCAGCTCTTGCATCATATCCGTGACACTCTCTCCCTTATAATACAAAACGAGCTGCCGTTCGCTGAACTTTCTTTATATCTTCCGTCAGTCTCACTTGGTAGGGATCCCAAAGTGCGCAGCAATACTCCAAAATAACACGCAAGTGTAGGTAGTTCCTCTAGTGGCAATGTTGCATCTTCTAAGTGTTCTGCAATGAAACGTAGCCTTTGGTTCGCCTTCCCTACTATATTTTCTATGTGCTATTTCCAATTAAATTGTTCGTAATTGTTATTCCTAGATATTTAGTTGAAATTAAGGCCTGTAGATTGGACTGATTTATTGTGTAAATGAAGTTAAACGGATTTCTTTTAGTGGTCATTTGGATGACTTCACAGTTATAATTTATGGTTAATTGCCAACTTTGTACCATGCAGATAACTTATCAACATCGTTTTGCAATTGGTTTTGAACTTCCAGTAACTTTATAAACCGATGAATGACAGAATATTCCGCGAAAAGTCTAAGCGGTTATATAAAGATAAGGGACAGTAGGTACCCTATAACATTTCCTGGGGAACGCCAGATACTACTTTTGTTTTAATCATCTGTTTTGACGCCATCACACGTTTTGACGCCATCATACAACTGTTTCACAATTATTACTGTACTACACGCACCAGTTGTCAATAATCAATGACTTTCCATAAGCTACAACGTCCTTTCTGACAGAAAATCAGGAATCCAGTGCCACAACTGTGGCGATATTGCATGAGCGCGCAATTTGATTAGAAGACGCTCGTAAGGTACAGTGTGAAAAGCCTTCTGGAAGTCTACAAACATGGAATCGATTTGAGATCCCTTGTTGATAACACTCATTACATCAAGTGAGTAAAGAGTTTCACAAGAACGATACTGTTTGAATACGTATTGACTAAGTGTCAAATAGGTCGTTCCCTTCTAGGTAGTTTATAATGTTTTAGAAAGTATATGTTCTAAAATCCTACTGCAGACCGACGTCAATCATGTAGGCCTATAATTCTGCGGATCACTCCTATTGCCTTTCTTGAATACTGAAGTGACCTGTGAAACTTTCCAATCTTTGGGTACGGATCTTTTTCTTAGCGACCAGTTGCATATAACAACTAATTATGGGGTTACTGCATCAATATACTCTGAAAGAAACCGAACTAGTATTCAATTTGGACCGGGAGACACTATTATTAAGTGATTTAAGTTACTTTCATACTCCAGGGAGCAGTTGGCTTGTTGGCAGCTGTTCTTGATTCGAATTCAGGAGTTGATTCGTCTTCTTTGGTGAAGGAATTTCGGAAAGCTGTGTTCAGCAACTCTGCTTTAGCAGAACTGTCCATTGGTAACATCACCGTTGGTATTGCGTTGTTAAGGTATTGTTTTTTTGCCGCTACTATACTTTACATACGACCAGAATATATTAGGATTTTATACCAAATTACGTGACAGGATTTCGTTGTAGAAAGTATTAAAAGCTTCTCGCATTGAAGTTCGAGCTAAATTTCGAATTTCTATAAGAGTGCCAGTCCTGGGGGCTTGTGTGTGTTTGACTTTGGCGTGCTTTTTTCTTTGCTTTTGAAATAGTGGTCTAAACTGTTTAGTTTATCACGACGGTTAGATTCCTCTTTTGTAAATTTGTTTGGTATAAGTCTGTCAATAGCAACGCTGGAGTGGTCGAACGTTCTTAGGGGCCTTGCTACTGAGCGCGCGGTTGCTCGCCGTCAGAGGTTCGATTTCTCCTTCGGTCATGTGTGTGTGTGTGTGTGTGTGTGTTGTCCTTAGGTTGGTTAGTTTAATTAGTTTGTGAGCCTAGGGACTGATGACCAGAGGAGTTAAGTCCCATAGGTTTACAAACTTTTGAACATTTGAAATTTGTCAATAGCTGTCGATTATTTTTTTGAATGTAAGCCACCATCTGACCTACACTCACATTGTTAGTTTCAAAAGACTGGAGATTCTCACTCAGGAAAGCGTTAATCGTGTTTTTATCTGATGTTTTGAATAAATATATTTTTGCTTAATTCTGGTGGCTTTGGTAAATGCGATATTCAGTATCATTACGACAACTGTGTTCACTAAGCCCCGTGTCTGTTTTGTTTCTCCTTATTGGATCCGGATTATTTGTTGCTTAGAGGTCAAGTATGTTTTCACAACCATTTACTACTCAAGTGGGTTCATGTACTAATTGCTCGAGATAATTTTCGGAGAAAGCGTTCAGTACATTTCGGACGACGTTGTATGCTTGCCTCCGGTTGTGAACTTGTATTTTGCCAAGATACCGAAGGTAAGATAAAGTCGCCACCAAATAAAATTGTATGCTTTGGGTACGTTTTTGAAACTTGATCCAAATAATCTTTGAATATTTCTGCAATCGAATCGTCTGAGTCAGGGGGGTCGGTAAAAAGAACCAATTATTAATTTATTCCGGGTATCAGATATAACGTCTACCCGTACCATGTCACAGGAAATATCTACTTAAAAAAAAAAAAAAAAGTTAAAATGTTTGTAGAGCTTATGGGACTTACTACGGGGTCATCAGTCCCTAAACCTACAAACTACTTATGAACTAGCTTACACAAAAGACGGCACCAACATCCATACCCAAGGGGGAATTTGAACCCCCGACGGGGAACGGCCTCGCGCATCGTAGCAGAGCGCCTCAATGCGCTCGGCCGCTCCGCCACGGCTATCTACTTCAATTTCAAGCAAACGCACCCTGTGATGCCCGGGTCTTGCTGGCTCAGGATCGTTGTCTGGCACAGACAGCGCCTCGAACCTGTCGGTAAGACGAACCGGGGTGGTCTCACGATCGCTCCCCCGGGATGTCTCTCGCTGCAGCCACGCACTGGGGTGACTTCATACGTAACCACGGGCGGGGTGTCTGTCTCACTACCACAGCTCGTCGCAGAACCGGGCCGATCGTTGGACACACAGCAGTCACAGTCCGCATTTATGATTTTAGTACCCAGAAAAACGAATGACTAAAAAGGCTAAGTGTAGACTTTACAGTAACTAAGGTAAACAAAGACGACTACTGCTGGTACGAAACAAAAGACTGTCGCGATGAAGGAAACGCAATACACAGATATCAAACTACACGAGATTAGAAAAATCAAATAGTCGGCCTACTAAATACAAAAACCAAGCAACGATCGTAAGAATTAAACTGCCGAACAAACAAGGAAATGAAAACAGCTATCTGGAACTTCTCTTTTGTGCGCTCTCGGTGCTTCCTGTTTATAGCTGACAGTTCTAAACCAACTGTAACTCGGCTCAAAACAAAAACAGACGACTGTCGCGATTCACACGGCGGCAAAATACACTAACCATATACTTAACGCGAATCTGAATCTAATACACACGATACATTTAAGAAACAGAATCAATAACCGCAAAGAAGTCAAAATATGTCGCATCTAGTGAGAAGGCGGTTAGACTTACAAGTGAAGAACCGCTCTCTGCTGCGCTGTAATCAACAAAGGCGACCATCCAGCGACGTAACGCCGATACCAGACTGAGATTCGTTGGAAGAATCCTCAGGAAGTGCAGTCAGTCAACGGGGAAGGAGGTTACGAAACTCTCGTTCGGCCAGCCCTTGAGTATTGCTCACCAGTGTGGGATCCGTACCTTGTAGGGAGAACAGAACACGTAGAGAAGATCCAACTGAGAGCAGCATGCTTCGTTACGGGCTCATTTAGTAAGCGCGAAGCCGTCACGGAGATGATCAGGAAACTACAGTGCAAGAGAGACGTGCATTAGAGGTTATAGCCCACACGGAGGCATACCGGCAATCATTTCCCCCCCCCCCCCCCCAACTGGAACAGGAGGAAGCGACAATGGGGCGCCAAGTACCCTCCGCCACACACTGTAATGTGACTTGCGGAATATGGATGTAGATGTAGATTCTAAAATACCCTGCATCTGAAGTAGCAGAGTGGTTAAACCTATAGTGCTGATAACTGCAACAGTGGGATGCACTGATTACAGCTTCGAGTTTAGAAGCCTTCGTTTCTGCGCTTTACAGTTACGATGATATGAAATTTTTGCCTTCTCACGTCTAGTAGTCACAACTGAGATGAGAGATGGAAGGAAGATTAGGGTTTAACGTCTACATCTACATCCATACTCCGCAAGCCACCCGGCGGTGTGTGGCGGAGGTTACCTTGAGTACCACTATCGGTTCTCCCTCCTATTCCAGTCACGTATTGTTCGCGGAAAGAAAGATTGTCGGTATGCCTCTGAGTGGACTCTAATCTCATTTTATCCTCATGATCTCTTCGCGAGATATACGTAGGAGGGAGCAGTATGCTGCTCGATTCCTCGGAAAGGGTATGTTCTCGAAACTTCGACAAAAGCCCGTACCGAGCGACAGAGCGTCTCTCTGCAGTCTTCCACTGGAGTTTATCGATCATCTCCGTAACACTTTCACGATTACTACATGATCCTTTAACGAAGCGCGCTGCTCTCCGTTGGATCTTCTGTACTTTCTCTATCAACCCCACCTGGTACAGATCCCACATCGGCGAGCAGTATTAAAACAGTGGGCGGACAAGTGTACTGTAACCTACTTCCTTTGTTTTCGGACTGCATTTCCTTAGGATTCTTTCAATGAATCTAAGTCTGGCATCTGCTTTACCGACAATTGATTTTATATATTCGTTCCATTTTAAATCACTCCTAATGCCTAATCCCAGATAATTTATGGAAATAACTGCTTCCAGTTGCTGACCTGCTATAGTGTAGCTTACAGTAACGCCCTGTCGATATTGTGGTCAATTGACACGTAGCTTAGGCTCCGATGGAAATCTGCTGTGCACTTTCAAAGGAATCATCCCGGAATTTACCTTGCGTGATTTAGGGAGATCACTGAAAAACCTAATTCAGGATGGTCGGAGGTGGAAATGTTCAAATGTTTGTTAAGCTTAAGGGACTTAACTACGGGGTCATCAGTCCCTAAACTTACAAACTACTTATGAACTACCTACAACTAAGGACGGCACAAATATCCATGCCCGAGGAGGGATTCGAACCCCCGACCGTAGTGGCCGTGCAGACCATGACTGAAGCGCCTCAGTCCCCGCGGCCACCGCGGCCGGCTCGGAGGTGGTTTTGAACCACCGTCCTCCCGAATGCGAGTCCAGTGTGTTACCACTGCGTCACCTCGCTGGGTGAGATGAGGCATGACACAGCACTTGAAGACTGTTTCAGATCATTTGACTTTCTTTGCAGCGACCTACTTACAGGAAGTGACAAAGATAACACTTCATCCAGAACGAAAAGTAACATTATAAATTTAGAATCCTTTAATTCTAGGGATAAAAAGGATGCGTTCCTAATTGTCTCTCCATACGGTTATTTGGTCTAGCACATCTACCACTACATCCAAGTATACAGCAAATTGATGTACAGCTTCATGACGCTGTAACCACCTACGTTCACAGAGAAATGTCAGACAAGCATCTCACTTTGACAGCAGGAGAATTCGACGTTTTCGGTGTTTTCCAAAAAAGGCCGCTGTATCTTTGATTGTGCCAATTGCATTCCTCACTTGGGATACCTTGTTCAAAGAAGATACAAATTATTCAACTTATGATTAAAACTCGACGTCCGCAATGAATTCAGGCCTCTATAATTTGGCCGCTTAGTTCATCGCTGACCGTTGCTGTATCTTGGTCGCGGCAGTTTCATGCACCTATTGCCCATCTGTGTTATGCAGTATTGTAAATACATCTAGGGCAACTCTACAGAATAGTTTTGGTCATGAAGCTGTTTACACTTCATTGTTGAAAGCTTTCAACAACATGGCAAGTTGTCAGGGATTGCCGCGGGCGGAGCGGCCGAGCGCACTGAGGCGCTATGCTAGGATGCGCGAGGCCGTTCCCCGTCGGAGGTTCGAATCCCCCCTTGGGCATGGATGAGACAAGACTGTTTTTACAGAAATGGACTTTATAGGTGCCATGCCGGCCTCTCTGCAAACACAGCTGTAATTAGAAGAGGCCAGAAGTCTGAGAGGCAATGAACAGAACCACAAACTGATGGTTATCCAGAATCTTCAGGTGTAAATAATTTACCCAGACAAGAAGACGATCAAAACTCCTAAATACCTGTAGCAACACACAGCGCAAGTGAAGTTCCAGAATCTTTGACTAATACCTCACCGGATACGTGTGTTTCATCACAAGATATGCCAGTCCCTCCTCTAAAGAGAAAGGTTTCTAACAGAGGTCGTAAGCCAGGGTCATCAGCTGTTTTCACATCTTCGCCTTATAAAAGATGCCTCGAAGACTCTATACAAAAGGGTAAACAAAAGCTGAGTAAGGCATATACCAAAAGCACAAACAAACGCGAAGCTGTTCCTAGAAAAAAAGTACAAAAAACGTCGTAAGCTGAAACTTCCTGGCAGATTAAAATTGTGTGCCGGAACCGGGACTCCAACCTGGGTCCTTTGCCTTTCGCGGGCAAGCGCACTACCGACTGTGCTATCCCGACACGACTCACGATGCCGCCTCACAACTTTACTTCCGCCAGTACCTCGCCTCCTACTTTCCAAACTTCATAGAAGCTCTCCTGCGAACCATGCAACTTCAGGGGAGCTTCTGTGAAGTTTGGAATGTAGGAGGCGAGGTACTGACGGAAGTAAAGTTGTGAGGCGGCATCGTGAGTCGTGTGGAGATAGCTCAGTCGGTAGAGCGCTTGCCCGCGAAAGGCAAAGGTCCCAGGTTGGAGTCCCGGTTCCGGCACACAATTTTAATCTGCCAGGAAGTTTCATATCAGCGCACACTCCGCTGCAGAATGAAAAGTTTCATTCTGGAACGTCGTAAGCTGTTTGAAGATTCAGATGAAGAGTCCAATGTACCAATCGCCTCAGGCAGGTTAGATTTGGAGCTTCCAGTTGCGAAAGAAAAACGTACTGAAGATGTCATTTGAATTTTACTTTTTTTTTTTTTATTTTATTTTTTTTTTATTTTTATTTATTTATTTATTTATTTTTTTTATTTATTTTTTTTTTTGGGAAACGCATTTTCCAAAGCTTTTCCAAATGTGTAGTATGTGAAGGATGGAGTCACTATTTGTGTGCTGGAAATGGATAAATTTTCATAAGCGACTTTTGCGAGTGAACTCCGTCTATAAATCAGTTTTCTATTACAGTTATGTTTAAAAATATTTTTGTGTAATTTACTTCTAGTGTAAAATATATCTTATTCTCCATTTTTATTTGTTTCTTTTTGAAATAGTCAGTTTCCCACAATTTTAAGGCGTTTCCACACTACCCAAACTTTTTGAAACAAAAAAGATTTTTTGTGTAACTAGAAGATATATTTTTTAATTATTTACATATTCAGATTTTGTATTTAATAATAATACATTTATATCTAAAACGTAAATTAGCTTTGGGTAAATTCTGGAGCTGAAAGAGAAGTAAACATATGTTATATGTTGCAAAAACAAACTAGGTTTTCATATTTACACCCCTACCATTATGTGAAAACAAGAGGCATCAAAGACACGCACTAACAGAAATAAAAATTAGTGCACGATCTTTGACTTTTCCAATTTACCCAAGATTTATTGTTGAAGCAGTGCATATTGAGTACATGAACTGATTACATTTACAGAGCAATAGCTCAAGCAGTAGTAAGGTACGGGAATCCATGCTGAAACAACTATAATAGCTGGTGGTGTAGCTTCCACAGGCGGCGATGCGGACGCTCATTCTGGCAGCCATTCCATCAAGCAAATAAGTGAGTAATGTCTTACAATACATTATTTCCCGGCCAGACCCAAACTTCCATTTGTCATACATCGCCGGCCGCGGTGGCCGAGGGGACTGAGGCGCTCCAGTCACGGTCTGCACGGCCACTACGTTCGGGGGTTCGAATCCCTCTCGGGCATGGATAATTGTGCCGTCCTTAGGATTAGTTAGTTGATAAGTAGTTTGTAAGTTTAGGGACTGATGACGCCGCAGTTAAGTCCCATAAGCTATACAAACATTTGAACATTTCGTCATACATCCCCCCGTGCTCGCACACATTTAGTATGAGTGCCGCGATGGCGAGAGGCGCTTTTTACCATCATTGGCCTGTGTTGGCATATCAATTACTATGAAACATCTATTCCGATGGAATAGTCATTCGTGATGGTCCCGCAGCCATATATACAAAGTGGGTCACGAAAGATGTAACACGCCATTTTATTTCGTTAACGAGTTCTCATATCGAAACGCGGTTTTCGATAAATGCTAGAGCGTCGAGCGGCATATATATTTCTGTTTCGTGTACAGATTTTGCACTGGCACCAAATGAGATATTGAAGCGAGTACTTTTTTAACGGAACCACTTACTTTTTATAACTGCATTCTATAGCTCTTGAGAAGACAATAAAAACGATATGGCGTTTGTTAATGTTGACGTTGAATCATGTCGTAAAAAATGGAAAAATATCCTAGAATTCGACATGTACACTAGGGTGTCCCAAAAATTCCAAGTATATTTTATTCGAACACATATCCTCTTGATTTATTTGTACGATGCCGAAACAACTATATATATATTTCCATAAATGTAGGATGTTGGCAATCCGTGGCGACTTACATTGAAACGTGCCAGGTTGGCTGTACTTGGTAAGAAAGGCAAAGGCGCACCCTCGTATCGGTGTGTCTCTAACATTGTTGTCAGTCAGTGAAAATGTCAGTGGAATTACGAAGTAGTTCTAAAAAGCGTATATTTGTAATAGGTGCGGTAAAACATAAGATAAAAGGTCCAAAACTGCCATCTAATGGACAAGTTCTAGCATTTTTATTTTATATTATCCGGGAAGTGAATTTAACTGCCAGTGAAAGTGCAAATCTCACTGTTCGGGAAGGTGTGATCTTTTGGGAAGAGGCGCGTATACCTACCAAATCTCTACCTAATTGTGTGAAGAAATTAGTAAACCTATATCAAGTATGGAGGGAGGCGGGAAAAAAAATTGAGCAGCGCGGACAAGAGTTTGTACATAAGTTGGGTGATTTTTACGACCTTGCACACACCAGTGCACTTCAGTTAATGAAAATAAATGAAGATAAAATCTTTTTACATCGACAGAGAGAGCCAGGTCGGCCTGGCCACTTAGCTGGAGTGGACAATAAACTGGCTAATAAAGAGGAAAAGGTCAGAACTATTGAGGAAAAACGCCGACGTGCGAAATAGTTTTTTACGTCGACTCCTTCGACAGCATCTTATGAAGCATTACAAAATGACTCATCTTCAGATTGTAATGAAAATAAGATGAGTTTGCAAGAAAATTTCCCAACTGTGATTGATAATATAAAACCTGGAACCAATAAAACAACTTTGCGGAAAAATTTCATAATTCCAAAATTAGAAGCAGCGCTAGATAGGGGTCAGTTGAGTGTGAGAGATTCAATGTATATTCTTGAAGCTACCATTGAGGCACTTGAATACAATACTGATGACTTTCCTATAAATTAAGTCCTCGATTCACAAAATTCGTACAGAGAAACGGAAAGAGCTTGCGGGAGCTACAAAAGCTAATTTTCAAAACGAGGTACCAGGTGTGACTTCACTGGGATGGCAAATGCTACACATGATTGGAAATCAAAAGAATATCTTCCGATAGTTATTTCGTATGGAAATAAAGGGCAACTTATTGCTATACCGAGGTTGGAAAACTCGTCAGGATGTGAACAAGCGAAAGCTGTTTGTTATGCAATAGTGGACTGGAATCTCGAAGACAAAGTCCAGTTCCTTCAAATACAGGTCATATCAATGGTGCTTGTGTGCTACTTGAGTAAAAACGTAACGGAAGTCTTATTATCTTTCCTTGCCGCTACACGTGTATGAACTAGTGTTCAAAAAAGCGTTTGAGGTAAAAATTAGTTCAGTGACAACAAGTCTTGATATTCCACTCTTCAAAAAGTTCCGAGATAACTAGAAAAGTGTAGATTCTGATAACATACAGAGCTACAAAGAAAAGGTCGCAATGCACCTGACTGTTTCAGAAATTGATAATCTGAGTTTTACCGTACTGAACTGACAAAAGAAATAATCAGAGATAATTATCGAGAGTTGCTAGAGCTTTGTTATATTTTTAGGTGGAGATACAGACAGAAAATCCAAGATTCGGTCTCCAGGTGCCAAACACCAAGCTCGATGGATGGCGAGAGCTATTTATTGCCTAAAAATATCATTACTTTGTGCTCATTTAAAAATTTCGAGCAAGGAGTAGGTAGCGCTAGTGATGGGACAACCGACTGTTTTTAACAACCGATTGGTCAATCGGTTGTTTTTTCGTTCAGTCGGTTTTTTCAGTCGAATGAAACGACCGAATGAAAATAGTCTCTGTGGCCGTATGAATGTTTTCACTCTCTGGCGGGGTTTGAGTGGTTTCAGTCGATGGGAAACAATCGAATGAAACCAGTCTCTGTCGGTTGCAGCCGTTATATGAATGTGTTCACTCATTCGGTGGATTTGAGTGGTTTCAGTCGATGCGCGACCACCGAATGAAACAAGTCTCTGTCCTTTATATGAACGTTTTCGGCTTTGAATGGTTTCACTCGATGCGATACAACCGACTGGAATAAGTCTCTGTCGGTTTCTGCAGTAATATGGATGTTTTCATTCATTCACCGAGTTTGTGTGATTTTATTTGCATACTTCTTCAGCCTTTTCGGGTATAAATGAACCGTGATTAAGCTTGAAACTTTCTTAGAGACAAATTTTATAAATATAGCAGTGTGTCCGTGCGTGTGTTTCTATTGCATGCAGATCTACAGTTTTGTTCCAATCTTGATGAAATTTTGTACACTTGACCTTCAAAACAAAAGGAAAGTCACTGTCTACATCAAACTTCATTCGGTGCATGGTAGAGGGTATTTTACTTACTGACTTCGACAAAAACCACCGTTTGCTCTGATCTTGATGAAATGTTACACATTTCATTTTCAAAAGAAGATGGAGGTGACTGTACAATGGTGCATGGCGGAGGATACTTAACTCACTAAGTTCGTCAAAAACCACACTTTGTCTCCGATTTTGTTGAAATTTTGTATATTTGACCTTCAAAGCAAGAGAAAATTAATTGTCTGCATCAACTTTCATTTGGTGCATGGCGGAGGGTACTTTACATACTGACTTAGACAAAAACCACAATTTGGCTGCGATCTTGATGAAATTTTGCACGCTTGACTTTTAAAACAAGGCGAAGGTAATTGTGTACAATAAATTTCGTAGGTGCATGGCGGAGGGTACTTTGCCTACTGACTTTGACAAATTCCGTTTGAATTTTAATATTTTTCATTCTTCACATTAAAAAAAAAAAGAAAAAAAAAAGGAGAATGGTCTTTGTCTACATCTAGTTTCGTTCGGTGCATGACAGAAAGTATTCCAGAGTTTGACGCGCTAATATAGAGTTTTATTCCGATCTTGATGAAATTTTGCACGCTAGGCTTTCAAAACAACTTGCAGTTCACTGTCCATTTAAGGTTTTGTATGGTACATGGCGGAGGGATGGAATAAGCCTCCACACCGTTTCACCGCTGAACTTTTTCATGGACAAGGGAAGAGTCGATGGCATGAGAAAGCTGAGGAGGAAATAGAGAGGAGACGAGGAAATTGAAGGTGGACGGAGATGAACCGAGAGAGGGGAAGGAACGGAGAGAGGGAAATCAAAAATGTTCAAATTTTTGTTAAGCTTAAGGGACTTAAGTGCGGGGTCATCAGTCCCTAATCTTACAAACTACTTATGAACTACCTTATACTAAAGACGACACAAACATCCATGCTCGAGGGGGGATTCGAATCCCCGACCGTAGTGGTCATGCAGACTGTGACCGGCGCGCCGCAGACCGCTCGGCCACAGCAGCCGGCACAGAGAGACGGAAGATGATGACATACAAAAAGGAAGGGTTAATAAACACCTAGGCAACGCCGGATTTTCAGCTAGTAAAGTATTATACTAAAGACGACACAAACATCCATGCCCGAGGGGGGATTCGAACCCCCGACGGCGGACGGCCGCGCGCAGCGCAACACGGCGCTAGAGTACGCGCGGCTAATCCGCCGCGGCGTAAACACGCTGAAGCTGTCCTGGCTAAGACGCCAATGAATCCGCACAATGGTAGGAGACGTACTGCCAAAGAATTTTGAATCATCCAGGCGAATGCCGTCCGCACCTTGCACTGACACAAATTCAACCCCTAACATCTGTTCATACACCAGACACTCGTCGGCCGTGATTTCCAACATCCTACAGAATTTTGTCGGTTTGCCCTTCAGCAGCTGAGAGATGACACTACTTTTTTTCCAACGTGTGCTCTTTACCGATGAAGGGAATGTATATTTGCATAACATGCACTTCTGGGCAGCCGAAAATCCTCATTGGTTTCGTCAGGTGCGACATCAGCTGCCGTGGAGCGTAAAGTATGGTGCGCCATCATAGGCAATTGTATTGTGGGACCTTGCTTCATCCCAGGCGTGCTGAATAGATATTCGTACGCAAAATTCCTTACGAACATTCTGCCAGTTATTCTGGAAGAGATAGCACTAGATATTGGAAAGTGTACGTGGCTGCAATACGACGGATGTCCAGCTCTCTCGTCCCGTTTTGCAACGTAAATACTGGAGGAAACATTTCCTAGAAACTGGACAAAGTGAAGTTCTGTTGTAAAGTGGCCTGAGAGGTCCACTGATCTTACCTCCATTGATTTCTTTCTTTGTGGGGCACTCAAAGATGCAATCTATGACGAAGCCCCAACTACGCTAGACGATATGCAACGTCGAAGCGCCGGTGCATGCTCTAACAAAAACTGTTCAAATGTTTGTAAATCTAACGGACCTAACTTCTGTGGTTATCAGTTCCTAGGCTTACAAACTACTTTAACTTATGCTGAAAACACACACACACGACCGATGCAGGACTCGACCCTCCGACGACGAGCAACCGCGCGCTCGGCCACTCCACCGCGGCATGCTCTAACATATCATGCACTGTAGTGATGGGAACAATCGAATGAAAACAATCGATTCATTCGGTTGTTGGAAAACAAATCGATCATTCGGTTGTAGTTTCTCGTATCGGTTGAATTATTCATTCATTCTTCTGAGTGAAACCAGTCGGTGGGACCAACCGAATGAAACAACCGATTCAGTCGGTTGGATTATTCATTCGTTCTTTTGAGTGAAACCAGTCGGTGGGATCAACCGAATGAAAAAATCAACGCAGTCGGTTGGACTACTTTTTTTTAACCTATCACGTAGTGAGTTTGTTTCTAGCTTTTAGTGGTTTACAAAAATTAAGAGTACGAGGATAATTCTAGTGTGCAATTTAGAATGCCTTAAAGTGTAAAGAAGCAATATCTTTCAAAGCAGAATTATATATTCATTCTGTGACAACATGTAATAAAGTATATTGTTAATTCTATTTTTTTATTTTTAAACAATGTACACTCCTTTCTTTCTTTCTTTTTTTATTTTTTATTTATTTATTTATTTATTTTTTATTAATTGTGAAGACACTGCCTCACTTTTTTTACTTTTCTTTTTTTTATTATTATTTTTTCTCCCCAAGGTCATGAAAAAATTTACTACAAAATAGTAAAAATAAATAAAGGGGCCTATGTGCCACCGCCGCTTTTGCCCTAAGAAAAAAAAATTAACTGTACCTCTTCAGGCGTTGGCTCCTGTCTATACCTATCCCAAATCAAACTAACCTAGATACACTAAGTGATAGGAGGAAAACATAGGAATGGGAAGGGGTTATTTGCAATCATTTATTTATTTATTTTTATTTCTTTGTTGTAGTGTTCTATGTCTTGTTCTCTTTGTGCAGTTCTTCACCCGCCTTCAGTGGGGAACATCCACACTCGTCTTCTCAATAATTTTTGTAAAGGTTCCGTTTTCAGTTCGTTCAGTACTCGTATCAACAAGAACATCACATTAACTTATCATAGTTTGAACGTTCCAGCTGGGAGGCGGATCGTGAAAGACGCGCTCCATAAAAAATTGGAAAAGTACTGTTGGTATTTGGGATTACGAACGATAGCGCAATGGCGATCATTGAGATACGTCCAGTAATCCAGTTCTGATTTCTCGTCGCGGTCGAACAGGTAGCGGACGATGTGGCCGCGTATTCAGTTCACAGCGTTATTTTTCGTGGCCGGGTAATAAATCGTGCCCGGGAATAGCAGCGTATGGAATGAGAGCTGAGCAGGTATACGTCGGGTGACAAAATCCAGAATGCGTTGTGCGAGTCTCCAGACGTCGGAGGACGGACCACATTCGGACCGGTGGTTGTCGGTGTCATCCACCCCACAGTGAAGACATAGGGGTGTGTCAGCGAGACGGATACGGTGCAGGCGAAAACGGTTGACTTGTTTACCGTTGACGGTGATATACCAGGCGGACTGGACGCTGGAATCGAGAAAAACTGCATGTACTGCTTTCCATGCACGACGCCATATGATTTGGGGAAACTTTTGTTCAATAGGATTGGGGGGCTGATGTAGTTGGAGGGCCTGATAGACAGTCTTTGCCCGTAGTATTCGTGAAAGAGGTAAGGATTGGTAAATGTAGCTTAATTCCAGAAAGAAGTGTCGGATGTAGTAAAAAGGGCCTGGAATGTCAGATAAATTGACTGGGGATGTTTTAGAGACAGGTACATATTCGCGTAAAAGCAATCCGGTCATGCTCGTCGGGCAGTGTCGCCATATTTTCAGTTGGGAGCTAACAAACAGTGCCGTAACTTTTTGTGGGACGCTGAATGACCGACCCCACCACGATCCCGTGGGAGGGAAAGTGAGGCATATTGGACCTTGAATAATAGTCCAGTACAGACAAAGGATCCCATCGCCATCATCATGCGACGGGCAATGGATATCGGGATCGGGAACACTTGTGCCACATGGGGAATGCGAGAGGTGTGATAAACGTTCACGTATCGCGCACGTTCAATCACATCCAGGGATCTAAGTCGGTGTTGAAAGAGGCTTCCCCGGATAGTTTGGTGCAGACGCCTGGCATTTAAGGTCGCCGAACGACGAAGATCTTTTGTAAAGTCAATGCCTAAGTAGCGGACGGTGGTGGCCACACTTAGGGGGGCAACGCATCTAGCAGGTAGACCCTCTCCAATAAGCAGAACCTTCGATTTAGCAACGTTGAGAGAACTGCCCGATGCTTCGCCATATGTTGTTATCCATGTCAGAGCTGCGCGAACGTCGTCTTCACTGCGTAGGAAAAGCATGAGATCATCAGCGTATGCCATACAGCAGAAACGGTGTCCGTGCAAAGACATGCCCGTCAGACGTTGGCGAAGTCCTTGGAGCAGGGGTTCTAAGACAAATGCAAACAGAATTGTAGAAAGTGGGCAACCTTGTCTAACAGACCGTGCAATCCTAAGAGGCGCAGTAAGGCGTCCATTATAGAGTACTCTGGAAGTAACGCCACTCAAAAGGCGCTTTACTACACTCACTATTTGTGCCGGAAAGCCCATGTGTTGTAGGACCGTCACCAGAAAAGTGTGATCTACACGATCGAATGCCTGACTGAAGTCAAGCGAAGCCAGTGCACCAGGCAGGTGTCGGAGCTTGGCGAGCGCAATCATGTCCCTGTAACGGCAAAGGGCCGTTCGAACATTGTTGGCTCCACCCAGGGAAGTCTGGTCGTGGGATGTGACATACGGTGCTGCCTTCTTGAGTCGAGTTGCTAACAAGCGGGCGAATATCTTTAAGTCACTATTGAGAAGAGTGATGGGCCGGTAGTCGCTGATCCGTGATCGCCCGTGAGGTTTAGGGACGGGAACAATAACATCGTTGAGGAAGGCGGGAGGGATCGTCGTTGCTGGGGACATCAGTTCACGGCAGATAGCTGTCCAAGTGGGTACCAACAGGTAGCTAAAACTCTTGTAAAATTCTAGGGGAGGCCGTCAGGTCCGGGAGATTTATTGTCGGCTCCCGCCCTGATAGCGTCCAGGACTTCGTCAGTGGTCACGTCTTCTTCGAGTTCAGTCGCCACGTCTTGCGGAACAGTGTTAGTGATGAGTGCCGCAACCTCCTCGATTAAAGTTGGGTTATGTGGAGTGGCCGTGTACAACCGGGCGAAGTGAGAATGAAAAGCATGACCAATATCTTTTTGAGATGTATGTCGTCCGCCTTCCACATCGACAAGATCTTGTATAAGAGCTCGACGTCGACGACTGCGTTCTGCAAGTAAGTGGTACATCGACGGTGGTTCCTGAGGTATGCGATCATTAGTACGGGACCTCACAATGACGCCTTCTAACCGTCGACGCGTGAGAAGGGTGATATGTGCTTTAGCACGATGCACGATCGTCTGTCGAGATGGAGAGAATGGCATCGAAGTGCACTCTCGTAGGATCGCGTAGTGAAAGTCTAAGGTGCTTGCTTGCCAGGCCTTGACATCTTTACCGTATCCCATTAATGCTTTTCGTAGTGCCAGTTTCGCGCAGGATAACCACCATGATAAAGTCGACGTGTAGGCGGGGCGACGGCGGCGGCAGAGGGCCCATGCGTCCTCTACTACGCATCGACAGTCAGGAGCAGTCAGGTGGACAACGTTCAGTTTCCATGGCCCGCGACTGTGCCACACTCGTTGTCGGGCGAGGACGACGTCGCAGATGTAGGCTTCATGATTGGAGAAGGCCATAGGCCATACTTCAGCATGTCGTGTGGCGTCAGCGAGGGTGCGTGTAAGGTAAACGCGGTCGAGTCGACTGGACGAGTGTGCTGTGTAGTATGTGAACCCTGAGCGTGTTCCATAGAGTTTCGTCCCTGAATCGATTAGTTGTAGTCGGTCGATAATGGCAGACAGGGCTGCGCACGGAGAATGTGTGGGGAGTTGATCAGTGGGCCCTTGTGTGCAGTTGAAATCCCCACCAAGCACCAGATCATCCAGTGGACCCACAAAAAGCGGCATTACCTCGTCAGCAAAGAAGACATGTCGTTCTCTACGTCTGTTGGAGCCTGACGGTGCATATACGTTGATAAAACGCACACCGAACAGTGTAAAGGCCATACCCCTCGCATTAGGAAGGTACACAACATCTTCAGCAGGGAGCCCTTCGCGGAGGAGGATGGCAACTCCGCTACCATTGTCGGAGGCGTGAGAGATGTGCGCTTCGTAGCCGGTAGGAGCGTAGAAGGCAGAGACGAACACTTCTTGGAGAAGGGCAATGTCGACATCGGCCGCGTGAATGGTGTCACGGAACATCGCTAATTTGTGAGGAGCTCGGATGGTAGCAAGATTCAGCGTTGCAATGCGGTAGTGTTGCGGACGTGCTCCTGCAGATGTCGATGGGGGTCCTGTTAAGATGTCCGGTGGGTGTGGAGCGTCAGAAGCCGCCACTGTGTCTGCAATCACTAGGTGGAAGTTTTGTCGGGCGCCACCGAGGGATTCGCCCCATCCGGCGGGCCAGAGTTCTGGTCTGCCTCATCTTCGACATCGGCGCTCCAGGGGGCCGACACGAAGGTCGAGTGATCTCGCTCCCTTCGAGTGGTAGGGGTGGTGATGCTGCCACAGTGTTATACTGTGGGGGTGCCTCTACAGGGTCCACTGTTGTCGGGGGAGATAGAAGGCAGTGAATAGGACGTTCTTCGGTTGGGACATCAGGCACGGCGGTTTCCGTGGTTGTGACGCTCGAAGAGAGAACACTGTCTGACATCCTGTCTTCTTCCTGTGGGGGGATGTCGTCGGAGGACGTTCGACTTCTCTTCTTCCGTTTCCCGGGCGACCGCTGCTTCCGAACGTGCTGCTCCGTGTCGGAATGCGGGTGTCCGTCGTCCAACGTAGTGCCCGTCTGTATGAAAGCTGCGGTGGGCACCACTCTTGGGTCGAGGTCAATCGCTTCGGCCGCGCCGTCTTTCAAGTTCTGAAAGTTTGTCGGTCTCGTCTCAGGCATGGTAGAAGAGGATGCGGAAGTCTCTTCCACGCTGCAGTCCTCGGGTGGAAGCGTTGGCGGGAGAAAGGACGCATCCTGAAGTGTTGCTTCAGGTTTTCGCACGGCTGAGGCGTAGGAGTCTGATACAGGTGGTGCTGTTGCAGCTGGAACTGCCTCATCTGTCGGAATCCGGAGTAAACGGCGATGGAGACATTCGGAACGAACGTGGCCCTCTTGTCCACAGCCTGCACAAGTCCGTGGCTGTCCATCATACATGACGATGGCTCGCACACCACCAATCATTAGGTAGGATGGTACGTGTTTTGACAGTTCGATCTTGATCTGTCGTACGCCGTTTAATACTTGGTACGTCGTGAACGTCTGCCATTTTTCCGCCATGTGTCCCACAACCTTGCCGTAGGGCCGAAAGGCTTCAACGACGGCGTCTTGCGGTACCTCGAATGGAAGCTCAAATACACGAAGTGTTCGCAGTCCGAATCCTGCATGGTCCACCGTCACCTCCCCGATATGTCCGTCCGAGTGTTTAAATTTCAGTCCTTGTGCGTGTTGTCGTACGACTTGAGCACATGCGGTCTCAGACGTCATTTTGATGTAAACGACACTGCTGGTGATCGAGAAGTGGATACCTATCACTTCTTGTGGGTTCAATCGTAGCTCTTCACGAATAAATTGTTCAATTTCGTAAGCGCGTGGTCGTGGATGTTCCGCTTGGAATGTAACTTTCAGGGTCGCTCGGCGGTAAGAGTGCGCCATAATGCACACAATTACTGGACTTGAAACAACACCGGCAGCGGGGCAGTACCCTGCGCGCGAAGCAGGTCCGCACGCGCCTACGGCCGAAAGCCAACTGATGCTCAATCCTTCTTTTGAGTGAAATCAGTCGGTCGGAGCAACCGAATAAAAAAATCGACACAGTCGGTTGGACCACTCATTCCTTTTCTTTTGAGTTAAATCAGTCGATGGGACCAACCGAATGAAAAAATTGACACAGTACGTTGGCCTATTCATTAGTTCTTTTGAGTGAAACCAGTCAGTGGGAGCAACCGAATGAAAGAGTCAGTCGGTCGTAGTTTTACTATGTTGGATTAATTTTCGTTTATTTTTTCGAATGAAAGTAGTCTGTGGGAACAACCGAATGAAAACATGTGACACTTTTGCAGTTTTGTACATTGACTGAATTACTCATTCTTTCTTTTCAAGTGAAAAGAGGCAGTAAGTTTTTCTGTCGGTTGAACCATGTAATCATTTTCCCAACTGAAACGACTCAGTGTTTTAGCTTACAGAGCTATCCATTTATTTCTATTAATGAAACTGACATGCACATCAGATAACTACAGCAGTGCTACATTATACCGCCATGTAAAAGTGGTATGCAAAAGTTAAAATGCGTATTACAGTGTTCATTTAATAATGTACTGAATGAAGTAACTTTTCGTTTTATAATACACAGTAACAGTGATTCATATTTTGTTGTAGATTAAATTGTTCGAGGTGCCATCAACGAGTAACTAATTAGATGTCATATCGCAGGAGCAGGCCTGCGATTACTTTCATTGCCCACCACAGACCTCAAAAACGCCGATCATCTGGGCCCGATCAGATTACTTTCCCAGACACCCACAATCTGTAGAAGAGGCCGATGACCACGAAGTATCGCGGGGAGCGGGGTCACGAGAGGGGGTACTGCCTCGCCTGCGTTTTCACTGCTGACAGCGCCAGCAGGCGCGCGCCAAACCCCACACAACAGTGTCTGGCGGCGTCGCGGGGCGTGCCATCGCCGATTGTTGTCGGTTTCTTACTGTCTCAATAAAGAAGCGTCGAAACTACAGGGTGTTCCAAAATGATCGCTACAAGTTTAATCTCGCATACTGTATCTCCGAAGTTGGAACAGGTAGAAACGTGCGGTTTGCGGCTTATTGTTCATACATATCTAAGGTACTAGTAGGACAGAGTTAAGTATTTTAACTGAGCATATTTGCTAGATCCAAATTCGAAGATCACTAAAACATTAGGTATTGTAAAAAACGTTTATTAAAGTATTTTGTATAAAAATATTTCTAATAAAATATTTTTGTTAATTCCATCTAATTTGAAGTAGTACGAGAATACATACAACATTTATCAGTGTTGTAAATTTTCTTCAGCGCGTCTGTATTCGTCAACAGTGTATGAAGATATGCATCTCAAGTTTCATAATTATTCACTCTTGTCACAGATATTTCTGTGGTTATCGGTGAAACGGCGCGGAGGTTTATTCCATCCCTGCACCATGTACCATACAAAATCTTAGATGAACAGTGAACTGCCGGCCGCGGTGGCCGAGGGGACTAAGGCGCTTCAGTCACGGTCTGCACGGCCACTACGGTCGGGAGTTCGAATCCCCCTCGGGCATGGATATTTGTGCCGTCATAGTTCGTAAGTAGTTCATAAGTAGTTTGTAAGTTTAGGGACTGATGACCCCGTAGTTAAGTCCCATAGATTATACAAACATTTTTGAACAGTGAACTGCCACTTGTTTTGAAAGTGTGCAAAATTTCATCAAGATCGGAATAAAACTCTATATTGGCGTCGAAGTCTGGAATACCTTCTCTCATGCAGCAAACTAAAGTAGATGTAGACGGTGACCATTCTCTATCTTTGAAGGTGATGAGTGAAATATATCATTAAAATTCGAATACAAACGGAATTTGTCGAAGTTAGTAGGTAAAGTACCCTCCGCCATGCACCTACGAAATTTATTGTAAACAGTTACCTTCGCCTTGTTTTAAAGGTTAAGTGTGCAAAATTTCGTCAAGATCGGAGCCAAATTGTGGTTTTTGTCGAAGTTAGTATGTTAAGTACCCTCCGCCATGCATCGAATGAAATTTGATGTAGACAGTGACGTTCCTCTTGCTTTGAAGGTCAAGTGTGCAAAATTTCATCAAGATTGGAACAAAAATATAGTTTTGCTTGCAATAGAAACTCACACACGGACACACTGCTATATTTTTAAGATTTGTCTCTAAGAATGTTTCATGCTGAATCACGGTTCATTTATACCCGAAAAGGCTGAAGGAGTATGCAAATAAAGTCACACAAAGTCGATGAATTAATAAAAACATCCATATAACTGCAGAAACCGACAAAGACTTTTTCCAGTCGGTTGTATCGCATCAAGTGAAACCACTCAATGCCGAGAAATTAATATAAAGGACAGAGACTTGTTTCATTCGGTGCTCGCGCATCGACTGAAACCACTCAAACCCACTGAATGAGTGAAAACATTCATACAGCGGCTGCAGCCGACAGAGACTGGTTTCATTCGACTGTTTCGCATCGACTGAAACCACTCAAACCCCGCCAGTGAGTGAAAACATTCATACGGCCACAGAGACTATTTTCATTCGGTTGTTTCATTCGACCGAAAAAACCGACTGATCGAAAAAACAACCGACTGACCAATCGGTTGTTAAAAACGGTCGGTTGTCCCATCACTAATGCACTGTAATTGAACACGTTGAAATAAGGGATAAAGTTTTGTTTCTCTAACATAAGCCTCATGTTATGTGCTTTGGGTTGGATACTAAAGCATTGTTAGGAAACTGTTTCCGAAGTGGGTTTGCCTAGGTCCACGGCGATCACATTGAACAGCATTCCTTTCCTTGTGGGAGCAATATTTTTACTGCAGGGCTGGTCGCTATTTATCGTGCTCTAGAGCACCTCCGTTCAAGTCCTGGGAAGTCCTTTGTCATCTGTTGTGACTCCCTGAGTGGCTTTCAAGCATCCTATCAGTGTTCCACCAAACATTCTTTGGTGCAGTGTACTCAAGACTGTTTTCCTCTCTCAGCAGGGCTGGCAGGGGGAGTTTGTGACACTTGCGGGGAGTGACACTTGCGCGGAAAGGGAATGTGTAGACACTTGCACGGAGACCCGGACGCTGCAGGTAGTGAACAGGGTGTTCCAGAAGTAGCGATACACCAACCCTACTCCACGCCCTCCAGCCGCTACCTGTGCCGTATTCAGGGAAAGGCCCACCGAGAGAGGTGGAGCAGTAGTAACGGGACGTTCGCTACAAATAGCGTATATTGATTCACGTCTCTCGCATTCCGGCCCAAAATTAGCATGGGCCTATATTTCGCATTCATTAAAAATGCGAATTTTTCCGATACCTACTGTTTACTTTGTACATATTTAAGGGCAGAAAATAAAGTTATCTCCCAATATTTCTGATTAAATAGTGTTTCACACCAAAATACCATTTATGACAATTTCGGATTTACTGCATTTTGAGTCAGAATTCGCATCTATATTCAAATTTATCGCAAATGCGAATTTTTCCTGTCCCTAGAATTACCTCTAAAAATAAACAGCTGATCAAGGCACTAAAAGCAAGGGCAGATCTTTAGGTGTATTTTACAAATAACTAAAACACAATTTGATCGCCGGCCGCGGTGGCCGAGGGGACTGAGGCGCTCCAGTCACGGTCTGCACGGCCACTACGGTCGGGGGTTCGAATCCCCCCTCGGGCATGGATATTTGTGCCATCCTTAGTATAAGCTAGTTCATAAGTAGATTGTAAGTTTAGGGACTGATGACCCCGTAGTTAAGTCCCATAAGCTATACAAACATTTGAACATTTTGAACAATTTGATCGTGGAATTATATACAATCTCATTATAAAGGTTTTTTGTAGGTGGTTTTGAGCAGCTTTTAAATATGTTAGAAATTGCATTATGAAATATAGACAGCTACACGTTATGTTTATTATGAGATATCGATTTCGGCTAATTTGAGGTCATCTTCAAGTCTCAAACAACAGGTGTTACTTACGCATTTTTCCAGTGGCACTCATAACCTTTAACTGTTTACACACAAGGTCTAACGTTGTTAATCGCGTTAGCGATGAAAAGAGAACCCAGAATCTTTGCGTCTAAATGATACATATATTGGTGTGATGTCTTATTTCGAAAGAACAGACATCACACCAATACATATGTAGCTCTCGGTGAAATGGAACGGTATGATGTCGTCACGTACCTCAGCACGGCCGACTAGAAACGCAGGAGAAGTGAAAACAACGTTCTCTCCTCAGAGATATGATTATAATTGGGTTCGGCGTAGACTTCTACAACATACTGTCTACACGGCGAAGATTACACCAAAAATTTAACTTTTCGTCTACTTTTGCGATAGCAACCAAATTTTAGAATCGTGTTTACTATGTAAAGATTTAGCAACACAAAACGCTTCAAGTCCATAACTTCACTGGTTTTAGAGTTCTGAATTTTTAATATGTTTTTAATGTTATTATAGAAAAAACAAATTTGGGACTCTCACAAAAATTTTCATATGACAGATTTTGTAGGTACATTCACAAGACATAATTCAACGGTTGTGTGCATTCATCTTATGAGAAATATCAATCATTTGTTTTCAGTGTTTATTTCAAATTTCTACATTTAAGTTTCTTGAATTATTAGTACTTAAATGTGGTTATGAAATAAATAAATTACGTGTATATGTGTAGTCTTATGCGGCCAAACTACTTAGGTCATTGGTCGCTAGAGTTACACACTACTTAATCTTACTTAAAATGACTTAGGCAAAGTACAAACAAACATACCCATGTCCGAGGAAGGACTCGAACCTCCGACCGGACCGGCCGCGCAATTTGTGACAGAAATTTCATGTTTGATATTATTAATGCATAGAAGTATGAAATCACTTCCTGCAAAAATTTTGACAAAAAAAGTTGGCACTGAGTTTAGAAAAACAAAATTCTGGTATATTGGATTTTAACATTTTATCAAATAATGAATGTTACTTTTTTTTTTTTTTTTTTTTTTTTTTTTACTACAAGAGATACAGCCATTCAAATTTACGGCCACCAGAATGTTTTCCCTTCCTGAGTAAATGAGCTGCTTCTTGTAGTTTCAACACCTTTTTCTTGAATGTTCTGAATATAAATCTTCACACAGACTTCTTGAGGAGGAGAGTGATACGGATATCTGATTGTAAACCACTGCCTATTACCTTAGACCTTTTTGACTGTACTGAACAGTAATTCCGCGTATTCCGTAATTTATATTTATACAGTTTACAGGCAATGTAATTTATAACCAACTATTGGCTGCCAATTTCGCTTCATTTTTCCTGGCAGTCTTGCAACTTTTTTCTCCCTGTTGGTTTATGCCGAGTAAAAATGGTTCTATATGACGGTGATGGAAAATAGATTTTATCTTCAGCATTTTTCGGTGTGTGACATTACCTTACACATCCCCTATTTCATATATTTCTTAGATGTATTTGTAATTCGAATACAGCCAAATCGTTTTGGGGTCTACGAATAAACGCTTCAAGTATGTAAAATACTCATTGACTTATTATTAACGTTTTTTAATTGAAGGTTTAAGGTTGCGTGTCCTATTAAAAAGCATAGTAGCTATTTTTAAAGAGATGGAAGCTGCGTGATAGTGGGGTTAACTACATAGCCGTCAATTACATCAACGTATCTGTGCAGGATGCTTAATATATTTATTGCTTGCGCAGGTGTCTTGATATGCTTAGTGTTCTGAATAATATGCTTTTAGGTGGTATGACTGTGGAAAGTCATCGTCTTGTAGTAGCAGAGACTGTCTTAATAACTCTCCAAACATTATCACTATTAAAATACCTTTTTGTTTACAGGAGGAACACTCAACGGATTAATATGTAGTTAGAACAAGTTACTAAATTGCTCTTCAGCTTTGAAAGGGTTGTGCAATTTCACTGATTTTCGTGTTATGTTGACAGTGTGGAAACTTGACCACAGCAGTGCTAGACTTCTTGGTGTGCCTGTACCCAGGAAAAGCCATCAGCCGCCCCAAGGGCCCCGGGTTCCGCGCAAGTGTCACTCCGCGCAAGTGTTCCAACCCCTGGCAGGGGCGCATCCAGGACGGCCTGCTGAGGGGTGGGGGGAGGAGGGCGGAATTCCCATTGTCAGCTCTGGCTCAGTAGAAACACTCTAGTACCGGCCACCCCCTTTTCTTTTTTTTTACCCCACGTCCAATAAAAAAAAAAAAGTCTCACAGTTTTGAAGACTCAGTGCAGTGATATCACGCCAAATTGGCCCTCTAAAAAAAGTAATAATAAAAAAATAAAATAAAAGCTGTTGGGGGGGGGGGGGCGAACGCCCCTTCGCCGCCGCCCCCCCCCCCTTGGATCCGCCTATGAGTCTAGTCGTTCAGCGTCTTTGCTTGCACTCCAGGGTACATCGGCATACCCGGCGAATGAACGTGTTGATCGGTTGGCCAAACAGGCCACTACGTCACGACCTCTCGAAATTGGTCTCGTGGAAGTGGATCTTAGGTTGTCTCTACACCGGAAGGTGCGTGAAGCTTGGAGCTCCGAATGGTCTGCCTCGAGTGCGCAAAACAAGCTTGGCGCCATCAAACTATCCGTGACCGCGTGGAAAACTTCATTGAAACCCACACGTCGGGATTCGGTTGTCCTGTGTCGACTCCGTATTGGGCAAACATGGTTGATCCACTACTATATACTTCTCCGTTCTGACAGTGCGCTCCCTTTAGTTCTAGGAAACGATGCATCCATGGCTGATTCGGTTTTATGTTTTACTTGCTTATATACCCGTGCTTCGCAACGGTTGCTAAAGAGGGACCTGTGTATATCATGGTTTTTTAGGGTACCTAAGGGTATCCTTGATGGATCCCTCTGTTAATAAACTTAGTCCTCAAGGCCAAAATGTCAAATTTCGGTAGAAGTCATTGTCGAAAAAGATGAATGTTCATAAGGCTTTTCATACAAAAAGTGAAATTAATTAAAGTCTGTACTCCGGAACGATGTAAATTCAATGTCAGGTTGCGTTCATAAAGGCAAGACTGCAGTGTGTAATTGTCTGTTAGGCGTGAACTTCTGAAAACTTTTTTATCGTTGAGATGAGAAATAGTAATAATAATAACAGCGACATGTATTGGTTCTATGGTGTAGTACTAAACTGTTTATCTCTCGCATTAAGTGTATGCTGAAGTATTAGTACCGGTATGTTACACCGTGCCGGCCGCGGTGGCCGAGGAGACTGAGGCGCTCCAGTCACGGTCTGCACGGCCCCTACGGTCGGGGGTTCGAATCCCCCCTCGGGCGTGGATAATTGTGCCGTCCTTAGTCTTAGCTAGTTGATAAGTAGTTTGTAAGCTTAGGGACTGATGACACCGTAGTTAAGTCTCATAAGTTCTACCAACAGTTGAACTTTTTTTTGTTACAGCGTAGCACTGGGGACAATGTAGTTATTCTGTATGCAGTAGTTCCTATTATCGAAAACTCGACGAATGCTGAAAGTCTGGTAATTCAATCAACAGAACAGTTCATGTCTGTTTAAATAAGACGTCATGGTGGTGTTAATGTGGGATAAAGTAAGTCTGGATAATTGTTGAAGGCCGGCCGCGGTGGCCGCGGGGAATGAGGCGCTTCAGTCACGGTCTGCACGGCCACTACGGTGGGGGGGTTCGAATCCCTCCTCGGGCATGGATATTTGTGCCGTCCTAGTTCTTAAGTAGTTTGTAAGTTTAGGGACTGATGATCCCGTAGTTAAGTCCCATAAGCTTAACAAACATTTGAACATTTTGAATTGTTGAAGGAATGGCGTCAGCTGATCGTCTGTATAGAACTTTGCATTAAATATAGTATTTCCAGTGAACTGTGTTAGCAGCATCGGCCAGTGTTTCATCTGATATATGTCCCCACGTCCTGCAGTGATTACTTCGTAAAGCACGAAGTTGAAATCGACCTTGTATAGTAGAACTGTATATTCAGAAGTCGGATTATAACTAATTGTCTCTGCAAAAGAACACGTCTTTCTCTATCTTAATGTAGTCCACACCAAAAGTAAGTAATTGCAAATTTTAATCACAATATTGTACTGAACAATTATGAAAACAGATGAGTTTGACGCTCGCGTGTGTATATTATCTCTAGTGGCAGGCAGAGAGCAGAAATATCTCTGGAGTGAGGATTCAGATGCGCAGAACGGATTTTGTAAACTCAACATTAAGGTGAAAATGTCACATGATATTGGGAAAAATCTACTAATCGGTGACTTTACCTTGGTCCCTTTTTGTTCAGTTAAGACGCTATGTGTAAATGGCCCTTTTAGCGACGCTTCCTCAACTTTCTTGTTGCTGCTGTGATATTTCATGTTATGTGCTGCGAAAAGGAGGTGGGGCTTCTTTGCAGACAATGCGGTACAAACCAATCGAAATAGCAAATAAATGTGTGGAAGGAATGGATTTGTCTCATTATCACGTAGTAATTGCAGCTTAATGTTGAGAAGATGCACAGTTCGCAATGCTCACTCCATAGATATTTCTACTCTATATACAATTTAGTGGTTATACCCATCAAAAGATGCACTTCTTTTATTTCCATGACATTGCAAAGCATATAGGATACAGCTAGGAAACAAAAAAAATTTTTTTTGTGTCCTACCTGGATTAAATTTTACTTGTAGTGGCAGCTGTTTAGTTTGCTATCGTTGGCAACGAACTATTCGCTTTAGGAGGATGATTAATTTACTGACCAGAACAGCATAAATTATTTATTTCATGCCGCGGTGGAGTAGCCGAGCGGTCTAAAGCGTCTCGCTGCGGAGCGCGCTGTTGCTCGCCGTGGAGGTTCGAGTCCTCCCTGGGGCATGGGTGTGTGTGTATTGTCCTTAGGTTACTTTACCTAGGTTTAAGTAGTTTGTAAGCTACGGACTGATGACCACGCAGTTTGGTCCGATAGATTTACAAACATTTTAACAATTTTTCATCGTGAACATCAAGAATTATTCCCCTCATTCTTCGTGACTGATTTCTGAAAATAGCATTCAACGGCCATTGCCAGCATCAGCGCACACGCCGCCGCCGTAAGTAAAGTTGTACCCCTTCTTGTAGTCTATTATGCCATAGTTATGAGAATGAAAAAAAAAAAAAAACCGCAGCAACGCTATAATTAGTTATTTGGTGTACTATGTAACTAACTTCGTCCCACTTTGTCCTTTCCTGTACTATGGCGTTTTCGAGGCACTCCTAAACAGAACGCACTCAAAATGTAATGAGGATACACGGAAATCAGAAAGGGACCTACATAGATTCGATTTTCCTTGCTAAGAAATCTTATGTAAATTGGAGCATCGATAGACGCGAAGGAATGTCGTTAAGTTTTATATTCAAATGTTCCCTGTCAAAAGGAGCAAACAAAAAAAATTGTTAAGCTGTGTATATATGAAGTATAATCAGAAACTCGCTGTTCAATGTTAGTTTGTATTTGCAGAGATAAGACTGCGGCTCTTAATTCAAAATACTTCTGTTACTGAAGGAATACGCATAACACGATCATGTATTGTTTCTTTGCAGCACTACAAAATCAGCAGCACCTTTAATTGTGCGTTGCTGTTCTATGGCATAACCATCGAAAGGAAATTAATAATTAAAAAATGCAGTAGCGCCAACTATTAGTTCTTTGGTGCACTATGTAACTAACAGGGCCTTAAATTGTTCTGTACTGTACTACACCGTTTTCTTGGCATTCCTAAACAGAATGGACTCAAGATGTAATAAGTACGCACCGAAATCGGAAAGGAAACTACATAAATTCGTGCTTCCATGCAAAGAATTCTTAGT
Source organism: Locusta migratoria (assembly GCA_026315105.1). Lineage (NCBI taxonomy): Eukaryota > Metazoa > Arthropoda > Insecta > Orthoptera > Acrididae > Locusta > Locusta migratoria. The sequence continues at coordinate 456,888,051 of CM048755.1, forward strand.
GAATTAAAACATCGATAGACGCGAAAGAACGTCGTTATGTTTTAAATTCAAATGATACTTGTGGAAGGAAGCACTTTTTCTCTTTCCATGGCAATCCAAGACATGCGGGATACAGCTAGTAATTTTATTTTATTTTATTTTATTTTATTTTTTATTTTTATTTATTTATTTATTTATTTTTGTATTTGTCGTACCAGGGTGAAATTTCACTTGCAGTGACAGCGGTTTAGTATGTTAACGTTGGCAACGAAATATTCGTTTAAGGGGTTCATTAATTTACTGATCGGAACAACATTAATTATTTATTTCATTATCAACACAAAGAATTATTTCCCTCATTGTAAATGACTGATTTTTCAAAAAGGATTCAGCATAAATACACTACACCGCTGCCGTAAGGAAAATCGTAGCCCTTGTTTCAGTGCATTACACCTTACTTATGTGAATTAAAAACGCAGCATTGCCTTCTATTAGTTATTTGGTGTACTATGTACGTAACAGCGCCTCTATCGGATCTTTGCTATACTACGCTGCAATTCAAGCGTAGCATACACCAGGAACTACAAATTACGATATCTTTTCTTCCCCTGATCCGATTTTGATGAAATCAATCTTATATGTTGCCCCAAAGTACTCTCAGTTGACATATGAAACCCCATGAAAGTTCGTATAGTACTACTGCTGTACTACTGCTGTACTACTTATAAGCTTAGCATACACAAAAACTTCAAATTACGATTTCCTTTCCCATCCTTACCCAAATAATCCGAGCGTCTAATAACCACGTTGTGGAGGGGCGTTAAACCCTAATACTCCCTCCTTCCTTCATGACTATAAACAATATTTCTTGTGAGTTGTCCAGGATATAATATGAATATTTTCTGTGGAGAGCCCAAGCCTGAGCAAGCGATATAAAGCTGTCCGTGTGAGAAACATGGAGATTTCAAATACGCTCCACAGTATTGAGTAGATTCCCTGTGATTTATTAATCACTAGCTTAAACCCGCGGCTCCGCTCGCGTGTTGGTTGATAATGATAGGTAAGCTATATTTCAGTAGTGTGCTATGAGACTGGTTTCTAAGGATGGAATGAAATACAATACCTTCTTTAGAAACAAACATTTTTAATCAACATTCAAATAAAAAATAAAATTATGTGAAGTGCCCAATGATTTTTTTAAAGAAATGTATTAAAAGAAATTTCTTTTTTACTGCTTTATTTATTTATTCTTATATTTCGTTAATCGTATGCTTATCCTTACAGAGAAAGAGCTGAAGACACTAGTACGCATAGACCAAAGATATGGTCTGTGGCATCACGTTTCACTGTATGTAACCTCCTTGCTGGCCTGCAGTCCGAATTTTTTTTATAATTTGACGACTTTCAACCACCATATCTTCCACCCCCTTATAGCTATCGGCATGAAACTGCTATGGTGTACAACGGGAGACTTCGGACAACAATTACACACAGACCATTCGTTTGCGTTCTGTAGTTTTCTCTACAGAGCGAAATATTAACACACACACACGTAGAATTTTATATATACCGGTAACTTTTCATCCCAATATACTCCACCCTTTTATCATTATCAACCCTCAAGCAACAATGCAACCAATAAAACCGTTTTCAAGGAGTAAATATAATTTTCAAAGAGTAATTATTGTTCCGCATTTCCCGTTATATTCTTCAAATTACTAAATATCTATCAGATCGCAATAAAACCGTGCCCAAAACCTTCCTCAGGTATAAATTAGTAGCTATACAAATATTTAAGTCTCTGCGTCTTGTCGTTCGGACGTGATAAGCGTACACCGAACAGACATTCACATTAATATATATAGATAAATAGCTATCCGATCGCCATAAACCGTGCTTAAAACCTTCCCCGGGTCGACGTTAGTAACTGTACAATTTTTTAGCTCTTTATGTCTTGTGGTTCCGACGTGATAAATGTACACCGAAAAGACATTCACATTTATAGATATAGATAATAGAAAATGCAAGTCACTTTGCAAACTGCACTCTCTTGAACTTAAAAGCCAGAGCTATCGGAAATAATGGGTATCCGTCGGATGTACTCTGTTTCATTCTCTTCCTTTCCTTGTAGCTCTATAGATATCTACTGCTTCTTCCTACAGCGGTATGCGATTCACTGTTCAAAGTTGCTTCAAAGTTTTCAACAGCACTGTCATCTTTCAGGAATTTCCTTGACCTCATTGGAATACAGGAGTGTCTTAGCAGTAAATAAGAAATGTAATAAAACGTGATGCCTGATGTGAAAAGTTTTTACCCATCGCAGTATATATGATCTCATATTTACTGAGTTATGTGTTGTACAATTGTATAATTGTTCAGGTATACATTCATTAGTAGAAATGCTGTGTGTCTGTAAAATCTGTTGCGAATACAAGTAGTAGTAAAGAAGTAATAGATTAAAACCTGGCGCGTGATGGGGTGGTTTTCCATGAACGTTACCGTTTATTTGCTCGTATCTCATGAATTACGTGTCGTACTGTGATACAATTTAGAAGGTACATTCAACTGTATGTGTGTACACTGTTTGTAAAATTTCCTGCAGGTACAATATGTAGTGTAGAAATTATAAATTTCAACGTTATACCGTATGCAGTAGTCTTACTCCGTGAACAGTGGAAAAGTACTAAGCGAGAAACTTTTTTCCTTTGATCATTTTGCTATGGTTGTCAGTGAGAAAAAGTTTCCTAAAGGTTTGAAATTATGTTTACAGTTTGTTGTAAGTCGCTAAGTGGTCTCCTTCTCAAATAGTGGACTGATAAAGCCACAGTATCACGTGCCGCAAGACGGGGAAGTTTTCATTGTTTATGGCGTCATAACTCCTGAACTATCGATCCTATCGCAAAATCGTTTCTTATCTGACGTCTACTACCTATAAACTACATTCCTGCCAAATTCCAGTTTTATATGTGAAGTAGTTTTCGAGATTTCGTGTTTAGTCAGTGAGTGAGTGAATGAGTGAGTGTATGAAAGTGTCCTTTCGCTTTTATATAGATAGAGTTTCAAGTGGTTTTTGCCATTCTATTTAATGGAGGGTGATTTAGCCTGATCTCTCAGGTACCAACCCCTTCAGCAGTTTTAAATAGTTTTCAGTCTTTTGCATCGTCTGACTTGCCGTTTTTTGTGTGTGCAGCGTGGCTGGCCTATCCTTTGTTATCCCAGTGATCAGCCAGCCACAATATTCTGCTGTAATGTTTTATTTCAGTTGCTTTGTAGGTCTGAGTCTTTTGCATTTTCTTCCTTTGTGGGTCTCTTTTGTTTTATCAGTGTATAGGTCATTGTCACTCTCTGCACATAGTGGATTACTCCTGTAGTTGCTGGGTTCCAGTTCTATCCTTGTAAAACTTTCACTGTGACATCTTCGCTCGTAACAGGAGACTCTCAGTTTAGTCCCCTAACATTTCCCACAACAACAAGTAAATTGTTTATTACAGTTAAGTGTATAGGAAATTGCATTTCAATGTTAAATAAGTCGACAGCATGTATTGCATGTAGTTGGTAACACTGTCGTTACGCACTTACGTTCAGCATGAAACGAAGTTTCGTTAAGAAAATTATTTTGCGCTGTACAGGTGGTCACCAAATTATCTATCTATACCTATAAATTTGAATGTCTGTTCGGTGTACGTTTATCACGTCCGAACGTCAAGACGCAGAGACTTAAATATTTGTATAGCTACTAATTTATACCTGAGGAAGGTTTTGGGCACGGTTTTATTGCGATCTGATAGATATTTAGTAATTTGAAGAATATAACGGGAAATGCGGAACAATAATTACTCTTTGAAAATTATATTTAATCCTTGAAAACGGTTTTATTGGTGGCATTGTTGCTTGAGGGTTGATAATGATAAAAGGGTGGAGTATATTGGGATGGAAAGTTACCGGTATATATAAAATTCTACGTGTGTGTGCGTGTGTGTGTGTGTTAATTTTTTCGCTCTGCAGCGAAAACTACAGAACGCAAACGAATGGTCTGTGTGTAATTTCTGTCCTTAGTCTCACGTTGTACACCATAGCAGTTCCATGCCGATAGCTATAAGGGGGTGGAAGATATGGTGGTTGAAAGTCGTCAAATTATTTAAAAAAAAAATCGGACTGAAGGCCAGCGATGAGGTTTGCGACTCTGTAGCAATGAGGTTACATACAGCGAAACGTGACGGCACAGAACATATCTTTGGTCTACGTGTGCTACAAGGTCCTCAGCTCTTTCTCTGTAAGGATAAGCATACGAATAAGGAAATGTAAGAATAAATAAATAAAGAAGTAAAAAAGAAATTTCTTTTAATACAACTCTTTAAAAAAATCGATTTGACTTTTCGCGCATTACATCAAGTGATCGATCTGTGATATTATTACAATCATTATTGTTGAATTTCGTGATTGGATTCTTCGAAAGGAGTGCATTTTCACGTGTGATTTGATCTCATAGCATAATACTGAAAGATAGCTTAACTATCATAATCAACCAACACGCGAGCGGAGCCGCGGGTTTAAGCTAGTTTTTAATAAAATGTTTAGTTCAATGAATGTGTCCCATATGATATAATTTAGACCAGCGTAGGTGGAGACAGTTGTCAGCAGCAGCACAGCCACGTATAGGAAATGATAGGTCAATTGATCCTTCTATAATTTAGATATTTCATACAGTAATTGCTTTTTGCATCGTATAAGACCTCTTTAATTTCGAAGAATTAACAGGTTATTTAACTGTTTCAGATCACGTACATCCGGGAAGATAAAGAAATGCGAAGTAGTTTTTCTAAGTCCTTTGTGATACGGTAGATTCTAGCGTATGTCATATGTCCCTATACAACATTCGTAGGTATGTCTGCATCCAGTGTAGGTCCTGAGTTGGTTCAACGGGAACTAGACTCAGTCCCACACTGGCCTGGAAAGGCCCAATGGGGCGTTTCCGCACGCCGCGGGCCTGCAGACTTGGGCGTGCACGACGCGCGAACGCGCTGGGGTCCATACGTCCTGTGTGTTTTTAACGCTGGCCGCTGGCACAGACAATATACAGGGTGTCCAGAAAAGGACTCCCTGATTTCAAAATTAAATATCTCGAAAACAAAGATCGATAGATGAATGCAGTAAACGGTATGTTTATTGTGAAAGCTGTAAGAAGTTCATACAGAAGTTTGAAATAATAGTTACAAAAGCTGCTAACAGTTGGCGCTGTAATCGCCATACGTAATGCCTAGTATAAATAGTAATCCGAAGCCCAGAGCGATCAGTTCCACTATTGAAACGTGAAAGGAGGTTAGCGTACCGAAGGAAGAAATGTTCAAATGTTTGTACAGCTTATGGGACTTAACTACGGGGTCATCAGTCCCTAAACTTACAAACTACTTATGAACTACTTACGAACTAGGACGGCACAAATATCCATGCCCGAGGGGGGATTCGAACGCCCGACCGTAGTGGCCGTGCACACCGTGACTGGAGCGCCTCAGTCCCCTCGGCCACTGCGGCCGGCCCGAAGGAAGAGATTAAAACTATGTACTCAATTGAACAACACGTTTTTCTGGTGCTAGAGTATAGTTGACGAGATGTAGCGTGAGCTATGACGTTAGGATGCGCAGTGGCCCTGCGCTGGTTTTGTGTAGTGGGGGAAGGTGCGAGCGCATACCAGCACTCAGCAGTGACCGCCGCACGGTTCACTTCGCGCGTTTCACTACAATCAGAAAACATCGAGTCCTCTGTGCTTAGGCTGCCCAGGGTGTTTACACTGCGCGCTGGGCTGGGTTGAACCAAAAAAAGGAGGAAACTACATTTTTCCGATTTACACGTTGTAAAAAATTTTGACTGTATATAAGACCATCCCACACCGTTTCATCAACTAATTTCTTCCTTGCAAGCTTTGCTTTGCCTATGAAAAAATAAAATGTCTACTTTTCATTCCGCCCGAGTTTTTAGTTTCGTATAGCTTCACACTCGAATTTGATGAAAGTATGCGGTTAAAAAATCGGATTTTTTGACACGTGGTAGTAAAACATCCCAGCTTTCTAATACATCATTCACCTTATCATTATTCATAACAGTCGTTTTCAAATGACGTTATTTGTCAGGAGTGTGCGCTTGATTTACAAATCGTGTAATGGAAAACTTGGATAGCGGGCAGCTTACTGTTCTGTGCATTTTAGACCATCGAGTGAAATGGAGGTAAAAGTACAGAAAAGTTTTTGAAATGTTAGTCGCATTGACATCTACCTCCTTTCACCAGTAATTGCGTTATCTGAGCGGCGCCACGCCGCGATCGCAAACCTTCGACCTCGGCGGGTGTTGGGCGTAGCGTGAAGCACTGCGGCACCGAAAAAATGAATTGCTAGCCACGTGTGTCGCTCCTTCGTTATGTGTTAATTATCCATAACACGAAAAAAAGTATAAAAGTGGCGACCGTTTACAACTGACAATGATCTGCTAGGGTTTTACATTAGGTCATAAGCGTCAGCGTGAAATGCCATGAGTACTGGGTGATAATAGCCACTAAGCACTGGATCACTAGCGTGTCGAAAAAATGAAAATTTGGGTCTGGCAGGAGATGTGTTAGGATAGCGATGCAGATGTGACCACTGTGTGCAGATGGCGTAGTTATCAGCGTGACTGTCTAGTTAGCCTAAAACTTGGGTTAGAAACGCAGTAAAGTTCACATTTTCATGTTTCCACATTTATTTAATTTAAAGCGCAATGGCAGATAAAGTCGGAAATTCCATAGTGTGTTGTTTAATAAAGACCGAGTTCATAATTACTTTGAAATTTGATGCCATCTGTTTGAATTTTTAATCTTTTCTTAATACTATTTTGCGATCGGAATAGGCTGGCCCTTAAAATCCAATTCCAAGTAAGAGTGGGAATGTAGAAATTAAATCTGCCAGTGGGAAGCTGATCTGTAAGAAGTAACATTTTATTTATAAAATTTATTTCTAGTTGTCAACAATTTACAAAATCCGGAAATCTACATTTTTTTCATGTATTTTACTCTTCGAATCTGACAAGTCTAATTGTACTGTACATACAAAGTCTGGTATCTATAATAGCGAGTTAGAACAAATTGTGACACTCCTTTTTTTTCCAAGTTTAGGATAAGCAATGAAATTGCGGCTGATCAGTCTTGATCGGCTAATTGCCAATATGAATTGTGTATTTTCCGTTCTACAGTGTGGGGCAATGGCTAGAAAGGCAAGAATTATAAATTCTTGCCTATAAATCAAATGTTCAAATGTTTGTAAATCTATCGGACCTAATTGCGTGGTCATCTGTCCATAGCTTACAAACTACTTAAACCTAGGTAAACTAACCTAAGGACAATACACACACACCCATGCCCCAGGGAGGACTCGAACCTCCACGGCGAGCAACCGCGCGCTCCGCAGCGAGACGCTTTAGGCCGCTCGGCTACTCCCCCGCTGCTTGAAAATCAGTGGTGTAGCTATCATGGGGCTAGGCGGGGCAGTGCCCCGGGGCCCCCGAGATCAAGGGGCCCCTCGGCCTTCGTGTGCAAAGTTCGGAAAAAGTTACAGTAGAGCGTCGTTTTTTTTTTTTTTTTTTTTTTTTTTTTTTTTTTTCACCCTACCGTCCAGCAATTCCCCCTCCCGTCAAACTAAGCTCCCCACAGTAGCCGCACCGGGCCACAGGGTGACGGAACATTGCTTCTAGTGGGGCCTGCTGACAGGCCAAGCCGACAGTCGCTGAGTACAACAATCGGCACACTCCAGTCGGCAGAAGTAGCTGCAGCATCAAAGCTGCTCACAGGAACAGCTGCGCCTTCCAAGTGTTGCGGCGTGCCGCTCGGCGCAATGTGAAGGATCGCGCGCCTCCAAATATTGTATAAATACATTTACTGTATAGTACTTCTTATTGCCAAGTAGAAGTGTACAGTTCAATTATACGAATAATCGGCTTTCCGAACATCCATATCCCCCAATTACACTTCGGATAATCGACGTTGTATTGTATATAATATTTTAGATGAATGAAGGATTTTCGACTTTTAACGTTTTGAACACTGCCAACAAACTTCAAACGCACGAAGTGAAATTCAAAAATTATTCCCATCTCGGAATATAAACATAAAAAAGCTATTGCTTGTCCGCTAAGACGTGCACCCTGCCACCTGCTGAATGACTAGCAGTGTGTGACAATACTGTTCATGGTTTGATTCGCGGCAGGGGGGCATATTTTCGTGGTTGAGTAAAACTTCATTGTTCATTTTTACTAGCCTGCGACTTCACTCACCTAGTATGGAGCAACTTCGAAAACTATTCCATGGTAGTTTTATCTGTATGTCCTACCCAGGTCCAACTAGTGATGGGACAACCGACTGTTTTTAACAACCGATTGGTCAATCGGTTGTTTTTTCGTTCAGTCGGTTTTTTCAGTCGAATGAAACAACCGAATGAAAATAGTCTCTGTGGCTGTATGAATGTTTTCACTCACTGGCGGGGTTTGAGTGGTTTCAGTCGATGCGAAACAATCGAATGAAACCAGTCTCTGTCGGTTGCAGCCGCTATATGAATGCTTTCACTCATTCGGTGGGTTTGAGTGGTTTCAGTCGATGCGGGAGCACCGAATGAAACAAGTCTCTGTCCTTTATATGAATGTTCTCGGCATTGAGTGGTTTCACTTGATGCGATACAACCGACTGGAAAAAGTCTTTGTCGGTTTCTGCAGTTATATGGATGTTTTTATTAATTCATCGACTTTGTGTGACTTTATTTGCATACTCCTTCAGCCTTTTCGGGTATAAATGAACCGTGAATCAGCATGAAACATTCTTAAAGACAAATTTTAAGAATATAGCAGTGTGTCCGTGTGTCTGTTTCTATTGCATGCAAATCTGCAGTTTTGTTCCAATCTTGATGAAATTTTGCACACTTGACCTTCAAAGCAAGAGAAACGTCACTCCTTGCATCAAATTTAATTCGGTGCATGGCGCAGGGTACTTTACATACTAACTTCGACAAAAACCACAATTTGGCTGCGATCTTGATGAAATTTTGCACACTAGACCTTTAAAACAAGGCGAAGGTAACTGTGTACAATAAATTTCGTAGGTGCATGGCGGAGGGTACTTTACCTACTAACCTAAACAAATTCCGTTTGTATTCGAATTTTAATGATATATTTCACTCTTCACCTTCAAAGAAAGAGAATGGTCACCGTCTACATCTACTTTAGTTCGATGCATGAGAGAAGGTATTCCAGAATTCGACGCCAATATAGAGTTTATTCCGATCCTGATGAACTTTAGCACACTTGACTTTCAAAACAAGTGGCATCTAAGATTTTGTATGGTACATGGCGCAGGGATGGAATAAACCTCCACACCGTTTCAACGATAACCACAGAAATATCTGTGACAAGAGTGAATAATTATGAAACTTGAGATGAATGTTTTCATACACCGTTGACGAATACAGACGCGCTGAAGGAAATTTACAGCACTGATAATGTTGTATGTCTTCTCGTACTCCTTCAAATTAGATGGAATTAACAAAAATATTTTTATAAGAAACATTTTTATACAAAATACTTTGATAAACTTTTTTTTACAATATCTAATGTTTTAGTGATCTTCGAATTTGGATCTAGCAAATATGCTCAAAGTTAAAATACTTAACTCTGTCCTACTAGTACCTTAGATATGTATGAACAATAAGCCGCAAACCGCACGTTTCTACCTGTTCCCACTTCGGAGATACAGTATGCGAGATTAAACTTGTAGCGATCATTTTGGAACACCCTGTAGTTTCGACGCTTCTTTATTGAGACAGTAAGTAACCGACAACAATCGGCGATGGCACGCCCTGCGACGCCGCCAGACACTGTTGTGTGGAGTTTGGCGCGCGCCTGCTGGCGCTGTCAGCAGTGAAAACGCAAGCGAGGCAGCACCCCCTCTCGAGTCCCCACTCCCCGCGAAAAACGTACTGCCTCTTTTCACTTTAAAAGAAAGAATGATAATTCAGTCAATGTACAAAACTGCAAAAGTGTCGCATGTTTTCATTCGGTTGTTCCCACAGACTACTTTCATTCGAAAAAAAATAAAGTAAAACTACGACCGATTGACTCTTTCATTCGGTTGCTCCCACTGACTGGTTTCACTCAAAAGAACTAATGAAAAGGCCAACGTACTGTGTCAATTTTTTCATTCGGTTGGCCCCATCGACTGATTTAACTCAAAAGAAAAGGAATGAGTGGTCCAACCGACTGCGTCGATTTTTCCATTCGGTTGATACCACCGACTGGTTTAACTCAAAAGAACGAATGAATAGTCCAACCGACTGAATCGGTTGTTTCATTCGGTTGGTCCCACCGACTGGTTTCACTCAGAAGAACGAATGAATAATTCAACCGATACGAGAAACTACAACCGAATGATCGATTTTTTCCCAACAACCGAATGAATCGATTGTTTTCATTCGATTGTTCCCATCACGAGGTCCAACTCTATCCCTCTCCAAATTTTCACCCAAATCCACCCAGTAATATTTGCTTGAAAGCATAATTAACTTTCACAGTTATAATTATATTAGAGAGTACGATTAAATATTATCTGCTGCGTGACAGTAATTTACTTAAGATTATTTAGGTTTACCTTATTATGTCTTCCAGTAAGCGGTAAGGACGTGACGAAGTAGTATTGCATTTGTATAGTTCATAGATGCCGAATACGGGTATGCTCGGTCGCTCAAGCATACCCCAAAATTTGAGTGGGTATGCTCGGCATACCCCACTACAAAATTTTGGTATTATTTTTTTCTTTACATTATATTTCTTAATTGTAATTAAATTCGACTCTCTCATTTCATTGATGGGTGGCTGGCTTTTGTAATACACCGCTGTAAAAATATTATCTAAAACAAACAGGTAATTGAATTCGTAGGCATTAAAGTTCATGTTGACATGTGAGTGAAGTGATCATTTTCTAAATAGTCCGAATGTTAATGGAATGCTGCGTTTTAGTTCAATATCGTAAACTGAAGGCGGTATCCTTTAATTGTTGTATTAAATAACTAGAAATGAAGTGGGTTTGAAAATGTGTTTACTACTTATTTAACGTTCATGTATTCTCTTAGAAGTAAATTGCCTTAAAGGAATCGTGTTAGTGTAAGTCGTGTCATTTTTTCATACTGCTTACTGAATTGTTGTGTGAAGTAACAATGGGTTGTGAACCTATTAGTAACGACAGACATGGTATGACAGCAGAAGTGTTTATAGACTATTTTGATAATGCTGAATAGAAAATAAATTTGCAGAAGAATGAAGCCAAGATGTAAGTGTTTGCGTTAGTGAACACAGTATTCATAATACAGGCACATCATACGCATGTCTCTGAACTCGAAAACTCTGAAAATGATTTTAGTAGTTACTACTACGGGAAAACAGGTTCAAATGGTCGCAAAACCCGCCCAGTAGTACTGAAACGTGAAATTGGAATCAATGGCTGTCAATTTCTTTCCTGTGTATTAAAAAATTACTTTCTCCTTACAGAGATATTGGTCCTAAATTAACACCAGATAAAGCAAAAAAGAAGAAATACTACTAAAATAAAACAAAATTATTACTTTACCTTTTTACATGGAATTGGGAAAATATAATTTTTTTTTTAGAAATACGCGTCGGGGGGGGGGGGGGATACTGCAAACCGGCAACCACCTACCTCCTATTGGAGACGCCACTGAGCATACCCCACATACCCCAATATTTTCAAAAGTCGGCGCCTGTGGTATAGTTTTAGTTTAGAGAGGGCCCCAACGTCATTTTTGCCCCGGGGCCCTTGGTGTAGTAGCTACGCCACTGTTGAAAATATAGCTTTTTTATAGTCAGCGACCATATAACTCCGCAATGGATACTGTCAAAACAGAGAAATGAGTTGTGACGAAATTACTGCCGGCTTCCCTCCCCCGTCGCCGCCCCGCACTTTTCGCAAGCGCCTTGCGCTGCCCTGGCTGATATCCTTAGGACGGACAGCACCTGCGCCGCGCACCCTCCCTCCCGCGAGCGCCTCCCCACCTCTGTGGCCGTTCCCTTCCCCTTACGCGCAGCTCGTAGCTCTTCCTAAATCTCGTCGACTATACCACAGATTAGAAGAGTCCTACGGCAACAAGGCGAAGTTTTCAAGCACGATGTAATGTTCCAAAAGGACCCGCTGCGAAAACCATTCTTACGCTCTTCGCAAAATTTCTACGAACAGGCAGCGTAACTGATGATCTAGTGGGGCATGTTGGCCGCAAGCAAACCGCTGTCACGCCATAAAATATCGCCACAGTTCCTGGAATTATTTAGCGAAATCCAATGCCATCCGTCCGTAGAATTGCATCTGAGACTGGTTTGAAGCGTTCCAGCACGCAGAAAATACTGAGAAAGAGCCTACACATGTTTTCATTCAAAATTCAAACGCACCATGCCATACCCGTACGAGCTGTGCAACAAAGGGTTGCCTTTGATAATCAGATGCTCACAATGATTGATAGTGAAGCATTTGACGTTGGCTGCATCTGGTTTACAGATGAAGCACACATCCACCTGAATGGATACGTGAATAAGCAGAACTGGCGATTTTGGGGTTCCGAAAAGCCATATTGGTGTGAAAGGAAACCTTTGTATTCCCCTAAAGTTACTGTGTGGGCTGCAGTATGCAGCAGAGGAATTATTGGCCCTTTTTTCATTCGAGAAACAGTCACTGGTGGACGTTACGTTCCAATTTTGGAACAATTTGTCGCCACACAACAAGCGTTAAGAGGATCGACCAGGTACTGAATGGTTTATGCAAGATGGAGCCCGACCACAACGGACCGAACAAGTGTTTCGCTTTCTTGAGGAATACTTCGGAAATCGAGTCATTGCTTTGGAATATTCCAATTTACTGGTGCAGGCATGGATTGGCCTCCATATTCGCCGGATTTGACTCCCTGTGACTTTTTTTGTGGGGCACAGTGAAAGACATGGTCTACCCGAAGCATCCCCCCACGCTGGACGAGATTGAATCGGCGAACTCTGTGGCATGTGAATCCATTTCGGTTGAGAATTTTATTCTTCGTTTGCGCCACCTCTGTAGTGCCAATAGTGAACATTTTGAAATCATTGTGATGTGATTGTTTGCAAAGAGTGTTTTCATACGATTATCTCACTTATGTAAGCTGGTATGAGCTGCATAGCGTACAGCGCCATCTGTTAGCAGCTTTTGTAACTATTATTTCAAACTGCTGTATAAACTTCTTACAGCTTTCACAATAAACATACCGTTTACTACATTCCTCTATCGATCTTTGTTTTCGAGATATTTAATTTCGAAATCAGGGAGTCCTTTTCTGGACACCCTGTATGTTACTCTGTGGCGCTGGCCACACGAGCGGGAGCACAGAATGATATATATTTGTCTGTGGCGGGAGACACGCCGCGGTTTTTTCGACTCTCCGGGGGGTTGCCGCCTTCTAGGAACAAGGGCAGTACAGGGTGACTGAAGATTTGTTGCCTGTCTACTAGAGCGGAGTGCTTTTTTGCATTATCTATATTAGTATTATTTATATAAGTGTAGTATAATATAGCGTTATTTATATCAGTATAATAGGTCTGATAAAAAATTATCAGTGCCTGGGTAATGTGTCATCACTGATTTGGCAAGGGATTCTGCACGCCTGTTGGAGAAACTTGTGGGACAGCCTGTATGCAGGTGTTCTCGTGACGTAGCTGGGTTAATGGGCTGGGACTCGGCAGCTCGCTATTTCGACAGACTTTACCACCCTCGCTTCATTGTCATTGTAGCCATCTTCTATAAAGTTTTCTTTCAGATCAAGATTTTTTGTTGACAAAACCAATTGTAATTAATATTTATGCTTAAACAAATAATTAAACAATAAAACGTACCTTAAGGTTACTGTGAGTTTTTCTTTTGCACTGATACATTCCCTAATGTTTGTGTTCCTTTTAGAAATTTTGTCTCCAATCCTACTCAGAAGCATTTCAAATGAGTTAAGACATCCTGTAGTATTCAATAAACTTGTCCGGGGTTTACCTTCAGTATGTTGTGTAGAAGCACAAATTTTCCTTTAGTCGATCTTTCACTTAATATAGGATGAATCCAATATTCCTTTTCACGTCGTCGCTTGCGACGCCTGTGTACAACTAAATGTTGCACATAATGCAAGAACCGCGTTCTTAGTTAATGCCATTGCACTCCCACAGTAGTTGATACCAAACTGCGCACATTAAGTGTCGCCCACCGCGGTGGCCGAGCGTTCTGCGGTGCGTCAGTCACAGTCTGCACGGCCACTACGGTCGGGGGTTCGACCCCCCCCCCCTCTGGCATGGATATTTGTGCCGTCCTTAGTATTAGCTAATTCATAAATAGTTTATAAGTTTAAGGACATGACCCCGTAGTTAAGTCCCATAAGCTCTACAAACACTTGAACACCATTAAGTGTCGCCGCAGGTGGCACGGACGCGTTGCTAATGGCAGGGCCGGCGCAAGGCACGCGCGGCCGCACGGGGCGGCACTTTCCGAGGGGCAGCAAATCTGACGCCCACCCTTATTTTTTTAGGACAAATTCAACATTCATGCCCAAGAGGGGATTCGAAACCAAACCTCGGAGGGAGCGGCTTTGGGAACTATGGCATGGCGCCTCGGCTACCTGCCAGCCGCCCCTGTTGAATAAGGGGAGGGAGGAGCACCAATTTCTTCCTCGCCACTGTGGCAGTACCGTAGTGTTTACGACGGAGGAACAGAGAGGGGGAAGCAGTCTGGCGTACACGCCAGTACGAGTGTAGCGCTGCCAGCCTGTTACGCGCCGTGCGTTTACTCAATTTTGCGTAAGAGGAAATCTAATTTGAAAATTCGACTGCAATGTTTGATACTGCGGTTACATGTTAAGTCTGAAGCAATTTTTCTAAGCCCTTGAATGACAGTTTCCGAGTGTTTCATTCTTCTCGCATTACGGAAAAAAAATGGTTGAACATTACTACAGTCAAATATGTCCAACAACTATAATGGCTAGAAGTATTCCGAATGAGTAAATACGCTGCGAGTAATTACACGAGATAAAGACATTGGTAGTAAGCCTGGCATAAGTTGGGTTTCGTCGTATTTTTGAACATTTTTGCTATCCGTTTCTGAGTGATAGCCGGACGTTTTGGGTTTTGAGCCATGAAACATCTGTCTCCCCTTGCTTGAACAACAAACTCTGACCGGCACTTTTGTTTAACAATACTACTCGCACAGTATCACTTTGCCAACATTTATTTACTGTACAATGCGTGTGAATCCATGTTTCATCTAAGTAACTGGTCGCTTTGATTCTGATGAAAACCTGAGAAAGTATGGTCTTTTAGCAACAATGCCCTCTCGTCCGCACACTACAAAACGTTATTTTGACACATTGTAAAACCAAACTCCATAGACAGAACATTGCTTCTAAGGGTTTCCTTGCTAGCTTTGAAGCTCATTACTGTTTTACAAAATTTATGTAGTTTTCGCAGATTTCGTATTTATTTCTATTCTTCGTAATACCATAGAAATTGCTGCCTGATAATAAATTTATCCATATCATCGGTCACATACTTATTGTGAGCTTCTTCTTGTTGGGCGCTAGTTCAGCCGTAGCCTCACTGTACCTCGTCACGTGACCTAGTTCCTGGCACTGCCGCGCCACCACTTCGCTTTTCCAGGCGATAGGTATTGTTCATTGTTGCGTTCTCTACAACGAAAACTGCAGAATTCGTTTCGGTAGATGGCCGAGGGAGTCCAGATTGGTTAGAAGCACTTTCATTGCGTTTCGTAAGAACAGAAGAATCGGTGAGTCCGAATTTCTTGCAACTTGGGATGTAAAAGGTAAGTGCTTTTCATATAACGCGCATGCATGTTACTCATAAATTAGAATTTTTCTCCTTCCAGATTGCAGTAAACGAAAATTTATTTTTCTTATGATCCATTACTTCAAAAATTGGCAAGTCGTCAAATAAGCACACGTCGTCTCAATAGCTAGAATGAAAATAAGGCGCAGAAAAGTGACGTGATACGGCTATGACTAATATGTTGCCCCTTATTCCATAATCAGAAACGAAATAACTGACACCTGGAAATTACCACAGATGTCGAGTGTCAGTTCTTTGAAATGAATAACCGCAGTGCAGTGAGTTAATATATTTCGACTAGCATTAGTACCCGTCGTGGCCCGGGTGTGTATTTACTGCATTATATGTTCCTCCATCTCCTTATTCTTCCTCTGTCCATTGTCTTTCGTCCCACTCTTTGACCATTTCTCCTGCGTCTGTAGTGAAAGTCGGTCTGAAATGCAATTTTACGTGGCTCAATTCTCATGATTTCAACTCCTGAACAGTGTATCTTACAGTAACATAAGATTTCACACACATTTGAACATTTTTGTAAATTCACAATGCTTATTAAAATTAGCTAGATTTCTTCAATCAGGTTTGACTCCATTTTTGAGCTGATGCCTAGCGACTGTTTTGTACAATACTGAAGAGAATGTCTCCAATCAGTCGTAATTTTTGTTTTTATTTTCAGGATCTACATAGATTTCGGGCACAGTGTGGCTGTTCTCAATGCTTTGAGTTATGTTTACATCTATACCGTCATGCTGAACGTAACTGTAAACATGACGTTAGATCGAAGCAGATATTAAAAACTTTGAGACTGGTCACTCATTTGTCGAAACCTAGGTAAATCGGGAAAGTATAAACAAAAATTGTGATTAATTGCTGGTATTTCCTTCAGATTTCTTTAAATACAATTACACAAACGTTCTGTAAAAAAAAAAAAAAAAAAGGGGGGGGCGGCTATTTTGCAGCTCGCACGGGGCGGCACTTTGGCTTGTGCCGGCCCTGCTAATGGGCTTCACGGCGCGTGAGAGGCGGCCACCACTTTGTGAGCTCCGCGTGTTGCCACAATTCCGGCAGAAAAACACGCTCGCGTGGCCGTAGCCTTACAGTCGCGCAGGCCCAGCCTTATTTCACTGAATTATATATATTAACATTAGTAACACGTCACCGATTTCCTTATTAAGGAAAGAAAAAAAAGCAGAATGTAATCTTGGATCCTGCAGCGCTGTAAATGCCATTTAAAAACATAATTATATTTTCACCAGATCGCTACCAAAATATATATTTATTTGATACTACGGCCATTTCGGCTCTAATGCCATCTTCAGTTTATCAGCAATGGTTTGATACAAATTTAGTGTATTATTATAATACAAAAATGACAGGATACGATAATTTCCTTACATAAAATTTTATTGTACATACTTTCTGAATTATGTGTTTTCTGTCGAATATCGTTACTTTGTCATTCGACAATGTTTTCTACAGTTCGTTTGCACTGTAATTTGATGCTGTTGTGACAGTTACTGTTTCTTCAACTGACCCCAGGGGCGTAGATAAGGGGGGGGGGAGGTGGCTCAAAACCCCTAGAACATTTTTTTTTGTGCTAAAATTAAAAATTGACAATAATTTGTGTAATGAATATGATACTTAGACTGAAAACTTTGCCAACAAAGAGAGGTACCAGGGTGCCTGTAAGTTGTAATCGATGCTTAGTTGAGCTTCGATTACTTAGTTGTTGCCGGGACACTGTCTCGAGTGTCTTATGGGTGGCCTTCGTGAGGACTAGGCAAGCGTCGCGCACAACTTTCATCACAGTAAATCTTGCAAATTAAAAAAAGGTAATTGCTCAGGTAACCACCACCTAACCTTCCAGCCAGAAACACGCGCCACAGACTGTTTAAAGTACCGCGCGAGGCTTGCCTAGCGTGTAACGAAAGTCATCGTGCCTTATGTTCACTACTGCTACCAACTTCAGTGATCTACTAACGTTATTACTACAGTAGGGCAGCAAACTTGTACGTGACACAGACAAATATATTTTTTGGCGAGTGTGATTAAACGAGAAAAAATGTATGACATCACAGCCTTATTACTTCCGTGTATAATTTATACCACAGATGCTGATCATCTGCACGTACGCATGGCTAAAGTGGAAGCATTGTATACACCATAAATTACGGAATAACTTAAACCAAGAGACTTATAAATATGACAAAGCAGGGGTCTATAAGATACAGTGTAGTAGTTGCAATGCCAACTACATTGGTCAGACCGGTAGAGCGTTTAAAGTTAGGTACAAGGAACATATGGACGCCTTCCGACTGAATAATTTGGACAAGTCCGCTGTAGCTACGCATATCCGTGAAACTGGCCACCCATAAAAGAGGAATGAAGATGACCTAAAGATTTTGCATAAACAGGATAAGGGAAGAAAGTTAGATCTGCTAGAACAGCTGGAGATTACAATACATAACGCTAAAAGTGACGTTTCATTAAAAGAACAAGTTCAAGATAATACATACAGCTTTTTAAAAAACTTTGTGGACCTATTATAACAAAAGACGTTCATTTTTAATTTCAACCTCTGTCTTACTGTGCAAACGATTTCGTGACACCTGAGGTTCGTTCAAAGAGCTGCAGGACTGCAGCTTCCTGCAACTTCCTGCAGCAGCAAAGCAGATACTACCGCGCATGCGCGGTACCGATGACGTCAGTCAGGCTGCAGGAGGAAATTTTCCCTGCAGCTCATGCAGCCAGAAAGCTGCAGCCGCGAGCTTCCTTGAACAGCCGGCAGGCTGCAGGAAGCAGCAGGATTGCTCTTTGAACACGAATTTCCGTACTGCGCATGCGCGGTTGCAGTCCTGCAGCTCTTTGAACGAACCCCTGAATGTACCCACTAGCTTGTGGATGATCTTTGGAATTTAGAGGTCTTTGTTTTCATGTTCATACGTGCACCCCACTCGTGTTGTTGACTCCGTGCATTTCGCTAGTGTTATGCGCCGCCAGTGCTGGGGTCTGATTTGAATCTATGCTGAGGACCTTCCTGGTTAGACACGGTTAAAAGGGAAGTAACTTTTTCTAAGTTTTAGATTTTTGTCTCAGGTTTTAAGATTCTTTTATAGATTATCTGATGAGGGCTTGACTCTTGAAACGCGTCATATTTTAGTGTTTTTACACGATTTCTGTGGTTGAGCCTCCTTCACACAATAATAAAATTATAACAAAAATATTTGTAAATCTATCGGACCAAACTGCATGGTCATCAGTCCGTAGCTTAAAAATTACTTAAACTAAGGTAAACTAAGCTAAGGAGAAAACACACACACACACACACACACACACACACACACACACACACACACACACACACACACACCAGAGAGGACTCGAACCTCCGACGCTCGGCTCCTCCACCGCGGCATTGTATAGCAGACAGATTAAATTCCCCCTCTTTTGACAGATATTAATCGTGTGAAAGGAATTGTTAGATTCGACGTTTTGGATCTAATTTTAGTTTGTTTTATTGAAATAAGTACTTTATAGGCTGTCAGTGCTTTTTAATACTCATATTAACGTAATCTGTAGATATTTAACTTCGATTTCGTGTCTCTAACCTAATTGTTTCGCAAAATCTTTGGCTTTAATTTGACGTTCTTAGCCATATTTTTAAACTAGGGCAATGACGCCATGGTGGAGAATTTAGGCGAAATGAAGTGTAATACAGATGCATACATTTTGGGAAATGGGCACTTACAGAATGTAGGTTTGAAGTGTCAAACTATTTCTGACTTTTGCGGTGTCTTAATCAAGTGTAAATTATAAAATCTTTCATTCCAATGTTATATCAAGTACTTGATCACTTCTAAATGAGTGATAAGTATTAAAACTGTTGTAATTTATACTTATTTACTACTACTCATTGATTGTGTAGCTTTATCGTTGCTTTTCAAATGTATGGCGTCATTACCCCCGGAATCCAGGGTACTGCGTATACTTTCACAATATATTTTTAACAATAAAACTTAAGATACATGGCTGAAAATGTTTTTAATAAAGTACTATTAGCTGGCGAAGCTGTGCTATTATTCTGTACAAAAAGCACACTTTTAATAAGGTAAACACTGGTTTTCCTTAAGGTGGCACCATTCCTCTGGTCTCCCCTGTTATTTGTCTGGAGGCTTTAGATTTTTTACGATTGCTGACAACTTAAGAATTGAGCCAGATGTGGTAGTGCGGAAGGTATTTCTAATTTACTAATCCTACAGCGATTACTTTTGTTCTGAGAATTCGGCTTATTCTGTATGTTTAAAAAATTTAGGGGAATATAGTTGGGCAACGTCTTCGACAATAGCCAGTATTTCGGCAGGCGAACGCCCATCTTTTTCAAGGTATAACAGAAAAGACTGCTCTACACGTCTTAGGGTTACCATACGTCCTCTTTTCCCGGACATGTCCTCTTTTTGAGGCAAGAAAATGTGTCCGTCCGGAATTTATAAAATTCTACAAAAATCCTCTTTTTATGGGTTCCGAGAAAGAAAATTTATTTTTTGTTATTGGCGACATGTTCATTCGCACTGCAGTGCCAAACTGTTCGCAACTATTACGCACATATACAGAGTGAAATTGCCGTTCACAATTTCGCACTCCGCATGGGTCTGACAGTTAAAAACGATTCGGATCTTCTGTGAAGGAACCCGATTGTCTATCCTGTATTCAACCAGTGCATTCTGTCTTCTCCATTACGTTCTATGGCGTTGCTTTTGATATACTTTGTGGTTTAGGTTAAAGCTGTATTGTGTATTCAAGATCGTAGGTAGCCTTTTGCTTCAAAATAAATTACGAACTTAAATATAATGCCGAAGAGAGTCTGTTAAATATCTGCTCCTGGAGAAATAAAAATCATTAATGATACTGTGCCCCGATCAGCTTTGTAATTTTATAAAATATTTGAAAGATTATCAAAGGAAACAGAACGTACTAGCAGCTGAAGTGTGGTGTGCATATTTAAATCAGTCATCTAGTGTTAGTTATTCTGAACTGCTGGAAATTGTAGACTTCTTTTCTATAACTAGTCATAATGCAGATATAACTTGTTTTCTCTTGTGAACACACAGTGGGCAAAAGACAGGGATAGATTTAAAATATACTGTAATTATACTGTGTGTACAGTATAATTTCAAACATTTGAAATGCCTAAGCTTTCCTCAGTACTTGTTAACAAAAAGCTCTTGAGAGATTTCGTCGTTCACCAAATATGGTTGGTTCAAAAGTGAATAAGACAAGAATGAGACAATTGAGAGTAGTGACAAGGAATAAACCGTCAAGGTTTATAATATTTCGTTTTCCAAGAACCACACAGGGTTACTGTTTTAGTTTGTAGTAGTTTTACGTGGTTCATTAATAAAGTTGTAAATTACATTATGTTAAAGTGTCCTCTTTTTTATATGAACTGTCCTCTTTTTTGGTGATGAACATATGGTAACCCTAACACGTCTACAATCTTTTTCAGTAACGGTTCATTCTTTTAGCAACCTCACAAAATTTTAGAAATTAATAGAAAAAATCGTAAGTTTGTTTTATTTGGAGGGGGGTGGCGGCGTCACAGCTTTGGCACGTGTCAACTGTGAGAGCACCTCAATATAGCTCTCCCTATGAACTCCCCTCCCTCCTAATTTAATAACTGTCGCAAGTATCATCGATCCCTGTGCGTGCACCGCTCGTGGCGCTGTTTAAGTTATCGCGCGTCGATTGTCTGACTGGTGGTTTCCTTTAGAGGTCTGCAAATCGCCGGTTTCGCTGGCTCGTACTCGGTCGAGTGCGCAACGCTCGGCGGTGGCGCGGCGAGTGTGTACGCTCGCAGCGAGCGTGTTGACACTCGAACCAGGCTGCGTGGGGCGGCGCGGGCAGAGGCCGCACAGCGTGGCACTGCCGCTGTACTCACAAGGAGACCTACCCAAGTCACTCTCAGATTTTTATGAAATTTTCATATGTTATGTAATACATGAAAAACTATGCGACACGTAATTTTTTAGCGTCGGAAAAACATACTTAGGGGTGAAACGGTCCCTCCAAAATTGGGGCTAAAATAGAAAAATGGCGATAACTTAGACTAGTGAAGCGATTTTAATGATTTTTGGTATGAAAGTGTCTTTTGATAAGACAAATTTCATAGATTCAACTTCGATTAAATCAAAACAATTTTTTGAGCAAAAATGATTGGTCACTTTAGGGGTAGTTGCCCCCCTAATTGTCACTCCCCTTGCAATGTACCTAGGCCGATCTCCTAAGATACTTTCATACCAAAAAATCATTAAAATCGCTTCATTAATCTGTTATCACGATATTTTTTAGCCCCAATGTTGGACGGACCGTTTCACTCCTTAAATGCTTTTCCACCGCTTAAAAAATATTAAAAAAAATAAATAAATAAAAAATAAAAAAAATACGGATCCCACAGTTTTTCATGTATTATAACAAATCCAAATTTCATAAAAATCGGAGTGACAGTTGGATGGGTTTCCTTGTCAGTCGCTACGGCAGCGGCTCTGAGGTGTGGGCTGCTGTTGCGTCTGACGCACTCCTACTGACTAAAGGAACTATTTTCGGATATAATCAGTTATGCTGTGGACGTGATTCCTTAATAGTAGCATGTA
The DNA here is from genome assembly GCA_026315105.1 of Locusta migratoria. Taxonomy (NCBI): domain Eukaryota; kingdom Metazoa; phylum Arthropoda; class Insecta; order Orthoptera; family Acrididae; genus Locusta; species Locusta migratoria. Next base: position 456,910,583 of record CM048755.1, read on the forward strand.
ACCGCGATATTATACCGCAAACGAGACAAAAAGGTTGTTTTCACTAACTACAACATTTGAAAGTAATGTAAAGGATCTAACGAGAAACTACGCAACGAACAACGTTTTTGTTGCAATGTACAAAAGTGAACGTTACCGCACAACAGAGTATACATCGAAATGTAACATTATCTCCAAACTATTCGTTAGTGGTAGTGTAATTGCATTATATTGTTAAAATATCATTGACACGTTGTAGATCGAGTCGAGTTCTATCAGAGAACTGGTTCCCTGCCGCACTAAAAGTGCGTTCACTATAGGTGCATTTGAGGCTGGCACACAAAATACTGTTTGCCAATACAGCTAGCTTAGGAAAAAGAGTAGTGTTGCGTTTATACTATTGAAACAGATCACCATCAGTTCGTGCTAAATAGAGGTCCATCTCATTGGTGGATTGCACCTCGCGCGTTTCACAGTCCAGCCATTCCGAAAACTTGCACTTCATTCTTTTGGCTGGTGCACCCGGGTGACATTCTTCAGACGGCCCTAAATAAATATAACACAGATATCACTGAAACAGCAGGAGCATCATAAATTCGCACAGCTGTGTAAACAATTGGAATAAGAGGATTTAAAACAGGTACAGGCTATATGAGCATTAGACCGGCATATGACCCTGACGACGGAAGAAAGCGCGGATCCTATATGTTGCACAAAAGCTTGCATTCGTTCTTATGTAGATAAGAAAGACGACAGTGGCAGTGGGAATATATGAATGTTGCAATTGCAAAAATTTCCGCTAGGGACTCACTCGGAAAAGGTAGAGGCACAGCAAGCACGCATAGTGCCAAAATGCTACGGGACTATATATTAACAGGGTGCAACACAGATGCACAAAACTAACCTAACAGGTGTACATCAATATCGTGTAATTAATATCAATATAAAACGGACAAAGTATTCCAGGACTTGAGAGTGATAAGAGGAATGGATATAAAAGACAATCTTTGCTCGTTAAGACGGCAAGTAACACCTACTACTAAACAGGAACTAAAAGTGCAAAAAATGGGAACAAGAAAGTAAGAAAGATCATGGAAAACTCATTCTGTAAATGATCTTAGCGCAAAAACTTTACCATACAAGTTATTAACAAAGTACAAAATGCGAAACTGAATAGCTAGTTTAACTGGATCGAGAGAACAGCTTTAGAAGCACCCGGGAAAGGAAAAAATTCCAAATTTCTCAGGATTTATTCTCAAGCGTGTAGTTCGCTCCCGACTCGAGTGTCGCTGCGGTGGGCGACCGAGTGGCGAGCGGGAAGTGTGGACGGTCGGGCCGGTCGAGCGTGCCCCGCTCGAACAAGCGTGGAGGAAGTCGAGCGCAGCCACACGCCTTGCCGCAAGCTGCAGTACCGACACCTGTCGGACTGCCATAGAACTACATATGCCATGCGATTCGAGCGAGCAACCGAGCGAGGTGCAGACCTAGTACCTAGTTTCCTTGCCGCGTGTAGCGCGACAGTGGCGCCACAGTCTCACAGGCAGTCGCGAAATTGCACAGGCGACTAGAGCCAGCGTAGGAGGGCACCCAAGACTTCCCGACCGCCCGATAGATGTCTCTACGGTTACGCTACCAGAGCTCTGTGCGAAATGAGAACAACCAATAGCATCACAAGTTAGCGAGAGCCAAAAGAATTGCATACTGATGTAAACATTGCCTCGATGCGGCAGTTTGAACGCATTCTGCCTCTTTCTTACGAATGTAATGCGAGTATATTCTGCAACATATGATGTTTATATATTTCCGTCTGATTTCAGAACTAAGTATGAATTAAAAACTGTCTTGTCCCTAATATTCTGCTGTTTACTTCGCAATATGTTGCCATTAATGAGTAGATGCTCAAGTAGGAAAGTAAGCGTAAATAGCTTGGAGTGAAACGTAGCCTATAGAAGGAAAACATGTTCTTCCTTATCATAATTTTCTCTCTCTCTCTCTCTCTCTCTCTCTCTCTCTCTCTCTCTCTCTCTCTCTCTCTCTCTCCCCCCTCCAGATATGTGAAGATTTCCGAGAATGTGGTCAGGCAGGCGAATACGAATGTTAAGCCCGTCTCACACGGAGCATGGTTCGCGAGAGGTTTCCTAGATGGGGCGCACGTCAGTCGACTGCGCAGTACGAAAGGGGCTGAAAACCACAGCGTCTCACGGTGCAAGATAGGGTGCGGAAGCGTGCAGGCCGGCTTCGCTGGGTGGACGCCAAGACGCACAGCACGGCCGAGCTGCTTTATTTATCAAGTGAATGCGAAGAAACTATTCGGTAAAAAAATTTGATTCTCGCACATCTTATAGCTGCATTCTTCAGCTTCATGAAGATCTATCTATTTTGTTTGTGATTATAGTTCTTGTGATATTAACGGATTCAGTATAGTACTGCAAGAAATCCGAAAATTTTGCATTGAAAAATAGAGGTCGCTATGAATTTGCGTTTGGTGCAAGTTAGGTCATATGTTGCTGTGGATGAAATGTAGCTAAAATATTGAATTATTCTTTGAAGTTGGAAGGATGTCGCTATCTATCACCAATCTCGAGATAATGGGTTGTATGTAAGGCCCTTGTTCCGTATCACGCGCGTCAGCGAAGAAAACGGAAAGAAATTTTCATAAAATCCCTTATATATTTTAAATGATTGGCGGTATCAAAGCAAGATTTATCAAACGATAGCACGCAAAGGGGAGATTATTTTTTCATATGATCAATTTACGAAACTTTCAGATGAATCCCAATATTTAACAAAGTACAGATATTAATGAATGAACTGGGATTTTTAAGGGCCATCAATAGCTAGTGAAACGAAAATTGCTGTTTTTCTATGTAAGTGAAGAAGCTACTCATTTAATTTTAGAATGGACAGTTTCATGAAGTACAAACTATCTTGTCCGCAGTATTATTAGTTTAAATATTCTGGACGTCTGATTACCCTGCCGTTTAGTCCCCTTACAAATCGGAACACTCAATGTTCTGTTACTATTTTAGCTGCTTAAAAATGTTAGTGAAAATATTTGTTAGGTCTGCTATGTTTTGGCAAAAGAAACGGATTTTAACATCGGAACAAGGGAAGTTACGTTGTCGGGGACAGGATGTGAAAATACTTTTGTCAGAAGAAAAGAAGTCTGGTAGGGCACATAAATGTGTAGTTACATTGAAACTTAGTGGGGAATCAGTGAAAGTGTTTTATTTTATACTGTTTGTAGCTCGTATACGAAATATGTATATATTGGAACTCAAGTTGAATCCGCTACCCTAGTATATTTTAATGATGAAAATTGTGTGTGAAAACAGGCGAGAAAATCTATTTTTTGTATCTCAATCTTAGAAATATAAAAACGTTTAACTTACTGGAATCCTGTAAACCAGCCACGATGGTCTAAATTAAATTCTTTTGACAAGCTGAATGATGTTTGCGATAAAAAACACATCGCTATTCTAAATGATTTTCCTTATTTCTCAGAAATTTGAATGTATACATATAAAATCATCTCATCAGTTTGTTCTATATCATATAAAAACATACTGCGATACCGAATTCCTCTGTAATTTCAAATCAAGAAGCTATTTATTTCACAGCACTAATTTTTTTTTTCCTTTTCTTTTCCAGAGTAATATTTCAGTGATGAGATTTCGTTAATATGCAGACACTTTCGTTGTAATGCTAAAATACGCTTCTTTTGTCAAAACAATAGCGTTTACAAATATTCCTCCCACTAACGTTTTTATGCATTTGCGGTTACCACATAATATTAAACTGTATTTAGTAATACCGAGAGCAAGACAAGTTAGTAGTATATGAAAATAATCATAAGCGGTATAAAATTAAACAAATTGTTCACTGACGTTTTAAAAGTAAAGACAAAGCAAATTTAGTTTTACCAGGTATCCGTGACTCCTTAAGTCCATTATTTCATTGAATAAAATCTGTAGTTGCTCGAATAACGCGCTTCATATGCAAGTTTCGTAAATTAATAACGTGACAAAATAAACTTCACTTTGCGTATTATCATTTCATAAAATCTTGCTTAGATACCTCCAATCATTGAGATATAAGGGATTATATGAAAATTTCGTCCCGTTTTCTTCTCTGACGCACGCGATCGGAAACAAGTGCTTCACATACAACCCATTATCTCGAGATTGGTGATAGATAGCGACATCCTTCCAACTTCGAAGAAGAATTCAATATTTCAGCTACATTTCATCCGCAGCAACATATGACCTAACGTGTACCAAACGCAAATTCATAGCGACCTCTATTTTTCAATTTAAAATTTTCGGATTCCTTGTAGTACGATACTAAATCCGTATATATCACAAGAACTATGACCACTAACAAAATAATATTCATTTTATCATGAAGCAGAAGAATGCATCTATAAGTTGTGCGAGAATCACATTTTTTTACCGAATAGTTTCTTTGTAATCGATTGAGAAAGACCGCACTTCGCTGGCGGGCGCGTGGCACTGCGTTCCGCCTGGAGTGCTGTCTTCGAGTTCCCGCCTCGCTGGCCGCAAGGTCACACGCCATAGGCGACTCCTGATTGGCCAGCGCAGGTAACATTCCGAAAACATGCGAGAAAAATAGGACACGCGGTATATGCAGAATCGTGCCGCAAACGACCCTCCAGCAGGCCGCAGGGCCGGCCGCTCGCCCGCCCTGTGTGCTGCGCGGCATGCTTCCCGCAAATCTTGCTCCGTGTGAGAGGCTTTATTGCTGCTGTCGGAGTAATTTAAGCTGCCCTCATAATTCTCTGCCTGTCCAGTTTTTATTTTCGAGGTCTATGAAATCGTGACGGGAGTGTTTCGCTGGGATGTAGAATGTCATATTATTGCAATAATAATCATATGTAAATGTCATGCGGCTTAATAAATTGTTTGTAAACAGATGCATGTAAAGGGCTGCACTGACGGGCTGCAAGGGCTTAGTGTGTTAATGTTGGCAATGAAATTTTCGCTTTACGATAGTAATTAATTTACTCACCGGACAAGGTTATATACAAGAACCTGTCAGTCATATAGCAGGAACAGCATTAATTACTTATTTCACGTCCAACACAAGATTATTCAGCTCATTCTAAGTGATTGGTATTTTTCAGAGAATGTGTAATGCTAACACCAGCACACTACGCCTGTACCACAAAGCTTACGTTGTAATTCGGCAAAAAACGTATACAGCCAATACGTGACATATCCATGAGTGACATGGTCAGTTCTTTTAGTGAAGTTAAAACATAAACAGGAAGTAATGCAGATTATTAATCAAATCCTTTAAAGAATAGATATCTAGAAGGCGAGGGGTTAGTAGCTTTTTGAATTTAGCCATATCACCACCGACTGATGTAATATAAACTATAGGTTTATTTTATACTTTTCTGCCTGAATAATTTACCATGTTCCTTATTGTCTCCTGCTAGAATTTTTAATAAAGTACTATATTTGAAGATCATGTTTACTTCTTGTAATATCAAGTTCACATGCACTCTTAGTTTTGTGACCAGTATGATTATAGTTCAGAGCACATAAGTAATAAAATGTACTAGCATGACTTGGTGAAGAAAGCCAGCTGTTTCAGCAAATCTCTACAATAGTATCTAGAGTGCACTCTCATAATACTCTCTGAGAGCGCTGTATTTCGGAAGCAGACAGCCAAATATATGTGATAAGGAAGAATATTATTGTTGACGCTCGTGAAGCTGTCCTTTGGGTTCCTACCTAAGTGCACACTGTGAAATTATCAGATTGGGAAATAAACGGCGAAATATTTGCGTCCTTCATTTTATAATCACAAGGAAATATAAATAATATAGAACACTGCAAATCATACTTGCCTTACATTAATAAGCAACTCCTAGAATGTGTTTAAATTAAATATTAAAAAAAATAAAAGCAGTGTGAAGTTTCGAATTACGATCCCTTGAATTGCCAATCTACAACGCTATCCATTACACCACATTAACGACGAATATTTTAAGACTTTATTATTGCATTCATTACAACGTCTTATTGCTGAATTACAGTTTCATATGTAATAACAAGGTACATCTTTGTGATAGTGTCAGTGCACTGGCACTTTGAAATGGAAATGGGCAACCTTAACACGAAAAAGTTAACATATTCTGCCAGAATGAAAAACGGCGTCCTATGCATCGAGTCAAGGATATACCAATGCGGTAGCGTGACCGTAGAGACATCTATCGGGCGGTCGGGAAATCTTGGGTGCCCTCCTAAGCTGCCTCTAGTCGCCTGTACAAATTGGAACTGCGATACTAGCGCTCCAAGCGGCCAGTAGGGAGTAACAGAGGAATGAATGATCTAAACTGACAAATTGTCGTTTTTAATGCTGTTAACTTCCATATTTCCTCGTCGCTGAACGTTGTCAGTCTATAATAACAAATTGTCAGTGCAGTGTAATTCATACAGTTCACAACACCCGAATCGAATTCATATCGTCAAAAACTTTTTGAAATCAGAAATGAATTGCAACCTGATGTGCTGAAGTATAAAAGGAACTGATTATGATTGTTTGCATGCTCAGTACGTTCTGACATGTTGCAAGAGTTTACTTCTGTGCCAATAACTAATCACCGTAAAGGAACATTTGTTATTCGTAACATTATTCTCTTACTTCTGAGCATCCTTTGCAAATGAGAATTTCCGAATTATATTTTTGATAGTTGCCACAATTTATAGCGTCAGAAAAGCTCGTAAATACGACGGTATTTGGAATGTGCTGCTTCACTCCAAATAAACATTCATTTCTCAATCGTTTCGCGGTGTGTTTATAGGACCCAGCCGCTTGGCATCATTGCAGTCGCGACGTTGCAGAAACTCACTGGGAGTTTCGCGCGGTGGCCGAGGGAACTGCGGCGCGTCAGTCACGGTCTGCACGGCCACTACGGTCGGGAGTTCGAATCCCCCCTCGGGCATGGATATTTGTGCCGTCCTTAGTATTAGCTAGTTCATAAGTAGTTTGTAAGTTTAGCGACTGATGACCCCGTAGTTAAGTCCCATAAGCTCTACAAACATTTGAATATTTGGAGTTTCGCGACTCTCTATGTTGGACTCTGGTGGCGTGCTGACGCAGTTTGAGAGAGGAGTGAGTCGGTCGATGCGGGGATAGAAGAGTATATCATGCAGTGAGTTGGGATACGATGCATGTCATCGCCAGGATCGAGTTACTGTCATTAAGGGGCGGTTTGTGGCCGGGCCCGGCGTTTGCATCGAAGTTGTTGTGGGTGGGACTCTGTCCGTGGAAGCCATGCATGCCACGAGCTGAAGAGGTTGGTTCGGAGAGTCTTTCTGTCAAGTTATAACAGCGCCTCGGCGCGGGCCTCCCAGCTGTGGTCGCGTTCGTAGCGGCCGTGCGACGCCGCGTCCGTCCGTCGTCAAGCGTCGGAGCTGTCAGTAAAAACTGATACTTGGCACTCAGCCCCGACTGCCCTTCACGTCGTTCCAGCCGCTTTCATCTGGGATGAAGTGTTTCCGGGCGTTGGTTGATACCCTTCTCCTACACCATCGCGAAAGTGCCTGCACTCGTCGTGGAGTAAGAATAAAAGACTGATACAGTCCTGCTCCGCAAATTTGTGTGTGCATTTGTCTTGATCGGTGGTCTACCCCAGGGTCGTCGTTGCCTGTGTCTACGTCGTTTGTTGCTTATTCATGTTATATCGCACTTTTAGTTCGGTTCACTTGAATTAGATTTTTCTCTTTGCTCTGAGTTGCAAGTACTCTATATCCATTAACTTGGTTAACGTAACTAGGGAATTTATCTGGTTTGTGCCCCTCTGCTAGCTAGCATCTGCATGGGTGATGGTTGTATAGCTTTTTCTTTCTTTCATCTTCTCCTTGCACAAATTTTCTCACCGTGAGGCATCGCCACCCCGTGGTTGTAATTTGGCGTTCTATCCGTTTATGTGAGCCCCTTCGTGTCGTGACCGTTGGGCACCTTATTCCTCTCCTTCGTGTTTTGAGTCGGCTCATCTGTTATACCTGTGTGGGTGTATTAAATTAACGAGTAGTCAGCTCCCCCATCTGTGTGATTTTCCCGTAACTAAGCTGAACTGCTGGCATTTAAATTGCAGGGCTTGTTGTTTCATTGGCTTTCTGCTGAGCAATTTCCTGTTAACAGTTAAAACTCGGACCTTACTTAAATTTTGAGCTCGTCTTTAGTGTGTTTTGGTAATTATATATTTAAAGGGCTGTGTTCACTTAAATTTTGGAGCCCCACTTTAGTGTGATTTTGATAATTAAGCTGGGCTGTTTACATTTAAATTGCTGGAGTCATTTGTAAATTCTAATGTATTTACAAGGGTAGCTTTCATCTAAAACTTTCCACTTTCGCTTAAATTTCTGGGGTCATTGTGTCTTCTATTGTATTTTAGAGTTGCTTTTACTAAATTTCGAGCCTTATTAACTTATTAAAAAATTGGTTCTCAACTTGGCCTTCTGCCTTGCATCACTTAACTGAACTGTCTTGTTGGGCCTTCAGCCTCTGATTGTAATATATATAATATATATTAATTAAAACAAATAGAATCTGAACTGACTATCCTTGCTTAACTTCACAAACCAACTACCCACCGCTCCCACAAACTTACCCTCTTCGTTGGCCAACGATATTGCATGGATAGTTACAGCGGTTTGTTTAGAGCTATACCACTCATTAAGCAATCCAAAGGGTATATCGTCAGTGTAATGTATATTAAATTTTTTCTCTGGTTGTGCTAGTCAACGATCTGGTGAAAATATATTAAAGTTAGCAGCAGTTCCATTGCATTGACAGCCATCCAAAAGTTCAAACTGAAGGAGCTGACGGTGAAAGTTGTCAAAAACACGAAGAGCGTCAAGAAGAGCACGGTTACGTGAATCGTTGCTATTTGCTGCCGAAAGACATAATGGTCGACCCGCTGTGTTCGCAGCTGTTATCAGATGTTGACGTCATCACAGCACCAAAGAGGCAGAAGGCGGTGGGTGAATGACACAAGTTGTGAAATACGCGTTTTAGCAGTTACAAACCAGTAGCAGTGAGTGCAGAAAATGGAGCAGTGAATACTTCATCGTAGACAATGAAAATGATCAAATGTTTGTAAACCTATTGGACCAAACTGCTACGCTCATCAGTCCCTAGACTTACAAACTACTTTAACTTGCACTAAGGACAAATCGCCCATTTTGTAAGTATAAAATGTTCCATGCACGTGTTAATGCCTTATATGTGACTGTAAGAATGCATAATTCTCTAAACTGTAAAACTGAAAGTGTTTGTTATTTGACAAATATCGTGTTATTAAAAAATAAAACCATAGAAAGTAGAGCAGTGGTCAGTGCGAGTGCCTAGTAAGCAGGAGGATCTGGGTTCGAATCCCGTCTGAGCACAAATTTTCAACTTTCCCCACTGACTTAATTCAGTGCCCACTGGCCGCTCACACCGTAAATTTCTTTGAATATCTCGTGTGTTCTGTGCGCTCAAAGGTCTTGAACTGTCATACAGTTGGCCTGATATCCTGTGCGCTCGTATTTTGTTCATTAGGCGACAACAGTGGTGGCGGTAGGCGTAGGCGACGTCAGCCACTGCCGACGGCCTCGCGTCTGTGGGGGCCTCGCAAAACATTGAAAATTTTAGTTTTTTCTTTTTTTATATTTGATGTCTAACGGCGTTTTCCAACTGCTAGGTTATGCAGCGACGACCTACATCTAATTTACTCAAGCTTAACCAATGGACGAACACAACATTCGTACCCAAGGGTGGGATTCCAGTCCCGACGAGAGCGACCTCGTTCGCTGTGGTATGACGCCTTCGTGCGCTCGGTCATTCCCGGCCGGCACCTATTTGTCTGTATTTCCGTATGAGTGCAGTAGTGATGCAATTTTTAGTTAAATACTTGCAAAACAAATTCTTCAGTACATTTTAGAAAAGGATTTGGAACAAGTATATCCAAATGTTTATATAACAATCAGAATCATGCTCAGTTCCAGTCGGTACAGCTTCGGCCGAGGGAAGCTTCACAAAATTAAAATTAAGACTAACTTGAAAAGCACAGTGAGCCAAGAAAGACTATCTGCGTTGTCAGTACTATCAACTGAAGCCGAAATAGCGGCTAGTATTGAGATGTGATCTTGAAAAAAATTCTGTGATACTAAAAGCTGAAAAGTTTCTCTAATTTGTGTTTGTTTATTGAAATTTTTGTCACTGCAATAATACTTGTATATTATATTATACTATACTTCGTTCACTCCGACTTAACCTTGGGCAGCCCGCTTGAACAACGCGCCAACAATAAGCACTGCCGGTTTTTAAAATTAATCACGTTTTAGAGACCTTTATTTCGTTCGTTGAGATTTATACAATGTACATCACTACATAGGTTATTACGTTAAAATACATTAATAATGTGAAATAGTGAAAATGTTACATATAACTCACCAAACAGAAACTATGGTGGGCGGACATCAGCTTCACTATCATCACTGGAAGTCTCGTCACTATCGTCACGTAGATTTATTAAAATCCTCTGAATTTGTTCACCTCTAAGTCCTTCCTTCGCAAAGTCTTCTTCCTGCAATCGCTCCGGATGGGCAACACATTTGTGCCAATCTTCTATTGTCACGTTTTTAATGGCGTCCTCCAGTAATTTTCTCACATCTCTAATTTTAAATGTAGAATTATTTTCTGCCACCTCTCGCTTTGAGCCCATATCAGTTCAATGGGATTGTACTGACTGTGATGAGGAGGAAGCCGTATTACTTGATGTCCCATGTCTGTAGCTAGATCGTAAAGCTCATATCGCCTAAAACTGCTGCTGTGTTGCCTGACAGTGCAAAGCAATTCGGCTATCGTGTGTGTGGGATCATGAGGTATGCTTTTGCTTTCCAGCGTTTCAAAAATATCGGCTTTCTTGAAACTTGGGTTGGGAATTTTTTCTTTAAACATGGAATGATAGCTTGCATTGTCCATGACTATCACCCATCCTTCTTCCAGGCTTCGAAGGAGATCAGTAAACCATTCCCTAAAGACTGTATTAATCATCTCTTGGCGGTAATCAACACCGCTTTTAGACTGGAACACCAATTCTGCCCCCTCTATAAAACCATATTTTGTCGATCTGGCATGGCAGATTATCAGTAGTGATCCTTTACCTAACGGGACTTTACCTAACGTTACTTTTAGAATCCTGCAAGATAAACTTTTAGAATGGTTTTGATTTACCCATGTTTCGTCGGTGTAAATGATAGGTCGAGGATGATCTTCATTCCTGATTTCAAGCATTCTTTATAAAAATGAGGCTCTTGCGGCTACAACATCTTTTCTATCAAAAATCTTAGAGCGTCATTAGCTCTTCTGTACCTGAAGCAAAGTTTTCTCACAATTTTATGCAAAGACGTAATACCTCGTGCATAGTCTCTTATCTTTTAAAACATTAAGTTTTTTAAGTGTTGGCTATTCACCGTTATCGTAAAATTCTTGAATTGAGCGGCGTATTACGTCTTTTTGGAAATTGTCTAATTCTGACAGGCTTTTGGCTTGTAATGTTTTTTCTTGAAAAGCTTGCCCTCGGATATCTTCATTTTCGATTACACTTTTATGCGCTTCCCAGGACCGGCGCAAGGCACGTGCGAAACGTGCGGCCGCACGGGGCGGCACTTTCCGAGGGGCGGCAAATCTGCCGCCCCCACTTTTTTAGGACAAACTCAACTTTAATGCGCAAGAGGGGATTCGAAACCAAATCTCGGATAGAGCGGCTTCGGAAACGGTGGCTTGGCGCCTCGACTACCTGCCGGCCGCCCCTGTTGAACAGTGGGAAGGAGGGGGACTGATTTTCTCACCACGATAGCAGCACCGTCGTGGTTACGGCAGAGGAACAGATAGGGCAATACACGCCAGTATTCTTATGAGTGGAGCGCTGCCTGTCTGTTACGCGCCGTGCGTTTACTCACAACTAATTTTGTAGAAGTCGGAATCTAATTTGGATATTCGAATAGAGTATTCGACACTGCGGTTACATGTTAAGCCTGAAGCAATTTTGCTAAACACTTCAAAGAGAGTTTGAGTGTTTTATTCTTCCCGCTTTATGGAAAAAATCGTTGAACATTACTACATCAAACATATCCAAAACCTACAATGGCTAGAAGTATACCGAATGGGTAAATACGCTGCGAGTAATTACAAGGGATAACGACATTGGTTCTAAGCATGGCATAAGTTGGGTTTCGACGCATTTTTTCAAAATTTTTTCTATCCGTTTTTGAGTGATAGTCGGACGTTTTGGTTATTGAGACATGGAAAAACCTGTCTGCGCCAGCATGAACAACAATTAAATTTTGACTGGCACTTTTGTTTGACAATACTACTCGCACACTATCACTTTTCCAACATTTATTTACTGTATACAGTTTAACGTTGAACACATTATCTGTTAACGATTGAAAAATGTTTATTTACGTTAATTGTAAGTTCATGCCGCGAGAGATTAGCCGAGCGGTCTAAGGCGCTGCAGTCATAGACTGTGCGGCTAGCCTCGCAGAGGTTAGTCCTCTCTCGGACATGGGTGTCTGTATTTGTCCTTATGATAATTTAGGTTCAATAGTGTGTAAGCTTAAGGACTGATGACATTAGCAGTGAAGACCCGCAAGATTTCACACATTTGTGAATTTTCGTAAATTCACAAGGCTTATTAAGATATCTTCAGTCAGGTTTGACTCCATTTTTGAGCTAGGGCCCAGCAACTGTTTTGTACGAATCTGTAGAGAATATCACCAATCAGTCGCAATTTTTGTTTTTATTTCCCAGATCTACATAGATTTCGGGCACAGTGTGGCTATTGTCAATGTTTTATGTTTACATCTATACCGTCATGCTGAACGTAACTGTCAACATGACGGTTTAGATGTAAGCACATATTAAAAGCTTTGAGACTGGCCACCCAGTAGCGGAAATATAGGTAGATCTGAAAAGTAAAAACAAAAATTGCGATTGTTCAAATGTTTGTATAGCTTATGGGACTTAACTACGGGGTCATCAGTCCCTAAACTTACAATCTACTTATGAACTGCCTTATGCTAAAGACAGAACAAACATTTATGCCCGAGGGGGGATTCGAACCCCCAACCGCAGCACCGTGCAGACCGTGACGTGTTTAAATAAAATTCAACAAACGTTTTGAAAAACAGAAAAAACTGAGGGGGGGGGCGGCGGCGGCAATTTAGCAGCTCGCATGGGGCGGCACTTGGGCTTGCGCCGGCCCTGGCGCTTCCTCACAGATGCGTTGCACTGTTCTTACCGATACCTGACAGGTTTCTGCGGTTGTTTCTTGAGTACCTCTGAAAACGTCACAAACCTTTTCTCGGCAGTTTTCCAACGCTTTGAAAAAACTATACACTTCATACACAATATCCTTCGACTGACACCTAATACCACTCAGACACGACATTGTAGCAAATTAAAATGTAAACGCAGAGAAACGCTACCACACTGTTGTAGAACTGCAGAAGGGATGGACGGCGCGCTGGGGAAAGGGAAAAAAGAGCCTGTGGAGGGGGTGATCACGTGACGTGCGGAGTGCCGGCAGAATGACCTTGAGCCGCCTCGTCAGAGTGAACGGAGTATAGTAAAATTTTAGAATGATTATTGATGTATAATTCGGCTCATTTAATATCTTCATTAATAAAAAAAATGAAAGGGGCCTCGGAAAGAAGAGTTTGCCGACGCTCACTTTTCGTCTAGCGCCGCCACTGGGCGACAGAACGGAAACGCACACTAGACATCTACATGGTTACTCTTCTCAGATGGTTGAACAAATCACTTTCAGACTATTTATCTACCATTCCATTATTGACCAGAGTTTGGGATGAAAGAACACTTAAACCTCTCCATTCGAGCACTTACTCTCTTTAATTTTGATCTTTTCTATGTAGGGCAGAGTTAACATATTTCCGCATGCTAAGGAGAGAATTGGAATCGAAATTATGTTGGTAGATCTCACCGAAACGAAAAAGTCATTCCAATGATTTCTACCGGTATTCTTATGTAATTTCCGCGACACTCTTTCCTGCATCTCGAAAATAAAAAATAGCACTGACGTGCTTTACGGCCCACTTTAGTTTTAGTTTTTGCAAACATTTTGGACCAAAATAATAATTTAAATATTAATTAATGAGACTGTCTGAAACCATTTCAGGAAAAAAAATTTAGGTGGTAGCGGGCTTTGAACTACCGATCTTTCACGTTACAATCCATCACGTTGCCCACTACGCTACGACTATACATATGAACAGAGGTACATAAATCTCATACTATTGATGGCCGTTGTTAATTGATGTTAATATGGCATTTGCAGACATTAGGTTATCATTTATCGTACGAAGAACGATGAGTTTTTGTTAATTCCTGAGTGTGCCGTTGCTTTGAAATGACAACGTGTAAGTTACGATATGAAAATCAAATACGCGAGGAATGTCACGTGACATCTCCGAACGGCTGGTTTTCGTTAATTCAATGGAGGGTGTCAAATCTCCGTTATTTTTGCAAATATGTCTCAAACGGTACGAGATATGAAAAAACATAAGGGAGCTAAGTTGTAGAGAATTCTCCTCTACCAATTAGGTTATTCAATTTTCGTGTCAGATGAATGGTTGAGCCGTTATTTTCATTTAAATTTAGAGCTGTCAAGACGATCGCCAAGGCCAACTTTGTTTAGGATTGGAGTGATGTAACTACGGCTTTCATTACCATTTACTGAGGGGGTGCAATAGCAATAAATGGAATAAACTTAGAATAAAATGGTTCATAAAAACTTGTTAGTGCTTAGCATTTAAATATATTTTTCTGAAGGCAATGCTTACTTCTCACTGAGCCAAAATATCAAATCAAGTTTTATTGTCATTAAACAACTTTGTGTTGTAATAGACGTCAAAACTATACATACTTTTTACATAGACATTGGATGAATTTATACACAAATGAAAGAAAGGAAAAGGAAATATTTACTGTTACACATCTGACTGATTACCAGATTGTCATAAATAGTTACAGCTATGCCTCTGATGGGTATAGAAACACATTAGTTGAATTTATACACAAATAAAAGAAATCTCTCTTCCTGAAGAAGCGACCAACGGTTGCGAAAGCTTGGATGCAGTGGCGTAGCTATCATAGGGCTAGGCGGGGCAGTGCCCCGGGGCGTCAGAGATCAAGGGGCCCCTCGGCCTCCGTGAACAAAGTTCGGAAAAAGTTACAGTAGAGCGCTTTTTAAATTTTTATTTATTTTTTGCCTTCCCACCCTACCGTCCACCAATTCCCCCTCCCTTCAAACTAAGCTTCCCACAGTAGGCGCACTGGGCCACAGTGTGACGGAACATTGCTTTTAGTGGGGCCTGCTGACAGGCCAAGCCGACAGTCGCTGAGTACAACAGTCGGCACACTCCAGCAGTGGCGTAGCTACTGCACGAAGGGCCCCGGGGAAAAAATGACGTTGGGGCCCCTCTCTAAACTATAGTACAGGCGCCGACTTTTTAAAATCTTGGGGTATGCTCAGTGGCGTTTCCTATAGAGGGGAGGTGGTTGCCGGCCTGCAGACCCCCCCCCCCCCCCCACCGACAGTATTTTCTAAAAAAAAAAATCTTTATTAAGTTTTTCCAATACCAGGTACACGTGCAAAGGTAAAGTAATAATTTTGTTTTATTTTAGCAGTATTTCTTCTTTTTTGCTTCATCTGGTGTTAATTTAGGACAATTTTCATCTCTGAAAGGAGAAAAGTAATTTTTTTAACGGCAGGGAAGAAATTAAGCCATTTATATAAATTTCACGTTTCAGAACTACTGGGCGGCTTTTGCGACCATTTGAACCTGTTTTCCCGTTGTAATAAGTACAGAAATCATTTTCAGAGTTTTCGTCTTCTGAGACATGCATATCAGATGATATGCCTGTATTAACATCGGTTAGTCTTCCTGCCTTCTTTCTTCTGCAGATTTATTTTCTTTACAGTATTACGAAAATAATCCATAACCACTTCTGTCATACCATGTCTGTCGATACCAATAGGTTCACAAGCCATTGTTATATCACACACCAATTCAGTAAACAGGATGAAAAATGTCACGATTCAACACTAACACGATTCCTTGAAGACTACTGACTTCTAAGAGAATACATAAACGTTAAATTAGTAGTATTCACATTTTCATCGTATCGTACCAATCCCACTTCATTTCTAGTTATTTAATACAACAATTAAAGGTTACCGCCTTCAGTTTACGATATTGAACTTACAAGCAGCATTCCATTGACATTATGACTATTTAAAAAAAAGGTTCACTTCACTCACATGTCAACATGAATTTTAATGCCTACGAATTCAAACCATGAACAGTATTGTCACACAATGGTAGTAATTCAGCAGGTGGCAGGGTGCACGTCTTAGCGGACAAGCAATACCTTTTTATGTTTATATTCTGAGATGGGAATAATTTTTGGATTTCACTTCGTGCTTTTGAAGTTTGTTGACAGTGTTCGAAACGTTATAAGTCGAAAATCCTTCATTCAGCTAAAATATTATATACAGTAGAACGTCGATTATCCGCAGTGTAATTGGGGAACATGGATGTTCGGAAAACCGAATATTCGTATAATTGAACTGTACACTTCTATTTGCCAATAAGAAGTACTGAACAGTAAATGTATTTATACTGTATTTGGGAGTTGCGCGATCCTTCACATTGCGCCGAGCGGCACGCCGCAACACTTGGAGGGCGCAGCTGTTGCTGTTGCTGTGAACAGCTTTGATGCTGCAGCTACTGGAGTGTGCCGACTGTTGTACTCAGCGACTGTCGGCTTGGCCTGTCAGCAGGCTCCACTAGTAGCAATGTTCCGTCACCCTGTCATCCAGTGCGGTTACTATGGGAAGCTTAGTTTGACGGGAGGGGGAATTGATGGACGTTAGGGTGGGAAGGTAAAAATAAATAAATAAATAAAAAATAAACTACGCTCTACTGTAACCTTTTCCGAACTTTGCTCACGGAGGCCGAGGGGCCCCTTGATCTCGGGGGCCCCGGGGCACTGCCCCGCCTAGCCCTATGATAGCTACGCCAGTGCACTCCAGTCGGCAGGAGTAGCTTCAAAATCACAGCAACAGCTGCGCCTTCCAAGTGTTGCGGCGTGCCGCTCGGCGCAGGGTAAAGGATCGCGCGACTCCAAATACTGTATAAATACATTTACAGCACAGTACTTCTTATTGGCAAGTAGAAGTGTACAGTTCGGTTTTAGAATAATCGGTTTTCCGAACATCCATATCCCCCAATTACACTTCGGATAATCGACGTTCTACTTTATATAATATTTTAGCTGAATGAAGGATTTTAGACTTTTAACGTTTTGAACACTGCCAACAAACTTCAAACGCACGAA
This sequence comes from Locusta migratoria, assembly GCA_026315105.1. NCBI lineage: Eukaryota > Metazoa > Arthropoda > Insecta > Orthoptera > Acrididae > Locusta > Locusta migratoria. The sequence continues at coordinate 456,928,007 of CM048755.1, forward strand.
GTGAAATCCAAAAATTATTCCCATCTCAGAATATAAACACAAAAAGGTATTGCTTGTACGCTAAGACGTGCAGTGCAGCCTGCCACCTGCTGAATTACTAGCATTGTGTGACAATACTGTTCATGGTTTGATTCGCGGCAGGGGGCCATATTTTCCTGGTTGATTAATACTTCATTTTTCATTTTTACTAGCTTCTGCCTACGACTTCATTCACCTAGTATGGAGCAACTTCGAAAACTATTCCATGGTAGTTTTATCTGTATGTCCTACCCAGGTCCAACTCTATCCCTCTCCAAAATTTCACCCAAATCCACCCAGTAGTTTCTGCTTGAGAGCATAATTAACTTTCACATTTATAATTAAATTAGAGAGTTCGATTAAATATTATCTGCTGCGTGACAGTAATTTACTTAAGAGTATTTAGGTTATTTAGGTTTGCCTTATTATGTCTTCCAGTAAGCGGTAAGGACCTGACGAAGTAGTATTGCATCTGTATAGTTCATAGGCGCCGATTACGGGTATGCTGGGTCGCTCAAGCATACCCCAAAATTTGAGTGGGTGTGCTCGGCATACCCCACTGAAAATTTTGGTATTATTTTTTTCTTAACGTTATATCTTTTGATTGTAATACAACACTGTAAAAAGATTATCTAAAACAAACAGGTAATTGAATTCGTAGGCATTAAAATTCATATTGACGTGTGAGTGAAGTGATCATTTACTAAATAGTTTGAATGTTAATGGAATGCTGCTTGTTAGTTCAATATCGTAAACTGAAGGCGGTAACCTTTCATTGTTGTATTAAATAACTAGAAATGAAGTGGGTTTGATAATGTGTGTACTACTAATTTAACGTTTATGTATTCTCTTAGAAGTCAATTGTCTTAAAGGAATCGTGTTAGTGTAAGTCGTGTCATTTTTGATACTGCTTACTGAATTGTGTGAAGTAACAATGGGTTGTGAACCTATTAGTAACGACAGACATGGTATGACAGCAGAAGTGTTTATGGACTATTTTGATAATGCTGAATAGAAAATAAATTTGCAGAAGAATGAAGCCAAGAAGACGTTCAAATGTTTGTACAGCTTATGGGACTTAACTACGGGGTCATCAGTCCCTAAACTTACAAACTACTTACGAACTAGGACGGCACAAATATCCATGCTCGAGGGGGGATCCGAACCCCCGACCGTAATGGCCGTGCAGACCGTGACTGAAGCGCCTCAGTCCCCTCGGCCACCGCCACCGGCCCAAGAAGACGATCCGATGTGTTTGTGTTAGTGAACACAGTATTCATAATACAAGGACATCATCTGATACGCATGTCTCAGAAGACGAAAACTCTCAAAATGATTTTAGTAGTTACTACTACGGGAAAACAGGTTCAAATGGTCGCAAAACCCGCCCAGTAGTTCTGAAACGTGAAATTGAAATCAATGGCTGTTAATTTCTTTCCCGTGAATTAAAAAATTACTTTTCTCCTTTCAGAGATTAAAATGGTCCTAAATTAACACCAGATAAAGCAAAAAAAAGAAATACTACTAAAATAAAACAAAACTATTACTTTACCTTTTTACATGGAATTGGGAAAATATAATAAAGATTTTTTTTTTAAGAAATACTTATCGGGGAGGGGAGCTACAGGCCGGCAACCACCTTCCCCCCTATTGGAAACGCCTCTGAGCATACCCCAAGATTTTCAAAAGTCGGCGCCTGTGGTATAGTTTTAGTTTAGCGAGGGCCGCAACATCATTTTTGCCCTGGGGCCCTTGGTGTAGTAGCTACGCCACTGCTTGTATGTGTGATTTTGTGTCTATCGATGAGCCGGTCCTTTGGGGCAAGTCATCAGTTTTCTATTTTTTATATTTGTTGTTTAGTTATACATCTGATTTCAATTTTATCAGAAATATTTATGCATCTACTTGCTATACTCGGTATTCCTGCTGGAGGCATCTCAAGTTTTCTTAGAATTCAGCAACACTGTAGGTTGTATTCTCGATCAACCAGTTTTTAACTTCTTTCCTAGTTGCTGTATTGGCGTTTCCTTCAGTGTTTTAGGTAGTTTATTAAATAACTTAATCCCTGTGTAGTTATGGTAGTCTTGGGTTTTCTTGAGCCTTACCTGGGGTATGTCAATATAATCTTTATTTATTGTATTGTGTAAGTGTACCTCCCCCCTTACTGTGGGTGAAAAGTTTTTAACAGCAAAGCAAATAGTGAGGGTTTGTTCACTTTCCTGCAATGTGTAAGCCTTTTCTAAAATAATTTACACACACAAATTTCTGTAAGAGCAGTTAATAACTTTTAACACAATATATTCATAGTGAGGGACTTTTCAGTAGCTTTGGGCTACAATGCTGCACTTCTTTGCAAAAGTGACAAAGTATCTAAACTTCATAAAGAACAGTGGCTAAGGGTTTTTCTCTCTCTCTCTCTCTCTCTCTCTCTCTCTCTCTCTCTCTCTCTCTCTCTCTCTCTCTCTCTCCAGGAATAACATATCACAAATGTTACAGCACTCTGCAGGCATTAGTTACCCTCCACTATCTAAGTAGCTCACTCCTTAGCTAATTACAGTTCTTACAGTGTTAGCCAAAATCTTGAATACTCCACTGTGGTACCAACAGTGGTGTAGTTTGGCTGGAACGGAGTGCTGCCAAAATTCCAACTTGCTACGAGAGTACAGGATGAACTTCTTTCATTCGGAATGAGCAGAGTACTGACTAATTTTTTTTCTCCAAACTACTGCACTGTGTAGCAACATTGTTTCCTAAGCACTCTTAAAATTTCCTATCCCCATTTAAATTATTAACTCTAGCCAGTACCGTAAATTTTCAATCTTTGTATAGTTTTGCTGACAACTTTGTAAACACAAATATAGCAGTGCACAGATCAATTATTGTGAACAAAGAATACATTAATAAATACTCAAGACTGAAAATTTATGTAATAACAAATAGTAATTTGGTATTTAGGGCAAATCCACAAATTTACACTAAATGAACAGTGAACAGATACATGGTAAATAGTTTCAAATCTGCAAGCTTTTCATTACCATAATGTAATCTTTTAATAAATACAGTTGTTTGACATTATTGTAACAGTAACTGTAATGACTATATTGAACACATACTGTATTAAGATCACATATTTCATTCATCTATCTTAAGGGGACTATAATGAATAAATATTGAAATAAGTAAACAGCTAATAAGTGGTAAATAATGACTACTTCTGTACATCAAATACATATCTCAACACAGAACCTCATCAGTAAAATGTATGAGCCTGACCATGTCTTCATCGAAGAAAGTAAGACATTAAAAATAGACAATGCCCACCGTAAACTCAATTACTCCCTGCAGCAAATATGAGCTGATTGTGTGAAAGAACACTGGTGCTGTATCTTGCCTTTAAGGTGAGCCTTTCGGCTATTCAGGACATCTGAGTGGCAAGTAACCATCTTTCCTTCCCAGAAATTAAGTTTAAATTTGGGATGAACTATAGATCTTGCTATATGTGTAGGTTTTTGAAGCATCTGCTGTGGCACTAACACTCAAAGTTGTTACTGCAACTGTTCACACAACAGCATCTGATGAAACATTTCCAAAAATACTCTCTGCTTCAATCTCAGTAAGTGCTAAATACAGTTATTTTTCATCACAAGTGATATTAACATAGAGACTGAGTCAATAGAAAAAAACGTGATTTCCTTCCTAAATATGGTAAGATCAATAACTTTCTACTGCTTTAATGAAAAACAAACTATGATAGAAGCATGCCATGACAACATAATTTCCAATGTATGTAGAAACCGAGTAGTATGAGACACCATCAGGTTAGGAATACACTAGGTAGTAACTGCCCCCTAAGAAGTAAAAGAAGCAACACACACAAGCCTATAACATACAAAAACTAACATACAAAAATGGTACACGCCACAACTGAATAAGATTGATATACTTATACTGATGCTCCAGGACAGATATGCTAACAATTAGAACAAGGTATGATTGATAAAATCCTTGAAATAAAATTCTGAAACTAAATGTAAAGCAGGGTGGAATGTAGTAGATAGTGAAATCAACGAGGGAAAGGAAGAAATCACTGTCCCACTTGACTAATACATCCAATGGACCTGCAATTGTAAAGCCTGTGCTTAATCCTCCACGGACATAAAAAAATAGTCACATGGATCAGCCACTGGACATTTTGCATGCCTCTGAACCTAAAGAAACTTCATCCACTACTTCATTTAAATGGTATTGTTGTCGGGCGTCGGCATACCCGAAGCCTTCTGGTTCTGTGGTTGAAGATGTCTGCATGAAGAGGGTGGATGTATTTGATGATCAGCTGAAAATTATGAAAGAGCAGAAGTAAGAATTGGAAGTAAAATAAAGCTTATACTGCTGAGGGAAAAATTACAATGCTGGAGGAACATGAATGAAGAAAAAGATGTATGTTTTTGATGTTTTAATTAAAATATGTTTAACAGCCTTATATACATATTAGTAAAGTGCAATGAAATGTAGACTTTAGCCATTCATTAAAAAACTATATTAAAGAACTGTAGCTTCTTCAAAACTGGATTAAAAATGATCAAAGGCGCAACAGTTTCCCTATAATGCAGAAGTGACTTGTATTACCCCCACTTTTAATTAAATATTCTCATTTAAATTTTCTAATGTATCACAGAAACAATTGGATCCCGCACTATTGTCTATTCTTCTAAACATGTCTAGTGACATTTATATTTCAAAGTTGTGGAACAAAACACCTGAAGAGGTATAACTTAATGCTTGTAACTTTGTAACACAGATAATGTTCCCTGGGTGGAATGAATTGAAGGAAGAGAGATAAAAGTGAAGGAGCATAGAAAAAGGAACAGAAAAGCTGTAGGGGACAAAGTTGGCAGAGAGGTAATTAGCAGATACTTTTTGAAACAAGAAACTGACAACAGTAGGTGGTAGACCAAGGTAGCCTTCTAAAGAAGAAGAATGCATACATAGTGGAAGCAGCTTGGATAACAATATAGAAGATAAATTGAATGAAAATGAGATTCTCTTGTAGGGGAATTTATTATGGTAAAATTTAGTTTAACAGTGTGTGTGTTTTCCAATTTGAAGTAAGAGACATATTGGCTAAAAGTAATTTTTCTCAGAAAACTTGGTTTAAATACACTGGAAGTCATGGTTACACTTGTAATGCACAATGATATTTTAGGCCATCAGTCAGATGCAGTGATGAAGTTAGGACAGTTGTTTCATTGGCACACATGAAAAAAACATTGAAATTTATGATGAAATTTTTTTTAATGGTAACAACTTTGCATGACCTAGGAAATCTCTATTTACAATAAAACAATTTTTATGTTAAAATGTTTCTAAATGTAATATTTACCTCACATGAAGTAATCATTAATTATAGCCCGCCGAACTGCTCTTCCTGTCAATGTATCATCCCAATACATTTGTTGGTCAGGGAGTGCTGGTTCATTATCTTGGATGTCCAAGCCTCTTTCATCACGCAGCTGCCTCAGTAGTCTTAGAATTTCAGGAGCTTCTGGTGGCTCTTCATTGTTGGTGATTCTTGCTATGTTGTGTAACACAGCTGTACTATTATTGCCATAATTTCCTGTGGGTTACATCTCATTCCTACTGATAGAATAGGAAATCTTCTCTTCCACAGACCATACTGTCTTTCTACAGTATTCCTAGTTTTAATATGAGCTATGTTATACCTCTATTCCGCTCCGTTGCGTGGATTTAAGATGGGTGTGAGTAAATACGGCTTGCATGCATAGCCCCTGTCTCCCAGTAAGTGGCCTTGTGGAATTTCGCCGTTTTCGAATTCGGCTCTGCGAGCACAGTTAGGAAATATCGTACTGTCATGCACAGAACCCGGCCACCGAGCTACAATGTCTCTTATAAGTAAATTGTGGTCACTTATGGTTTGGCAGTTGAATGAAAAGTAAGATTTCCTATTACGGAAAAGCTCCGCATTATGTCCTCCAGGAGACTGAATCCGTATATGTGTACAGTCCAAAGTACCAATTACTCCAGGAAATACCCAATTGCACTGAAACCGTCCATAACAGAACGCACTTCTTCTCTTCCCGGAAACTTTATATAGCGAGAAGACAGTGAAGCTATAAGAACAGATAATCACTGACAATCCTTTGAGCAGTAGTGCGATGTATATTACTGTTGTCGCCAATTACTATATTAAATGCACCAGTTGCATACGCCCTCAGTTATCAAGTCTGTTCATCGGTGATACAGGGTTATTTCTATTTGTGGGGAAACTCGAACCTTCCATACAGTTCATCCAGCAAACACCATACTGTTTCTTTGGAAAGCCGAAATCTCTCCTGAAACTTCCTGTCGCCATAATCTTCGAAAGGTTCTCCTCTTTAAACTATTATCCCAACACGTTTTTCTTCGCGATTTATAAGATCAAAATCCAACAAATCTTCCTCCAAACCATCCAACACATCGAATCGCGCCGCCATTGTATCGCACTTTAACCTCGTTAAACTCCAGTAAACCGGACGAGATCCCCGATCAAATTTAAACACGGCCAACTCCCTCGTTTAACTTTGATAGTTGGTGCGCCAGAATTTGGCGCTGAACACGGTTAAATGTCGACTTAACCACGGTTTACTTTTAATCGAGGTTGGTGCACTCGGCCGTTAGTGTTACTACCGTAACCCAAAGTGGGCCAAAAGGAGCTGCCCTTCTTTGTACACTGCTCAAAACAATTAGGGGATCAGGTGACATATCATACACAGTATACATATGGTAACGTATTTTATTCAGATATTGGTTTAAATTGTAATTTGTGAAATTTTGCTGTCTCAACTCTTCACTCAAGGTTTACATGGCGTTTACTTAGAGCAAGGCACTATGGGGTACCTTAATAGGGAAAGACTCATTCTCGTTGCCCGCTAATATGGTCTGTAATCAGCGCGGTCGGCCAGTACAGTTGCACACCTGCGTGGCATTGACAGTATGAGCTTATTAATCAGCTCTTGAGGAATAGTTGGCCATTCTTGTCAGTACAATGTACAGCTCTGCAACCATTCGGGTGGATCCTGGTCTGACTGCATTGCGTTTGCCCAGTGCATCCCAGACATGCTCAATCTGGTTTAAGTCCGATGAACTTGCTGGCCACTCCATTCGTTAAATTCCCTCAGCTTCAAGCTTGTTATCGACCAGTGCAGCAGCTCTGTGGGGACTAGCGTTATCGTCCACCAGAAGGAATCCGTCTCCTATTGCACCAGTAGGGCACAACAAAAGGTCTACTGATCTCGTCTCTCTGAGTAGTCAAAGCGCCATTCTGAACGACACGGAGGTCCGTACGTCCGCCAATACTGACTCCTGTCGACACCATTCAAAATGTTCAAATGTTGGTAGAGCTTATAGGACTTCACTACAGGGTCATCAGTCCCTAAGCTTACAAACTACTTATGAACTAGCTAATTCCAAGGACGGCACAAATATCCATGCCCGAGGGGATTCGAACCCCCGACCGTAGTGGCCGTGCAGACCGTGACTGACGCGCCGCAGTCCCCTCGGTCACCGCGACCGGCCGACACCATTCGTCCACTACCATGACATTGTAATGTTTCCTGCACAGAAGCATAAATGTTTGGAGTTCCACGTTCTCTCCAGATGAGGGAACCACGATTGTCCAGCTGAACACAAAATCTTGACTCATCTATGAACAGAACCCGGCGCCATTCGTTAAGAGTGCAATCCTGCTGTTCCTCCGCCCAGTTTCTACGGGATAAACGGTGTCGTGGTTTTAATATGATACACACCGTAGACCTCGATGTGTAGAGGCCACATTCCCAAAGGCGATTTTGGACTGTTTGTGTTGATACTGCTGCCTGGAGGCTGCGTTGCAGCTGAGTTGTATTCAGCCTCCTGTCTCGGCGGGATGTTCACTGGAGACAAGTCAATTCTTGCTGACGTTACCGGTGGAAAACCTTGGCCTTGCCTTTTAACGGTTCTTGTTTGAAATCGCGTCCAGGACCTGAAAATTACACTTTGGGACACTCCAATATCTGCAGCTACCTCCCTCTGTATCTCTCTCTCTTCCAACCTTCCTATGGCTATCCATGCCAGAGGTTCGGGTGAGTCGCGTTGTTGTTGCATTGCACTATTTGCTCGCTCCGCTATCTGGACCCAACTGCTTGTGTAGTTCTTTTGGTAAACACAAGTCAACACAACCCCATCTGCAGTAACTTACTGTTATTACCATTATCTCCGTTGCCGTAATGTCTCATCTCCGTAGACAGAAAGGCATAGAAGTATTTTAGTTCATTCTGCCAATGACAATACTTCAGAACCTAGATATCTCAACTGATTCCATAATTGTTTTGATTAGAGTACTTTTTCGATATTCTCCGTCAGTACCACCTAATACGGATCCCACACAGTGCAGCAATTGTTCCAAAGAGGACAGTCTTTGGGCACGGATCCTTTGCTGAGCGAGCGGTTGTATATTGTTATGTATGGAGCATAATCTGTTAAGAACTTACTTGGTATAAAATCTGAACAGGAAGACGTACTTTACTATGCTATTTAAGTTATTTCACTATTCAGAGGATTTCTACTTCTGTGTTCCTCATGTAGCCAGCAGTTCTTAATTCAAATTAAGGAAAGTTTACTCCTTATGTGAAGGTATTTCGGGAAACACTGTTAAGTAACTCTGCTTTAGTACCACTATCTTCGGTATCAACATTGATTGCGTAGTGAAGGTACTGATTGTGTCTTTACACATGACCAGATTCTCAATGGATTTTCTGCCAAATTTCGAGGCAGTTTCGTTTGGAAACTACGGTAATTGTCTCGCACTCTTTCACTTCTACTCTAAATTACAAGCTTCAAAGTATCACCAGTCTTGGGGATTTTGTGTTAACCTGAATCTGGCATGCTTGTTTCGTTGCTTGCATCTACTTTTCTTCTTTGAAAATAATTGCATAGTCTATAAATAACGAATGGCTACAATTGAAAGTGCTGCTATTCACACAGGTTGTGTATGTCGATGGAACTTACTAGTAATACACCTAGCTGCCCGCCTCTGAATTGCTTATGTCTTCTTTAAAGCAATCTGGTGGGGATGCTAAACCTTCAGTCTTACTCAAGAAGGGGTCGCATTTGCGGTATATACGCGCTCTTATTTACAAATGACTTCTTTCCTAAATTCTCCTAATAAAATGAAGTCTACCATCCGCCATCCCCACGAATATCCTTACATGCTCATTCCACTTCATAAGAAAGGTTTTTATTCGTTGCGGCTACATCATTTTAGGAAATTTCTTTCGCCTACTTTCCCACCGGAATGGGAACATTTTGTTGGCACTCACCTATATAGGGAGACATGTTTGGTGGTGGTGGTGGTGGTGGTGGTGGTGGTGGTGGTGACCAACCTATTCCTTCTCTTAGTCAGAATACGCCAGAAATTCCTTTTCTCCCCAATTCTGTTGAGCACCTCCTCATTAGTTACGTGATCCACCCATATAATTTTAATCATTCGTCTGTAGCACCACATTTCAAAAGCTTCTATCATCTTTTTGTCTGAACTCCTTATTGTCCACGCTTCACTTCCATACAATGCTACACTCCAGACAACATTTAAACTAATATAGGATGTCAACAAGTTTGGCTTCTTCAGAAACGCTTTTCTTCCCATAGCCATTCTGCATTTTATCTTTTTTACTTCGGCCATCAGAAGTTATCTTGCTACCCAAGTAACAAAACTCGTCTACTACGAATAATAAAAAAAGAGAAGTTGTATGTAATACGGAAACTTTTAGGTGTCCCACTTTCCCGTGCACTATTAGATAGTGGAACGGTAAAGAAATAGTCTGAAAGCAGTTGGATGAACCCTCGCCGGCACTTAAATGTGAACTGCAGAGTAAATATGTAGATGTAGGTATAGATACCACTTTACAACAGGGACGCCTGCAGGTTTTTGTCTCAGTAGGGGCAAAATTTGTTCACCATATATATATATAGATATATATATATATATATATATATATATATATATATATATATATATATATATATATATATATATATATATGGCGATGATGACCTGTCAAGAGCATTAGATCTGAGTGCTCTTTCTCGCTGCACACTAAAAACAAAGAATGTTTGAAATCACATAGAAAAACTGAAGTATATATGTAAAACAAATCTGTACAGGATAAAATATTTTAGTTTAAGAGCTTGAAAACTGCAGCTGGTAGTAAGTTTAAACGTGTTTTGTGCCAAAGAAAAGAATTAAAATTGCAGAAGAGAAGTGTTTTCATTTGTTTTACATGTGACATGGCGTAATGTCATTACTTGCACTTTGTGACAAACTTCAGTGCTCGGACACATTTTTCAGTGGTATAAAATGCAAAGGGAACACTTTTTCAGCCGGCCGCGGTGGCCGAGGTGACAGGCGCTCCAGTCACGGTCAGCATGGCCACTACGGTCGGGGGTTCGAATCCCCCCTCGGGCATGGATATTTGTGCCGTCCTAGTTCGTAAGTAGTTCATAAGTAGTTTGTAAGTTTAGGGACTGATGACCCCATAGTTAAGTCCCATAGACTATACAAACATTTGAACATTTTTGAACACTTTTTCACTGCAATTATACTTTTTATTCTAAATTTTAAAACATCCTAAGCAAATATTATCTTAGCTACGCGTCAGATTATGGTAAGCAGTGGAAAATATGGCATATTTTAGGGGGCAATATTAATGTAAAAATAAGTAATTTTGACAGTTCGTCCGCGCCAGCGGTGCCGAGCGGACTCGTGGCGGTGTTTGTGCGCTGCGGTCGGCTGTGCCTCAGCGTGGTAAGTCGCGGAGCTATTTGCGGCAGTTGCTATTTGCGTTAAAGTTCACAATATGATACGATGATGCCACATTTAAACAGACAAGACACCTTGAAGATCACTTTTGACCGAAATTGCACAAGACCCAAGTTATTTGAAGTAGAAGATTGGTTAGAGCAGGAACTTCAACTTGATTTTGACGACGTTGTGGGCATACACATTTCAATAGTAAAGTGTTGCTTATGTTAAAATGATAAATGCAGAATTATGTGACAAAATTGTGGAATCTTGCGGTGGAAGCAGAAAATTCAAATACAGTGACGGCAATATGAGACGTTACCATTGCTCATGCTGGCTTTGGTATACGGACGATCAGGATTTTCGAATTGCCTTTTGAAGTGCCAGCCGACGAAATTAACGCCGTGATATCGCAATACGGGACGGTTATTAGTAACGTTGCTGAACGGTGGTTGAACGCTAGAAAGTTTAAGGTGTTGAACGGCGTGAGACAATTAAAGGTCGACTTGACCAAACACGTCCCGTCGTATATAAGTGTCTGCGGCTATCGCGGAATTGTGATGTATGACGGACAGCCACGGACTTGCGAGGCGTGCAACTCTGCCGGCCACGTCCGCGCCGAGTGTTTACAGCGGCGGGTGGCGCAGCTACCGGCCGGCGAGGCGCCTCGACCCGCGGTGGCGACCGTGTTGACTGCCAGCTACGCTGCAGCCGCGCGCGGCGAGCAAGCCCTGCCGGCTGCCGCGGGAGCGAATACGGACGACCGAGGAAAGCGCGACACGGCTGAGATATCCGTCACAGACGAACCGGAAAAACTGTCCCCGCAACCCACTGTCGTGGTGAACTCCGCCTTGCCTCCCACACAACAGGCGCCAACAGAGGTTGTGAACCCTGTCAGAACTTCTGAAGCAGAGTCCTTTCCAACGCCAGGACCGTCTTGACGGCTGCCACGAATAGTGACCAGACTCCCCGTCTGTGACGTCCTCCAGTCAGGGTAAGAGCCATGGTTCTTCTACTAGTGCCACTCTCAGGGCAGCTACTAAGTACCGATAACGACAGTTTAAAGCAGCAGACGGGAAAACTCAAACGTAATACCCGTAAACAGAGTGCCGAAGAAATACAAGAACTGGAGAGGAAACTCTTACGCACAAAGAAAATTCTATGGAAAACTCCCAGTGACATACCTGGTACCTCTGGGGTTGGAAGCAGACCATTTGCGACCGAAAGATGCAGCTCAGATGGATATTGATAAGCCACCAACCTCGTTGGTCGAAGACCGGATGGAGGCGGAAGACCTGCCTCCTGGGGGCTCTGGGATCCCGTGGGGCGACGACGAGGAGAGTGCCTAAATTTATTATTGCGCGGGGTCTGCGGTCTGCTACACTTGAATACTACACCAACAAATGACGCAGACGTATAAAATTGCAACCCTAAACATCAATAGGATTATTTCCGATGTGAAGTTCCAGTGTTTAAGAGACTACTTATATGCCGCAGACATTGACATAGCGTTAATACAAGAGGTAGTCACGACGAAAATTTCGGGTGTATTCGGATATGACACAATTGTGAACATTGGTAGTGAGGGCGGAACGGCAGTTTTATTCAAACACGGTATACCGTGTACGACGCAAGCGATACTTGAGTCCGGAAGGGGAATGACTGTAAAAGTATGGGATTTACTGATTGTAAATATATACGCCCCTACTGGGTCCAGCGGCAAACACGCGAGGAGCTCCATGTTCCGTGATGAAATCGTCACGTTAATTCCAGATGCCCGACTGCCCATAATTTTCGGAGGCGACTTTGTGTTCTCCGTCCCGAAGATCAGCATCAGAACTTCAACTTTTGCGAGGAGCTCTTATCGTTAACTAATGGACTTGGGTTCGTCGATACTTGGTGTCATCTTCGTCCGCACGCCCGAGGGTACACGTATGTTACCAGTAGCACAGCCAGCCGACTAGACAGGATGTATGTGACGAACGGCTTTCTACAGAATGTCATGGATTGTGAAATATGGCCCATCAATTTCTCAGATCATGACGCCTTTCATATAACCGTTCAGTACAGGAAACAACCAACATACATGGGAAGGGGCGTGTGGCAACTTAACGTCTCGCTTTTGCAGGACGAAGAACTTCGGCAGCAGGTCAGCACAACTTGGACGAGATGCCTCCGATCACTAGGCAAATATCCAACTCGTATAATGTGGTGGATCCAAGTCGCGAAACCGCAAATAAAAAAAAATGTATTGTGCAGTATGCCCGTATGAAGGCATATTGGAGAAAACGTACCATAGAGCACTACTTTTTATGCCTCCGTGAACTCTACAATGAACCCAACAGTCTAATCATCAACAGTTCCCGAATAAAACGCACTAAAGCCAAAATCACGGCTCTCGTGCGACAATCTCTGGAAGGACAAAAAGTTCGAGCGCGCTCACCGCACGACCTCACGCAAGAACATACATCGATGTATCATCTTCTCAGGGAAGCTAAGAAAGGAAAACAAAAGTTAATTTCTAAAATTACAGATGAAGGCGGACACGTATATGAACACCAGACGGAAATAAGAAACTATGTAGTGCAATATTTCAGACTTTTACGCCGACCCAGGAACGGACCCCGCGACAGGAGAACCTCTAATGTCCGCTATCCAACCCGCAGTGACTGGGGATGACAATGTCGACCTTCTAGCCAATATTACGGAGGAAGAAATACATTCGGCGATCAAAGAATCGCCTAAAAAGAAATCGGCTGGTTTAGACGGTCTACCAGTGGAATTCTATGCTTGCTTTTGGAATGTCATAGGGCCAGAGTTAACCAAAATGTACAACGAACTGCTGGGGGAAGTGCAGCCGCCGTCGCAGTTTACGGAAGGGCTCGTCGCCCTAATTCCGAAAAAGTCACACACCACATCGTTGAGACTTTCGGCCGATAATTCTTCTGAATTCCGATTATAAACTTCTTACCAGAATCATAAACAATAGATTGAAATCTATACTACCCAAGATCCTTGGCCCTTATCAAATGAGTGTGGCTCCTGGCAGATCTATGATTAACGCATTAAGTGAATACAGGGATATCACAACCTTATCATGGTTGTGCAACTGCAATGTAGCGCTGATGATTTTAGATTTTGACAAGGCGTTCGATCGTGTAAACCACTTATTTCTGTTGAACGTTATGCGACGAATGGGGTTTAGTGCTCATTTCATACAGCTCATAAGTGCATTTCAGGGACGTACTCCAGAATAAAAATCAATGGTCAAATAAGTACTCCAGTCCCCATCAAGAAGTCCGTGAGGCAGGGTTGCCCTCTTTCGATGACGCTGTACGCCATCGCAGTGGAGCCTCTACTTTCACAGCTGCACCTGAGACTCGAAGGGTTACAAATGTTTGGTATCAAGACAGTGTCACGCATATGCTGATGTCAGTCTTATCGTGAACACAACGGCTGAAATCGAAACTGCACGAGAAGTGATCCAAGCATATGCCAATGCATCTGGTGCTAAACTCAATGAATTCAAATCGAAGATATTACCTATAGGACCACGATCGGAGAACGTGCATTTAACATGGTTGCAACCCATAAATCGGATCACCCACTTGGGTATGATTCTAAAGCCGAATCCAAGGGAGATGGCCATTGCCAATTGGACTCATAAACTCAATATATTCCGCGCCACACTCCATGACAACAAAAATAGGAATCTAAACAGGCTACAGAGAGCCCTCTTCGTGAATATTTACGCACTCAGTAAAATATCACATAGCCGCGGTACTACCTCCACCAAAGGACATAGCCCACAAGATTTTTGCCGCAGCGTATTGGTTCATTTGGCGAGGTAACATATTCAAGGTCAACCTGCCAACTATGGCGCTCTCTCGGACAGAAGGGGGCCTGGGAGTGAAAGACGTCCAACTACAATGCACTGCTATGTTTTTGAACCGTACTGGAAAAATCCTATAGTCTCCGCATAAAACAATCACGCAGATACTATTCACCAGCCTAGCCCCCATCAGTAAATCTGCCCCCGTCAACGTTGGACGCATAAGTGCACAACTTGACTACGTCCGGCTTTTCTACCTCGAAAGCAGTTACATTCCAGATCTGCGACAGCTCTTCAACACTGCAAAAATTTATGGTCATCTTACGAGACGGCACAGACCAAACCCTGTGGAGTTGAAGTACCCACAGATTGATTGGACGAACGTTTGGAAGAATATTAACAATTCCATACTTCCATCACGAACTGCATCCGTCTGGTATGACATTGTGAACGATAAGGTTCCAACAGGAGGAAAAACTCCAAGATTCACCTCAAACAGAGTCCGAACTGTGAACACTGCCATGTCGACACATTGGCGCGCGCGCACGCACGCACGCACACACACACACACACACACACACACACACACACACACACACACACACACACACACACGTGCAGAGATAAATTTCAGATCTGGAAATGGACTAGAAAAAAACTAGCTACAATCAACAGGACCGCTGAAAGTACGATAACGCTTAGAGATGTCCTATGGCCGGACTGGCATTTATTTCCAAAATCAAAAAACAGCTATGCATGGGTCATCGGCCAATTCGCGTACTTTACAATGACGTATAAAAATGCGAGTTTGAACGAATACGTAAATATATTACGGAAGAACATCATAACTTCCGAAATTGCCCAAAATACAAAAGATTAGTGCAAATTTTTTTGTTCCACACGTTACCCTAATGATTGAGAATATGTTTCCATTTCTCGATCACGACAGAAGAGTGGAAGCGCTCCTTGGTTACTCGGACATCACAGATTTCGAGATAATTTAAAGAACAAAAGAAAAAGATACACGGACGAACAATTGAAACTAAGATCTGTAACGAAGCGATTGACAGAGTACGAACAGAAAGGAAGACATACAAGAAGGTTTTTCCTGGCAGCGTCTGTAGCAAATGTATGGTCGCTGGCACTCAAATGATTTCGTTTCTTGAGTTTTTATTTATTTTTATTGTTACATGGAGACTTTCAGTTCCTACATTAGGGACAGTGGATGGACCAAATTTGTTATTGCAGGTTTCTCCTGCTGTTGTGTTTCTTTGATTTTTATTTATTTCTTGCGACTCTGTACAGTAGGCCATCGTGTGGCTCCGCCGACTGTAACGCACAGGGCTACGAGAAGTCAAAATAAGCAACGAGACAGACGACGAACACGAGACTAAGCTTAGTGCTTGGGGATTACAACATGGATATAAACCACGCGAAGAAGAGCACTGCGTGAGGACAGTCTGCTGCGAAGACCACGAAGAAAAAGAGGAGAACAACAAGTGGCACCCAGTACATAAACCAAGTAGTAGTTTTTATTTACCGTCAGAAGATCTTTCGTTTAAAGGCGATGAGAAAGAAAGAAAGAAAGAAAAGAAAAGAAAGAAAAAGAGAGGAAAAAAAGTGACTGAGGCGCTCCAGTCACGGTCAGCATGGCCACTACGGTCGGGGGTTCGAACCCCCCCTCGGGCATGGATATTTGTGCCGTCTTTAGTATAAGGTAGTTCATAAGTAGTTTGTAAGTTTAGGGACTGATGACCCCGTAGTTAAGTCCCATAAGCTTAACAAACATTTGAACATTTTTGAACACTTTTTCACTGCAATTATACTTTTTATTTTAAATTGTAAAACATCCTAAGCAAATATCTTAGCTACGCGTCAGATTATGGTAAGCAGTGGAAAATATGGCATATTTTAGGGGGCAATATTAATGTAAAAATAAGTAATTTTGACACCCCATGATGAAAAGTATGTTTTGTTGGTCATTTTCAGAGGATAATTTGCTCTTAAGCCCCTCTTACTTAAATAAGATAAAGCTTTTTTATTGTTGACATTCAATCGTAAAAAGTATAGCTATTTAAAAAAATACTGGCACGAATTTTGCGCCTCTAACACTGCACTCACGTCAGCAATACAGGAAAGTAGGACCTTCTACGTCGGCGATGCCTTCACGCAGCATTAATTGAAGGGCACACGGGAATTATCTAAGTCCAGTTTGGAGGATCCTGAGAAAATTAAATTTAAAACTTTGAAGTCTGTTATCTGGTTACAGGTTTAATTGATTTGTAGATTCTTTCCCCTGAAATTGTCTACTTTATCACTGAATAATAACCAGTTACAATAGTACAGCACAACAATGGAAAAGCATAGCCAAACAATAATACACAATTTCCAACCCAAAAACGATTCATAAATGAATTTAAAAGTTTATGAACTACTTTTTTGTGAATATTATTACCATTGCACCACTTGTACACATGACACACAGGATATATTCAATAAAGAAATCTTACATCTTCACCTAATAATAGGTCTACTTGCGATAATTAGTAAGACATTGAAAAAAGTTAATACAAAAAATCACAGAATTTGCATAGTAAAATTATCAAAATGCTTACAATATCTGATATTTTAAAAGCATACAAACAATTATTAGGGCTTTATTATAGTGAGACAGTTTTTAATTGTTTACCTTTATATATGGCACACAAGTTAATATTTAATAATGCAAAACAGTAACAAATTAATACTGGTGTGTAGGGAAAATATAAGTCTAGAGTTACAATGTCTGTAAAATTATGAAACGCTATCTCACTAATCTTCATCATTAGTTTCGCCGACTGGTAATGAACTGTAATGTTGTTGAGCTTCTGGACCACAAAATTGCTTCAAAATTTGCAGATCGTCATATTTTGCTTTAGGGATGCCAAGAAGCTGTAGGTGACATTATGATGGCAGGGACTTCTTTTAGTTCTTGAAGTTGAGGAGCATCAGTGATCTTGTAGGTTTGATATGCACCACAGTATGACTGTCGCAGGTAGGCCAGTTTCATTCTGCGTCACGAGGAACTGAGAGTTCTTTGAGCAAAAGGACATTTCGTCTTGTAACTTTTATTCAGAAATTGCCCCCACTGAAGGAAAAAATCTTGCTTACAGTCCACGACAGCAAAGAGTTCTGGAAGTCTTCAAGTTTCAATAACTTGACGCCAGTCATTTGGCGTTTCGCATATGCCTTTGTATTTACTAGGCCCATGTTTTTGTCACATTCAAGATAGGAATGACCCCTCACTGGAAAAGTTATATCGGTGCGGTCAAATCTTCCTTTAGCATGCACCAAGAAGTGACAGAAAAGAAACACACTGTAGTTCTTGTTCTGTCCCGAGCAAGGATCGCTAGGACTTCGGTACAGTAATGCCATAGAGTAGAACAAACTTCGTCTGAACCTTTGCTTGAAATGGTTTGATCATAGGTATAGAATACGGACTTTCCTGTGGCAAGGCAATGTATATTAAATGAGTAAAATGATAGCTGCCGTCGGTAGTAAACCTCACTTGTTGAGATAATCGGAAATGAAAGATTTTTCTGATAATCCATCGCAATTGCAACTCGGTTTCCGATTTTTCTACACTTCCACCGTTCAGTCCTCTATTTCATAAAACCTGCCAGCTTTTTTTTTTTTTTTTTTTTTTTTTTTTACTTCATTTTCAGCAGATAAGCATTTTCTTGTCTCATCGTGACTGCTAGCTATCTGTGAATCAACTTGAGCAACATCGGCTTGAAATTTATCGCATATGCAGCAGGTATCAGTCATTGGGTATCCAAAACTTGTTATATTTTTTCACAAAAATTAAACGATATTGTTCATAGGATATTAGGTTGTCCGGGAATTTAAGTACATCTGACGTTAAGTTCTTCAGATAAGTAGAGTTTCTTACTGTCAAGCTAGCTGTAATGAGCAGTACGCCCTTTGAGCGATTGTATATGTTCATGAACTTCGGCTATTGTTTCACCCTTACGTATGTGTGACCTATTACCATGTTTACCCCTGGTCTCGACGTGTGCTTTCCCTGTAGTGGCCAGGGAACGTTTCAAAGTGATGAGACGTCGATTTGTAATGCCATGAATTGACAAGTGCTGCATGACACTGGTATTTCAACTACCTTTCCATACCTTAACACCCGAACTTTGTAACTGTAGGAGAAATCACGATATTGTGCTTCATCAGAATTCTTTCTTGGTCTCCTGCGCAATATAGGCTTCACAGTGATTATACCACATAAATGTGCATTTTGTCATGACATTTCATTAAACTGCTTAATCAATGTATTTCTGTGTTAGTTGTATTTACAAAGCATTTCAAGCGTGACCACTTAGTCGTCGCCGGTAATGTGACTCATAGCTCGAATGCGTTTTGAAGCATCTGTAACTCGCCCATGAACCTTCCTCTTCCTTGAACAGGTTCCAGGTTTTGCACTAGAATTTTCTTCACTACTGCTTGACATTGTGAAATTTTTCGAACACTGACTCCACACAGCTACAGCACAACTGACCGTGCACTAACAATGTTATCAGACTGTTTATAACAATGAAATGCAATAATGGATCATTAACGCCCGCATTTTTGGACTCGTTCTTCCAAAGGAACAATGTGACTTTGATCATTCTTCCAAAGTATACAAAAACTTTGAGACTGAATTCCATGGACACCGATCAATTCTCCGAAATCAAAGTTTCACAGGCTGAAAGTTCATTTCTACTAAAAGATGGCAATGCAAGCTAAAATTCGATCTGCGATGGAGTTTGATCGTTTTTCCCGTGTACCCTTCAATTCAGATGTCATAGCTACCTATTTTCTTTTTATTCATTATTTCGGGAGGGGGAAGGGGAGGGGTAGGCGGCTCCCTGCCCCCCTTATATACGCCACAGATGGTACCAACATTTTGGGTAATAACTAAGGTGTGGATGCTGATGGAATTAAGCGCAGAATTAAGCATTGAGGAAAAATTGTTTGCATTGTTGGTGAGATATATGTTGGCAATTTTATCCAGTGTTAGGGGCCTGACCAGGAAGAACGTGGTCTGACGGTCCGGCCTTGGAGAGCAAAGGCCAGGCAGTAGCTATGCTTTGTTGTATACAGCTGTCCAGAGCCGGCTGCTGCGTGCTGAGGTTTCGCTCCTCCCCCAGGCCGCGTTCTGGCTGGCCGCATCTGCAGGACCTTGACAGTCGCCTATCTTTCCTGTCCTCCATTTGCAAACCACATCCGGGGTCTATTACACGAACGAAACACTAAGGAAATAAGACATCGGTTTTGGACGAATTCGCTGTATTTGTTTTACTTTAACAATATTTTGGAAAGGGTAGGTTGCTACTCACTAGAGACGCAGAAAGGCACACACAAAAGAATAGACAAAAATGAAGCTTTCATCTGTTAAGCCTTCATCTGCCACAGAGAACGCGCGAGCGCGCGCACGCGCACACGCGCGCACACCCGCGGTGGAGTACCGAGCGGTCTAAGGCGCCTCGCTTCGGAGCGCGGGGTTGCTCACCGTCGGAGGTTAGTCCTCCGCTGTGTGTGTGTGTGTGTGTGTGTGTGTGTGTGTGTGTGTGTGTCCTTAGTTTACCCTAGTTTAAGTAGTCTGTAAGCTACGGACTGATGACCACGCAGTTTGGTCCGATAGATTTACACACACACACACACACACACACACACACACAACCGGCTGTTGCGGCCGGAGACGGCGGTTGTGTTTGTGCGTGAGTGCGCGTTCTCTGTGGCAGGTGAAGGCCTAACAGCCGATAGCTTCATTTCTGCGGCTCGTCGGACGTCTGTGTTGAGTACCAACCTATCCTTTCCAAAATATTGTTGAATCCTTTCAGGTATTTCCATTGTTTGATATTTTTACTTCATTCTGTTAAACTGTTAAAATTAGATATCTTATGCTGTAGGAATATTTCCGATTGCGATCGGAAAGGTACATTTTGAGGCAGTAGGTGTACTCCTCCGGAGAGATGGTTGTAGGTCCTTAAAATAACTAATAAGAATTTCAGATAGATAAGTAGGTATAAAAACAATTTTGTTTAAAATTTGTGTGTGTAAATATGACAGTAGAATGACTTAATGTTCGCCTGATTGTGTATTACGAGACTACCTGTATTTTACATTTCCTTGCTATTTACACTTTTGTTAGAGCGCGCGCCACGTAACTTGGCGGGTGGACTGGCTCTTCTGCGCAGGTAGCTGTGTAGTGGTGGGGGGACCAGCTGTTGCAGCGTAGCCGGACTGTGCGTTAGCCGCGCTCCATTCCATTCCGCAGTCAGCTGCTGACTGCCGCTTAGATTTAAAGTTACGGCTGCATACAAGCGCAAGGAAATGTCAAGCTGCGAGTCTTGAACGCACACGGCTGTACAAAAAGTGTAATGCAGAAAAACAACGCTCGTTTGATTGTTGGGAAAACTGTGGCGCATTCACGAGTATTTACGAGTCTCTTTCTCTTGTACCTATCATGTTTACACGGCAGGGCATAATTTTCTGAGCGGCACAGAAATTCATTTCGTAGCTCAGTCGATTAACACGAAATATCTGTAAATTATATACACAGTTCTTCTAGGGAGATCAGTCTATCCATTATTACTGAAAAACCACATTAGACGTTCACGACAGATTACGAATTCAAAGTAAATTTGTGAAGATAAAAAAGTGATAAATTAGAAACTGACAAACTTTAGATTTTTCCCTTAATTGTATCTTAAAATCTGTATTTTTCGAGACAGTTATTAAAATACTTTATCAATGACTTAAGTGACATATCATATGGAATGATGGAATAATTGTATATATTTGGCATTGTACAAGACAAGGAGACTATCTAAAAGTGCCACATTTCAGTCTTCGTACTGATGCCTATCAAGCAAGTGCTTACTGATCAAAGCAACGTATTTCACATTTCCTGATTTATTTTTTGTAAAATTGATTATGTACAGATAAATGAGGAATACTGAAATGTATGCAATAAAGATCAGATGATGGCAACCAAGAACTGTCGAAATCGGCCATCAATAAGAGCTTTTGTAAAACATTTTTGTCTAGCGATTTTCGTACAATTTTTTCAAAATTGAAAATAGATGTCCCACTAGCATAAATAAAACAAAGAGAGATTTTACGGTGGAAAGTTCAGGTTGTAATAACAATAAAATAATGAGAATTGCTTGATACTCACCGCAAAGACGATCGTCGAGGCACAGTCTGGAAACGGCTAATAGTCAACGTTAATTGAGTTCATAACAAAATTGTCAAAGCTGTTGAAGCTGGAAGACAAGCTTTAAACAAAGTCCACAACGAAAGAGTATAAATGAGAACAAAAATATTTTTACAATTCTGTTGCCAGGGAAGCACACATGGTATAAAGTTAGTTAATACACGCCAAACTGCCACAAAATAATTTTTAATGTGGTAATTGGTAGTGGCACACTTAGCCCAAAACATCGTCCTCAGCCTCGGTGTCTTCCTCAGAAGAATCAGATTCGTTAAGATTAATTATAAAAAGCTCCATCACCGTGTCTCTGTTAATTTCCTTTTTAAAATCTTCTTCTTGCAGTGTTTCTGAATGTCTGACACAGTCTTCCCATGCAGAAATCGAGATGTTGTTCACTGCTTCATGCGTAAGTCTTTCGACGTCAGCAATCCGGAAGGTGTTATTTCTTTCTGCGATATGGGCCTTAACTTGCGCCCACACCAGCTCAATGGGGTTGTAATGGCAGTGATAAGGTGGTAATCTAACTACCCGGTGACCATGCTGTCTTGCAAGTTCATCTATCGCGTAAGTGCGGTATTTGGGCTTGTATGCATTTACAAGCATGAGCAATTCTGCCCTGGTTTGTGACGCACTATGAGGAATTCCATTAGATGTAAGCCACGAAATAATTTCGTCCTTTCTGGTATTTGAAGTAGGAGCTCTGTTCACTTGCACGGAGTGTACACTTGCATTGTCCATAACTATAACAGAATTCTCCGCCAGGTATGGAAGCAGTTGACTTGTAAACCACTGACTGAAGACTGCGTAAGTCATTTCAGAATGGTAGTCTTCTGAATGCTTCGTCTTTGATGACTTAAATATTAATTTGCTTTCAGGTATGAATCCTGTTTCTGCAGAACCAGCGTGAAGCACAATGAGTCGTCTCCCTTTGCCCACAGGAACCTTAAAGCCTCCATCGTCCTCACTTGTCTTCCAGCACATTGGTCTTGAATGGTTCTGGTTCACGTACGTTTCGTCAAGATAATAAATTCGAGATTTTCCTTCTTGTCGAATCTCGTGCATCGTTCTCAGGAACACAGTTCTTGCTGCTACAATGTCACTTCTCTCCAAGAGCAGTTTTCTTCCGTCATTGATTTTTTGTATTTGAATCCCATTTCTCTTAATATTCTTAGCATGGTAGATTTGCTACCGTTGAAATTGTCGGCTTCTTTCATGTATGAACAAAGTTTATCTGCCGTAGGATATTCACCTTTACTATACATGTCAAATATTTTTCGCCGTAATACATTCTTGCTGAAATCGTAGAGCTCACTCGCACATTTCTTTCGATATCGGCACTTCCCAGGCGACCTAAAAATAGGTGATCCATTGTCGTCAACAGATGCCTTGGCTTCACTCGCGATTCGTTGAACAGTTCTCAACCCGATATCGCACGCTGCAGCTGTTCGTTCTTGGCACTTGGCAACGCCGGGAGAGGATTTGTGATCAGCCGCTTCCGACTCCCGTCTAAAGAACTGATACACGCGAAATACTATTTCTCTTGCCTGTTTGTGCAATACAGACTGAGATTTGCTGTTGCCACTCAGTCAACTGAACGCTCAGAAATAACTCGCAAAAGCAACACAACGCAGAATGCCAAAACCAGTTGTCGCTCCGCACAGTACGACACGAACTCGAGCGCGCGCAACGGCTGACTAACGGCTATTGGCCAGCAGGTCACGTGGCGTGACGTAGGAGGCCCACCTGTGCTTCTGCGCATCCAGACCTCACCCGCCAAGTTATGTGGCGCGCGCTCTAGTCCGCTGAAAAGTGTGAAAAAACCGTGGCTTTACTTTCCATTCTGTAAAGAAATAAACTATTACAAATTTAATATTAAGGACGAAAGAAGGCATATGATTTTGGAAATCCGTTCTGATAGTAATAATGTGCAAATCTTCGCTACTCACCTGTCTCCAGTACTTAAACAGAACCTGAATTCGTTTTACGTCCTTCCAATAAGTGTCACTTTCTGTAAAAGAACCCTGCTGTGATTGTATCTTATCACGATGAACTGCCACCATACACAAACCACCGAATCGATTCTTCCATGGTAGTTCTTAGTCACGTTTTCACGTGGTTGATTGTGCTACAAACAAACATGACGTATATTAATGTTCTATAACGTTCTCGGTTACAATGTTATTTCGAAAAAGGTATAAAAACAATGAGAAGAAATACAAATTTCTGCAAATTAACTAATCTTTGTTTAATCTGGCTTAAGAAATTGTTTGAAAGTGTTTCTCATAAAGTTATTACAATCAGAAAAATGTAAGGAAATAAAGTACCGACCGATCTCTGCACAGAGCAGGTGCTTTCCCGTAAGCTGAGGGCTACCTTCAGGGTTGGTGCTACAGCGGACAAGAATTTGACTCTGTCCAATAAGCCAGTTAGAATCACTGCTACATTTCTTTCAGATACTGTATCACGTTTCCATATACAGAGCCATGTGCGTGCTTCTTCAGTAAAATCATGTAGATATTTTAAATTGTTATTTTGATGTCTAGGTCGCTTTGAGATTTCATTACTTTTGGGTGCAAGCAGAAAATCTAAAAATTTGCGTTGCTTTTTTCTGAAAATCGTTCTTGCAAGGACTGGACTAGAGAATCCAAATACAGAATGAAGAGATTTTCTGTAGTACCGAGTGATAGAAACTGAGGGATGATGCATTTGTCGTGCAACAACTCACGGCTGTCGAATGCCAGTGACATATATTCCAAGTACACTATCGTTGCTTTCAGCACTTCATTGCAGATTCCGCTTCACCATTTTCTGTCATCCATTAACATTTTAAAAATATTTTGAATATGTTCCGAAACTACTATAACCCCCCAGGGGGCCCACAGTTCTTTTGTGGGTACGTGTGTGGCGCGCACGGGGCCCCGAGCCGGAGCAGCCTTTCTTCTGCCCCAGGCTGCTTCACTTTCCCTCCCGGTTTATGCCTTCGCCCGGAGACGGGCATATTTCGTGAGATACGGTGGTTCTTGTTGTGGTTTTTCTTCCTTCGTTCCTTCCTTTCTTACCCTTCGTTTTCTGTCTTTCTCTCCTTGAACTCTCCTAGCCTTCTTCTCCTCATTAGTCTCCGCCTCGGCGTTTGAGACACTTCTTTTCTTTCCTTCTTTCTCTTCCTTTCCTATCCTCTTCTTCTTTCCTCCCTGTGCGTGTCTGAAGGCCGACCCACGCATTATCGTGCGTAGCAGGTGACGGGGTAACGCGTAATTCCCCGCCCCGGGTAGACAAGTAAGGCACGTACGTACCCCCTGGTAAAGGCCAGGCCCAGGGAGGGGTGATTACCCGAGCTGGTACCTTCCGAACGTGCCGATTGGTCCCTCCGTCAGTTCTCGGGAGGTGTGACCTGAGGTGTGAACAATCACCTAAGGTGGGTAAGCCCTCGGAGAGGGCCCCCACTAGGAAGGAGCGCGCCATCGGAGATGCCGGTAATCACGGGGGATACTTCCGCGATGACTTCCTTATCTTAATTCGTGACGTTGACCCATAAACGTAAGTTAGACTCGCCTCAGCCTAAAAAGACTCTGCCTAATGTACCTAAATTTCTGGTTGTCTCTCGCACCGACGGAAAGGATTTCAATTCTGTCAATACTTTCGTTATACAGAAAGGTGTAGATGCAATTGCTGGCCCTGTTAAAACCTGTTCACGTCAGCGCAATGGCACATTGTTGCTGGAAGTGG
Organism: Locusta migratoria; assembly: GCA_026315105.1. NCBI lineage: Eukaryota > Metazoa > Arthropoda > Insecta > Orthoptera > Acrididae > Locusta > Locusta migratoria. The sequence goes on from CM048755.1 coordinate 456,953,666, forward strand.
AAAGTGCCTTCCAAGCCCAAAAACTGATACGTACTACGTTGTTGCACACTTTCCCAGTTAAGGTCGAAGCGCACCGCACACTCAACTCGTCACGGGGGGTAGTCTTCACGAGATCCCTTGACGGGTTGTCTGATGAAGATATCCAATCGTATATGTCCGATCAGGGTGTGACAGCCGTCCACAGGGTCATGAAAAAGGTCGATAACCATCTGACACCGACTCGTACTGTGTTTTTGACGTTTGACAAAGTTGACCTCCCGTCGAAGGTCAAAGCAGGGTATGAAGTCATCTCCGTCCGCCCTTATGTACCTAACCCAACGCGCTGTTTTCAGTGCCACAGGTACAACCATACCCGTGAACATTGCCCAAATGCAGCAAAGTGTGTCACTTGTGGTAGGGACGCCCATGAGGGGGATTGCCCACCTCCGTCCCCTCACTGCCTAAACTGCAACGGTGACCATGCGGCTTCCTCTCGCGACTGCCCTGTATACAAGGATGAGAAGGTAATCCAGCAAATTCGGGTTACGGAGAAGGTATCGACATCTGCCGCTCGTAAGTTGTTGGCGAGTCGAAAGCCCACTGTCCTCCCAGCGGGTACATACAGTAAGGTACTCACCTCAACTCGACCTACCAAGGATTCCAGTACCCAGACATGTGACTTCACTTTCGCTGACACAGTTGTGCGATCCGCCAGCCCGAAGATTGCCCGTTCCACGTCCCCGCTCCCTCTTGCTGCTTCTAGGGTACAGTCTTCGTCAAACTCTAGTAAAGCGCGGGCACCTAAACAAGATGCCCGGACCTTGAAAAAGGAACCCGTCCGTGAGGATTTTCTGCGTTCTCAGGCTTCCCAACCGTCAACTGCCTCTTCCCGCCGTCACTCTTCCAGAAGAGCTGACAAGAAAAAGAGTTCCTCTCCTTCCCCGCCGAGGCGTGACCCATCTGTCACGCCGTCCAACAGTTGCCGGCCTCGGCCGTCTTCTGTTTCACCGGGACGCTCCGTTTGCCGGGCGCCCGGCCCTTTACCGGCGGTGGAAACTGCCCCTCCTGATCAACTCAGGGAGGTGGCAGGCGCGTCGGTCGAACCAATGGAACATGACCCTTTGCCCCCAGACAGCGATAGCAGTGCTCCCTCGAAATCCGGTCCTCAGCGGCCGTCGAGGTGACCCCGCTCGCTACTTGGTTTTTATCCTTATTTCTTCTCTCATTTTTATCATGGCGCTCCTTCAATGGAACATTCGCGGCATTCGTTACAATCGGGAGGAGTTAAAACTACTCCTTCGATTGCACTGCCCGCTTCTAGTCTGCCTCAAAGAAACTAAGTTGCGTCCACGTGATCGTGCAGACTTTCCACACTAAACTTCTGTGCGGTTCGACCTGCCACCCGTGGAAGCTGTCCCAGCCCATGGAGGGGTTCTGATGCTCCTTCGAGACGACGTCTATTTCCATCCCATTTCCTTGCACACTCACCTACAGGCAGTTGCCGTCCGCATCACCTTATCCACATTTACCTTCTCCCTCTGTGATATATATTCGCCATCGTCATCTGCCCTTACTAGGGCAGATGTGCTAAACCTTGTTGACCAGCTCCCTTCACCTTTCGTGTTGGTAGGCGACTTAAATGCCCACCACCCCTATGGGGCTCTCCGGCACCTTGTCCGAGAGGCTCCCTTTTGGTGGACATTCTCCACCACCTCGATCTTGTCTGCCTCAACACCGGTGCACCGACCTTCCTTTCTGACACAACACACACTTATTCCCATATACACCTCGCAATATGCACTCCTCAGCTTGCCGGTCGGTTTGAGTGGTATGCACTTTCTGACACGTACTCGAGTGACCATTTCCCTTGTATCATCCACTTCCTACATCATTCCCCATCTCCACGTCCCACCAGTTGGAACATTTCTAAAGCCGACTGGGGGCTTTATTCTTCCATGGCTGTTTTTCACAATCAGAATTTTCCCAACTGTGACAGTCAGGTCGAATACCTCACAGAGGTTATTCTCACAGCTGCCGAACGTTCCATACCTCGTACATCCTCTTCTCCACGTCGTGTCCAGGTCCCTTGGTGGACTGCAGCCTGCCGCGACGCGCTTCGAGCCCGGCGCCGTGCTTTACGCACCTTCCGCCGCCACCCAACGTTGGAGAATTGCATCAATTACAAACGTATGAGAGGGCAGTGCCGTCGTATCATAAACGACAGCAAGAAAGCTTGCTGGACTGCTTTTACTAGTTCTTTTAACCGTTTTACTCCCTCCACGGTTGTCTGGGGTGGCCTACGCCGTTTGTCCGGCATCAAGGTCCACTCCCCGATTCCTGGCCTGACCGTGGAGAACGCAGTCCTCGTGGACCCAGCTGATGTTTCAAACGCATTGGGTCGTTTCTTTGCGGAGGTTTCGAGCTCTGCCCATTACCACCCTGCCTTTCTCCCTCGCAAACAGGTAGAGGAGGCACGGCCGCCTTCTTTCCGCTCTTTTAATCGTGAAAATTATAACGTCGCCTTCACCATGCAGGAGCTAGATCGTGCTCTCGCCCTGTCCCGGTCTTCTGCTCCCGGGCCCGATTCCATTCATATTGAGATGCTGAAGAACCTCTCTCCTGCGGGCAAGTGCTTTCTTCTTAGTACCTACAATCGCATATGGACTGAAGGTCATGTTCCCACAAGTTGGCGTGAAGCCATTGTTGTCCCCATCCCCAAACCAGGGAAGGACAAACACCTTCCTTCCAGTTATCGCCCCATTTCTCTGACGAGCTGCGTCTGTAAGGTGATGGAACGCATGGTTAACGCTCGGTTGGTCTGGCTCCTCGAATCTCGCCGCCTCCTGACTAATATCCAATGCGGTTTTCGTCGACACCGCTCTGCTGCTGACCACCTCGTTACGTTGTCGACCTTCATTATGAACAACTTTCTAAAGAAGCGTCAAACAGTAGCAGTGTTCTTCGACTTGGAGAAGGCATACGATACCTGTTGGAGAGCGGGCATTCTCCGCACATTGCACACATGGGGCCTTCGGGGCCGCCTTCCTCTTTTCATTCAAGCGTTTTTGGCGGATCGCAAGTTCCGGGTACGGGTGGGCTCTATTTTGTCAGATACCTTTTGCCAGGAGAATGGGGTACCACAGGGCTCCGTCTTGAGTGTGGCGCTCTTTGCCATTGCAATCAATCCGATCGTAGATTGCCTTTCAGCCGACGTCTCCGGATCTCTTTTTGTTGACGATTTCGCAATTTATTGTAGCGCCCAGCGGACGTGTCTCTTGGAGCGTTCTCTCCAACGCTGTCTTGACCGTCTATATTCCTGGAGCATCGCAAACGGCTTCCGATTCTCCACTGAGAAAACTGTGTGTATCAATTTCTGGAGATACAAGGAATTTCTTCCACCTTCTCTACGTCTCGGCCCTGTTGCTCTCCCTTTCGTGGAGACTACAAAATTCTTGGGACTCATGTTGGATCGGAAACTTTGCTGGTCCACACATGTCCTACCTGGCTGCCCGTTGTGCCCGATCCCTTAACGTTCTTCGTGTCCTCAGTGGCACGTCATGGGGAGCGGATCGTACCGTCCTGCTTCACCTTTACCAGGCCATTGTTCAGTCGAAGCTCGACTATGGAAGCCTTGTATACTCTTCAGCACGGCCGTCGATTCTCCGCCGTCTCAACTCTATCCACCATCGTGGATTACGTCTGGCGACCGGTGCATTTTATACCAGCCCTGTTGAAAGTCTGTATGCCGAGGCTGCTGTATTACCCTTGACCAATCGACGTGACATACTCTTGTGTCGGTACGCATGCCGCCTACGGTCGATGCCCAACCATCCATCTTACAGATTATTTTTTGACGACTCACTCGATCGCCAATATCAGTTGTCTGCGATTGCCTTGCTTCCACCGGGAGTTCGGTTTCGCCGCCTGCTACAGCGGCTCGATTTTACCCTTCCTTCCACCCTTCGGTTGAGCGAAAGCCCATTGCCACCGTGGCATCAGGCCCAGGTTCACACACACCTCGAACTTAGTTCGCTCCCCAAGGAGAGCACTCCGGATTTGGTATTCCGCTCGAGGCTTGTCGAACTCCGTTCGCGGTTCGATAATGCCGTTTTTATTTACACTGATGGTTCCAAGAGTACTGCCGGTGTCGGATCTGCCTTCGTCTTCGGGGACAACCGTTTCCAATACAAGCTCCCTGACCGGTGCTCAAACTTCACGGCTGAGCTTTTCGCCCTCCACCAGGCCGTTTTGTATACCTGCCGCCACCGCCAACCTTTCTATGCCATATGTTCTGACTCCCTTAGTGCCCTGCAGAGTCTTAAGGACCCTTTCTCGAACCATCCTCTCGTGTATCGGATCCAACGCTCCCTCCAGTTTCTGGCGGATGACAGCTGTCACGTTTCTTTCCTGTGGGTCCCTGGCCATGTGGGTGTGCCCGGGAATGAGGCCGCCGACACAGCAGCCAAGGCAGCAGCTCTTTTGCCTCGCATGGCTACCTTTTGCGTCCCATCGGACGATGTTCAACGGGCTCTTCGCCGGAGTATCGTGTCGCAATGGCACAGTGTGTGGCTTTCACTGTACGACAATAAATTGCGAACTGTCAAGCCGATCCCGACCGCTTGGAGGACATCCTCACGCCCCTCTCGGCGGGAGGAGGTCATCCTGGCTCGGTTGCGGATCGGTCATTGCCGTTTCAGCCACCGTCACTTGCTATCCGCCGGACCTGCACCGCTATGCTCCTGCGGTGAACTGCTGACAGTGCGACATGTTTTACTGACTTGTGTTAATTTTAATCATCTCCGTGTAGCCCTTCACTTTCCGTCTACTCTGGAGAAATTTTAGCTGATGACACACGAGCAGCTGCTCGAGTTTTGCGTTTTATCAACTTGGCCAACTTATCCAAGGATATTTAACTATTTTAATTGTCTTTTATCTTTCGTTTTTAGCCTCTTGTTGATGTTCTGACAGTCTACATTTTTTTAGATCATAGCGAATCTATGTTCTTGGCTGGGCGCTAATGACCATAGAAGTTGTGCGCCCTAAAACCACAAAAAAAAAAGAAAAAAAAAAGAAACTACTATAACAACGTTCACTAATTGTAGAATAATTGTGACAGGTTCTAGTTTGGCTGAACATTTAGCTATCACTTTTACCGTAACAACAAATGTTGCAGATGTGTGCACTAAAGTTGTCGGGTTTTCTGCCTAGTTTCACGATAGCCTTCATGTTAAATTGTCGATGTTTCAACAATTTCTTAATTATTCTTAATGAAATTTCCTTATAGACTTAAGCTCCCCAGACCAGCGAGTCTCTCACAGTTTTTGAAGAAGTTTCCCCAGCTAGGACTTTCACATGCTCCCCCGGAAAAAAGAAATAACTTCTTTGCTAGTTCCTATGGCATATCTAACCTCTAGTAAGGTGTTAAACTCATTCGCCGGTAAATTAATCCCATGGCTAGCACAATGATGGAAGCGAGCATAGGGATATTTCTCAGAAATTACCTTTCGTCCTACTCTGCCAAGTTTACCAGCCATCGTACTGCATCCATTATAACCCTGTCCTACTATATGGTCTAGAATTTGAGCCCAGGTAGATACATATTATTGTGTCGGAAATATATTTTGCATCTAGCGTTGTTAATTGTGTACATACAAGGAAGTATTCTGACATTAGTTGCAGGGTCAAAATAACGTGCAAGAGAAGTTGTTCTGTGCTTGCGACATCCATTGTTTAATCTGCCAAAATTGAAAATGTTTAACTGTTATTGTGTGAATCAAATCATCTTGCAAAAAATCAGCAAATATTGCAATTGAATTTGTTTTTCTTCTGAAAGCGAAGTCACTTAATGCACATAACAATATACAAGAAACAACTAATTTCAACTTTGCGCAATTAGTTCAGACTAATTGCGCAAGATTGAGTTTTTCCATAATTTTAGTTTTCGCAAATTATTTGAGGATAGGAAGGAGAATTAGGAAGGAAAGGATTGACATTAGTTGGAGTGGGCATTGAAATTTCACAATGGCACCAAGTGAAAATGACAGGGCCGAGAATCGAACCCGGGTCTCCCGTATCGGGTCAGCGGTCGCTTTAACCACTTTTTTCTCTGTATGGCTTGTTCTGTTCCTTACGGTTGCCGATAGTTTGTTGGTTGTGTTCTTGGCTCAGGTTTATTAAACAGGGCGTTGAGGCCCCCACGGCGGCCGGCATCATTTGCCTACCAGTCGCGCGTCTGCCGCAGTGGCGTTCGGACGCTAGCAGCGCGTGCTCGTCGCTGCAGCTCTTTCAACTTTCGTGTTTGTGATATTATTTGGCTTGATATGGAACCAGTAGTACGAATGAGTAGTCTGAAGTTCAGTTTTAGTTCCGACAGTCCGCGTCCGAGAGTTTATGACTTTATTTCTTACATGAAGATTTAGGACTTCGTGATGAGGAAGTTATAGGTATGCAGTACGACTTTCTGATCAACGCCTATTACGTGAAACTTCGTAACGAGGAAGTGTGTCTCCGTATTATGAATCTGACAAACGGGTCTGCTGACTACAAGTCTGGAGATGGCACTGTGAGTCGTGTAACAATTACGTTTTCCGGCTTAGGTTTGCGTAATGTGAAGATTTACAACTTGCCTTTTGAAATCACGGACCAAAGGCTTAAAGATTATTTATCTGTGTACGGGACTGTGTTCACTATTACCCGCGAACGATGGGCCAATAACAGATTTTTTGATGTTGAGAACGGAGTTCGAACAGTTCGCATGGAGCTCAAACGACATATACCATCGTTTGTAATTGTGCGAAATTACAAAGGATTGGTGGTGTATGAGGATCAACCTCGTACTTGCACCGTATGCAATTCAGCCAGCCACATGCGCGCACAATATCCACGTAGACGCCCTGTGCAAGCCACGTCTTTTGTTGATAGCTAGCATGGCGCGCCAGCCGCGAGGCCGCCGTCCTACTTGGCCGTTTTGACGCCACGCGCGGGCCCTGCTACTGCGCCCGTGCCGGCCGCGGAACAGGTGGCGTCTGTGCAGGCGGACGCCGACCCCAGCACAGCTGAGCAGGCGCAGGAGCCCGCTGCTCGTGAAAGAGAAGTAGCAAGTGAACCTATTCCCGACAATGTAGTACCGCAGTCGCTGACTACAGAGGAACCTTCTGAGACGACGACAGCTCCCGCTGTCGCCACGGAATCGATCCCCGCAAATGTTTCAGTTCAGGAACGAACAGAAAATGCTTCAGACTTGCCATCCACACCCATGGACATTGCCTCTTCGCCGGAACAGAAAAAGCTACGAAAGGAAAATCAAAAACTGACACACAAGCTGCGTCGAGTAAAAAGAAAAGGAGTCACGCGCTGACAGGACGCGGAGATTCACGAACAGTTCAAACAGAAAGTAACCATGGCTGCCGCGAAGCATAAAGGAGGGGAGGCAGCCACGCACGACGTTACTGACACTGTTTCGGAGACCGCCACCGCCGACCACGAGGCTGTGGACACCGAAAGTCCGCCCCCACCTCCTCCCCCACCCCCAGGAGATGGGGCTGGTGGGCTGACGAGCCCGGTGGCCAATAAACAGCCTTAATTCCGTCGACCCCATAACCAGACCCCAAACTTAAAACGTAACAACCGTTAACATCTAGCGTATTCATAATGCTCTAGTTACCCGCCCTGCAGGATTTCTTATATGGTACTCGGGTTGAATATCGCACTCTTTCAAGAAGTTTAACCCCAGGGCCAGACGGTCTTCCAGCAGAATTCTACAAGCATTACTGGACGCTTGTTGGCGACACGCTACTTTCCATCGCCAACGAAATTCCAGAGGTGGGCATTGTGCCCTCAGACTTTAAGGAGGGCATCATTGTTCTTGTCCCGAAGAAGAGGAACAGCAAACAACTGACTAAAATGCGTCCCATTACGTTACTGAATGCTGATTTTAAAATTATCACAAGAGCTATGAAGACACGCATTCAGTGTGTCTTAGGCACGATTCTGGGAGACCATCAGCATAGTGCCATTCCCGGGAAGAGCATCATACACGCTGCATGCACACTTAGACATTATCGCTACCTATGCGGACGCCAAAGAATCGGCTGCGCTTCTTTTTATTTTTTATTTTGACAAGGCGTATGACCAGATTAGTCAAGAGTACTTACTTCTAACGATGCAAGAGATGGGTTTTGGGTCCCGCTTCATGAATGCCATACGTAAGGTCACGACTGAAGCAAAGTCTCGCGTCCTGATTAACGGCCACTTTAGCCAACCTGTATCAATTGAACGGATGTCCCTTACCGATGGTATTATATGCCCTCGCCGTGGAACCCCTGCTGACCATCTAGGGGGATGCTGCACTTCCTCACCGGGCATGGACCCTATCGGACATATCTATGTCGGTTTAGGAGACAGGCTACGCCAGCTTGTGCCTGTGGTGCCGAGATAGGCACGCCAGAACACATCATTTGAGTGTCCTACATATGACGACGTGGCTGCGGATCTCAGAAGCGCTCTGCCTAGTAATAACACCTTTGAGTTCATAAGAACCCCAGACACGCTCAGAGTACTCGACGAAATCGCCAATGTCTCGTGCAAAGTGCTTCGGGACTTTATCCTGAATCAATAACCGCATCTGACCCAATACCCGATTGAGACAGCCACATCTGCCATGCCGCCAGGGGATGGACTGGTCTCCAGCAATGGAAGAATCCGCCATCCCCTGGATTCGGGGGTTAGATGTGGCAAACACCGAATTAGACCATAGACGTAAGTTAGATGTAGGTTTTTCTTAAATGGTAGAATAAGACACACAGGGGAAAATTTTTTGCGGGGGGGCTGTGGTGAGAAAAGAAACTGGCCGCCCAGTGCCAGGGGCATGCTCATTGGGATTAGCTCGGTGAGCTGGCCACCACAAGCAGGTTTGTAATGCTGGCACACATGTAACACCACAGCAGTAGCATAAGACACAACATCATACACATCACCCAGTATTAACATCAACAACCAGCAAGATGTCCAGTGGTTTTTTGCAGAAACAAGTAGTGTAATGTAGTGTAATGTAGTGTAATGTAGTGTAATGTAGTGTAATGTAGTGTAATGTAGTGTAATGTAGTGTAATGTAGTGTAATGTAGTGTAATGTAGTGTAATGTAGTGTAATGTAGTGTAATGTAGTGTAATGTAGTGTAATGTAGTGTAATGTAGTGTAATGTAGTGTAATGTAGTGTAATGTAGTGTAATGTAGTGTAATGTAGTGTAATGTAGTGTAATGTAGTGTAATGTAGTGTAATGTAGTGTAATGTAGTGTAATGTAGTGTAATGTAGTGTAATGTAGTGTAATGTAGTGTAATGTAGTGTAATGTAGTGTAATGTAGTGTAATGTAGTGTAATGTAGTGTAATGTAGTGTAATGTAGTGTAATGTAGTGTACTATTGCCCATTTTAGTCTTAGGTAATGGGTTGTATTGTTTGATATTATAATGTTTGTCCAATGAAAAAAACCTGCTGACTTATCACAGAAGAAACGTCAGGGCTGGTGATAGGTAGCCTTAGGCACCGCTGTATCGCTTATGCAGATGACCTATGCATTGGGGTCTCATCTAAAAAAGATCTCATGGCCATTCGAGCAACTCACGATTTCGTAGTGTCTACAGGGGCCAAGCTGAGTGATAACAAAACTATCCTCCTGCATATTGGCGCGGGTTTGCGCAACGCAGCTGGCCTGGATTGGTGTTCTAACAGCAGCCATAAGTCACTGGGTATGCAGCTGGACGCAAACCCAGCAAGTATGTAAACCAGGAAATGGGCAGACATCTTGAATAAGATTCGAGCAGTGCTTAAAATATACAGGGACAGACAATATCCTGCAAAGGGTCCAAACCATTAGACTTAAGATTGCCAGCACATTTAGCTATCTCGCACAGATACTGCTAGCCCCGCCTCCTGTCGTTGCTAGCATTCAGAAGGCCCTTTGCTGGTTTGTCATGAGGAACACTATCTTAAAGGTCGACTTCGAGACTTTGGTCTTGCCACTTACGAAGGGAGGTCTCAACTTGATTGATGCGAGAGTGCAGAGTACAGTGCTACTAATCGATCGCTTCCGGAAGACTATCGAGGCTCCTCAGGACAGCACTACAAAGATCTTGTTCGCTAGATGGAGCCTAGGCCAACTTGAACCTCCCGTTAATATATCGAAAAATTCCTCCCACCTTTCTTTACATACAACAGTACTGCTTGAATTTCAGCTATGTTTATAAAGGCTGTTCGTCCCATTCAAGAACCACCAGGCTAACGAACAAGGCAGTCTATGAATTCTTAACTACAAACCGAAACCCTGGGAAACGGAAATGGCCGAATCGTTGGAACATTATCTGGAGAAATATTTTTAGCGACCTTCTCCCCAGCGCGATTCAATCAGCGTGGTATATGGTCGCAAATGACAAGATATCAACAAACAAGATGCACAAAATACATCTAGCAAATCAGCCGACCTGTGATACATGTGGCTTTGTGGATACTTTAAATCACCGACCTTCTGTGCAGAAGATTGGCCATCATAGATCGTACCACTGCAGCGCACATTGACAAGACGGAACTTCTGTGGCCGCAGAAGTTACGCTACCCCAGAAGCAAGGACAACGCAGCGACCTGGATGCTAGGCCATACCATTGGCTATCTAAATCAAAATCGTGTCGCCAATTATACCGACTACTGAACCTATATTCCCCCCCAGGGTGCCCACAGCTCTTTTGTGGGTACGTGTGTGGCGCGCACGGGTCCCCGAGCCATTGCAGCCTTTTTTCCTGCTTTCCCCAGGCTGCATTACCCCTCCTAGTTCCCCCTCCTTCCCATCCCAATTCTTCCTTCCCACCCTCTCCAACCCCGTCTCTCGGTGGTACTCTGGATGACGGCTTGGCTATCCCATGGTACCGATTGTCCTGCACTTTGGTTTTGTCTGCTGTGTACACCGGTTTTTGGCCCAGTTTGGTCCCCCTCGGGGTTTGACCTTCCATACCAAAATTGTCCGATAATGTGTGAGCCAATTGGGGAAGAACTCCCGACCTAGCCCCTACAGCGCGGGTCCTATCCTTTCCTTTCCACTTCCTTTCCTCGCTGTAGCCCCCATCCCCCGCTAGGTCCCCAGCACGTGTAGCCAGTCCGTGTGGGGGGGCTGTTATGTAGCCTTTGGCTGAGCCCCCTGACACCACAGGGATCACACTACTGGTGTCTGAGCTGCGACCTCTCCATGCAAGCCAAGGAGTTGATGCCTGTTCTCGGGGGTATCAGAACTCCCGGCAATGGCCATCGTGCCAGGTGGCCTTTGCTGAGGCTGGGTGGCGCCCATGGAGAGAGCCCCAGTTTCGGAGTGGGTGACACCAGGGCGGACGTCTAGCACTATGAAAAGAGTTAGACTCCAAAATGGTCGTGCATCGGCCGTCTCTCAAGACAGGAAGAGATCGTTTAATGCTGTTACTGCGGATAAGAGGATGTTTCCCTCCCTTGCTACCCCTTGGGAGGAAGGCCAGGCTCGCCGGTTAGGAGCAAAACCCTTTCCTCGCTATCTCGTTTGCTCAAGGACTGATGGAGGGACTTTCACTTCCACCAAACCTCTGTTCTTTGTCGAGACCATAGAGGACAAGTTTGGTGAAGTGGAATCTATGGGTAAGCTTAGATCGGGTTCATTACTCATTAAAACAGTCTCGGAAGCCCAGTCTGAAGCTTTGCTCGCCTGCAACACCCTTGGCGACATTCCAGTCACAATTGTCCCGCACAAATCCTTGAATATGGTACAGGGTGTGATATTCCACCGGGACCTCCTCCTTCAAACTGATGAGGAGCTTAGGGCCTATCTCGAGCGGCGTGGTGTACATTTTGTTCGCCGCGTTCAGAGGGGACCTAAAGATAACCGCGTCGATACTGGGGCCTTTATCTTGGCCTTCGAGGGGGACACACTCCCAGAGAAGGTCAAGATAATGATATATCGATGTGAAGTGAAGCCCTACATTCCACCTCCCATGCGGTGTTTTCGATGTATGAGGTTTGGTCATATGTCCTCTCGCTGTACAGCAGTCCCAGTATGCGGCGATTGTGGACGCCCACTACATGAGGGGAGCCCCTGTGTTCCTCCGCCGGTGTGCGTCAACTGTCAACAACACCACTCTTCACGGTCGCCAGATTGCCCTATGTTCAAAAAAGAAAAGAAGATACAAGAGTACAAATCCCTGGACGTACCCTGAGGCCCGCAGCAAATATGAACGTCTGCATCCCGTGCAAATGGCGACGACCTTCGCTACGACGTTATCGTCTAGCCTTTCACCCTCCCCTTCCCACTCCCATCTCCCCCCTACACCCCGTCCACACCCCTCCCTCACATCTCCCTCTCCTGTAGCTCCTGTAGCCCTCCCTTTGTGTCCCACCCCTTCCCAGCCGGAGAAGTGCACCCCTTCTCCGTCGCCTGCTGGTGACAGTGCCCTATCTCAGGGCCTTCCGTCCCGGCGTTCCCCAGATCGGAGATCTTCGACCTCCAGCCGGCCATCGGACTCCCAGTCAGTGAGTTCAAAGGTCGCCCGATCCTCGTCAGTACCAGACCTAACTGACAAAAGTCCTCTCTCTGGGGTGGGTCCTGCCCGTCCCACACGAGAGAAGGAGAAAGAGAAAGAGAAGGAGAAGGAGAAGAAGAAACCAAAGTTACAAGATAAAGCCCCTCCGGTACCACCGGAGGTGCCGACTGTGCTTTCGCAACTCGCTCATCCCATTGAGCCCGAGACTGATCAGCTATTTATGGATGTTGTCCCTTCTTCTTTGGTGACGGACGCTGACAAAGCAGCGTGACAGACGTTATGCCATTCGCTTCCCGCCTGGATCCTCGTGATGTGATCATCCAATGGAACTGTAATGGTTACTACCGTCACCTCTTGGAGATTAAACAGCTAATCTCTCTCTCTCTCTTCTGCGGCCTGTGTCGTCCTGCAGGAATCGAGGTTTATGGATGCACATTCACCGACCCTCCGTAGGTTCCGTGCTTTTTGTCGGAACCGGGTTGGTCCCCTCCAGGCGTCTGGTGGGGTTTGTACTTTGGTCCGGGCAGATATTGTCAGTACCTGGATTCCTCTCCAAACTCCATTGGAAGTGGTTGCTGTCCGGGTTCACTTGGACACTCCATTGACCATTTGCAACCTCTACCTTCCACCTGACAGGCCACCTACTCTCACGTCCCTAGTGGCCCTCCTTCAGCAACTCCCCCCTCCTTACCTCATCCTTGGGGACTTCAATGCCCACCATCCTTTGTGGGGCAGTGCTTATACATCTAGCCGGGGCCGCCTCATAGACCAGTTTCTTGCTGACCACAATCTGAGCCTTCTCAACGATGGTTCCCCAACTCATTTTAGTGCCGCTCACGACACCTTTTCTGCCATAGACCTCTCTCTCACTTCTCCTTCTCTCCTTCCTTTATTTCACTGGTCGGCGTATGACGACCTTTGCGATAGCGACCACTTTCCGTTGATCCTTTCACTTCCCTCACGCCTACCACGAGCCACGGTACCCCGCTGGGTATTCCGTCGTGCTAATTGGCCGCTATATACATCCCAGGTTGTGTTCCCATCTTCCCCCTCAGGCTGTATAGATGATATTATAAGCCAAATGACCAACATGATCACCCAAGCTGCCAACGCCGCTGTTCCCCGGTCGACAGGCCCTCCTCCTCGCCGGCCTGTCCCTTGGTGGAATGCAACTGTTGCCGCAGCCATTCGCGAGCGCCGAAGGGCCTTGCAACATCTTAAGCGCCACCCATCGCTCGCTGGTCTAATAAATTTCAAACGTCTGCGTGCCAGAGCTCGTTACTTAATCAAACAAAGTAAGCGGACATGCTGGGAGCATTTTGTCTCCTCGTTGGGTTCTTCTGTCCCTTTGACAAGAGTGTGGGCTATGCTCCGATCTATCCAAGGTAGCTGGCGGCCGTCTTCCGTCCCTGGTCTTGCCCTGCCTGATGGGGTCTGCACGGAGCCATCTGTTGTGTCAGAACATCTTGCAACTCACTTCGCCAATGTCTCGGCGACAACTTCATATCCGGCGACCTTTCTCCTTCAGAAACACCAGGCCGAAACCTTCAAATTAGGCTTTACTTCTCACCAGGTGGAACCATATAACGAACCTTTTACTGACTGGGAGCTGTCGCTGGCCCTCTCCTCTTCTCGTGATTCAGCACCTGGCCCTGATGATATCCATAATCAATTGCTGAAACACCTTAACCCCTCACAACGACAATTTCTCCTAAAAGTTTTTAACCGTATTTGGCTTCAAGGGGTGTTCCCCTCCCAGTGGAGGGAGAGTATTGTGGTCCCTGCCCTCAAGCCTGGCAAGGACCCGTCGGCGCTGGACAGTTATCGACCAATAAGCCTGACAAGTGTCCCCTGTAAACTACTTGAGCGGATGGTAGCCCGCAGATTATGCTGGGTTCTTGAATCCCGGGGACTTCTCTCACCTTACCAGTGTGGGTTCCGGGAGGGACGATCCCCTCTTGACCATTTACTTCGACTGGAGACTGCGATCAGACAGGCCTTCTCTAAAATACATCATCTGGTAGCAGTCTTCTTCGATCTGCATAAGGCGTACGACACTGCTTGGCGTCGTCATATTTTACGTTCTCTTCATGACTGGGGCCTCAGAGGCTCCTTACCAATTTTTATCCGTCAGTTTTTATCCCACCGCCTGTTCCGTGTCAGAGTTGGCTCTTCCTTTAGCTCCCCTCGGATACAGGAGAACGGTGTCCCCCAGGGCTCAGTGTTGAGTGTTACACTTTTTCTAATCGCCATCAATGGGTTGGTGAGCTCTGTTGGGTCACTGGTAACCCCGGCATTGTATGTCGACGACTTTTGCATATGGTACAGCTCCTACTCATTAGCCTCTACTGAACGTCAGCTCCAGAGCGCCATTCGGCGGGCTTCAGTGTGGGCTACGTCCCATGGTTTCCAGTTTTCCTTATCAAAAACGAGGGTGGTGCACTTTTGTCGTCGTACTACAGTTCACCCTGATCCAGAACTGTTCTTGGGTAATCAGTGCCTGGAAGTTGTAGCACAGCATCGTTTCCTGGGTCTTCTCTTTGACAAAAAATTGACTTGGGTGCCCCATATTCGCCACCTAAAGATTAGTTGTATGAGGAAACTCAATGCCCTACGTTTCCTTGCTCATTCATCTTGGGGTGCAGACCGAACAACTATCCTCCGTATCTATCGGGCTCTAATCTTGTTCCGATTGGACTATGGGTGTCAAGTTTATGGCTCGGCAGCTCCTTCTGCCCTGAAATTATTAGACCCGGTTCACCATTATGGTGTCCGCTTGGCTACAGGTGCATTCCCGACTAGCCCGGTCGACAGTCTCCTTGTTGAGGCGGGAATCTGCCCTCTTCAGGTCAGGTGGCATCAGCTTCTGGCGTCTTATGCCATCGCCATCCGGCAATATCCTGCTCATCCCGCTTACCAGGTTCTTTTTGCATATGAAGGGCTTCGACCCCCTGATACCCGGCCGCGGCGGGCCTTCCCGTCGGACTGCGGCTTGCCTCTCTTTGCCGGGATTTCCATTTCCCTTCGCTAGATTGCGCCCCCCATTTTACTGCACGCACACCTCCGTGGATGGTGCCGCGACCACTAATTCGGACGGATCTCTTCCAGGGCCCAAAAGCTTTAATTTCCCCCATGGTCTTTCGGCGTTTGGTGCGCCCAGTACTAGAAGAGTTTCAGGGTCCTCTATCTTCTACACTGATGGCTCGAAAACAGCGGGCCACTCCGGATATGCTTTTACGTCTCCTGTTGGGGCGGAATGCCATTCTCTGCCAGAGGCATGCAGTGTGTTTACGGCAGAGCTGATGGCGATTTATAGAACCCTCCGTTTTATTAAACGTTCTGCCGTGGAACGTGGTTTAATCTGTGCTGACTCCATGAGCAGTCTGCAGGCCATTGATCGTTGTTTCCCCTCCCATCCTTTAGTTATTTCCATCCATGAACTCCTTGCTGACCTTCGTGCTGCCTGCTCAGTTACCTTTCTCTGGGTGCCAAGCCATGTTGGTATTACAGGGAATGAAGTAGCTGACCAGTTGGCTAGATCGGCAATTACTCGCTGCCCATCTCCCTTTCAAATTCCGGGTGCGGATCTGCGGGTGCAGATCAGATCTTTGCTTCACTCCTCATGGGATAGCAGTTGGAAAGCTACTGCCCCTTCCAATAAACTCCGCACCATCAAGGATACGACTGCAGCTTGGAGTTCATCTTTACGCCCTTCCCGGAGAGAATCAATTGTCCTCTGTCGCCTCCGTCTTGGACACTGCAGGCTGACCCATGGATTTCTTTTACGAAATGACAATCCACCACTCCCCCAGGGGGCCCACAGTTCTTTTGTGGGTACGTGTGTGGCGCGCACGGGGCCCCGAGCCGGAGCAGCCTTTCTTCTGCCCCAGGCTGCTTCACTGTCCCTCCCGGTTTATGCCTTCGCCCGGAGACGGGCATATTTCGTGAGCTACTGTGGTTCTTGTTGTGGTTTTTCTTCCTTCGTTCCTTCCCTTCTTACCCTTTGTTTTCTGTCTTTCTCTCCTTGTACTCTCCTGGCTTTCTTCTCCTCATTAGTCTCCGCTTCGGCGTTTGAGACACTTCTTCCTTCTTTCTCTTCATTTCCTATCCTCTTCTTCTTTCCTCCCTGTGCGTGTCTGAAGGCCGACCCACGCATTATCGTGCGTAGCAGGTGACGGGGTAACGCGTAATTCCCCGCCCCGGGTAGACAAGTAGGGCACGTACGTACCCCCTGGTAAAGGCCAGGCCCAGGGAGGGGTGATTACCCGAGCTGGTACCTTCCGAACGTGCCGATTGGTCCCTCCGTCAGTTCTCGGGAGGTGTGACCTGAGGTGTGAACAATCACCTAAGGCGGGTAAGCCCTCGGAGAGGGCCCCCACTAGGAAGGAGCGCGCCATCGGAGACGCCGGTAATCACGGGGGACACTTCCGCGATGACTTCCTTATCTTCTTTCGTGACGTTGACTCACAAACGTAAGTTAGACTCGCCTCAGCCTAAAAAGACTCTGCCTAATGTGCCTAAATTTCTGGTTGTCTCTCGCACCGACGGAAAGGATTTC
Organism: Locusta migratoria; assembly: GCA_026315105.1. Lineage (NCBI taxonomy): Eukaryota > Metazoa > Arthropoda > Insecta > Orthoptera > Acrididae > Locusta > Locusta migratoria. The sequence continues at coordinate 456,970,751 of CM048755.1, forward strand.
AATTCTGTCAATCCTTTCGTTATACAGAAAGGTGTAGATGCAATTGCTGGCCCTGTTAAAACCTGTTCACGTCAGCGCAATGGCACATTGTTGCTGGAAGTGGACAGTGCCTTCCAAGCCCAAAAACTTATACGTACTACGTTGTTGCACACGTTTCCCGTTAAGGTAGAAGCACACCGCACACTCAACTCGTCAAGGGGGGTAGTTTTTACGAGATCCCTTGACGGGCTGTCTGATGAAGACATCCAATCGTATATGTCCGATCAGTGTGTGACAGCCGTCCACAGGGTGATGAAAAAGGTCGATACCCAATTGACACCGACTCGTACTGTGTTTTTGACGTTCGACAGAGTTGACCTCCCGTCGAAGGTCAAAGCAGGGTATGAAGTCATCTCTGTCCGACCTTATGTGCCTAACCCAACGCGTTGTTTTCAATGCCACAGGTACAATCATACCCGTGACCATTGCCCAAATGCAGCAAAGTGTGTCACTTGTGGTAGGGACGCCCATGAGGGGGATTGCCCACCTCCGTCCCCTCACTGCCTAAACTGCAACGGTGACCATGCGGCTTCCTCTCGCGACTGTCCTGTATACAAGGATGAGAAGGTAATCCAGCAAATCCGGGTTACGGAGAAGGTATCAACATCTGCCGCTCGTAAGTTGTTGGCGAGTCGAAAGCTCACTGTCCTCCCAGCGGGTACATACAGTAAGGTACTCACCTCACCTCGACCTACCAAAGATTCCAGTACCCAGACATGTGATTTCACTTTCGCTGACACAGTTGTGCGATCCGCCAGCCCGAAGATTGCCCGTTCCACGTCCCCGCTTCCTCCTGCTGCTTCTAAGGTACAGTCTTCGTCAACATCTAGTAAACCGCGGGCACCTAAACAAGATGCCCGGACCTTGAAAAAGGAACCCGTCCGCGAGGATTTTCTGCGTTCTCAGGCTTCCCAACCGTCAACTGCCTCTTCCCGCCGTCACTCTTCCAGAAGAGCTGACAAGAAAAAGAGTTCCTCTCCTTCCCCGCCGAGGCGTGACCCATCTGTCGCGCCGTCCAACAGTTGCCGGCCTCGGCCGTCTTCTGTTTCACCGGGACGCTCCGTTTGCCGGGCGCCCGGCCCTTTACCGGCGGTGGAAACTGCCCCTCCTGATCAACTCAGGGAGGTGGCAGGCGCGTCGGTCGAACCTATGGACCACGACCCTTTGCCCCTGGACAGCGATAGCAGTGCTCCCTTGAAATCCGGTCCTCAGCGGCCGTCGAGGTGACCCCGCTCGCTACTTGGTTTTTATCCTTATTTCTTCTCTCATTTTTATCATGGCGCTCCTTCAATGGAACATTCGCGGCATTCGTTCTAATCGGGAGGAGTTAAAATTACTCCTTCGATTGCACTGCCCGCTTCTAGTCTGCCTCCAGGAAACTAAGTTGCGTCCACGTGATCGTGCAGACTTTCCACACTACACCTCTGTGCGGTTCGACCTGCCACCTGTGGAAGGTGTCCCAGCCCATGGAGGGGTTCTGATGCTCCTTCGAGACGACGTCTATTTCCATCCCATTTCCTTGCACACTCACCTACAGGAAGTTGCCGTCCGCATCACCTTATCCACATTTACCTTCTCCCTCTGTAATATATATTCGCCATCGTCATCTGCCCTTACTAGGGCAGATGTGCTAAACCTTGTTGACCAGCGCCCTTCACCTTTCGTGTTGGTAGGCGACTTTAATGCCCACCACCCCCTATGGGGCTCTCCGGCACCTTGTCCGAGAGGCTCCCTTTTGGTGGACATTCTCCACCACCTCGATCTTGTCTGCCTCAACACCGGTGCACCGACCTTCCTTTCTGACACAACACACACTTATTCCCATATAGACCTCGCAATATGCACTCCTCAGCTTGCCGGTCGGTTTGAGTGGTATGCACTTTCTGACACGTACTCAAGTGACCATTTCCCTTGTATCATCCACTTCCTACATCATTCCCCATCTCCACGTCCCACCAGTTGGAACATTTCTAAAGCCGACTGGGGGCTTTATTCTTCCATGGCTGTTTTTCACAATCAGAATTTTCCCAACTGTGACAGTCAGGTCGAATACCTCACAGAGGTAATCCTCACTGCTGCTGAACGTTCCATACCTCGTACATCCTCTTCTCCACGTCGTGTCCAGGTCCCTTGGTGGACTGCAGCCTGCCGCGACGCGCTTCGAGCCCGGCGCCGTGCTTTACGCACCTTCCGCCGCCACCCAACTTTGGAGAATTGCATCAATTACAAACGTATGAGAGCGCAGTGTCGTCGTATCATAAACGACAGCAAGAAAGCTTGCTGGACAGCTTTTACTAGTTCTTTTAACCGTTTTACTCCCTCCACGGTTGTCTGGGGTGGCCTACGCCGTTTGTCCGGCATCAAGGTCCACTCCCCGATTCCTGGCCTGACCGTGGAGAACGCGGTCCTCGTGGACCCAGCTGATGTTTCAAACGCATTGGGTCGTTTCTTTGCGGAGGTTTCGAGCTCTGCCCATTACCACCCTGCCTTTCTCCCTCGCAAACAGGTAGAGGAGGCACGGCCGCCTTCTTTCCGTTCTTTTAATCGGGAAAATTATAACGTCGCCTTCACCATGCAGGAGCTAGACCGTGCTCTCGCCCTGTCCCGGTCTTCTGCTCCCGGGCCCGATTCCATTCATATTGAGATGCTGAAGAACCTCTCTCCTGCGGGCAAGTGCTTTCTTCTTAGTACCTACAATCGCATATGGACTGATGGTCATGTTCCCACAAGTTGGCGTGAAGCCATTGTTGTCCCCATCCCCAAACCAGGGAAGGACAGACACCTTCCTTCCAGTTATCGTCCTATTTCTCTGACGAGCTGCGTCTGTAAGGTGATGGAACGCATGGTTAACGCTCGGTTGGTCTGGCTCCTCGAATCTCGCCGCCTTCTGACTAATATCCAATGCGGTTTTCGTCGGCACCGCTCTGCTGCTGACCACCTCGTTACGTTGTCGACCTTCATTATGAACAACTTTCTGAAGAAGCGTCAAACAGTAGCCGTGTTCTTCGACTTGGAGAAGGCATACGATACCTGTTGGAGAGCGGGCATTCTCCGCACGTTGCACACATGGGGCCTTCGGGGCCGCCTTCCTCTTTTCATTCAAGCGTTTTTGGCGGATCGCAAGTTCCGGGTGCGGGTGGGCTCTGTTTTGTCAGATACCTTTTGCCAGGAGAATGGGGTACCACAGGGCTCCGTCTTGAGTGTGGCGCTCTTTGCCATTGCAATCAATCCAATCGTGGACTGCCTTTCAGCCGACGTCTCCGGATCTCTTTTTGTTGACGATTTCGCAATTTATTGTAGCGCCCAGCGGACGTGTCTCTTGGAGCGTTCTCTCCAACGCTGTCTTGACCGTCTGTATTCCTGGAGCATCGCAAACGGCTTCCGATTCTCCACTGAGAAAACTGTGTGTATCAATTTCTGGAGATACAAGGAATTTCTTCCACCTTCTCTACGTCTCGGCCCTGTTGCTCTCCCTTTCGTGGAGACTACAAAATTCTTGGGACTCATGTTGGATCGGAAACTTTGCTGGTCCACACACGTGTCCTACCTGGCAGCCCGTTGTGCCCGATCCCTTAACGTTCTTCGTGTCCTCAGTGGCACGTCATGGGGAGCGGATCGTACCGTCCTGCTTCACCTTTACCAGGCCATTGTTCAGTCGAAGCTCGACTATGGAAGCCTTGTATACTCTTCAGCACGGCCGTCTATTCTCCGCCGTCTCAACTCTATCCACCATCGTGGATTACGTTTGGCGACCGGTGCATTTTATACCAGCCCTGTTGAAAGTCTGTATGCCGAGGCTGCTGTATTACCCTTGACCAATCGACGTGACATACTCTTGTGTCGGTACGCATGCCGCCTACGGTCGATGCCCAACCATCCATCTTACAGATTATTTTTTGACGACTCACTCGATCGCCAATATCAGTTGTCTGCGATTGCCTTGCTTCCACCGGGAGTTCGGTTTCGCCGCCTGCTACAGCGGCTCGATTTTACCCTTCCTTCCACCCTTCGGTTGAGCGAAAGCCCATTGCCACCGTGGCATCAGGCCCAGGTTCACACACACCTCGAACTTAGTTCGCTCCCCAAGGAGAGCACTCCGGATTTGGTATTCCGCTCGAGGCTTGTCGAACTCCGTTCGCGGTTCGATAATGCCGTTTTTATTTACACTGATGGTTCCAAGAGCACTGCCGGTGTCGGATCTGCCTTCGTCGTCGGGGACAACCGTTTCCAATACAAGCTCCCTGACCGGTGCTCAAACTTCACGGCTGAGCTTTTCGCCCTCCACCAGGCCGTTTTGTATACCTGCCGCCACCGCCACCCTTTCTATGCCATATGTTCTGACTCCCTAAGTGCCCTGCAGAGTCTTAAGGACCCTTTCTCGAACCATCCTCTCGTGTATCGGATCCAACGCTCCCTCCAGTTGCTGGCTGATGACAGCTGTCACGTTTCTTTCCTGTGGGTTCCTGGCCATGTGGGTGTGCCCGGGAATGAGGCCGCCGACACAGCAGCCAAGGCAGCAGCTCTTTTGCCTCGCATGGCTACCTTTTGCGTCCCATCGGACGATGTTCAACGGGCTCTTCGCCGGAGTATCGTGTCGCAATGGCACAGTGTGTGGCTTTCACTGTACAATAATAAATTGCGAACTGTCAAACCGATCCCGACCGCTTGGAGGACATCCTCACGCCCCTCTCGGCGGGAGGAGGTCTTCCTGGCTCGGTTGCGGATCGGTCATTGCCGTTTCAGCCACCGTCACTTGCTGTCCGCCGAACCTGCACCGCTATGCTCCTGCGGTGAACTGCTGACAGTGCGACATGTTTTACTGACTTGTGTTAATTTTAATCATCTCCGTGTAGCCCTTCACTTTCCGTCTACTCTGGAGGCAATTTTAGCTGATGACACACGAGCAGCTGCTCGAGTTTTGCGTTTTATCAACTTGGCCAACTTATCCAAGGATATTTAACCCTTTTGTCTTTTATCTTTCGTTTTTAGCCTCTTCTGGAAGTTCTGACAGTCCCCGTTTTTTTTTTGAGGCCATAGCGAACCTATGTTTTTGACTGGGCGCTAATGACCATAGAAGTTGTGCGCCCTAAAACCACAATAACAAGACAATCCACCACATTGTGATTGTGGAGCCGTACAATCCGTGTCTCATATTCTGACTGAATGTCCTCTCCATTCCACACTCCGTGGCGACTATGGCCTACCGCCTGCATTGCCTTCAGTTTTGGCGGATGACCCACGGATGGTTGATCGCGTCCTTGCCTTCCTCCGTGAAAGTAGATTTTATTGTCAGCTCTAGGACTCGCTTGTTCGGGGTGAGTGGGTTTGTGATTCTTGGCTGATTGTGGGGTTTAGAGCCTTATCCCCATCAGCCCCCCCCACTCTTTTACATTTTAATGTAGTTTTATTTCTCCCTGCTCTGGAGCTATGATACGTTGACCACTGTGCCATTAGTACCTTGTGGTTAAGGCTGGAGGTCGCTTCCAGAGCTGTGGGATCGGACACTGTAGCATTTGCTGCCCTGGGTTGGTCTTAGTCTTGTTGACGGGTCGATTTTACTTCCTAGTGTAATGGTCTTTTGGCTTTCACCTATTTTTTGTCGAGTTCCATGGCGTATTCAATTTGAGGTTGAAGGGACTGATGACCTCGTTGTTTGGTCCCTAATGTCCACCACCACCCACCCACCCACCACTGAACCTATATTGAAATTGTAAAATTTAATTAACTCTGACTTGGACTACCATAAGAAATATGGAAACATGTTGGACATTGATATCCCGAATCTGACGGCCTGTATAAGCAATGAAGGTATTCAGTAAGCTCCGAATGGACGGACACACAGAAGAATGAAATCTTTAAAGCATTTTATATATTTTCTTTTTGTTTTCTTTTTTTCCTCGGAAAAGGGTATGGAAGGCAAATGTTCATATTTACCTTTTCGTTCACTTTGGTTTCACATATTTCGAACAGAATACTGTTCAGGGTATTGTGATTTTCCAATATGTCTTTCGGCAATGAAGCCGGCCGAAGAAGGCACTCATGGCGTGAGTTTAAAAAAAAAATGGAAAAAAAGAAAAAAAAACCGGAGCTCGCCTACCGTTACTCTCAAACTTCAAGTCGCACGCTACGCCTGTAGCCCCCCTATCTCCATCGGAAAGAAGACACCACACCAAGCTACAATAACTTTTACTTTTATCACAACACCAATCAAATCATTTAACTTTGATTGCCTCTTTGTCATTCGGAATTTATATGCATTTTTTGCACATTCCTCACTCTCTTTGAAGTTTGTGATGGGCGGCTTATGAATGTGCCATGACTGCCATGCGTTATGCGTGGGCGGAAAAGCACAAAAACATGCAGAGGGAGCTTTTAACTGCTTTAGAATAAACCACCCACGGATACAATGGCAATCAGCCTGCTCTAAATAATTGTGCGCGCTTGTAGGTTCGATATGGAGATTCGTCTATAAAGTTTTCATAGCTCTAGTTCATTTTGTAGTTCAGTTTAAATGATTTAAATTTTGTGGCATTTTATACATTTTTTCGGACTTTTATTGGTAATCCTACAGGTTGAATCTTTTCACTCAGCAGCGCAGTGTGCGCTGGTATGAAACTTCCTGGCAGATTAAAATTGTGTACCGGAACCGGGACTCGAACCTGGGACCTTTGCCTTTCGCGGGCAAGCGCTATACCGACTGAGCTATCCCGACACGACTCACGATGCCACCCCACAACTGGCGGAAGTAAAGTTGTGGAGCGGCATCGTGAGTCGTGTCGGGATAGCTCAGTCGGTAGAGCGCTTGCCCGCGAAAGGCAAAGGTCCCAGGTTCGAGTCCCGGTTCCGGCGGCAGGAAGGGGGCGTGCACGTGCGCCCGCCAACCGGACGTCGGCAAGCGCTGCTCCAGTTTGTTGCCAGCTGGCTGTCCACGTATCGCCTGGTAAACGCCGTTGGCCGATCGGGTATCAGGGTCTAGGTCTTCCGCATCGACGTAACTCTTCTGAACGAAGAATTCGCGGACGTAACGCAGTCGATGCGGGATGGCGGTCGGGCCGAGCGACGACGCCTCGGAATGAGGGCGGTGAAGACGGAACAAGACTGCCGTGGGGCCGGTCGGGTCCTTCTCGAGGGTGACGAGGGTGCGGCGGACGAGGAGCTTTGGTGGCGAAGTAGTAGTCAGAGGCCGCCGCGGTCCCACGGCAGAGCGCACGTGTCGTAGGCCACCTTGGAAATGTCGCCTCGCCACAGCAGCCAGCAGGCCGCCTGCGTTATGGCGCGCCCCAGTTCCTTGGGCACGTAGAATACCTGCTGAAGAGACAGCAGTTTGAGCTGCACCTGCTCGGATAGCGCGAGGGTTCTAGACACGTTCAGGAGGGCCATGGCGCGTATGCCGTACAGAACGAGGCGCCAGTTAAGGGCCGCCGCTTTGAGCAAGTTGGCTTGGAACCGGACTCCGATGATCTTCAGTTCGTCCTTGACAGTGAACCTAGGCCGCTGAAATCCGTTTGCTCGTGTAGATGGGGAGAAAGACTGTCTTTCGGGTGTTGATTGCTGCACTAGAGGCACGCTCGTACAGCTTAGAGAACCGCACGAATCCGGTCCAGATAGTCGACTGAGGACACGAGGACTAGGTCGTCGGCGAAAGCACGACATACTTGATTCTGCCCCCCAATGGTAATGCCACTACAGACGTTGTTGAAACGACGCAACAGAGGATTCAGAGAAACCGAGAATAAGGCAAAGCTCAACGGACACCCTTGTTTCACAGAGCAGTCGATGGAAATTGGCTTTGAAGACGTCCCGTTGATGGTGACAGTGGAGTAAGAGGATCCAAATAAGTTAAAAAGCGTCTTAAGACATTTTGTGCCAAAACCAAATTTCTACATCAGTCGTCGAAGGTAAAGATGACCGACCCGATCAAACGCCTTAGCGAAATCGATAGATAAGATGCCGAACGGAATCTTGTTGTTCTTAGTATGTGATAACATCGCGGTAAGTGGAGCCGGCGTCGAAAATTGTCCGTCGCGGAACTGCATAGGATTGACTTTCACAAATGAGTTGACATGGCGAGCTTCAATCTGGACGCGATACATTTTGCAAACAACTTGTAGTCCCCGTTGAGAACTGTGATGGGGCGGAGTGTGGCATTTATAGTGGTTTTAGGCGTCAGGGTTATGACACCTTCCACAAAAGGAGCAGGAACGTCCACACCGTTTAAAAGTTCATTAAACATTTCCGTTTAAACCGGCCCGAATGCGTCCCAAAAACGTAGATAAAATTCAGGGGGTAACCCGTCAGCACCGGGAGATCTGTTCGGGAAACACTGTTTGAAAACGTCACGGACGTCCTCGGGTATAAAAGGTTCGGTAAGGCGCCGCAGTTAAAACACGCGGGACGTCGCGGAGGAGGTCGTCGATGGCGGGTTCGGCGCTGAACAGTTGGGCGGCGCGGCTCCGCGCCGTCCTCCGTGTGTAGCGGCGGGCTGACGCATCCGCCATTTCCATTCTCGTGGCTCGTAAGTTACACTCTGCGCTGCTAATAGGATTTGCGTCACGGCACTTCAGCACGATATTAAGGGTGGTTGTTGCCATAAACTGCTCAAATCATTCCAGTGGTGGCTACAGAACGTTTAGTTTCCCGAGAGATTCCAAGGGAAGAATAAATGGCCCATTAAATGTCGGCGCAAAAACTGGGAACCGGAACAGAGCCCAGTTATGTATTGTAAGTAATTAGTAATTATGACTTAAAGTAATATTTAATAGTAAAAATCGTTTGTGATATTTGAACTTAAGGTTTAGTTTAGTTCTTCTGAAAGTACTACCTCTTAACAGAATTTGCCTGTAGGGAATTAGCAGCCACAAAATATTACAGTAAAGCATCCCAGAACACTGCTTTTAGAGCCCAATATGTGTCTTATATAGTATATTCAGAAATACCTCATCAAAAAGTTTTGTACTGACATTGTACAAATTGTTGAAGATACGTCTGTTAAGATATTGCGAAAAATTACAAACACTAAAACGGAAAATATAAATATACTGGGCAAAAAGTTTCGTTACGGCTGTGGCAGCGTACTGTGCTGATAGAGGCAACTACCGTTGAATGCTATTTGTGGTATTTACAAGTTTTAGCGTCATAACTTGTAATATGCAATTTGACAGAATAGTAGCCTACGGTAACTGATGTTTTATCACAAAAAACACCCTCAATTCAATTTCTATTAGTAAATGTCAATATTGACGCTTATCTATAAGAGGCTGTAACATAACTGGCAAAGAATACTGGGTAAATTTTACTTACGGCTGCGGCGGCGTAGTGTGCTAATGTTGGCAACGAAATGTTTGCTTTATAGGGATTATTAAATTACTGACACAAGGGTACTGTTATATACTAAAACCTGTCAACCTTAGAAAAGGAACAGAATTATTTATTTCATTGTTAACACATTCCATACGATTAGGTTTTCAAATAGCAGTCAAAAGTTGTTGCCAACATAAACATGTGCCTCAACGCCCATAAACTTTAGATCCTGTACACTAATATTCTTTTTAGTTTTAGCGTTTGTAATACATTCTGAAACTTTCTGAGTAACATAATAGTACATTCAGCAATTTGAGTACATAAATCAGATGTGGTGAATTTGTCACAGCAGACAACCCTTACTGCAAGATGGCAAACAAACCTCGCATATTGAAAGTCATTGTTCAAATAGAATCAAAGATTGCTTAAAATTTTTTATCTAGATGACCAGTTTCAGCAGCATTAAACGTAGTACGCGATTTTTATCACAAATGTTTCTTGCTCTTTTTTCTGTATTTGGACAGAAGCAGCAATAAGTAAACGCGAGATTTTTGTCTAATCCACATATCGATGTAAACAAAAGCGGAATGCAAACTCAAAGTAACACAATGTAAGGCTCTATGCCAGGCACGTGTAAAATATTTCACTAAACTTAAATAAAACACTGTTCTTATAAGCTGCGTGCTGTGTGTAGCATTCTTAGGAATGAAAGTGGCGGCTGCGCCAGCCTGTGTTTTTAGGAACTCTAGCGGGCCGCGCGCCTGCGCTCCAGCAGCTGGTGGAACAGCGACCCCGCGGTGGAGTAAGGCTACGGCCACACTTGGGTTTTTTGAAGCGGCCTGCGTGGGCTACACATTCTAGCGACGCGACACTGCTGCTACAAGCGGCGACATGGCCGGGTGTCCGACGTCAGCGCGAAAACTTCTCTCTCCACACAGGGGGCCCACAGCTCTTTTGTGGGTACGTGTGTGGCGCGCACGGGGCCCCGAGCCGAAGCGACCTTTCTTCCGTCCCAGGCCGCTTCCCTCTTTGCCCCCGGTTTGTGCCTTCGCCCGGAGACGGGCGTTTTTCATCAGTCAGAGGTTTCTTTTTCGCTTCCTCTGTCTTCTCTTCTTGGTCCTCTTCCTTTCCTGTTCTTCAGCCTTCCCCTCTTTTTCCTTTCTCCTTGTTCTCGACTCACCCTTTCATCTCCGCCTCGGCGTTTGAGATTCTTCCTCCTCCTTCATCCCTTTCTCTCCTTCCTCCTTTCTTTCCTCCCTGTGCGTGTCTGAAAGTCGACCCACGCTCTGCGTAGCCGGTGACGGGGTGAGGCGTAACTCCCCGCCCCGGGTAGACGTGTATGGCACGTACGTACCCTCCGGTAAAGGCCGGGCCCAGGGAGGGGTGATTACCCGAGCTGATACCTTCCGAACATGCCAATTGGTCCCTCCGTCCGTTCTCGGGAGGTGTGACCTGAGGTGCGAACAGTCACCTAAGGCGGGTGCGCCCTCAGTGAGGGCCCCCACAAGGAAGGAGCGCGCCATCGGAGACGCCGGTAATCGTGGGGGACACCTCCGCAATGAAACCTTCCACATCAACTATAACCCTGACCCATAAGCGGAAACATGATTCTCAGCCGCAGAAAGCATTGCCTAACATTCCAAAAGTTCCTGGTGGTATCACGTACCGACGATAAGGATTTTTCTTCAGTCAATCCGTTTATCATTCAGAAGGGTGTCGATGCGATCGCAGGTCCCTTGAAGACCTGCTCCAGGCAGCGCAACGGGACCTTGTTACTCGAAATAGAGAATGCATTCCAGGTGCAGAAGTTACTTCGGGCCACACTTATACATACTTTCCCTGTGAAAGTGGAGGCTCACCGCACCCTCAACGCTTCGAGGGGGGTAGTGTTATCTAGATCGCTGGATGGGTTATCAGACGAGGAGATATTGAACTACATGTCAGATCAGGGAGTCACAGCTGTTCATCGCGTGATGAAAAAGGTCAACAATGACCTCGTGCCAACCCGTACTGTCTTCTTAACTTTTGACAGCGTTGACCACCATCTAAAGTGAAAGCGGGCTACGAAGTCATTTCCGTTCGCCCGTACATACCAAATCCTACACGCTGCTTCCATTGCCAAAGGTACAACCATACAAGTAAATCTTGTCCAAATGCAGCCAAGTGCGCCACCTGTGGCAGAGACGCTCATGAGGGTGAATGTCAACCTCCATCCCCTCGCCCCCCCCCCCCCCCCCCCCAGGGGGCCCACAGTTCTTTTGTGGGTACGTGTGTGGCGCGCACGGGGCCCCGAGCCGGAGCAGCCTTTCTTCTGCCCCAGGCTGCTTCACTTTCCCTCCCGGTTTATGCCTTCGCCCGGAGACGGGCATATTTCGTGAGATACGGTGGTTCTTGTTGTGGTTTTTCTTCCTTCGTTCCTTCCTTTCTTACCCTTCGTTTTCTGTCTTTCTCTCGTTGAACTCTCCTAGCCTTCTTCTCCTCATTAGTCTCCGCCTCGGCGTTTGAGACACTTCTTTTCTTTCCTTCTTTCTCTTCCTTTCCTATCCTCTTCTTCTTTCCTCCCTGTGCGTGTCTGAAGGCCGACCCACGCATTATCGTGCGTAGCAGGTGACGGGGTAACGCGTAATTCCCCGCCCCGGGTAGACAAGTAGGGCACGTACGTACCCCCTGGTAAAGGCCAGGCCCAGGGAGGGGTGATTACCCGAGCTGGTACCTTCCGAACGTGCCGATTGGTCCCTCCGTCAGTTCTCGGGAGGTGTGACCTGAGGTGTGAACAATCACCTAAGGCGGGTAAGCCCTCGGAGAGGGCCCCCACTAGGAAGGAGCGCGCCATCGGAGACGCCGGTAATCACGGGGGACACTTCCGCGATGACTTCCTTATCTTCTTTCGTGACGTTGACCCATAAACGTAAGTTAGGCTCGCCTCAGCCTAAAAAGACTCTGCCTAATGTTCCTAAATTTCTGGTTGTCTCTCGCACCGACGGAAAGGATTTCAATTCTGTCAATCCTTTCGTTATACAGAAAGGTGTAGATGCAATTGCTGGCCCTGTTAAAACCTGTTCACGTCAGCGCAATGGCACATTGTTGCTGGAAGTGGAAAGTGCCTTCCAAGCCCAAAAACTGATACGTACTACGTTGTTGCACACTTTTCCAGTTAAGGTCGAAGCGCACCGCACACTCAACTCGTCACGGGGGGTAGTCTTCACGAGATCCCCCCCCCCCCCCCCCCTCAGGGGGCTCACCGCTCTGTGGTGAGTACGTGCGTGGCGAGCACGGGGCCCCAGCCTTTGTAGCACTCCTTCCTTTCCGTGCTACATGACGCTTCTTCTACTGTCCTTTTCCCCTCTCTTGGGGACCGAGTGTGTGCATCCTTCGGGGAACCGAAGTTCTGACCCTTTTGGCTTTACAGTCTTCTTTCACCTCTTTCTTTGCCTCCGCGTCTGCGTTTGAGGCTTCTCCTCCTACTATTTCTCTCTTCCTCCTCCCTGTACGCACTTGAAGGCCACCCATATGGGTGACTGGGTAATGCGTAAGTCCCAGCCCCGGGCTGGCATGTAGGGTGCGTGCGTACCCCCTGGTTAAGGCCAGGCCAGGGGAGGGGCGATTGCCTGCGCTGATACCTTCCCGATTCGCCGATTGGTCCCTCCGTCTGTAGATCGGGAGGTGTGACCTGGGGTGTGAACAATCACCCAAGGCGGGTGTGCTTCCGTTGGGGGGCCCCCAGCAGGAAGGAGCGTGCCATCGGAGACACTGGCAATCGTGGGGGATACAACCGCGATGGTTCTAAAAAAAAGAAAATGGAAAGAGCCTTTAGAAATTGATGTACTAGATAATAGTGTGTCTGAACAGAAAAATTTACAGACATCAAAGTTCCTTGTGGTGACCCGTACTGAGGAAGGACAATCCTTTTCGTCGGTGAACCCATTTATTATTCAAAAAGGGGTTGATGCCATTGCCGGCCCAGTTAAGACCTGCAACCGCCTACGTAATGGAACACTACTGTTAGAAACAGAAAGTGGCTCCCAGGCACAGCGGCTGCTTAAGGCTACTCTGCTCCACAGCTACCCGGTTCGTGTTGAGCTCCATCCAACCCTCAATTATTCCCGAGGGGTAGTCTTCTCGGCCAGTTTGGACGGTCTGACTGAGGATGAACTGAAAGAATATCTGGCAGCTCAAGGCGTCGTCGCAGTACACAGTGACAAAAAAAGAGAACAATGTTGTAGTGCCCACTCGCACAGTGTTTCTGACCTTCGACCGAGTGGCTCTGCCGCCGAAGATCAAGGCAGGGTATGAGGTCATCACAGTACGACCTTATATCCCTAACCCTACTCGGTGTTATCAGTGCCATCGATTTAACCACACAAGCCAGTCTTGCAAGAACCCAGTCATATGTGTCACCTGTGGTAAAGAGGCCCATGAGGGGATTTGTCCACCACCATCCCCTCATTGCATCAATTGTAACGGGAATCATGCTGCTTCCTCCCGGGAATGTCCCGTGTTTGCCGATGAACGAGCCATCCAGGAAATCCGTGTAAAGGAAAAGGTTCCCATACCAGTTGCACGTAAGATGTACGCCAGTCGTAAGCCCAAGACCCCGCCGCGTGGTAACTACAGTACTGTAGTTGCAACGCCTCCACCAACACGGGATATGGCCACACAGACTTGTGACCTACAGTTTACGACAGTAGTTGTCAAACAGTCTACATCGACAACGGCGTCACGTTCAACGAAAAGTGTGGGTACCTCTTCCAAATCATCATCTTCATCTTCAGCTGTGAAACCACAGATAGAGACGCGAAAGTCTAAGAAAGAGCATTCGCGCGAGGATTTCCTCCGCACCCCTACCAAAACATCTGAGCCAACCAAGGAGCTTCACCAGGGCTCCAAGAAATCAAATAGGGGGAAAACTCTCCCCCCTCCTACCTCACAATGTGACGATGGCATCCCCTGGAAGCCTATAGTCTCTCCAGGTGCATCAGCCAAAGATGGGGCTGCCGACCACACTCAGGCAGCTGCTGTGGTAACCTCTGAGAATATGGAGCAAGACCCTCCTGTCTCAGACACCACCAGTTGCGAACATTCGCACTGTGGCCCGCCGCCTTCGTCGGGCTGATGTCCACCTTCATCTCATTTTATCCCATTATGGATATTCTTCAATGGAACATTCGTGGTATCCGGTCGAATTGGACAGAACTGCAGCTTTTAACGCGAACATATCATCCAATCATCTTCTCTCTACAGGAGACAAAATTGCTCCCTGGTACTCGAATTACTTTCCCACGCTACACTACCGTTCGCTTTGACCTTCCTCCAGTGGCAGGAATTCCAGCCCACGGGGGCGTAATGTTGCTTATTCGGGATGACGTACACAGTACACCGGTCCCTTTGTGTACTCCAATACAAGCTGTTACTGTCCGGATATACCTTCCTGGATTTGTCTTCACACTGTGCAATATTTACGCTCCTTCCTCTTTTCCCGTCACTAGATCAGATCTCCTAGATCTTATTGACCAGCTTCCGCGTCCGTTTTTGTTGGTGGGAGATTTCAATGCCCACCACCCCCTTTGGGGCTCCCCACGACCATGTCCACGGGGCTCCCTCCTGGCAGATATACTGAACCACCTTCAGCTCATCTGCCTTAACACTGGTGAACCAACTTATCTTTCAGACACCACAAATACTTTCAGCCATATAGATCTAGCTATCTGCACTGCTCAGCTGGCACGGCGTCTTGAATGGTCTGCTCTCTCAGACACACATTCGAGCGATCATTTTCCGTGTGTAATTCACCTAATGATGCCTGACACCCTTGAGCATCCACACCGCTGGCAGTTAACGAAAGCGGACTGGGAGCTCTACACGTCACTGGCGGATTTTGGTACTTACCATTATCCTAGTATAGACGACCAAGTGGAACACATTACCACAGTTATTCTGACAGCCGCGGAATGTTCCATCCCCTGCAAGACTTCCCACGCACGTCGTCCCCTTGTCCCGTGGTGGACCGCGGAATGCCGTGACGCTCTGCGAGCACGGCGACGTGCCCTTAGAATCTTCAAACAACGGCCCACGCTCGACAACTGCATCCGATACAAACGGCTGCGGGCCTATTGTCGTCGCCTCTTTCGCGACTGTAAACGCGCCAGTTGGCGCTCATTCGCGAGCTCTTTTAATAGGTCTACCCCTTCCTCCATCATTTGGGGTAACCTTCGAAAAATTTCGGGCACTATGGCTCATTCCCCAATTCCCGGTCTGTGTGTCGCAACTGACACTGTCGTCGATCCTCCACAAATAGCCAACGCACTGGGTCGACATTTTGCAGAGGTCTCTAGCTCTTCACATTACACTGACGCTTTCCTAGCTAGGAAACGGACGGTGGAGGCGACTCCATTGCCCTTTACCTCTCAGAACCGTGAATGCTACAATACCGAGTTTACTGTACGAGAGCTTCACCACGCACTCTCGTCTTCGCGGTCCTCCGCTCCAGGACCAGATGGCATTCACGTGGCGATGCTGCAACACCTTTCACCAACGAGCTTGCACTTCCTACTGGCCACCTACAACCGCATATGGATAGAAGGCACCTTTCCGCGACGCTGGCGTGAAGCCATAGTCATTCCCATACCAAAGCCTGGGAAGGACAAATGTCTCCCTTCCAGCTACCGCCCCATTTCCCTCACCAGTAGCATATGCAAGGTGATGGAACGCATGATTCACGGGCGCCTGGTATGGTGGCTTGAAACGCGACATCTCCTGTCTAATGTCCAATGTGGGTTTCGCAAGCACCGTTCTGCGGTGGATCATCTTGTTGCCCTATCTACCTCAGTAATGAATAACTTTTTACGGAAGCGCCAGACAGTAGCGGTGTTCTTTGATCTGGAAAAGGCATACGACACCTGCTGGAGGATGGGCATCCTCCGCACTCTGCATACATGGGGTTTTCGGGGTCGCCTGCCAATTTTTATCCGCGAATTTTTAACAGACCGTGTTTTTAAAGTGCGTGTTGGTTCGTTTTTATCGAGCACTTTTAATCAGGAGAACGGAGTCCCCCAGGGCTCGGTCCTGAGCGTTGTTTTATTTGCAGTGGCAATCAATTCTATAACCGATCACCTTCCACTGGGAGTGTCGGCGTCCCTATTTGTTGACGACTTCGCGATCTACAGCAGCTCTGAGCAAACGGGTCTCCTGGAGCGGCGCCTCCAGCGGTGCCTAGACAATCTCCACGCGTGGAGTATGGACACTGGCTTTCGATTCTCAGCCGACAAGACAGTCTGCATGAACTTCTGGCGGCGGAAGGAGTTCGTTCCCCCGTCCCTTCGTCTGGGCCCCATAGTACTTCCATTTGTGGATACCACGACGTTCTTGGGACTTGTTCTCGACAGGAAGTTAAGTTGGTCTCCCCACATATCCCGTTTGGCAGCTCGCTGTACCCGCTCTCTCAATGTGCTGCGGGTGTTAAGTGGCACCTCGTGGGGAGCTGACAGGTCTACTCTCCTCCATCTGTATCGCACCATAGTTCGGTCCAAACTGGACTATGGTAGCATCGTTTATTCTTCGGCTCGACCGTCCATACTGCGCCGCCTTAATACAATCCACCACCAAGGTGTCCGTCTGGCGACAGGAGCGTTTTATACTAGCCCCGTTGAGAGCCTCTATGCCGAGGCCGCCGAACTACCCCTTTCTTACCGTCGGGAACTCCTGCTTAGCCGTTACGCTAGTCGTTTGTCGTCCATGCGAGGACACCCGACGTACGCAGTTTAACGACTCACTTGACAGTCTCTTCGCTCTGCGCCCGTCTGCTCTGCTACCACCGGGAGTACGCTTGCGTTCGCTACTCGGCCAGCTTGGCTTTACAATGCCTGCTATCTTCTCGGCTGGAGAGAGCACCTCTCCACCGTGGCGAAGCCCCGAAGTCCGTGTTAACTTTGATCTTCATTCTCTTCCAAAGGACTCCACACCTCGTTTCGTCTACCAGAGAGAATTTCACGCACTCCGGTTTAAATTTGATGACAATTTGTTCATTTACACTGATGGCTCAAAGACAGACCAGGGTGTTGGGTGTGCTTTTGTACTTGGCAACGTCTCTTTTAAATATCGTCTTCCTGAGTGGAGTTCCATTTTTACAGCTGAGCTGTATGCATTATACCAAGCCACACAATACGTCCGGCGACACTCGCTCAGTAAGACTGTCATTTGCTCGGACTCTATGAGTGCTTTGTTGAGCCTTCGCATCCTATATCCGACCCATCCTCTGGTACAAAGCATCCGCAATTGCCTTACTTCTCTTTCAACGAGCGGAACTACGGTGACGTTTCTGTGGGTCCCTGGCCATGTGGGAGTGTTGGGGAATGAGGCTGCGGATATGGCTGCCAAGGAAGCAGTTCTCCTTCCTCGGCTATCTACCTTTTCCACCAGCTCTGATGACCTTCGCGCTGGTATCTCCCAGCGTATTATCTCCCGTTGGTATCTACATTGGTCATCCCTGTAAGGGAACAAATTGCGAGCCATTAAACCTGTGCCTGATCTCTGGTCAACGTCATCTCGACCCTCCCGCCGAGAGGAGATTGTTCTAGCCCGGCTTCGTATTGGCCACTGCCGTTTTAGCCACCAGCATTTATTACGTGGTGGTCCTGCTCCCTTATGTGAGCACTGTGATGCACCTTTTACTGTGAACCATCTTTTAGTGCAATGTCCATTTTTTAACCGTCTCCGTCATGATCTGTGTTTCCCATTTGAATTGTCTGACATTTTAGCTGATGACCCGCAATCGGTTAACAGAGTTTTACTTTTTATACATCGTGCAAATATGGCGAAAGCCATTTAATTTCTAACCCCGGTTCTTTTTTACTATGGGCAGTGTTGGGCGCTAATGACCACAGCAGTTGTGCGCCCTAAAACCACAAAAAAAAAAAAAAAAAAAAAAAAAAAATTCACGAGATCCCTTGACGGGTTGTCTGATGAAGATATCCGATCGTATATGTCCGATCAGGGTATGACAGCCGTCCACAGGGTCATGAAAAATGTCGATAACCATCTGACACCGATTCGTACTGTGTTTTTGACGTTTGACAAAGTTGACCTCCCGTCGAAGGTCAAAGCAGGGTATGAAGTCATCTCCGTCCGCCCTTATGTACCTAACCCAACGCGCTGTTTTCAGTGCCACAGGTACAACCATACCCGTGAACATTGCCCAAATGCAGCAAAGTGTGTCACTTGTGGTAGGGACGCCCATGAGGGGGATTGCCCACCTCCGTCCCCTCACTGCCTAAACTGCAACGGTGACCATGCGGCTTCCTCTCGCGACTGCCCTGTATACAAGGATGAGAAGGTAATCCAGCAAATTCGGGTTACGGAGAAGGTATCGACATCTGCCGCTCGTAAGTTGTTGGCGAGTCGAAAGCCCAGTCCTCCCAGCGGGTACATACAGTAAGGTACTCACCTCAACTCGACCTACCAAGGATTCCAGTACCCAGACATGTGACTTCACTTTCGCTGACACAGTTGTGCGATCCGCCAGCCCGAAGATTGCCCGTTCCACGTCCCCGCTCCCTCTTGCTGCTTCTAGGGTACAGTCTTCGTCAAACTCTAGTCAACCGCGGGCACCTAAACAAGATGCCCGGACCTTGAAAAAGGAACCCGTCCGTGAGGATTTTCTGCGTTCTCAGGCTTCCCAACCGTCAGCTGCCTCTTCCCGCCGTCACTCTTCCAGAAGAGCTGACAAGAAAAAGAGTTCCTCTCCTTCCCCGCCGAGGCGTGACCCATCTGTCGCGCCGTCCAACAGTTGCCGGCCTCGGCCGTCTTCTGTTTCACCGGGACGCTCCGTTTGCCGGGCGCCCGGCCCTTTACCGGCGGTGGAAACTGCCCCTCCTGATCAACTCAGGGAGGTGGCAGGCGCGTCGGTCGAACCAATGGAACATGACCCTTTGCCCCCAGACAGCGATAGCAGTGCTCCCTCGAAATCCGGTCCTCAGCGGCCGTCGAGGTGACCCCGCTCGCTACTTGGTTTTTATCCTTATTTCTTCTCTCATTTTTATCATGGCGCTCCTTCAATGGAACATTCGCGGCATTCGTTCTAATCGGGAGGAGTTAAAACTACTCCTTCGATTGCACTGCCCGCTTCTAGTCTGCCTCCAGGAAACTAAGTTGCGTCCACGTGATCGTGCAGACTTTCCACACTACACCTCTGTGCGGTTCGACCTGCCACCCGTGAAAGGTGTCCCAGCCCATGGAGGGGTTCTGATGCTCTTTCGAGACGACGTCTATTTCCATCCCATTTCCTTGCACACTCACCTACAGGCAGTTGCCGTCCGCATCACCTTATCCACATTTACCTTCTCCCTCTGTAATATATATTCGCCATCGTCATCTGCCCTTACTAGGGCAGATGTGCTGAACCTTGTTGACCAGCTCCCTTCACCTTTCGTGTTGGTAGGCGACTTTAATGCCCACCACCCCCTATGGGGCTCTCCGGCACCTTGTCCGAGAGGCTCCCTTTTGGTGGACATTCTCCACCACCTCGATCTTGTCTGCCTCAACACCGGTGCACCGACCTTCCTTTCTGACACAACACACACTTACTCCCATATAGACCTCGCAATATGCACTCCTCAG
Organism: Locusta migratoria; assembly: GCA_026315105.1. NCBI lineage: Eukaryota > Metazoa > Arthropoda > Insecta > Orthoptera > Acrididae > Locusta > Locusta migratoria. The sequence goes on from CM048755.1 coordinate 456,990,701, forward strand.
CTTGCCGGTCGGTTTGAGTGGTATGCACTTTCTGACACGTACTCAAGTGACCATTTCCCCTGTATCATCCACTTCCTGCATCATTCCCCATCTCCTCGTCCCACCAGTTGGAACATTTCTAAAGCCGACTGGGGGCTTTATTCTTCCATGGCTGTTTTTCACGATCGGAGTTTTCCCACCTGTGACAGTCAGGTCGACTACCTCACAGAGGTTATTCTCACAGCTGCCGAACGTTCCATACCTCGTACTTCCTCTTCTCCACGTCGTGTCCAGATACCTTCGTGGACTGCAGCCTGCCGCGACGCGCTTAGAGCCCGGCGCCGTGCTTTACGCACCTTCCGCCGCCACCCGACTTTGGAGAATTGCATACATTATAAACGTAGGAGAGCGCAATGTCGTCGTATCATAAACGACAGCAAGAAAGCTTGCTGGACTGCTTTTACTAGTTCTTTTAACCGTTTTACTCCCTCCACGTTTGTTTGGCGTGGCCTACGCCGTTTATCCGGCATAAAGGTCCACTCCCCGATTCCTGGCCTGACCGTGGAGAACGCAGTCCTCGTGGACCCCTCTGACGTTTCCAACGCATTGGGCCGTTTCTTTGCGGAGGTTTCGAGCTCTGCCCATTACCACCCTGCCTTTCTCCCTCGCAAACAGGTAGAGGAGGCACGGCCGCTTTCTTTCCCCTTTTTTAATTGTGAAAATTATAACGTAGCCTTCACCATGCAGGAGCTCCACCGTGCTCTCGGCCTGTCCCGATCTTCTGCTCCCGGGCCCGATTCCATTCATATTGAAATGCTGAAGAACCTCTCTCCTGCGGGCAGGTGTTTTCTTCTCAGTATCTACAATCGCATATGGACTGAAGGTAATGTTCCCACAAGTTGGCGTGAAGCCATTGTTGTCCCCATCCCCAAACCAGGGAAGGACAAACATCTTCCTTCCAGCTATCGTCCTATTTCTCTGACGAGCTGTGTCTGTAAGGTGATGGAACGCATGGTTAACGCTCGGTTGGTCTGGCTCCTCGAATCTCGCCGCCTCCTGACTAATATCCAATGCGGTTTTCGTCGACACCGCTCTGCTGCTGATCACCTCGTTACGTTGTCGACCTTCATTATGAACAACTTTCTAAAGAAGCGTCAAACAGTAGCAGTGTTCTTAGACTTGGAGAAGGCATATGATACCTGTTGGAGAGCGGGCATTCTCCGCACATTGCACACATGGGGCCTTCGGGGCCGCCTTCCTCTTTTCATTCAAGCGTTTTTGGCGGATCGCAAGTTCCGGGTGCGGGTGGGCTCTGCTTTGTCAGATACCTTTTGCCAGGAGAATGGGGTACCACAGGGCTCCGTCTTGAGTGTGGCGCTCTTTGCCATTGCAATCAATCCGATCGTAGATTGCCTTTTAGCCGACGTCTCCGGATCTCTTTTTGTTGACGATTTCGCAATTTATTGCAGCGCCCAGCGGACGTGTCTCTTGGAGCGTTCTCTTCAACGCTGTCTTGACCGTCTATATTCCTGGAGCATCGCAAACGGCTTCCGATTCTCCACTGAGAAAACTGTATCAATTTCTGGAGATACAAAGAATTTCTTCCACCTTCTCTACGTCTCGGCCCGGTTGCTCTCCCTTTTGTGGAGACTACGAAATTCTTGGGACTCATGTTGGATCGTAAACTTTGCTGGTCCACTCACGTGTCCTACCTGGCTGCCGGTTGTGCCCGATCCCTCAACGTTCTTCGTGTCCTCAGTGGCACGTTGTGGGGAGCGGATCGTACCGTCCTGCTTCACCTTTACCAGGCCATTGTTCAGTCGAAGCTCGACTACGGAAGCCTTGTATACTCTTCTGCACGGCCGTCGATTCTCCGCCGTCTCAACTCTATCCACCATCGGGGTTTACGTCTTGCGACCGGTGCATTTTATACTAGCCCTGTTGAAAGTCTGTATGCCGAGGCTGCTGTATTACCCTTGACCACTCGACGTGACATACTCTTGTGTCGGTACGCATGCCGCTTGCGGTCGATGCCCAACCATCCATCTTACCGATTATTTTTTGACGACTCACTCGATCGCCATTATCAGTTGTCTGCGATTGCCCTACTTCCACCTGGAGTTCGGTTTCGCCGCCTACTACAGCGGCTCGATTTTACCCTTCCTTCCACCTTTCGGTTGAGCGAAAGCCCATTGCCACCGTGGCATCAGGTCCAGGTTCACACTCACCTTGAACTTAGTTCGCTCCCCAAGGAGAGCACTCCGGATTTGGTATACCGCTCGAGGCTTGTCGAACTCCGTTCGCGGTTCGATAACGCCATATTTGTTTACACTGATGGTTCCAAGAGCACTGCCGGTGTCGGATCTGCCTTCGTCGTCGGGGACAACCGGTTCCAATACAAGCTCCCTGACCGGTGCTCGAATTTCACGGCTCAGCTTTTTGCCGTCCACCAGGCCGTTTTGTATACCTGCCGCCACCGCCAACCTTTCTATGACATATGTTCGGACTCCCTTAGTGCCCTGCAGAGTCTTAAGGAGCCTTTCTCGAACCATCCTCTCGTGTATCGGATCCAACGCTCCCTCCAGTTGCTAGCTGATGACAGCTGTCACGTTTCTTTCCTGTGGGTCCCTGGCCACGTAGGTTTGCCCGGGAATGAGACCGCCGACATAGCGGCCAAGGCCGCAGCTCTTTTGCCTCGCGTGGCTACCTTTTGCGTCCCATCGGACGATGTTCAACGGGCTCTCCGCCGGAGTATCGTGTCGCAATGGCACAGTGCGTGGTTTTCAATGTACAACAATTGCGAACTGTAAAACCGATCCCGACCGCTTGGAGGACCTCCTCACGCCCCTCTCGGCGGGAGGAGGTCATCCTGGCCCGGTTGCGGATCGGTGACTGCCGTTTCAGCCACCGTCACTTGCTATCCGCCGACCCTGCACCGCTGTGCTGCTGACAGTGCGACATGTTTTACTGACTTGTGTTAATTTTAATCATCTCGATGTAGCCCTTCACTTTCCGTCTACTCTGGAGGAAATTTTAGCTGATGACACACGAGCAGCTGCTCGAGTTTTGCGTTTTATCAACTTGGCCAACTTATCCAAGGATATTTAACCCTTTTGTCTTTTATCTTCGTTTTTAGCCTCTTGTTGATGTTCTGACAGTCATCATTTTTTTTGAGATCATAGCGAATCTGTTTTTGGCTGGGCGCTAATACCATAAAAGTTGTGCGCCCTAAAACCACAAAAAAAAAAAAAAAAAAAAAAAAAAAATTCTCTCTACAAGATGGCCGCTAGATCCGATCGGCTGTTTCTAAAGTTTGCTATCCGTAAACCGTAGAATAATGATAGCTCCAGCGTAAGGCAATAAAGTTTTATAAACTTTAGGAAATAAGGCGTAAAAGGAATTATTTGCATTACATTTACAAAGCGAGGAATGTTAGTGTACTATTTCATTCGGAACTTCAAATACGTAAACAGACTATATCACCGGCCAAATTCTTCGAAGGTACGACGACGAGTACAGCTACTTTAGACTACGTTCTCAATAAGTTTTTGTGATAACAAACCATCAACAACTGAATAAGTTAGAAATGTGTTACTAGAGGTCGATATATACCTGGTTAACGGGGCAATTTCTTTATTACATGATGACCGACAAAACGCCAACTCTTAATAGCTATCATATGTACCTAACTGCGGAATATTTTGCGATCAAAAATATGGGAAGTATAAAAAGACGTTTCAGAATTTCCTCTCCATTGCATTAAACGATGGACGCCTTTAAGTTATCGACAAACTAGGCAGGTTTTCTTTTCTTTTCTTTAATTTCATTTTATTGTTGATTACTATTATTTCAATGCTGTGCGTTCCTAGCCGTATGGTCTATCCATTGTGTATTACGCCAGCGAAGCTGCACAAAATGTTCAAGTGTCCTTCCTTCTGTTTAAGCTGGAGAATCCGTTAAAGGCTGCCGAAGTTACGCACGATTTTTGTTTACAAAATTGAAGTTTGTAATAGCTGATTTATTATGGAAACCATATTCTTCATTGGAGAAGTCTTTATTTCTGTATACATTGAAGAGGAAGAAATATTTCTTTGCAACAAACTTTTCATTTATCTATTTGTTTATGATTATTTAAAAAAAAGTGAATTAAAAAACGGTAAAAAAGTGGTAGAGCATTGGACTGCAGATCGAGAGGTCCCCAGTTCAAACCCGGGTGCCCCTTCATTTTTTCTCCCCATTAATTCAACAAGTACAGCGTGAGATACATTGCGACTAAAATATTGTTGTACCTTGCGGGATGTTTTGAGATGTTATTTTGTACATTGTTACATGTGGGAATGTGAAGAGAGAATATCACCATTTATTGCAGTTTAGGTGTGATATTCTGACATGTTTTCCCCTTTTTAAAGGTTGTGTTGTGGAGAGGTATTGCTGAAGAGCTACCAAAAAATGATCATTAAGCAGCTTCTTATTGGCAAATCCTTTTTATTTTTTAGAATATATTTTATAAATGCCACATATGAGCAAAAAAATGTAAATATGCATTTTGTAAAATTCATCAGTAAATGGGCCATTCCATGGTCACGTGTGGGACATTTAAAAAAAAAAATTACGAGCCAGTTATCTAAAGCAAAATAGTTATATGTGCAAGGTGAAATTCATTTTATGTTATTTCACAAACAGTTCTTGTTTCATAAAGTTCAGGGATTATTAGCTCGCAGAAATCGTGCGACAACCTTCATAACCTCTACAAGCAGTCAATTCTCAACGAAACTTGACAGTTTATAGCGCGTGCGACAGCGACAAGATTCAAACAGGCTTGAATCTCAAACGTGGCTGGTTGTAGCGCGCGACAGGCAGCGCCACAGTCGGCGCTCACTCAGGACACTCTCGTAGCGATACATGCGGCCGTCTTTTGTCGCGTGAAGCTGTCGCTAGAATGTGTAGCCCACGCAGGCCGCGGCCTTCAAAGCGTCTCGCTGCGGAGCGCGCGGTTGCTCGCCGTGGAGGTTAGAGTCCTCCCTGGGGCGTGTGTGTGTGTGTGTGTGTGTGTGTGTGTGTGTGTGGTCCTTAGGTTAGTTTACCTAGGTTTTAGTAGTTTGTAAGCTACAGACTGATGACCACGCAGTTTGTTCCGAGATTTCAACATTTGAACATTTTTGAACAGCGACGGCGTCTCTGCGGACAGCTGGCTGCGCGCCACCCACCCTCGCAGACTCTCTTGCTTCAGGGCCAGCAGGCGGGTCTTGATTTAGCGGATCTCGGCTATTAGTCCAGTCATCTGGTGTCCAAAAAGGGGTTATCTGAAAAGTTTTGCGGGAGTTTTGAAAATTGGTATACTTAGATTTTGATGTGCTCTTTTCGAATTTTCACTTTGCCACCTCGTATCTTTGCCGCTCGCGCCGCCATATTGGAAAAATGGTTCCCAAAAACAGTTTTCGACGATATCTCCTTTCCCATGTATTTTAAGATGAAAATAGTTGAGATAAATTAAACTAGAGAATTTCCTACAATTTGTCCTAACCTTTGTTTTGTAAAATGAAGTTTCCGTGTACGAGCGCAGCAAAGGCTACTACACGGAAATTATTTTACTTAGCGGTGAAAAACTAGTCTGCTGTGGCCTGCCCGTGGTTACACGGTCTGTCACAGGTATAGCGGGATTTCCTTCCTTTACCCTGGGGACGTTTGGATACCTCCCATGAAATGTCTGCCAACCGAGCTCAAATATTCTGCCTGAAAATTAGTAAGAGTGCATCGTTCTACAGTGTCCTGAGGAAGGGAACTTTATCTGTGAAAATCCATTGCAAGGAAGTGAGGGGAGTGAAATGGATAAAGGGTTGAAGACATTTCGTAAGTCAAGTGCTAAACGAAAGGACAACAAGAAAAAACTCTTGGGACTGGTTCACGATATGTCGCAAATGCTACAATGAGAAATTAATCTCTGCATTTTTGCGTAGAGGCGGCGATGTCGAATCTTCTCATCCACGACTGCGATCCACCACTACCGCGACATTCTCATTCAGAAATCATTGCTTTTTGTGCGCTGCTGAAATAAGAGTTTATAGCGAAACAAAAACAGATACGCTTATGCGAGTGTATAGTGAGTAAATTATCAATGATAAACACAATTTCACAGATTGCTAGAGCTCGTAATGATGATTGGGGTCGAGCAATTGTAGAGCGTCTCGAGCACGTAAATGATTTGATCGCAGCCGATGCACAGTATCACAACTCGTGCATGAAAAATTGTACCAAAGGCCAACGAAGGAAGACAAAGAGGTCCGTGTGCAAACGAAATAGATACTGCAATGCAGTATATTTACTCTTATCTCGAACGGAATTGAGTCAGTTCTCTCTAGATGAACTTACGGCCAAAGTTGAATGCGATTACCACCCACACATAAAAACTGTGAAAGCACAGCTCCTCAAAAAATACGGTGACGATATTTTGATTGCCTACACTGCCAATAAGCTCCTGTGGTTTGCTTCCGAAACACAGGGTATTAATTACTGACGGAACGAAAAAACTGCAAACAAGGCCGAAGAACGTCGACGAATTGTAAAGACAGCTGCAGCAATCGTTCTAGAGGATATTCGCTCCAAGGTATAGGAGACAACATATTAACCTCAGATAATTTTTTTCAAACTGTAGTCCGATATACCTGCGACTTCAGGGGTTTTCCTGGACCATGTGATATTGAGAAACAAACGTGCGTCTCTTGAGAAATGGAAGAAAAAAGTATTTCCCTTGCTCACTGCATAATTACCGCAGCAAGACCGAAATCTTTCGTGTCAGCAGTGAGAGTCCGAGTAGCAGCATTTTTTTTTATCAAAAGTATGGATCTCGGCGACTAATATAAATTCTCTCGGATATTGCTCCTCGTACACCGAAGCAATGCTTTTTGAAGTTTCGGCTATAATGCGTCCACCGTTGGAAATCTACAGCAATGCATTTTCGCAATTTGTTTTTGACGACGCAGATTTCAATACGCAGACATTAGATGGTCATACTTTTCATGCCATGGGCGGTATCTAGTGTATAACGCCTAGAAATGGCATTTCTCCAGATCAAAATATTCGATTACAGCAAATGCCATCTGCCCAAATTGTAGGGAAATTTGGTATCATTGCATTGAAGCCATTCGAAAAGTTACGTAACGGGATTGAAAACAATAAAAATTCGAAACCTTGATGGCATTCGTTAGTTTCCAAGAGATTATGCCGTCTGCTTCGGACTTATTGTGGGTATATGGAAAATGGGCTAACCTACCTAACGTACCTGGATGGAGTGGATTTATGGAACAAGTGACAGTGCAACTTCCCTTCCAGAAAACATTTGTAGGATGCTTGCCCTTCATTAATTCACCAACAAGTAATCATGACAAAATTTCAACTGTTCTGTTATCTGCCTCTGAAAAATGAGTCACTACATCAGCACACTTGTTTCGTCACGTTTGACCAGCCCCTGTATTTCAGAGCACGGGACATTGTATCCTCATGCAGTGAGGACTCCAAATTGAGTAATGTTGTTGTAAGACTCGGTGGATTCCATTTAATAAAGTCGTTCATGGGATCCATCGGATATATAATGGCGGGAAGCGGATTGAAAGAGTTTTTCAATACCATTTATGCATCGAATTCAATTGAGAAAATTATGGCAAAACACGCGTATACGCGTGCAGTAAGAGTGCATATATAGGCTCACCTTTCAATTGCTAAAATCGTCATGCAGTCAATGGATTTCACACCCGATCTCCGTACAGAAGTAGAAGGAATTATATGCAATATCGACAGGTCGGTGGTACTTGTGGCAGACCAGGAAGAATGCTACAAAGTATTTGCCAAGAAATTTGAGGACCAGTTGATCAAATTTGAGCAGCATGGTTCTACAGTGAAATTATGGGTACAGTATTTACGGATGGTCACGATGCTCACGCTTGTAAAACAATTAATCGAAGCAGAAAGAATGGGCAATTTGAACTTACATCTTGACACTATCCAGAAAATGCTACCCTTCTTTCATACCAGTGGGCACTTTGTATATAAAAAAGTCTTGTCACTTATATTTGCAAGATATGTTAGATTTGACGGAAAGAATGACAGCTGAAGAATACGAATGTTTCAGGAGTAAAGGATACTTTACAATTAGACGTTCCGACAAATTTTGGTGTTGTACGTGGTCAGATATGACGATTGAGCAATCATTGATGACTCATGGGCGAGGAATCAGATAGCGTGCTTTCCAAGTGGACTTTAGGAATGGTGTTCCTGCACAGTGTTTGTGACGAAGTTGAACAATTTTGCAACGTAGCTTGCTCCACTTCCTAGCAGCATGTCGAAATGACACTAAAGGATTAATCGTGACAATGGCGACGTACAAAAGCTAACGGATTGGTTGTGCCAGCATTTTCCTTTCCCAGAAGTATAGGAACTCGTTTCAATAAGCATAGGAATTATTGGAGATAAGAAAATAAACTGTCACATGGCTGAAGAAATTGGTAGCACTGGAATTTCAAACATTGGTGGAGATTTCTATATCGTAAAATTTAAACGGAATGATAGTGAAAGCACTTGGTGTTATGAATACAGGTATCCGGATAGATGACATTATACAGATTAATCCCTTGTTAATTTTTCAAAGAATGTGCATTGCAAGAAACTGAGGAACTTGAAAAATTTCCTTGCATACGAACTTTCGCCGTTTTCCGTTATTGCTTTACAATTACGAAGGCATGCACAAGTGCGTTAAATCTTCTCTATATAAGGCATTTGAGGAATATTATGGAGATACAATTTTGGAAACTCCATGTATGTCATCGACGGAGGATACTTATTGTACAGTCGTTTGGAATCGAGGCGAAACGTTTTCATCCATTTGCAATAATTGTTGCCTTCGTTAAATCCAAATAAACATCCAATGCCATCATCGTATTCGATGGATATCTGGAAGATGCAGCACAACGTAATAACAAAATATGTGGGGGCGATCCCGGCGATCAGGGAAACATGCTTCGGTAGATATGCTTTTTGACGAGACAATGATCCCAACTGGTTAACGATGCAAACAAGAACCGCCTCATCCGAATGTTGAAAACCAAATTTGAAGCTGCAAACATCGTGGCTAAGCAAGCAACGGAAGATGCAGATACGCTAATAATCAACACGACAATCAGCATTTCATCTGCATTTGATTCCGTAATAGTTGTCGGTGAAGATGTAGATCTTATTCTTTTGACGGCTCTATCCCCGCGTTCAAACATATATATATATTTCTCAAACCAGCAATAGGAACAATTTCGCAACGAATATATTCAACAGAAAGTATCCTAGATAAGACAGTCGCAGATAACATACTATTCTTGCATGCCTTCAGTGGCTGTGATACATCAGCACTCTTCAATCAAGGAAAAATGAAATGTCAATCTACTCCGAAAAAACAAGATTTAAATGAGCTTGTTCGGACATTTAAAAACCCAAATAGCGACCCGGAAATCATTGCTGAAGCTGGAGAACGCTTCGTCCTTGCATTATATGGTTACAGTGACGTAAAAAGTACGTCGTTAAACAACTATAGATATAAATGCTTCACAAAATCAGCATTCAGAGGTAAACTTAATCTTGCATCGCTGCCACCGACAAAAGCAGCAGCACGACAACATTCATTTCGAACCTATCACAAAGTTCAGCGGTGGTATGGAGTGGAAAAAAAAGCTGAACGATGGGGATGGAAAAGCAAGAATGGGCTAATTGCAGTCACTAAGAGCCCCCAGCTCCGGAGAAATTATTGAAACTTATTTCTTGCAAATGCAGAAAAGGGATGTCAGGGAGCCTGTGGATGCAGAAAGGCTGTTATTAAAATGCTCAGTTATTTGCGTGAATTGCAGTGGTACCTTTCATAGTTCCGAAGTTCCACAACAGGATAGTGTTGAAGAGGAAGAAACGGAGACTGTTCTTCAGCAAACCTACAACGAAATAGAGGAAAAAGGTGATAACGTCGGAGAACCCTATTGCGGGTAGTGCGTAAGAACTTTGTATCCATGAAATTTTGCTGGATTATGTACACGAAGAACTCGCAGAACTTGGTCTGTCGGGGATAGCGTGGCGAAGAAGAATGAACTAAATTTAATGATCAGAGCATCATTTGTGGACTCGGCCTACTGGGATACCACTAAAAAGGAAACCGCGCCAGTTACTCTACCTCATGGTGGTGTGGAAATACGCGTGTTGCAGTTTATTTTGCGGCGCTCTTAATCTGAAACTATTCATTTCACAAAAAAGGTTAGGACATAAATTGTAGGAAATTTTCTCTAGTTTAATTTATAACTATTTTCATCGTAAAATGCCAAATGCGTCGGAAAGGGGAGATCGTCAAACTGTTTTTGTGCGCCATTTTTCCAATATGGCGGCGCGAGCGGCAAAGATAAGAAATGGTAAAGTGAAAATTCGAAAAGAGCACGTCAAAATTTATAAGTATACCAATTTTCAAAACTACCGCCAAATTTCCAGGTAAAACTACCAAATGACGGAACTGTATCCGGAGGGCGGACAGCGTCATTCAGACACGCCTCGTAAAACTCCAAAGTACTCCGTCCCCACAGATCCACCTCTTGACTGAAGGTCCTAATGGTACTTCGAGCGCCGGTTTCACATACTCCACCCTCCAGGATAAAGTGGAAGGGTAGATGGCGCGGTATTTAGCGGCATTTCGCCACACGCGTAGAAAGGTTGACGGAAACCGGGGGTGTGAAAGGTGACGCAAGTTTAACTTCCACAGAGAACAGAGACGCAGTAGGCGATCCATCAGTGAAACCTGCAAACGTACGCACAGTGGTCGCTAAAAATCACCGGGTGGACGGTAGACGCGATGAGACAGTCTTTCTTTTGGGCGGACACGTAAAAGCTCTCAACCCGGCTTCTGCCTGTAGAGTCGTAAAAGGTAAATCCCGGGTCATGTGGGTGTAAAATACGCCACGCGTCGATTAAGTGCAATGTCGTGACCAGAATTTGCAATTCTATACACTTATACGCGCGTGGCTCCTGGTCCCTGTCCTCTCACACTGTTAAAATCGCCGCCCATCACTAGTGGTAGGTGGGACCTCGTAATAGGTGACAGATGTCTTTGCTAAAGTTACGGCACAAGTTTCCCGACAGCTCTAGAGGTGGCGTAGACGTTGAGGTATCGCACGTTATTGATCTTACACGCCACCCCACGTCCGTTCGGAGCAGTCGCAGTCACTAAGTCACTAAAGACATGTCCTGCTCGAACTAAAATAGCAGTTCCTCCATTAGTTTCCGGGTCAAAATTCATTAAAATCTGATAGCCGGGAATAAACAGCACTAACTGTAACCACTTTCTGTAGGAAGACATCAGCGTGGAGACGTTAAAAATTGGACCAAACAAGTAAACTTTGTATAAAATACCATCCGATTTAAATCGATAGCCACGAGAGATAGTGGAGAGGCTACCATCACGAATGGGAAATTCTACGAATAATGATTGTTGCCCTCCTGCTCCATTTCCTCCGCGCAGCTCGTGCCGCCCCGAGTCTCACTCACTCGACCGACCGATATCCGACGCGCCGTCTGCCGACTGCCGCTGCCGGTCCGAACCGTCTGAATCGAGGGGTTTTGTCGACTGTTTGCCGTAGGCCCGGGACGCCCTTAGACTTCCTCAGAGACGAGCTCTGCTCTCGTCGCGAGGATTGTTGCTGTTCGTGGGCACTAGATTGACGGGAACTGCGCTATTGATCGTAGCGATTACGCCCCTCCCCCCTCCCAGTAGAATCGTCACGTGAACCATCCCGCGACCGACTACGCTGTGGTTTTGGGTCGCCTCCGACTGCCGTCGATTGCCGAGCATCCTGATCCCGAGGAACAGAAATACACACAATCTCGACCTCGGCGGAGGTAGCGGGTTCTGATCCCTCTGCCGGTGCGCACACCTCTGCGACAGACTCCTCTTGTCGAGCATCAGTCGGGACAAGGAGAGACGCGTTTGCATCGAAAGCAACAGGCAAAGCTGCCTGAGCGCCGTCGGCGATCATTTGCCGGAGGAACCGGCACAGTGGCCACATCTACGCAAAGGTCGACAGGCAGTGCCTTCTGAGCGAGGTTCCGAAAGCGCATCCGCGACAGAAGTGTCCGTAACTGCCATGTCGGCGGGTTCGACTCCCGTGCTCTCAGCCGTAGGGCGGCGGCGGGCAGGTGTGGGCCGGCCAGCGCGTACGTCAGCTCGCCGGCCGTCCCGGCAGCCGGAAATTGCGCGAGGCGGTTACGTCGCGGGCAGTGCTGTCTGAAATGCCCCGTGCCGGCACAGGAAGAGCAGGTCTGATGTTGGCCGTTGTAAATGACGAAAGCTCTGTAGCCATTGACGTAAACAAAGGACGGAATGTTTACGAATGACCATCCGCACACTTCGAATCCCATTTTCCACCTGACAAATGTACGCGGAAGACCCCTTTCACGACAGGTAGCAGTTAGCCGTAAGGCTTAAGACTACGTTCGATAGTGCCATTTCGTACTTCGAACGGCAGGTTAAAGACGCGAACAGTTCGAAGACCAAATCCTGCGTTTGTAATGTTAACATTGCTCACAGTGCCATAGTGTTTAAATTTTCGAACGCCATAATTTACGTTAACAGTAACAAAGTTCCGGCGATGACAACTTCATAAACAAGGAATGTAAGAAAACGTCTAATTGGAGGCCTACAACGTCAGTTTCCCGGAGCAGCCTTTCTTCTGCCCCAGGCTGCTTCACTTTCCCTCCCGGTTTATGCCTTCGCCCGGAGACGGGCATATTTCGTGAGATACGGTGGTTCTTGTTGTGCTTTTTCTTCCTTCGTTCCTTCCTTTCTTACCTTTCGTTTTCTGTCTTTCTCTCCTTGAACTCTCCTAGCCTTCTTCTCCTCATTAGTCTCCGCCTCGGCGTTTGAGACACTTCTTTTCTTTCCTTCTTTCTCTTCCTTTCCTATCCTCTTCTTCTTTCCTCCCTGTGCGTGTCTGAAGGCCGACCCACGCATTATCGTGCGTAGCAGGTGACGGGGTAACGCGTAATTCCCCGCCCCGGGTAGACATGTAAGGCACGTACGTACCCCCTGGTAAAGGCCAGGCCCAGGGAGGGGTGATTACCCGAGCTGGTACCTTCCGAACGTGCCGATTGGTCCCTCCGTCAGTTCTCGGGAGGTGTGACCTGAGGTGTGAACAATCACCTAAGGCGGGTAAGCCCTCGGAGAGGGCCCCCACTAGGAAGGAGCGCGCCATCGGAGACGCCGGTAATCACGGGGGACACTTCCGCGATGACTTCCTCCTTATCTTCTTTCATGACGTTGACCCACAAACGTAAGTTAGACTCGCCTCAGCCTAAAAAGACTCTGCCTAATGTTCCTAAATATCTGGTTGTCTCTCGCACCGACGAAAAGGATTTCAATTCTGTCAATCCTTTCGTCATACAGAAAGGTGTAGATGCAATTGCTGGCCCTGTTAAAACCTGTTCACGTCAGCGCAATGGCACATTGTTGCTGGAAGTGGAAAGTGCCTTCCAAGCCCAAAAACTGATACGTACTACGTTGTTGCACACTTTTCCAGTTAAGGTCGAAGCGCACCGCACACTCAACTCGTCACGGGGGGTAGTCTTCACGAGATCCCTTGATGGGTTGTCTGATGAAGACATCCAATCGTATATGTCCGATCAGGGTGTGACAGCCGTCCACAGGGTGATGAAAAAGGTCGATAACCAATTGACACCGACTCGTACTGTGTTTTTGACGTTCGACAGAGTTGACCTCCCGTCGAAGGTCAAAGCAGGGTATGAAGTCATCTCCGTCCGACCTTATGTGCCTAACCCAACGCGCTGTTTTCAATGCCACAGGTACAACCATACCCGTGAACATTGCCCAAATGCAGCAAAGTGTGTCACTTGTGGTAGGGACGCCCATGAGGGGGATTGCCCACCTCCGTCCCCTCACTGCCTCAACTGCAACGGTGACCATGCGGCTTCCTCTCGCGACTGCCCTGTATACAAGGATGAGAAGGTAATCCAGCAAATTCGGGTTACGGAGAAGGTATCAACATCTGCCGCTCGAAAGTTGTTGGCGAGTCGAAAGCCCACTGTCCTCCCAGCGGGTACATACAGTAAGGTACTCACCTCAACTCGACCTACCAAGGATTCCAGTACCCAGACATGTGACTTGACTTTCGCTGACACAGTTGTGCGATCTGCCAGCCCGAAGATTGCCCGTTCCACGTCCCCGCTTCCTCCTGCTGCTTCTAGGGTACAGTCTTCGTCCAACTCTAGTAAACCGCGGGCACCTAAACAAGATGCCCGGACCTTGAAAAAGGAACCCGTCCGTGAGGATTTTCTGCGTTCTCAGGCTTCCCAACCGTCATCTGCCTCTTCCCGTCGTAACTCTTCCAGAAGAGCTGACAAGAAAAAGAGTTCCTCTCCTTCCCCGCCGAGGCGTGACCCATCTGTCGCGCCGTCCAACAGTTGCCGGCCTCGGCCGTCTTCTGTTTCACCGGGACGCTCCGTTTGCCGGGCGCCCGGCCCTTTACCGGCGGTGGAAACTGCCCCTCCTGATCAACTCAGGGAGGTGGCAGGCGCGTCGGGCGAACCAATGGAACATGACCCTTTGCCCCCAGACAGCGATAGCAGTGCTCCCTCGACATCCGGTCCTCAGCGGCCGTCGAGGTGACCCCGCTCGCTACTTGGTTTTTATCCTTATTTCTTCTCTCATTTTTATCATGGCGCTCCTTCAATGGAACATTCGCGGCTTTCGTTCTAATCGGGAGGAGTTAAAACTACTCCTTCGATTGCACTGCCCGCTTCTAGTCTGCCTCCAAGAAACTAAGTTGCGTCCACGTGATCGTGCAGACTTTCCACACTACACCTCTGTGCGGTTCGACCTGCCACCCGTGGAAGGTGTCCCAGCCCATGGAGGGGTTCTGATGCTCCTTCGAGACGACGTCTATTTCCATCCCATTTCCTTGCACACTCACCTACAGGCAGTTGCCGTCCGCATCACCTTATCCACCTTTACCTTCTCCCTCTGTAATATATATTCGCCATCGTCATCTGCCCTTACTAGGGCAGATGTGCTAAACCTTGTTGACCAGCTCCCTTCACCTTTCGTGTTGGTAGGCGACTTTAATGCCCACCACCCCCTATGGGGATCTCCGGCACCTTGTCCGAGAGGCTCCCTTTTGGTGGACATTCTCCACCACCTCGATCTTGTCTGCCTCAACACCGGTGCACCGACCTTCCTTTCTGACACAACACACACTTATTCCCATATAGATCTCGCAATATGCACTCCTCAGCTTGCCGGTCGGTTTGAGTGGTATGCACTTTCTGACACGTACTCGAGTGACCATTTCCCTTGTATCATCCACTTCCTACATCATTCCCCATCTCCACGTCCCACCAGTTGGAACATTTCTAAAGCCGACTGGGGGCTTTATTCTTCCATGGCTGTTTTTCGCAATCAGAATTTTCCCAACTGTGACAGTCAGGTCGAATACCTCACAGAGGTTATCCTCACTGCTGCTGAACGTTCCATACCTCGTACATCCTCTTCTCCACGTCGTGTCCAGGTCCCTTGGTGGACTGCAGCCTGCCGCGACGCGCTTCGAGCCCGGCGCCGTGCTTTACGCACCTTCCGCCGCCACCCAACTTTGGAGAATTGCATCAATTACAAACGTATGAGAGCGCAGTGCCGTCGTATCATAAACGACAGCAAGAAAGCTTGCTGGACAGATTTTACTAGTTCTTTTAACCGTTTTACTCCCTCCACGGTTGTCTGGGGTGGCCTACGTCGTTTGTCCGGCATCAAGGTCCACTCCCCGATTCCTGGCCTGACCGTGGAGAACGCAGTCCTCGTGGACCCAGCTGATGTTTCAAACGCATTGGGTCGTTTCTTTGCGGAGGTTTCGAGCTCTGCCCATTACCACCCTTCCTTTCTCCCTCGCAAACAGGTAGAGGAGGAACGGCCGCCTTCTTTCCGCTCTTTTAATCGGGAAAATTATAACGTCGCCTTCACCATGCAGGAGCTAGATCGTGCTCTCGCCCTGTCCCGGTCTTCTGCTCCCGGGCCCGATTCCATTCACATTGAAATGCTGAAGAACCTCTCTCCTGCGGGCAAGTGCTTTCTTCTTAGTACCTACAATCGCATATGGACTGAAGGTCATGTTCCCACAAGTTGGCGTGAAGCCATTGTTGTCCCCATCCCCAAACCAGGGAAGGACAAACACCTTCCTTCCAGTTATCGTCCTATTTCTCTGACGAGCTGCGTCTGTAAGGTGATGGAACGCATGGTTAACGCTCGGTTGGTCTGGCTCCTCGAATCTCGCCGCCTCCTGACTAATATCCAATGCGGTTTTCGTCGACACCGCTCTGCTGCTGACCACCTCGTTACGTTGTCGACCTTCATTATGAACAACTTTCTACAGAAGCGTCAAACAGTAGCCGTGTTCTTCGACTTGGAGAAGGCATACGATACCTGTTGGAGAGCGGGCATTCTCCGCACATTGCACACATGGGGCCTTCGGGGCCGCCTTCCTCTTTTCATTCAAGCGTTTTTGGCGGATCGCAAGTTCCGGGTGCGGGTGGGCTCTGCTTTGTCAGATACCTTTTGCCAGGAGAATGGGGTACCACAGGGCTCCGTCTTGAGTGTGGCGCTCTTTGCCATTGCAATCAATCCGATCGTGGACTGCCTTTCAGCCGACGTCTCCGGATCTCTTTTTGTTGACGATTTCGCAATTTATTGTAGCGCCCAGCGGACGTGTCTCTTGGAGCGTTCTCTCCAACACTGTCTTGACCGTCTGTATTCCTGGAGCATCGCAAACGGCTTCCGATTCTCCACTGAGAAAACTGTGTGTATCAATTTCTGGAGATACAAGGAATTTCTTCCACCTTCTCTACGTCTCGGCCCGGTTGCTCTCCCTTTCGTGGAGACTACAAAATTCTTGGGACTCATGTTGGATCGGAAACTTTGCTGGTCCACGCACGTGTCCTACCTGGCTGCCCGTTGTGCCCGATCCCTTAACGTTCTTCGTGTCCTCAGTGGCACGTCATGGGGAGCGGATCGTACCGTCCTGCTTCACCTTTACCAGGCCATTGTTCAGTCGAAGCTCGACTATGGAAGCCTTGTATACTCTTCAGCACGGCCGTCGATTCTCCGCCGTCTCAACTCTATCCACCATCGTGGATTACGTCTGGCGACCGGTGCATTTTATACCAGCCCTGTTGAAAGTCTGTATGCCGAGGCTGCTGTATTACCCTTGACCAATCGACGTGACATACTCTTGTGTCGGTACGCATGCCGCCTACGGTCGATGCCCAACCATCCATCTTACCGATTATTTTTTGACGACTCACTCGATCGCCAATATCAGTTGTCTGCGATTGCCTTGCTTCCACCGGGAGTTCGGTTTCGCCGTCTGCTACAACGGCTCGATTTTACCCTTCCTTCCACCCTTCGGTTGAGCGAAATCCCATTGCCACCGTGGCATCAGGCCCAGGTTCACACACACCTTGAACTTAGTTCGCTCCCCAAGGAGAGCACTCCGGATTTGGTATTCCGCTCGAGGCTTGTCGAACTCCGTTCGCGGTTCGATAATGCCGTATTTATTTACACTGATGGTTCCAAGAGCACTGCCGGTGTCGGATCTGCCTTCGTCGTCGGGGACAACCGTTTCCAATACAAGCTCCCTGACCGGTGCTCAAACTTCACGGCTGAGCTTTTCGCCCTCCACCAGGCCGTTTTGTATACCTGCCGCCACCGCCACCCTTTCTATGCCATATGTTCTGACTCCCTTAGTGCCCTGCAGAGTCTTAAGGACCCTTTCTCGAACCATCCTCTCGTGTATCGGATCCAACGCTCCCTCCAGTTGCTGGCGGATGACAGCTGTCACGTTTCTTTCCTGTGGGTCCCTGGCCATGTGGGTGTGCCCGGGAATGAGGCCGCCGACACAGCAGCCAAGGCAGCAGCTCTTTTGCCTCGCATGGCTACCTTTTGCGTCCCATCGGACGATGTTCAACGGGCTCTTCGCCGGAGTATCGTGTCGCAATGGCACAGTGTGTGGCTTTCACTGCACAACAATAAATTGCGAACTGTCAAACCGACCCCGACCGCTTGGAGGACATCCTCGCGCCCCTCTCGGCGGGAGGAGGTCATCCTGGCTCGGTTGCGGATCGGTCATTGCCGTTTCAGCCACCGTCACTTGCTATCCGCCGAACCTGCACCGCTATGCTCCTGCGGTGAACTGCTGACAGTGCGACATGTTTTACTGACTTGTGTTAATTTTAATCATCTCCGTGTAGCCCTTCACTTTCCGTCTACTCTGGAGGAAATTTTAGCTGATGACATACGAGCAGCTGCTCGAGTTTTGCGTTTTATCAATTTGGCCAACTTATCCAAGGATATTTAACTCTTTTAATTGTCTTTTATCTTTCGTTTTTAGCCTCTTGTTGATGTTCTGACAGTCTACATTTTTTTAGATCATAGCGAATCTATGTTCTTGGCTGGGCGCTAATGACCATAGAAGTTGTGCGCCCTAAAACCACAAAAAAAAAAAAAAAAAAAAAACGTCAGTTTCGGATAACTTGATCTTTTTGCAACCACGAATGTATTTTAAACGCGGACGGTCGAGGAGCGGACTGATCAAATTCGCATTAGATGTTATGCTCTCTCTTCGGAATCCATAATATTATCTACGATAGAGAACATAGAAAGCAAGCGCCTCGAAACTAGCTGCACTCGACGTAAACTGCCCGTCCTCTCTGAAGGGTAACAACGCACTGGCCGCCTCCCGCGGCTGTTGGCGGGTGAGTGGCTGCCAATTTCTGTAGTCCCTCAAACTACCGCCTAGCCTAAAAAAATAAAATAAAATAAAAATAAAAACACGTGCACTTTAAAAGTAATCTACTGCCCATGTAGCTGCATCTTTTGTGTAGTGTACATTTAACCTATGAAGGGGAGTCTTAAAATTCTGCACCTGATAACACAGGTCTAGAAATTTGCAGACAGGACTTGTACAGAGACCTTACGTTCTTTGGCGCAGATCCTCCGCTCAACTTCAAACCAAAGGATCCCAATGAATGTGGAACAATGCTGCAAATTGTGAGCTCTGCATTGTCCCCACACGCAAGGCCAGCAGTCTTCGCCAATTCCGCCAGCTCCTGGTAGGAACTGAGGGTGGCCTCAGAATCAAAGCAACATGCATCATTGGTGCCGGCGTGTGCCACAGCTTAGATTACATCCCGTACACTCAACAGCTGAAGGCAAGGCCGCCTCCACAAGTCGGATGCGCCCCCCAGCAGACATACCGAATGAATGTTGGAATTCTGTACACTCTCCCCAAGTAGAGAAACTAAGCCCACAGAAACTGCGAATTCACCAATAAGCCTAACTGAACTTGATCATTACTTTAAAAACAATTAGAATATATCCTTAAATGAAAATATTATCCAGCATGATTATACACCTTTGCAATGCAATAGGAGACCTATTTCTATATTCAATAACAGAATATCCCAATTCAGCACATGTGAATTTTATTTTTAAAGAAACTAATTATCTTCTTTGTCAATTTAATTAGAATATCTGAAAGGCAGCTACTTTTCATTTTAAATTCTGCCGTAACTAATGTGAGATCCTTAATTTTGACTTAAAATTTTAAGGTGTGTGTACAAGGTGGTCCATTGATAGTGACCGGGCCAAATAACTCACGAAATAAGCATCAAACAAAGAAACTACAAAGAACAAAACTTTTCTAGCTTGAAGCGGGAAAAAAGATGGCGCTATGGTTGGCACGCTAGATGGCGTTGCCACAGGTCAAACGTTGAGGTTACTGAACTCATTGCTACAGTGGAGAAAAGTTGTATCGTCTGCGTATAAAACGGTAGGAGACTTGATAAATGAT
Organism: Locusta migratoria; assembly: GCA_026315105.1. Classification (NCBI taxonomy): domain Eukaryota; kingdom Metazoa; phylum Arthropoda; class Insecta; order Orthoptera; family Acrididae; genus Locusta; species Locusta migratoria. The sequence goes on from CM048755.1 coordinate 457,010,596, forward strand.
GGCAGATCATTGATCATGATTAGGAACAGAAATGGCCTAATACAGATCCTTGTGGAACACCTATCTTTACTTGTTGCATACTGGACATTTCTTTTCCGACACAAACTACCTGCTTTCGGTTCTGTAGGTATGATTCTAATAATTTAAGACTGTTACCTCTAATGACATATAATTCCATTTTTTCTAAGAGTGCTTTGTTCTACACAGTCGAATGCTTAGGTCACAAAAGGTGACCTGAGCGAAGCCCTTATTCTCAAGAACTTGAAGGTATTTGACTACTGAGTCTATAGCGTCAAGAGTTGACAGGTTTTATCTAAAACCATACTGTGACTTGCTAATTATTTCTGCATTTTAAAAATAAGCACATAATTGTTAATAGATCACACATTCAAATACTTTAGAAAGAGCTGGGACTATGGAAATTGGCCTGTAACTAGAAGGGGAGTCAACATCACCTTTTTGTATATCGGAACTACTCTGGATACTTTCAGCTCATCCGGAAAATATCCTTCAGTTATACACTTGTTTACACAGTATGTTAAAGGGTACACAATACTATTACTTTCCTTAAAATAGTGCAAGAAATGTCATATCTACACTGTCAGATGATTTAAGCTGTTTTACTATTCTTAGGACATGACTAGGAGACACCTCAGAAAAGGAAAACATACTTGTATTTGCTGGTGGTTTAGAGATATTTTCTGAAAGGATCTGAGATGTTATATTAGGTTTGATGATTGCATTTCCTACTTCTTGTACAGATTTAATAAAAAAAATCATTGAATTTCTGGGGACTTATATTAATTCTCTTGTTTTTTTCATGTTTAGCTACACTGTTAATTAGTTTCCATGCAGCTTTACACTTATTGGTGGAATTCTGAATGGTACTGAAATTGTGTGCTTTCTTGGCTTCTGCAATTGCTTTTTTATACTCATTTCTAGTTTTAACATAGGCTGATCTGGAATGGTCAGTCTTCAGATTTTTATATATATTGTGCAGGAGCATAACTTGGTTAAGATTTGTTAATTGTATGGTGTACCAGGGATTCTGCTTATTTTTACCCTTACTGCTATGGTCTTTGTTAGTTATTTTACATTTCTTTGTGGGAATACAGTCATTAATTTGTTATAAATGCTTTAAAAACCTTTCAAATATTAGCTTTGGTGGCAAATCATTACATAAACTATGTGTAACACTGTATTGACCAAATCAATCTCTGTTTGTAAGGGACTGATAAAATCTGACAATTTTGTCATCTGTGACAGGTCTGGTGATCACCACCTTTGGGACATTTCAATATAGTAATGATGAATACAAAACAATTTTTGAAGACGTGATTGTACCGGGTGATCAAAAAGTCAGTATACATTTGAAAACTTAATAAATCACGGAATAATGTAGAGGTAAAAATTCACACACATGCTTGGTTAATTTTGACAACATTGTCAGAGGAGAAAACACCGATCTATTTGGTATGATCAATATACAAAAAACAGTCTTGATCGCAGGAATTAAGTTTCAATTAACCGGTTCCGACATGATGTAGGTCATCTTCGGAATTACAAGTAGCCTGCAAGGATTAATGGAAGTAATTTCAAAAACGCCTAAGTATGACTTTAGATGTAACATAAATATATATAAAGTAATGTTTATGGCGTTTACCCATGTGGCCAGTGCTGCACTCGGCTGGGCTGGGCTGTTCTGCTGCCAGCAGGTAACTGTTGACTGGTGGCCATAAGGCCTCTGGTTAAATGGTGTATGATTTTGGCGCCAAGTCAGCAGCAGCCAATGGGAAAAGGCTTAAAGTATAACTTACCACATGTACTTAATGATACTAATGTTAAACATATTGTTGTTGATATAAGAGTTGCAGCCAAAAAAGCCATACTTAGTAAACATATGATTACCCTTAAGACAAAGGATATCTTAGAAAAAGAGACGTAAGGTTTTTAAGAGTCAAGAGACGTTACTTCTTAAAACCATTAATAACAAACTCATCCACCACTCATTAGTAACTAAAGCAGATAAAGGAAACACCCTTATCATAATTGCTGAAAACGATTACATTTCTAAAATTACAACCTTTTTACAAGAAAATGTCAATCAAATAATGACCCACTTCGAAAAAAAAATTTCTAAAGAAAATTAGGAAACTTATTGATGAAAACGTTAATCTTTTTTCACCTAAAGACAAACAATTAAAAGTAATGAATCCACAGATGCCAAAACTTAGAGCTCAGGTTAAGCTTCACAAACACAATTGCCCGGTTCGACCGGTAATGAACAATATTGACTGTCAGTCATATTACCTAAACAAAAAACTAAATGAAATTTTGAAAGAGTTCTACATTTTTGAAAAGACTTTCTCCATAAAATACAGCTATGAACTTGTCAAGTATCTGAGGTCCAAATTCCCGTAGGAGCACGTTTCGCTTCATTAGATACGGTATTGAGAATTTATATACAAATATTCCAGTGGCTGAAACTATTAGGATTATTAGAGACAATTTTGTTAACCGTAAAATACTCAATTATGATGAAATCGGTGAAATCATTGAGCTTCTAGACACATCTTTAAAATTCAACTACTTCTTTCAATAAACATTTTTTCAAAAAGACGGCCTCGCTATGGGTAATTCCCTAGCAGGTACTATTGCTGACATATTTGTCAACCACATAGAAATTTGTGTGGATTTTTCCTAAAAACCAATTTTTGAAAAAATTGTATACTACAAACGTTATGTTGACACACTTCTTCTATTTAATAGCTCTGAGGAAGAATTAAATGAGCTTAATGATAGTTTAAACCATATGCACCCAACCTCCTTTTACAATTAAACATGAACACCATAAGATCATTAATTTTTTAGACTTGACAATCGCCAATAATGGACAGCACACCTTTTCTGTATACAGGAAACATAAAACAGATGCCATTATTAATGCTAAATCACGTCATCCAAACAAATATAAAAAAAGCCTTCTTTTGCCCAATGTTAGAGTGAACAAACTACCGCTATCGCAAGGACAAAAATAAAGATTTCCATCCTTAAACAAATTGCTACTAACAATGGATATAATGCAAAGTTGGTCGACAATCTGTACCAAAAGATACTGTTGCAACAACCACAACCAAACACGAAAGGGTATTTCTCTAAAATGGTCTACATGGGTAATATGTCCGATAGGATTAGTAGGCTATTCAAAAATACTAACATTTCATTAGCATTCTCTACCACAAATACTGTCCCAAAGACTAAAACACGAAATTGGTAATAGCGAAGACCCATATTCAAAATCTGGAGTGTACAAACTGATATGTAGAGACTGCCAAAAAGTATATATTGGACAAACTGGTAGAAGTTTTAAGACCAGATTCAAAGAACACATGACAGGCACATCACGTAATAAATCAGTATTTGGGCAACACCTAACCAGTGACATTCAGAATGTGATTTAGAGAATGACATGAAAATCCTACATATTGCCCCAAAAGGTTATCTCTTACTCTAGAAAAAATGATCTTTATTCACCATAAAAATAGCCCATTCCGTGATAAAACATTTTTGTTTGAAAATATCATTTGAAACATGGAATACTGTTTCTCCTTTTTTGTTACAACTTCTTAGAGTGGCTTATGTACATTTGAAATCAAGCACGTGGTAATTTATACATGAAATTTTTATATTTATTGTGTGTGTGTGTGTGTGTGTGTGTGTGTGTGTGTGTGTGTGTGTGTGTGTGTGTGTGTGTGTGGTTTATTTCCATCTATTAATTACTATATGACTGGCCACTTTCTCTTTAGAACATTTGCCACACCGCCATATTGTCTTATATTTTGACAACCTGGATATTTCAGTATGATACCAGTTGCTTCTACTGTTATTAAAATTTCTTTCGGTGTTCTTTGTATTTTTACCATAACCCTAGACCCCTCTACATTAGCCTTCTAAATGTTACATCTTGGCTCCTTTTATTACTCTCTTCAGAACCGTTGTATTACCTTCTATTATGGCAATCTTTGTATTTTAATACTTGTAGTTGTACTACTATAAAATCTATATAACCTTATGTTGTGGCAATTTTGTATTTTAAGACTTGTAGTTTATACTACTATAAAATCTATATTACTGTTCATTGTATTTTACTTAAAATAGTAATAATTTTTACTACAGGGACCAAAGTTACTGTTCCTTCATAACACTCTTCAGAGCCGCCATATTATCTATGTTTTGGCACTTTTCGCTATTAGTTTCTACTACTATGAATCTACTACTATGAAATCTCACTATCCATAATATTTTATCATACTATGCAGTTCCTACTATTAATGGAACCTATTATTGTTCATCTTATTCTCTTTGCCACATTGTATAACGTTTTATTGGTATTTTACCAACGGACAAAGATACGGTAACTTTTATTTCCTTCTAATATACATCAGTCATTTTCATAATTTTAACGTTTTTCGAATGCCATGCACTCGAAAAATACGTCTTAACGACCTTCACTCTGCGCATTGATGTGTTTGCATAACCATGACGACAGTTGACAACCTTTGACTACCGACCCACCGTTGTAACTTCTGTGTTGGCATGACCACGGCGTCACCAATTGCTAACATCCTTGACCTTCCCTTTGCCATGGTAACGACGTCATATCTCATGACTCACTAGATGGCATTGCACCATGAAAAATATGACTTAATTTATAATTATGCAGTATTTTAATATAATGAGATCTGCATATGTTTTTGCCACATCAGCATATATGATTACAATAGCCTTTCGTTTGCAGACTAATACCATTGATTAAATCTCACTTGCAGATTATATTCGTTATGCATTTTTAATACAGTTTTTTGTATTATCCCTCTGTTTTTATTTCTTAATTCTATTTATATATTTTTATTATCAAACTATGTATTAATTTATACATTACTCAGAACGTACTCTTTGTAAGCCTTTTACCATTGGCTGCTGCTGACTTGGCGCCAAAAATGGCACACTATTTAACCAGAAGCTTTATGGCCACTAGTCAAGTTACCTGCTGGCAGCAGAACAGCCCAGCCCAGCCGAGTGCAGCACTGGCCACATGGGCTACTTGTAATTCCGAAGATGACCTACATCACGTCGAAACCGATTAATTGAAACTGTTAATTCCTGCGATCAAACTTCTTGTATATTGATCACACATGCTTGGAATGACATGGATTTTATTAAAACAACAACAAAAAATAGTTAATGTCCAACAAATGGCGCTTCATCTGATCAGAAAAGCAATAATTCGCATAACAAATCAAGACAAAACGAAAATTATGTTCTTTACAGGAAATGCTAAATATGTTCACCATCATTCGTCAAGAATAGCTGTAGTCGAGGAATAATGTTGTGAACAGCACTGTAAAGCATGTCCGGAGTTATGGTGAGGTATTGGCGTCGGATATTGTCTTTCAGCATCCCTAGAGACATCGATCGATCACGATACACTTGCGACTTCAGGTAAACCCAAAGTCAATAATCGCAAGGACGGAGGTCTGGGGACCTGGGAGGCCAAGCATGACGAAAGTGGCGGTTAAGCACGCGATAATAGCCAAACGCGTCTAGCAATACTTTTTTTTCTAATAAAAACCCCATGTCAATTTTTACCCCTCTATCTACATTATTCCGTGATTAAGTTTTGAAATTTACACTTACTTCTTGATCACCCGCTGGTGTTAATCAGTTAAGGATACCACGTGAAATTTTCAAGGATGGTTATGAATGGGTATTAAAGAAAACCTACATATACATGAGATGGTTATTCTGCAAATCACATCTAAATGCATGGCAGTGTGTTCATTGAACTACCTTCATGCTATTTATGTACCACTCTATTTTCGAATAGCGCGTGGAAAGAAAGAACACCTAAATCTCTTCGTTCGAGAGCTGATTTCTCGTATTCCAAAAATATGGACTCAATTTGAAGTATCTTGTTGATAGTACTCATGTGACTAAAGAGTTGTATATCACAAGAGCTAAATTTTCTAAATCCGTGTTGACTTTGGGTCGTTCTGTTTGAGGCAATTCATAACGTTGGAACAACACACGGCATGTTCCAAAACACTGCTACAAATCGACATCAGTGATATAGGCCAGTAATGTATTGGGCTACTCGTCTTGCCTTTATTGAAAATTGGCATGACCTGTACAAATTTCCAGACCTTGGGAACTGATCTTACGTTCAACGAGCTGTTGTATATGACTGTTTCAGTATGGGACTATCGCATCAGCATACTTTGTCAGGAACTTAATTGGTATAAACTCCGAACCGAAATACTTACTCTTATTAAACAATTTAAATTTCTTTCACTAATCAGTGGTGATCTACGCTACTCATGGTGAGAACTGTTCGTAATTTCAAGATCTGGAATACTGAATTAGTCTTCTTTGCTGAAAGAATTTCGGAAAGGTGTGTTCAGTAATTTTGCTTAAAGCATTTCAATCTATAGTGTCACTACGGAGTGGTGAAGGCATATTTCGTGTCCGTTCACTAGTACACTTTACAAATGAACACACTCTTGGAGTTTTCTGCCAAATTTAGACATATTCATTGTGGAAATTATTGTAAGCATCTCGCATTGAAGTCCTCGCTAAATTTCGACGTTCTGTGTAGGATCGCCAGTTTTGGGGATTTTCTGTTCCTTTAAATTTGGCATGTTTTTCTCGTCGTTTCTACTACAGTGTTCTAACCCGATTTCTGTACCAAGAGGAATCTGCTGCGCCTTAATTTACACAGCCGGAAAACATTAGTGCACCTGTAAAGACATCGACTTTGAACCTAGGACGGTAGAAGCCACATGTGGGTAGATTTCAACGTCGTCCGCCAGCAGATGGTGAATTTACACAGCGCAGCCTCTGTGTGCCCTTCAACAGGGAATGTCTACAGCCATGTGCCTCGTCGTGAATCACAGGCGCCATGCCACACTCGTCCACCTTCGGTATTTCTGGAGGTAACACTGACCAGCGGTCAGTACTTGAAGAATGTTCTAATATCCTTTCTTTGGCCATTTTCGCATCAGGAAGGTGACGTGTTGTTCCAACAGGATAATGATCGCCCACACACTGTGCGTGAAACGCAACGTGCTCTGCAAGACGTGCAGAAACTTCCCTGGCTAGCTGGATTTTTGGACTTGTGTCCAATCGAAGTGTGTGTGTGTGTGTGTGTGTGTGTGTGTGTGTGTGTGTGTGTGTGTGTGTGTGTGTGTGTGTGTGTGTGTGTGGGGGGGGGGGGGGGTGATGGGACGACAGCTGATACGTGTGACTTGCCAACCGACAATTTCGTACAGAGCTACGTGAACAGATGACACAGGCGTGGAATAATGTATCCCAATGGCTGCCACAATCAGAGGTAGCATTGCCGCCCGTGGAGGCAACACCACGTACTAATCTGGATGTTTACCGCGGCTTCCCCTCATGGGCTCAGCATTAAGTTGCAGAGTACGGGCTTGGCGAGCCCGGTGTCCGTGGGCTGAGGGCCAGTAAGCGCCGCCAGGCCTGACACTGTAACCTCTGGGCATGTTCATCGACCACCGTGTTGCGCGGCGGTGGAACGGTGTGTACTGGGGAATGGGTATCTTGGCTTGACCGCCCGGATCGCAAGGATGGAAAAAACCTCAATCCCTATTTGTGCTACGTGCTGATGGAATACGTGACTGTTGAGGTGGAACAGTCGCTAGCGAGCAACTTCTGGGGATACTGCCGAACCACAGTTGTTAGGCCTACCTAGACATGCGGGTCTCTGTCTAGGTGGACATTTAGTTCCCTAGCTGCTCGTGGGACCAAAATGAATCTTTAGAGTAATTTTCAACCTCCTAGTGGGATGGGTGTACCACTGGTGGATACAAACACCCGATCTAACAAGAGGGTTCAGCTAACAGGTCATTCCAATTCAGGAATCGTGAAGAAAAGTATTGGGAACAGTAACAGAGCACAGAATGTGTTTTTGATTATTAGTTGGAAAGACGGTACTTTTGAAAATGTTTCTCCTTTTTACATAAAAAGGGGCTAGAAGGAATTGTTGGCAACCTGAAGTCTGTGGAACGTTTGCAGAATGGATCGCTGTTGGTCGAAACATCTAATAGTACACTTAACTACAGCAAAGATGTTCTTACATGCAGGGATATAGTCGACATTCCAATGGACGAACTGAAGGCTGAGAAGGCTTCTGAAGGGATCGATGTTCACATCACAAATAAGGTGGATGGGGAGTTAATGAAATCTGACTCCTTCATCCTCACCTTTAATAGCCCGAAACTGCCTGAATATATGAAGGCAGGCTTCCATCGTTTAAAAGTCCGACCCTATTTCTCAAATCCTATGCGCTGCTTTGTGGTAAGGCCACCCACGATGGGATTCCTTGTTCACCACCTCCAAAATGTGTAAATTGCTCTGGGAAACAACCAGTTTGGAGTAGGGATTGCAGCGTATACGTGGAGAAAAAGATCCAGGAAATGAGCACCACAAATGCATTTCCTATCTTGAGGGTAAGATGATTTATAAGGCTATGCAACCTTCTTTTGTCATCTCCTTTGCTGCTATCGTTAACAAACTGGTTGTCAGAGTTGCTGCTTAAACACAAACGGATGTTGCTAGTTTTGGCACTAAAACCTGTTTGTGAGTACACTTGTAAGGCTGCAGTTGTTACTGAGCATGCCGCACCCCCTAGGACTTGAGGTATCGACTTTGAAGAGCTCCTCCCCCAGTTGCAGGGCCAGGGCAGCAGAACAAGACTGCCCAATCTATTGTTTCTTCAGTTAACACAGACGTCAAAGTAAAAAAGAAAACGTCTACGAAGAATCAAGCGGCACTCAAGCCAAGCAATAAACCCTCTTGGCCTGTCGAGGTCGTTCTGAAGTCCCATCTGGATCTTCTCCAGAGTTGATGGGGTACGATTTCTGCCAGAGGCGACAACCTCGCCTTAAGAGCGAGCCTACACCCATATCAGGCTCTCAGCCCCAACAGAGGGGATGAAAATTCTGCCTCCTTGATAAATGGCTCCCATACTTCAGTGGAACCTACAGCGATTTAGGACGCATATGGAGGAACTACGTGTTCTATTTCATAATAAATCCATGTGTGTGTGTTTCCAAGAGACGAATTTAAAGCCTTCCATCGACCCTGAGATCGGTGGCTACAGTCTATACAGGAAAGCTGACACAAGTGGAGTGTGAGCTAAAGCTGTGGCTCTCTCTCTCTCTCTCTCTCTCTCTCTCTCTCTCTCTCTCTCTCTCTCTCTCTCTCTCTCCAATCCTTCAAACAGTTGCAGTGTCAGTGAATGTTCCCCATAGACTGACTGTATGCTCCTGTAGCGATTTTAATGCACACAATGTGCTTTGGAACTCTAGTAGTTGCCCTAGGGCTAGTGCAATTGAGAGGCTTCTCATGTCCTCTAGTGTGCACTTATTAAATACAAGTCAGAGCACACGTTTTTGCACAGCATCTGGGTCGTTCTCTACCATCGATCTTTCGCTAGCTCTCCACCCCTTGTCTCCGCTACTCAATAAGAAGTGGTCGACGGCCTACACGAAAGTGATCATTTCCCAACCTGGATCCACCTACCAAATGGAATGGGGCCAGTCCGACAGCCGCCAGAATGGGTGTTCAGTAGAGCAGACTGGACACTTTATAGCCAACTTGCGGTGTTTAACCATCACGTCAGTGTCCAGGAATGGTGAATCATATCACCCACACAATCCTCCATGCTGCTGATGCAACCATTCCTCAGTCATCAGAACGAGCGAAACGGCAGCCTATCCCTTATTGGAATGACGAATGTCGTTCTGCAATCAGGTCAAGATGGGCGGCTTTGTGTCTATTTAAGTGTCGGCCGGCTACAGAGAATCTCAGCCTTTCGAATAGCAAGGGCAAAATGTAGACTGGTTATTCGCAAGAGCAAAAAGAGATGATGGCAACAGTTCCTGACCTTTGCTAATCGTTCCACGAAAAACTCCCAAGTATGGGAGACCATCACGAGGATACCAGGGAGAGGTCAGTAATGGGGAATGGTACTCTGCTCACCAGCCCACAGAACATTGTCCAGACTCTAGTGGCCGCTTTTTTCACAGTTACTGCCACCGGCAGTCAGGACACAGCTTTCCAGCGCCACAGAGTGGCTGCAGAGGAGCAACTTGGACTTTCAGTCAACAAGGGATGAGGCTTAAATTTGGCTCTTCTCAATGTGGGAGCTGGATTCTGCGTTTTCTGCAGCTCGTGACACATCCGCTGGTCATGACAGAATCCACTACAGTATGCTGCGACATCTAACGAGACGAAACAAGGAAATCCTCCTCTATCTTTTTAATGTAATCTGGGCGTCGGGCCAGGTCTCCGGCTCGTGGAGGGAGGCAATTTCAATTCCCTTATTGAAACCTGGAAAAGACCGGTCTTCCCCAAGCAGCTATCGTAGTGTTGCCCTCACCAGCTGCATGGGAAAAACCTTTGAGGAGATGGTCAACTGCCGCCCTGTCTGGATGTTAGAATTCAGACGGCTCGTTAGTCGCTTTGTTTGGGTTTAGGAAATAACGCTCCACCTTTGATAACCTGGCCTGCCTGGAAGCAGCTATACAACAAGCTTTCCTTCGTTGGTTTCCTTCGTTGGTTTCATTTTTGGGTATCTTTTTTGACATCGAAGGCCTATGATACAACTTGGAGGAATCTTCTCAGGCAGCTGGGTCTTTTGTGGTTGTCTTCCCATTTTTATTCGGTCTTTCCTTTCTCCAAGATTTTAGATATAGAGTTAATGAACATTTTGAATTGCTTTGAGCAGGAGAACGGTGTCCCTCAGGGTAGTGTTTTGTGACATTGTTTGGTACGGTGCAGCTATTCATAGTACAAGGTTTGCTGTTAAAAGTCCTGTAGAGATGGGCTATAAACATGCTCGAGAAACGCGCATTCTCGCGCATTCCCGAGAAGTTTTTGACAGTGATGCGCTCTCTGGAGACTGAGCAAAACTACTATACAAGGAAGCACTGAATTAGAGCAGTCGTAATAGTTCTTCCGTACCTGCGAGGAAGAATTTGTGCTTCACACATTGGTATCAAGTATATGGTTCTTTGTGTTGTCCTTAGGTTAGTTTACCTTAGTTTAAGTCAGCGGTCGACAACCCGTGGCCCCCGGGCCTTCTCCCTGCGGCCCGCGTTTCATTTCTAAATACCTACTTAAATAATTACGTTGGCACGCACTCTGTTCATACGAGCGTGCATTTAAAGTGAGGAAGACATACAGGAAGACTCGCATTGCCGAGATTAGGACGATGTCTGGTCAGGAAGGACCTCCCTTACGACCACGGCCTCTGTCGTAGTCCCCCCCCCCCCCCCCCCCCCCCCCCACCGGTAAGCTTGACCGCGAGGCAAGAAGGCGAGAGGCAAAATTTGTCAGAGAAGCCATTGTGCGGGAGAGATTCTTACCTTACCGTAAGAAGGAAACCTGCTATCGCTCCGAATCGGAGAGGAGGAGCAAGTGCCTTTCAGATAAGCTGAGGGAGTGTTTGTCGGACGACGAACTTAATTCAAGTCACAGGGTGACTGGAGCCGTCGGTGTCAGCGCACTCGCGTCCGAACCACGTGAGGCCAACACGCAGAATCATCTGCAAATGGTCTCCACCGACCCGCCGCCTCAGGATACAGAGACGGCCTCGACAGCGGTCGCTCCAGGGGACATGACGTCCTCTGAGCAGCGCTGTTCCTTGGCAGGAGTGACGTCCAGTCACCGACGTGAGGATTGTCTTCCTGCCCGCCCCTGTGCCTATCGGTACAGAGTCGGCGCCCGCAACCGCGGTCACGCTAGGTGCGCGGGAAACAGTCCCTGCATTCGTCGCCGCCGCGACTGTCGACCGGCCTAGCCGACCGACACCAGCCGCTGCTGCATCGGACGTGTCCGGTGCCCCAGCAGAAGAGGAGCGCCGGCCAGGGGAAAGATCACCACTCCCAGTGCAGGGAGAGGCGATGTAGGTTGTGCGAATCTCCAGGAAACGGCCTGCCGATTCCATGGATGACGCCGCCTCCCCCCCCCCCCCCCGGGCAAATCCGAGCCGCCACAGGACGCAGAAGAGGAGGTCGCGACGGAAGAAGACAACGTCGCCGCGAAAACCGGACGGTACGGGTTCATTGCTCCGCCGCGGCGGCACACCGTCAAATTCCGGGAATTTCGGCAGGTCGAGCCGGAAGAACTATCGACCCAGAACACCTTTGGTGTACTGCCAGACGTGACGGATGCGGAAAGGGCGGGGACGCCGCTCGAGGCGAAGAAACCGCCCCGACCGCCGCCGATCACTGTCTTGTGGGAAGGGAGCTACCAGGTTTTCCGTGAGAAAATCAAGGCGGTGATCAACCCACGATTTCTGAAGACCAAGAGCTCCAACCAGTACATCGTCGAGGCCGAGATCCGCGAGGACTACGACCGGATGATGCAGCTGGTCGCCACTGAGCAATGGGGGTGCTACACCCACAATGTTGAAAGGCCGAAGCAACTGAAGGTTGTCTTTCGCCACCTACCTCTGAAGATGGACCCCCTAGTACCTACTGGATCTATTCGAGGAGGAAGGATTCGTCGCCAGGCACGTGAGCCTAATGGAGTCGCCGAGAACGCGCCGCGAGATGCCCCTGTTTTCGGTCATCCTAGTGGATAACGTTGACAACAGGAAGATCTTCCAGCTGGGAAAGATCGCCGATCGCCGACAGTTCCATTAAGGTGGAGCCGATGCGCGCTAAGAGCAGACGAGCACAGTGCTTCTCTTGCCAGGGTCTTCACCACGTGGCAAAGTATTGCACAATGCCAACCCGCTGCTCGAAGTGCGCCGGTAACCACTCATCCCGGGAATGCCAGAAGGACGACGACCCGCCGCTGTCCTGCAACTGCAACGAGGGACACTTCGCCGGCTACAGGAGATGCCGCGCCTTCAAGAAGGGGAGACGCACAAATTGTGTAGTCCCAGGCCGCAGCTTCGCCGACGCCGCCAGAGGAAGGAGACCCGCCGCAGCCTGCCACGCGAGCCAACACACACCCCGCCGTGGACGGCTGCAAGGGAACACCGTCGCCTCAGGCAATCCAACGCCCACGCATGCAATCACGGCCACCGTCCAGCCGCAGCCAGGCGCTGCCGCAGTGCCGCAGCCAGCCGCCGCAGCCGCAGCCCCTATGAGCGACGCACCTACATCGGTCGAGCTCAGCACGCTCCTGCGATCGCTGAGCCAGCTCCTGGAAAAGCTGTCAATTCTCGTGGAGGCAGTAACGGCGGCCCTCCAGGCCAACGCCGTGAATTCCAGCAGTCACCATGGGTAATCACCACATCCACGGACTGACCATCTGCACGTTCAATGCGAGGAGTCTCCATCCTCAGCAAGGCGAATTTCGCCTGCTCCTACGGGAAGAGTCGGTCGACATCTGTCTTGTACAGGAGACCTTCCTCAAACCTGGGGTGAACGTGCGAGCGGCAAATTACTGCTGCTGCCGCTGAGAGAGATTCCGCGTCACCGCCAGGACCTTCTACGAGAAGACGGAGCAGTCCCACAACCGGCTCATCCGGCAATTGGGGACACAACACTTCAGGCCGACAACCCGCTGGCCTGACCTGCTGCGAGATTAACAAAAATCTCGTAGCAAACCAGGAAAAAAGAAAATATAATAATACATCCTCATTAATCTGACAGTCTAAGTCCACTCATACAGCCAGGTTCTAATACTTTTTCCTATGTTTCAGGTACAGCAGGAATAGCAGCAAATGCTTAGCCTGCACAACCATCGGACCAACGTCGAGGTCCGTCAAAGTGAAGCGTGAAGCGTCTTAGATTTCCGCAGGGCGTTGTGGACCTAAGATGACGCCTTCCTGTGCTAGACCCGCCCCCCTCTAGCAGTAGCAGCGAAGAAACAACGAAATACCAATGACAATACAGTTGCTAACCGCGCTTCGTCCATGCTAGTTCACTGTGTGTTGAAACTATTAAAGTACGTATTTTCATTGAAACCACGCCAAGCCGAAGAAAAACTATTCTGTTTGAATTTAGGTAAGTGTGAGACTATTTTACAGATAATTGAAAAATTGTTACTAGCATTGGGTTAAAACCATATATATACTTTTTAAACACATTATTTCTTTTGTTGCAGAATTTTCTGTTGGTTATAGGATTTTACTGATGGCTTCGAAAAAACGAAAGTTGTCTGAAGAAAATACTGTTCAATGATTCATGAATAGATTTATACTTTTTATTAATAAACAATGGAAAACAGCTATGCTTAATTTGCCAAAAAAACTCTTGCCGTTCAGAAAGAACATAAATTCGAACGCAATTACGATACATACTGAGCATAAAGCTAAATTGGCAAGTTCTGTGGGCGAGTTACGAAAACATCAAATTAAATCACTAAAATCATCAGTAAAGAGCCAACAAAATGTTTTTAAGGTTAATGTTCAAATTAGTGAGTGGAATATACGTGCGAGTTTAAGGATAGCAGAAATTTTTGCCAAGTCTGGAAGACAGTTTGTTGTCGTCGTCGTCGTCGTCGTCGTCTTCTTCAGTCTGGTTTGATGCAGCTCCTCACAACACCCTATCCTGAGCAAGCCTCTTTAACTCCACATAATAGCAACCAACATCTGTCTGAATCTGCTAATTGTATCCATCTCTTGGTCTTCCTCTGCGGTTTTTACCCCAAACACTTCCCTCCAATGCTAAATTCACGATTGCTTGATGTCTAAGAATATGTACTACCAATCGATCCCTTCTTTTAGTCAAGGTATGCCAGAAATTCCTTTTCTCCCCAATTCTGTTCAGTACCTCCTCATTAGTTACGCGATCCACCCACCTAATCTTCAGCATTCTTCTGTAACACCACATTTCAAAAGCCTCTATCCTCTTCCTGTCCGCACTGTTTACCGTCCATGTCTCACTCCCATACAAGGCAACACTCCATACAAATGCCTTCAGAAAGGACTTCCTTAGGCTTAGATCAATATTAGAGGTTAACAAATTTCTCTTTTTCAAGAACGCTTTTCTACCCGTTGCCATTTTGCATTTTATATCCTCTGTACTGCGACCATCATTTGTTATTTTACTGCCCAAGTAACAAACATTATCTACCTCGTTTGTTTCGTTACCTAATTTAATTCATTCTAATTCGTTCACCTGATTTTCTTAGACTGCTCTCCATTACCCTAGTTTTGCTCTTGTTAATGTTCATCTTATATGCACCTTTCAGCACACTGTCCATTCAGTTCAATTGCTCTTCCAGGTCCTTTGCTGTCTGACAGAATTACTATGTCGTCAGCAAAACGCAATGTTTTTAGTTCTTCACCCTGAACTTCAATTCCTTCTCCAAATTTCTCCTTGCTTTCCTTTATAGCTTGCTCAATGTACAAATTGAATAATATTAGAGAAAGACTACAACCCTGTCTTACTCCCTTTCCAACCACTGCATCCCTTTCATGCCCTTCAACTCGGACAACCGCTGTCTGGTTTTTGTACAAGTCGTAAATAACCTTACGCTCCCTATATTTTACTCCTGCTTGCTTCAGAACTTGAAAGAGTTTATTCCAATCAACATTGTCAAAAGCCTTCTCCAGATCTACAAAAGCTAGAAATGTTGGTTTGCCTTTTCTTAATCTATCTTCCAGGATAAGCCGTAGAGTGAGTATTGCCTCCCGTGTTCCTAAATTTCTCCTGAACCCAAACTGATCTTCCCCAAAGTTAGCTTCTACCAGCTTTTCCATCCTAATGTAAATAATTCGTGTTAATATTTTGCAACCATGACTTATTAAACTGATGGTTCTGTAGTTTTCACACCTGACTGCGCCTGCTTTTTTTGGAATGGGGATTATTACATTTTTCTTAGTCTGAGGGTACGTCGCCTGTCTCATACATCTTACACACCAGGTGAAACAGTTTTGTCATGGCTGGTTCTCCCAGAGACTTCAGTAGCTCCGAGGGAATGTCATCTACTCCAGGGGCCTTGTTTCGACTTAGGTCGTTCAGTGCTCTGTCAAATTCATCTCTCAGTATAGTATCTCCTATTTCATCCTCATCTACTTCTTCCTCCCTTCCTAAAACATTGTCTCTAACTTCATTTCCTTCGTAGAGCTTCTCTAATATATTCTCTCCACCTTTCAGCTTTCCCTTCTTTGCTGAGAACTGGTTTTCCGTCTGTGTTCTTGATATTCATAGAGCTGTTTTTCTTATCTCCAAATCTCTCTTATTTTCCTGTAAGCTGTATCTATTTTTCCCCTATTTATACATTCTTCTACATCCTTGCATTTACATCTTAGCCACTCCTGCTTAGCCATTTTGCACTTCCTGTCACTCATTTCTTAGTCTTCTATACTTCATTCTACCTGTTTCTTTACTGCATTTTTATTTTTTCTCCGTTCATCGATCAAATCTAGTATGTCCTGTGATATCCAAAGATTTTTTTGTAGGTCTTGCCTTCCTACCTATTTTGTCCTCTGCTGCCTTCACTATTTCATTTCTCAATGCTACCCATTCCTCTTCTACTGTTTTATTTCCCTCCGTTTCTTTCAATTTTTGCCTAAAGCACCCTCTGAAATTCTCAAGAACTTCAGGTTCCTTCAGTTTATCCAGGTCCCATCTCCTTGTTTTCCTACCTTTCTGCAGTTTTTCAGTTTCAGCCTACAGTTCATGACCAACAAGTTATGGTCAGTCTATATCTGACCCTGGGTATGTCTTACAGTTTAAAACCTGGTTCCGAAATCTATGTCTTACCATAATAATAAAATCTATCTGGTATCTCCCAGTGTCTCCTGGTCTCTTCCACGTATACAACCTTCTTTTGCGATTCTTAAGCCACGTGTTTGTTACGATTAAATCATGTTCCGTGCAAAATTCTACCAGGCGGCTTCCTCTTTCATTCCTTCTGCCGAGTCCATATTCACCTACTATTTTTCCTTCTCTTCCTTTTCCTACTACCGAATTCCAGTCTCCCATAACAATTAAGTTTTCCTCTCCCTTAATTGTCTGAATAATTTTCTTTACCGCCTCATACATTTCTTAGAGCTTCTCATCATCGGCAGAGCTAGTTGGCATATAAAACTGTACTACTGTGGTCGGTGTTGACTTATCAACCTTGACTACGATAATGCGATCACTGTGTTGCTCATAGTTTACCCGCATTTCTATTTTCTTATTCATTATCAGACCTACTCCTGTAATACCCCAACTGATTTTTGTAATCCTGTATTCATCTGACCAGAAATCCTGTTCCTCTTTCCACCGAACTTCACTAACCCCACTATATCTAACTTCAACCTATCCATTTCCATTTTTAAATTTTCTAGCTTCCCTACCCGGTTAAGGGCTGTAATATTCCACGCTCCGATCTGTAGAATGCCAGTCTTGTTTCCTGATGATCACATCCTCCTGAGTAGTCCCCGCCCGGAGATCCGAATGGGGGACTATTTTACCTCCGAAATCAAACAGTAGCAGTGTTCTTCGACTTGGAGAAGGCGTACGATACCTGTTGGAGAGCGGGCATTCTCCGCACATTGCACACATGGGGCCTTCGGGGCCGCCTTCCTCTTTTCATTCAAGCGTTTTTGGCGGATCGCAAGTTCCGGGTACGGGTGGGCTCTGTTTTGTCAGATACCTTTTGCCAGGAGAATGGGGGTACCACAGGGCTCCGTATTGAGTGTGGCGCTCTTTGCCATTGCAATCAATCCGATCGTAGATTGCCTTTCAGCCGACGTCTCCGGATCTCTTTTTGTTGACGATTTCGCAATTTATTGTAGCGCCCAGCGGACGTGTCTCTTGGAGCGTTCTCTCCAACGCTGTCTTGACCGTCTATATTCCTGGAGCATCGCAAACGGCTTCCGATTCTCCACTGAGAAAACTGTGTGTATCAATTTCTGGAGATACAAAGAATTTCTTCCACCTTCTCTACGTCTCGGCCCTGTTGCTCTCCCTTTCGTGGAGACTACAAAATTCTTGGGACTCATGTTGGATCGGAAACTTTGCTGGTCCACACATGTGTCCTACCTGGCTGCCCGTTGTGCCCGATCCCTTAACGTTCTTCGTGTCCTCAGTGGCACGTCATGGGGAGCGGATCGTACCGTCCTGCTTCACCTTTACCAGGCCATTGTTCAGTCGAAGCTCGACTATGGAAGCCTTGTATACTCTTCAGCACGGCCGTCGATTCTCCGCCGTCTCAACTCTATCCACCATCGTGGATTACGTCTGGCGACCGGTGCATTTTATACCAGCCCTGTTGAAAGTCTGTATGCCGAGGCTGCTGTATTACCCTTGACCAATCGACGTGACATACTCTTGTGTCGGTACGCATGCCGCCTACGGTCGATGCCCAACCATCCATCTTACAGATTATTTTTGATGACTCACTCGATCGCCAATATCAGTTGTCTGCGATTGCCTTGCTTCCACCGGGAGTTCGGTTTCGCCGCCTGCTACAGCGGCTCGATTTTACCCTTCCTTCCACCCTTCGGTTGAGCGAAAGCCCATTGCCACCGTGGCATCAGGCCCAGGTTCACACACACCTCGAACTTAGTTCGCTCCCCAAGGAGAGCACTCCGGATTTGGTATTCCGCTCGAGGCTTGTCGAACTCCGTTCGCGGTTCGATAATGCCGTATTTATTTACACTGATGGTTCCAAGAGCACTGCCGGTGTCGGATCTGCCTTCGTCGTCGGGGACAACCGTTTCCAATACAAGCTCCCTGACCGGTGCTCAAACTTCACGGCTGAGCTTTTCGCCCTCCACCAGGCCGTTTTGTATACCTGCCGCCACCGCCACCCTTTCTATGCCATATGTTCTGACTCCCTTAGTGCCCTGCAGAGTCTTAAGGACCCTTTCTCGAACCATCCTCTCGTGTATCGGATCCAACGCTCCCTCCAGTTGCTGGCGGATGACAGCTGTCACGTTTCTTTCCTGTGGGTCCCTGGCCATGTGGGTGTGCCCGGGAATGAGGCCGCCGACACAGCAGCCAAGGCAGCAGCTCTTTTGCCTCGCATGGCTACCTTTTGCGTCCCATCGGACGATGTTCAACGGGCTCTTCGCCGGAGTATCGTGTCGCAATGGCACAGTGTGTGGCTTTCACTGTACAACAATAAATTGCGAACTGTCAAACCGATCCCGACCGCTTGGAGGACATCCTCACGCCCCTCTCGGCGGGAGGAGGTCATCCTGGCTCGGTTGCGGATCGGTCATTGCCGTTTCAGCCACCGTCACTTGCTATCCGCCGAACCTGCACCGCTATGCTCCTGCGGTGAACTGCTGACAGTGCGACATGTTTTACTGACTTGTGTTAATTTTAATCATCTCCGTGTAGCCCTTCACTTTCCGTCTACTCTGGAGGAAATTTTAGCTGATGACATACGAGCAGCTGCTCGAGTTTTGCGTTTTATCAACTTGGCCAACTTATCCAAGGATATTTAACCCTTTTACTTGTCTTTTATCTTTCGTTTTTAGCCTCTTGTTGATGTTCTGACAGTCTACATTTTTTTAGATCATAGCGAATCTATGTTCTTGGCTGGGCGCTAATGACCATAGAAGTTGTGCGCCCTAAAACCACAAAAAAAAAAAAAAAAAAAAAAAATTTACCTCCGAAATATTTTACCCGGGAGAATGCCATCATCTGTTCATACAGTAGAGCTGCATGTCCTCGGGAAAAGTAACGGCTGTAGTTTCCCCTTGCTTTCAGCCGTTCGCAGTAACTGTGTGGCAAAGCCACATTAGCTAATGTTACAAGGCCAGTTCAATCATCCAGACTGTTGACCTGTAACTGCTGAAAAGGCTGCTGCCCCTCTTCAGGAACCACACGTTTGTCTGGCATCTCCACAGATACCCCTCCGCTGTGGTTGCACCTACGGTACGGCTATCTGTATCGTTGAGGCACGCAAGCCACCCCACCTCGGCAATGTCTGTGGTTCATGGAAGTGGGAAGACCGTTTATCGACAGTGAATTAAAAAAACAATGTGCACTGGTTATTGCTCAGGTGTGCCCAGAACAAAGTTTGAAAGTATACGTCTTTCAGCCAGAACTTGTACCCGCCGTGCTGAAGATTTGGCCGATAATTTATGCCAGCTACTTCGCGAAAAGGCACTACAATCTGGTTTTTTAACGTAATGTAAAGTGTAACTCGCCGCCGCCGCTGCGCAAGCACCCTCTTTTGTTTTCCACAGTGTGACCAGTAATTTGCGGGAGTGCGGAGAGGTTGAACTTGCCCACTACGAGGTGGGCCCTGTCACCATTCGGGGCTTCTAGATAGCAATCGGCGTTGCCATAGTGCCCTATTAGCCTTGACAGGATTTGCGATCTAGCAAAGAGGGGCGCGCTGTATTATTAGCAGTGTTTAACAATAGATTGTAGAGACTTGTTACTCAAATGTGGTCAAAGTGTTATTATGGAACTTTACTTCCACGAGTCATTCCTGGCGTAGAGAGCGCTGCCTGGTCTTGTTCCATGCTGTGGACCACGTCGTAGCGGGCAAGCTACAGAATATAGTTCGTTCACATTTTAAGAATCCCTGTAGTTATAATGGGCTCTAGTCTTGTTTGTGTGTTTTTTTATTTTTTTTTTTGTTTTTTTTTTGTTTTAGAAAAACAGTTGACACATAATGGAGACTTAGCACAATGCACACATAATAAAGTGTCGTTTCCCGTAGACTGCAATCCAATTGGAAAAATAGGTTATTGGGAACTGATCTGCCCTGGCAGTGTGTGCTGTGTATGCTCTGCTGCAGTCATTAGACTAATTGTTACTTTTATCGCTTTGTTGGGCATTAATGTATAAATTGCTGTTCGTATTTATACACTCGCTTTGCCTCTTTCTTTAAAGATTGTCACCTGATAGTGTTCACAGTACTCTTGATTTCCCTCGGTAAAAAAAGTTGTGTGGGGCCATCATCCGCTCAACTGTGAGTACGCTGCCAGTCTGTATCCCATCTCCTTTTCTGTTCTGAACTGACAGCATTGTTTGGATTTGTTTGTATCAGGGGCGGCTCGTTCTAATTTTCTGAAGTTGCTTTTTTTCATATCAGTGTGTGTCAGTAGTGGGAAAGAGACCAGAAGTACAACTATTAAAATTCGGGGCCTTTTCAAACCCAGCACTAGTGCAAATCAATAAGAAAAAGATTTCACAATTTTTTTTTACTGTCATACTACATGTGGACGGGGATAGTAAGGAAGGAGTAGTTCGTTTTTATTAAGTTTTCTCGTCTTTGTTATCGCTAACTGCCGAACGTATTTGTGAAGAATGGGGACAGGAAACAGATACATCTTATTTTAGTTAAAACTTTGTTCTCCTTTGTTACCATTAAAAGTACGAAATATGTCGTCTAACGCGACATAATGATATATGGGGGATAAATGAGACACCGCCGACATACCTAAACGAGAATATTTCGAAGAATATTACTCAGCACCTATTGTTTAAAATAAATCTTGTGGTTTTGTTGTTATGATTAGAAGACTATCGTTCCAAACATCTGAATTTGAGGAAAGTACTCTGCAAAAATGATTTTTCATTGTAAGTCATATTAAAGGGTTTCTAATGTCCTAACTTACGAATTTAGCGGATTGGGGGGGGGGGGGGGCGGCGACGAAATCGTTGGGAGTGCGTTCCGGCATTTTTAGGTAGAGATATGCAGACCAATTTATCAACGATTATGGATAAGTGCGGCCCGTCTTTAACCCACTTTGCTACTAAGTGACCCGTGCGCCCCAAAAGGTTGCCGACCACTGGTTTAAGTAGTTTGTAAGCTACGGACTGATGACCACGCAGTTTGGTCCGATAGATTTACAGACATTTGAACGTGTTTATATGGTTCTTTGATTCAATTAAAACACGTATCTCACCCGAAATAGAAATATTCTTACAAAAGAAAGTAGTAGCAGAACTTATCATGCAACAACATACCCGGCGTATGGGTGGAAAAGGCAGTAACCTGTCATTTTGTTGGTTTTTAGGGCCAGTAAAGCGACGGCAGACGCAGTAACTGGCGCCGCCTCCAGGGCCCCCTGCTGCTTCTCTTGCCGCCGCCCTTCAGACCGCGGCCAGGGACCAGCTACCGTCGCGTCGAGTTCGCCGCCGGACATCCCTGCCTCCTCTAGAGGGCCGATATCGCCACAGCAGCCCTCGAAACCGTAGGACGCAGGACGTACTGTCTTCTACCCTTGCTTTCTTCTTCTCTTTTCATTTCTACCCTTTAAATCATTCCTTCCGAGATACTCGGCCCCCTCCCCCCGGTACCACCACCACCGTCCTCTACACCACTCCCTCCCAGGCCTCCACGACCACCACGTGGAGTGCCTCCTCCCTTCCCCAATCTCCCATCCCTCTCTGTCCTCTTATCCGCCACCACCCTCTCCTACTGCCGCTGCACACCAACTCTCCCCCTCACAATGTCCCTCTCAGCTACCTCCCCCTCCCACTCTCCCTCACCCCTGCTCAAAGACTTCCCACAACTCTGCCCAGCCAGAATATAGCACCGCCGTGCCACAGTGGCAGTCGCCACTCACCACAGCCTGGTCCTCCAAAAAATCCCCTTCCACCACTGTCTCTGCTTCTCCCTCTTCCTCCGCTCTCCACACAGATACTACCCCGCTCCTTCCTATTCCACTGCAGCCCAAACCTACACCTACCTGTCCTATCCCGACCCCCAAGTCCTCGACAACCGTGCCCTCTACCTCGAAATTAGGAAGCACATCCCCTCCATCCCAACAACGCGGCTCATCACACGCAAGGTCGCCGTCCTCATAAAGTCCCCCATCTCCCACCTTCCACACGGACGTCCTCCGCATCCTTCCCCACATACACTTTGGTGCCGATGCCTCCCTCACCTCTTACATCACTCCCACTGCTCCCCTCCCAACTCCAAGCTCCTCGCCACCCACCCACCCACCCACCCACCCACCCACCCACCCTCACTGACATGATCAGAGCTCAGCCCAGTGATCAGAGGCAGAGGTGTTGGAGCAGCTCAACTCCTGCCCTGACATTCCATCTGCTCCACCAAGCAGATCAAAAACTCCTCTGGCCCCACCTATTTGATGCGGATCTTTACAGAGTCCTCATCGTCCACCAACTGCCTCCTCACTGAAGGGGTGTACATTCACGATCGCCATTACAAGGTGGATCACTCCCACACCCCTCCCCCGTCCTATCATTGTGAGCGATGTCTAGCCTACAATCACCTAACCGACAAGTGCTGCAACCCCCCCCCCCCAACCTGTCCCCACTAAGTCGGCCCACTTCCATCGCCAATGTCCCAACCTTGCAACCAAACCCACCTGCAACACCTTTGGTGGCCCCCACCTCACCTATTCCTACGTGTCAGGTTTGCCCCGCCCCTGTTACCCATCTGACAGTACCCATCTGACAGTCTGCATCTGCTTCATCGATCCTCCCATCCACACCAACTCCCTCTGGCCCCCTCATACAGTGGAGGATGTCGTCAGATTTGTCACCACTGTATCCAGAAAGTCCACCCACTCCAGCGTACACCACCTCCTCCCCGCCACTTGCCCCTGGGTTTCAGTACTTGGACAGCATCTCCCCCCAGAACTTAATACTCCGATCACTGCCCTTGACATCGAAACAACACTCAACACAAAACGCAACACAGCTCTCTGCCACGAACATTTGACCTACAGGCAGCTTCGGGCCTGCCCCTGTTCTTTCCACACAGCCATTGCTTCCTTCTATACCGTCATCCTCTCACTTGCTTCTTCCCCAACCTGTGGAAAACCTCCCCTATCCTTAGGTTTCTTAAACCCAGCAAGTCGCCTTCTGATGCCTCATCCATTCGTCCTATCGGCCTCACCTCGGTGTTCAGCAAGGTCCTGGAAACCATCTTGTCTCACCGCATCCACCAGCATCTCCGTCAACACCAGATGTTTCTGCTCTCCCGATGTGGCCTCCGACCTTCCTTCTCTGCCGATGACCAACTCCTGTGCCTTACCCACCTCCTTTCCGTCCCGATGAACTCCCATCGTACCACTATCGTCATTTCCTTAGACATCGAGAAGGCCTACGACCGTGTACGGAATTCCGATCTCCTTTTCAAACTCCTGCTCTATGCCTTTCCCGTTAATTATATCCACGTCATCGCTTCCTTTCTCGCCCATCCTATGTCAGTCAATAACTCCAACTCCCGATTGTTTTTCACCTCTGTCGAGGTGCCCCAGGGCTCGGTCCTCTCCCCCTCCTCTACCTTATCTATTCGGCTCATATGCCACAACCCCAGCATCCTGTCTATCTCCTCCAATACGCTGATGACACTGCCTTCCTTGCCATCGCTCCCTCCTTTGCCCGCTCCCAACATCTACTTCATTCCCATCTATCCGAATTCTCCTCCTGGTGCAACCAGTGGCTCCTTACTGTCAACCCCACAAAATCTGAGGTCACATCACCCTTTCCTTCAGTCACCACATCTGCCTCACACTACCTCTACCTCACACTTCATGGCCGTCCCATCCTGCAAATCAAAACCCTCAAGTACCTTGGCCTCACCCTTGACCTCTCCCTCGCATGGAAACCGCACCTCCAATCCGTCCGTGAAAAAGCCCTCTCCCCTCTCTCCCATCTCCCACCTCAAACTCCTCAAGCTCCTGTCAGGCCGGACGTGGGCCTTAACCCCTTCACCACCCTCGTCACTTACGAGCACTTAAATGCATTACATGCATTGTATCCTCTGCTGCTTCCATCCTGCCTGAGTCTCCAATCCCCCTCCGAATCCCTCTAGATCCTAAAACGCCCCGCCCTCCGCCTCGCTTACTGTATCAGCCTCCCATCCATCCCGCAAATCCTTTACGACTCGATTCCCTTTCTTCAACTTCTGAAGTTCCTCGAATACCTCCGCCTCCGCTATGTTTCCCGTAAAATAGAAAGCTGCAACCCGGTCGTCTCCCAGCTCTTGCTGCATCCTGGGCCTCTGCCACGCGGATACCTTATTCTCTCCCACCCTTCACCTCCACACACTCTGCATCCTCTCCGAGGGTAACTTCCGTCTACTCCCTCTCCAGGATGACGCCCTGTCCCGAAATCTCGAAATCTACCCCTCCTTTCAACCATAGTCCATCCCCGTATTTGTACGTCTCCCTTCCTCCCCCTTCCCATCCCTGTCCAGTCCCACACTTGGCTTTCTTCTCCCAGATCCTTCCTATGGCGAGTCCTTGCGCCTCCCCCCTCCCCCCTCTTCCCTCCCCCTCCCCCTCCCACCCGTTCTTCTACCGCGCTTTCCCCCACCGCCCCGTTTTCCTTTCCCCCACCGCCCCGTTTTTCCTTTCCCCCTCCGCCCATTTTCCCACTGTGGGGCCCGTGTCGACATATCTTAACGGTGCGCCATTTATTGTTGCGCCAGTGTTTGTGCTTCGTGCTAAAGTGGTATTGTAATACATAAGCAGCCACCGATTAGGCAAAATGTTAAGGTTGCCATTTGTTTTACGCAGTGTCTTCGTTATCTTCTAGTGTGCTCCACGAATGTCATTTTAACCACTGTGGATTTTTTAAATTAAATCTGTTTTTAACCACTGTGGATTTTTTAAATTAAATCTGTTTTTAACCACTGTGGATGTTTTAATTCTCAATGTTTTACTTCAAATTCTTTGCTCTGTATCTATTACTCTCCATTCTAGTGTTTAAGTTCAACAAATTTTATCATCTTTTTAGGTTTTTAACAAACGACTTGTCGGGATTGTAAATAAACTCGGGATTGTAAATAAACTCGGGATTGTAAATAAACTCGGGATTGTAAATAAACTCGGGATTGTAAATAAACTCGGGATTGTAAATAAACTCGGGATTGTAAATAAACTCGGGATTGTAAATAAACTCGGGATTGTAAATAAACTCGGGATTGTAAATAAACTCGGGATTGTAAATAAACTCGGGATTGTAAATAAACTCGGGATTGTAAATAAACTCGGGATTGTAAATAAACTCGGGATTGTAAATAAACTCGGGATTGTAAATAAACTCGGGATTGTAAATAAACTCGGGATTGTAAATAAACTCGGGATTGTAAATAAACTCGGGATTGTAAATAAACTCGGGATTGTAAATAAACTCGGGATTGTAAATAAACTCGGGATTGTAAATAAACTCGGGATTGTAAATAAACTCGGGATTGTAAATAAACTCGGGATTGTAAATAAACTCGGGATTGTAAATAAACTCGGGATTGTAAATAAACTCGGGATTGTAAATAAACTCGGGATTGTAAATAAACTCGGGATTGTAAATAAACTCGGGATTGTAAATAAACTCGGGATTGTAAATAAACTCGGGATTGTAAATAAACTCGGGATTGTAAATAAACTCGGGATTGTAAATAAACTCGGGATTGTAAATAAACTCGGGATTGTAAATAAACTCGGGATTGTAAATAAACTCGGGATTGTAAATAAACTCGGGATTGTAAATAAACTCGGGATTGTAAATAAACTCGGGATTGTAAATAAACTCGGGATTGTAAATAAACTCGGGATTGTAAATAAACTCGGGATTGTAAATAAACTCGGGATTGTAAATAAACTCGGGATTGTAAATAAACTCGGGAGAAGAGCAGCAATGAAGCTGCCGCAAGCCTGCCGCCTCCGGTGGCTTTAAAATAACAAAGAAAAATGTTTCTCATGGAAAGCAGCACATTTAAGCTGCTGCCAGCCTGACCATACCTGGCCTGAAAATACAATAAAGAAAAACAAAAGTTTCTCAAAAGACCACATGAAGGGGAATTATCGATTTAAAAAATCTTTTCTTGTTCCATGTTGTAAGACCACCGTTGTTTGTAAAATTAATTCTAGCTGAAAGGAGCCAGTTAAAAAAAACTTACTTTAAACATATAATTCTGGCCATAAAAACCAGTTAAAGGATTCGCGTTAACTACAGACTACTTCCTGCAACAGAATCTTGTTCCCTGGCCCAAAATTTAGAAATGACTCAAAATTCACTTTAGCAGCAGGAAGACAAATAGACGGTGGCTGACACACGTCGATCACGAGAATTACACGCAATCATTAATATACAAGCCACCGCGAACTAAACCATTTCATGAAGGTGACTGAGAGAACATTTATGGCGCAACGGAATTAAAAATAATTTGCATCTGAATTTGTTCTCAGCACTGGTGGAAAAACATTAAATAAAAAAGGGAGGGTATTCATAAACTAATATTCATAAGTAGAATAAAATTTCAGTGGAAACATGCGCAAATGGGAACCAATTTTGTCAAACAATAAAAATGCATGACGAACCACGTCCAACATTTTTGAATAAGTGATTACGTAGAGTTTCCCGGCGTATAAATTGTTGATATTCATGTCGGGTTTCCAGCCGAGTCGTCATGACACAATATTCCAGCGGACCACCTGGCCGCCATCTTCAGTTGCTGAGTCTCGTAGGAAACTGAAGTCTTGCCGTGCCCGGCGGCCTTATATACGCTTTGGGGCTGAGAAAACCTGGTGTTTATAAGATTCCTTGCCACTGTGGGAAAGCATATATAGGACAAACGATTCGCACCGTCAATGATCGATGCACTGAGCACCACAGACATACACGTTTGTTACAACCTGACAGGTCTGCAGTAGCGGAGCATTGTTTAACCGAAGGACACAGAATGAAGTATGACGAAACACGTGTACTTGCTTCTGCGTCTCGTTACTGGGAATGCGTTTTAAAGGAATCTATTGAGATTAGGTTGGCGGACGATTTAATAAATAGAGATAAGGGGTTCCCTCTTAGCAACATGTGGAATCCAGTTTTGTCTAATTTTAAAAAACAGCGTGCTCCTTTCTCCACCTGTGACAAATAGCGCATGTAGCGATACATCGTTCCTGCCAGTTTTCTCCACTGAGGCGCTGCACCGGCTGCTTGCGGCAGAGGACGCAGCCACGACTCTCTGGCGCACGCGCCGTTAGTACTTCGCGGCGTATATAAGGCCGACGGTCACAGCAAGACTTCAGTTTCCTACGAGACTCAGCACCTGAAGATGGCGGCCAGGTGGTCCGCTGAAATATTGTCATGACTCGACGATCCGGCTGGAAACCCGACATGAATATCAACAATTTATACGCCGGGAAACTCTACGTAATCACTTATTCAAAAATTTTGGACGTGGTTCGTCATGCATTTTTATTGTTTAACAAAATTGGTTCCCATTTGCGCATGTTTCAACTGAAATGTGTTAATGATCTATAACCAGAAAACAATTATGAAGTAACTTTTCTTGGTTGGCGACCGATTACATTCGACAAAGATCTGGTACAGTTTTACTTAGTCATACTTGAGAGCCACACACTGAATTTTTTTCCACACTAGTCAATTAGTGGAATATATATATTTCGTGTTTGGAAGTAGTAGAGAGGAAAAAATTAACGTAAACTGCGACTTTACTATTGACGGACTGAAAATATTCTAACGTTATACTTAATGGCTTTCTAGTTGGAGATGATAAAAGAAGCTAAAAAATACAATATTACTTATGGATGCATCTAGTCCTAATACAAAATACATTATTTTCGCTTTGTAGTTTTCGAAAAATGTTGTACAACGTGAAAATAGTTGTATAACAGCGTGTCCCACATAAAAGTGGTACCCTCAGGTCTGATATTAAATTAAGAATGAATTAAGTAAAAACACAATACGGAACAGTGATATTAAAAACACGTAGTTACCTCCTTATAAGAAAGGCTGCAAGTGGTGGCTACTGGCTTACGTGAGGTTTACCGGTTTTATATGCGTCATGCTGTACCATATTTCAGCCCACCTCTAAGTTCAAATAACTCTACAAGGCAATCAGACAAATTTTCTAAGGAATTTGTCTGAGGGGAACTGAATTTCTAATATTTTACTGAATCACTGATGACAATTTTCTGGATTATAGTACTTTAGAGTTTTATACTTAAACTGAAAGAAACATACGCTGATTTACTTTACCCTCGCCGACCGCGGTGACTAAGGAAATTAATTTGTACACATCAGGCTAATCTGATCGCACCTCTTATGCAACTTTGTGTAATATAAATGATGTATACCATACTGATGTAGTGATCAAAATCTCCTTGGCTGGTTTAGGGATGTATGCTCTGTTCATACCATCTGACCTCTGTTGTTTAGGGTTACCAAATAAGTGATAACTAGCCAGTAGTGTGCTTTCCGGAAAATTTCACACATTAGGAGAAACATTTCTGCAGATCTGTCAAGTTTTAGAATACCGAAACTATCACTTGTAAAAAAAAAAAAATCAAATGTTAAGCTTAATCCCCTTAATCCCCCCCTCGGGCATGGATATTTGTGCCGTCCTTAGTCTTAGCTAGTTCATAAGTAGTTTGTAAGTTTAGGGACTGATGATCCCGTAGTTAAGTCCCATAAGCTATACAGACATTTGAATTTGAGCAAATAAACGCAGTTCGGTACAACTTATTTGTGTTAAAGATTGAACACTGAGCTCCTCACAGCATCCTTTTTCTTTCTCTCGTCAGGATGACACCTGTCAAGATAAATTTTGAATTTAAGGCACTAGATATATTCTACTCTTTAAACACTGAGGTGTGTGGTGTTATGGCGATGTCATTAGCGCCCACTGTATACAACAGACTGCAGAGCGTCGGAGTAGGCGCGGCCGTGAGGGCGTCCCAGCTGACACGATGGGCAGCACGCCAGCTTTGATCAGGGGTGATAAGTTGCAAACTGCTATTCGTCTTTTCATTAAACGCTTATCTTACTAGCAAAATTCTGAAGAGAGAAAGAATGCGTGTAACACTGACTTTGTGTATGTGTAGTAACCCGGAATTCATCGCGCAACAGCAAAGTAAACCGCACGAGGGTTCGTTGTGCACCACAAATTTTAGAGCCCTAGGCAACTGCCTATATGGACGGGCCGGCCCCGGACACACGAAAACCAAAGTCACCGCGCTGGCTGTAGGAAATTCCGGAGGATGGAGATAATGTCCACTATAATATCTTGTAAAGCACCATAGTGTAGAAAAAAATACAACAAGCATGATAAGATATTTTAAGTTACACAGTATATACCTAACAAACATAAGTGCACGGATACAAAAGTGCATTTTTTATTAATACAAGTAGGACAAAATACACGACTAAGTAGGCCTATGTATGTATGTTATCCATTCAAACTACGTCAGAAGAAAATTCGCTAAAAAGGTTATATAGTATCGGAAACAGTCCGCTAGTATCGTAAAACTTTAATTTGGCGCCGATAAGAACATGTATCAAAATTAACACCATCCAAACTGTCGATCATTTGAGGATAGAATTATAGTCAGCATTATTGTAAATTGTGGTTGAGAAAGTACCAGAGCTTTAAATTGAAATCGTGAGGACGGAAACTTAAAATCTTGGCTAAAACCGAAGATCCTGTAATCTCTGCCGAATATTTAAGGAAATCTATATGTGTTCTTGGGTGTAATATGTAGTAGCATTTCTCACTCATTTAAGTATAAAAACATGCATTCTTTAAGTTCACTAGACGGACTTTTTTGCTAAACGAGAACCCTTTCGTTCGGAGGCTTGAGGAATTGCATTGCATTTCATGTTTTTAATGTTAGTTTCTGTAATACTGTGTTCATATTGCTGGGATTTTATTATGCTAATAATTTATCATTGTGTATGAATGGGGCAATATGAGCGGTTTCTGTGACGCCACTGTCCCTATGCGAATGTGTAATTGCTTTATTCTGTATGTGCATGTATGAGCATCTTCTAGCATGGCAGTCTGAGTATGTATGAGAATTTTCGTCGTCGGCTGCTGGCTGCTCGCTTTTGCATGTTTCTCTGGCTTCGTGTCGATAGGTAGTCATTACCAACTTCTGCTTTTGATGCTACCAAAGGGTTCCTGCACCTATTGGTTACAAGTTGGGGGCCAATATCCGGTAGTGAGCCTCGGTGCGACGTGTGAGTATAGGGTCTCCCCACCACCTGTTTTTCTGGGGTTTTTACCGATTTCCGGTGCTGGAGGGCGACTCTTTGGCGGCCTACTCTGTGGCTGCGCTTAGACCTGGTAAGATGTTCTGATTTTTTTCTCCCTTGAGATGGTAGCGATTCGTTGTCTGGTTTGTTCAAGTTAGACTTCAGAACTTAGGTTCATTTTTCGGAATAAGTTTCTTCGATCATGTACGAAAGTGTGTTCAATTTCATTTTGATGATTTTGCATAGGTAAACACGGAGAATATGTAATTCGGTTTGATAACGGCTGGGAATCTGTAACCTTAGTAAGACTAGCCGGCGGTGTACGAATTTGGTTTAATTTCCTTCTAGCTTTGTCGGATGCGACTAATGTGCGGGAATATTTTTATTCTGTGTAGTGCATGTGAAATATTCCTTTCAGTTTTCTCCTTCCACGAGTGATATGTACTTCACATGGTGTGTTCTTAGAACAAAGCCTTCAGCTACCCCTATGTCTGTTTCTATGCCCTTCAGGCAAGACATCATGTGTGTATCATCCTTATTTCCCTTAGTACATCGCGATCTCCTCTCCTTTTTAAATTGCTGTTTCGTTTCCCAACTTTTACTTTGCATTCAGACTACATCAGTATATTCTTCTAGTTTACTACCCCTTTATTAGCTTGTTTATGAAATACAACGTATTTCTAGGGGGGTTGCATGCCGTATTTCTTAGTTGATTTACTCCGACTGAATTTATTCCATTTTTCTGATTTTTTGAAGACTGGACTTCGTCCATCCGTGAAAAACCTTCAAATCGCGTCTAACTGCAAACCTTTAGCTTCCTTATATCCTACGCATTTCTAAGGGTTGCATGCCATAGCTAATTTTCTTCATTTTCGTAAATTGAATTTTTGTATTTTTACTGGTTTTTGGAACCACGTAGTTCTGAACTCAAAGGGTTTATAGCTAGTCACTGGAGTTCTCGCTACTGCTCGCACACCAGTGCCTTATTATAGTGTATTCTTGCTTCGTAATCTATGATTCCGTTGATTGTTGTTGAAAAGAATACGCTCTATATCACCACTTCGCCTTCAGTGGTGGTAGGGGTGGGTAGTGTGCGAATATGTAATGCAGCAGACACGTGCCATGTGTTTCAGTAAGTCTGCATGCTCACGGTTTTGATTTAAATGGAAATTAATCTCGCTATTATCGCGTCCCATCTCAAGTAAAGAAAGGCAGACCAGAGCCACGTACGAAGTTTATTTTCCTTGTGTGGTACATCCTGGTTCGCTGAATTTCGCCAACGATAGCGGCGCCAGCTTCTGCTTCGTATCAGCACGTTAGGTTGGGCGCATTTCGCTTTGCTTCGTGTGACTGAGTGGCTGAATGCTTGTTGATTGTAAATCCCTCCTCCAACGATTTTATAGAGCCTTTGTGCGATCTCGACTTGATCATGGTTGCACGGCGTATGGGTCTGCAAGACCTTCTTATTCAAAGATGTTGGACGTGGTTCATCATGAGGGAATTAGGCTCGCCACTGGGGCATTCGGGACCCAGCCCCATACCGAGCCTTTGCGCTGAGGTTGCTGAACCGCCGCTTTACATACGGCAACTGCTCCTCGTGGTCCGCCAGGCATATACCACACTGTCCATTCCAAATACACCAGCATACCATACCGTTTCTCAGCCTCCAATGGAAAGGCGATTTTCGTAATCGGCTCAGGGATTCATACACAGGAGTGTCTTTTAGATACGGATGTGCCTGTTCTTAATTAGTATCGTGATTTTATTGTAGTTTACACGGTTGGTTCTAAAGAGGCGTGTTTGGGGCACGCGGTTTCTTCTATGCCCCGATTCCCTTAGTGCACTGCAATCCTTAAAAAAAACTCGTATGGAGCTGATACGATAATGCAGCTGATGCATGACCAACTCTACTTCCTCCAGTAGCGGTGGAAGCGCGTGTCGTTTTGCTGGGTACCGGGGAATGTGGTAATTTGGGGCAATGAAACAGCTGATCGGGCTGCCAAGGTGGCTTTCAGCGGCTGTGATAGCATAAAATGTGCTATCCTCTTCCATGATACCCTCACTGTGGTGAGGCAGATATCCGTTCAGCTGTGGGGGGGAGGGGGGGGGGGAAGAGATACGTGGCTGGCTGTAATAGGTAATAAGCTACGGTTGGTTAAGCCAACCATCCGACCACGGCGAACCTCCTGCCAGACATTCAGGCAACACGAGGTAGCCTTCGAATTGGGCACTACCCTTCGACGCATAGCTTTTTACTTCGTCGGGAGGATCCCACGTTTTGTGACATCGGTGGCGTACAAATCACTGTACGCCACATTTTGATTGCGCGTCTTTTATATCGTGCTGAGGGCAACGGCGAATCTTAGGGGTGATACGTGCTCTGTTTTAGCTAATAACGACACGAGTGTGTCAAAGTTATAAAATCTGTGAATTGTTCGCACTCTCGCCTAAGTTTTTAGGCAGGAGGTTTTAGTGTGTTGGAAAAGGCTGACTCGTCGTTTTTATCTCAGTGATCAGCCAGCCATGATACTCTGGTGTGCGTTTTAAATGGTCCTACAATGTCTACTTCAGTATGCAAACTTACATTGCCGATTTGTTAGGATGTGTTTGTGGGTTTGGTCAGCTGCCCACACAGTTTGACTAGTTTGGTTACTATTAAGTCTGTTGCTTGTTTTTATTCACTTCACTCGCGTCACACACGTCATCTATTGCTCTTGTAAGGGCGTTAAAGACCTAGTTGTCGTGCGCCCGGAACATGCTATCCATACATCCATCCATCAGCACGGTTTGACACCTGTGCCTTATTAGCGCTTGGGCTATTGATCTGTAAATGTAATCAAATGTTAAAGTGTTTGTAAACCAATTGGACCAAACTGCTATGATCATCAGTCGCTAGACTTACAAACTACTTAAACTAAACTATCCTAAGGACACACACACACACACACACACACACACACACACACACACACACACACACACACCAGGGAGGACTCGAACCTCCACAGCGAGCAGCCGCGTGCTCCGCAGCGAGACGCTTTAGACCATCTTTTTTGCTCTATGGGTAGTTCTTGTCCTTGCGGTTGCTGATCATGTTTGTTCGTTTTGGTTCTACGTGTTCTTTGGCTCAGATTTTTTATTGCCTTCTCTATAGCTCTTACTCATGTCCAGTCTCGAATAGCGCGCGGGAAGAAAGAACACCTGAATCTTTCCGTTCGAGCTCTGATTTCTCGTATTTTATTCTGATGATCAACAATATATTTTCGCATTCGGAGGAGAATGTTGGCGATTGGAGTTCCGTAAGTAGCCCACGCCGCAGCGATAAGCGCCGTTGTAATGATTCCCATCCCAGATTCTGTATCATTTCCGTAACGCTGTCTCCCCTATATCGTGACAATACGAAACGAGCTGCCTTTCTTTGGACTCTTTCGGTGTTCTCCGTCAAACCAATCTGATAAGGATCCCACACTGGACAGCAATACTCCACAAATGGACGGACAAGCCTAGTGTATGCAGTTTCTTTAGTAGTTCTGTTGCATCTTTTAAGGGTTCTGCCAATAAAACGCAGTCTCTGGTTCGCCTTTCCTACGACATTATCTACGTGTTCTTTCCAGTCCAAGTCTGAAGTAATAGTAATTCCTAGGTTCAGGATCACGTTCGTTTTCTGCTCTCATTTTTATAATGTCACATCTTTCAGAATCAGAAAACCTCTTCGGCCCTGTGCCAGGATCGTTGAAATAAAACTCTCACTTTTATCCTTTTTCTGAGAACTGTCCGACGTTCCAAGGACCGGTGTAACATATTTCTTCAATGTATCGTCTATTTACTTCTTACTCGGGCCATCTTCAGTTTCACCTGCCTTTGAGTAACCTATTTATGTCGTTATTGCTTGTGATGTGTGACGTCGCTTTTTAACTGCTACGGTCATCTCCCTTGGTTTACGATTCAGAAGGTATAATGACGGACGGAAATTCTTGATGGAACGCAGACACACTGCAGCAGCAAGAGCGAAGTTTATACGTACAATGCACTTCCTGCGTTCTGAAGCCACCATGGTGTACTTGGATGAAACTTGGGTTTCACAGAACCACACAAATAAGTATATATGGCACGATTCCGAAGGAAATGGCGATTTGAAAGTCCCTACTGGTAGAGGTGGCAGATTAATATCGCCCATGCTGGTTCATTAACCACAGGCCAAACTTGTTTTTAGAGGTGGGAAAAGTTCCTGCCAATCGGATTACCATTCAGAAATGAATGGATACGTTTTTAAGAATTGCGGTATTCGACTGTTGTCTGTGCTGGAAGAAGGGTCAATTATGATGGATAACGACAGCTACCACTCTATTCAGTTAGAATACTTGCAACGGTGAAATTGGCGCAAGGCAGATATTATGGTGCCGTTAAAGAGGAAGAATGTTTCATTTTCAGTTGGGGAAACGAAGGCGGAAGTCCTGTCAAAAGAAGAAAGTTAGGTGCCAAAAAGGCATATGAATTAGATCATCTGGTAAATGAAATAGGACACAGTGGTGCGTCTACCGCTGCGTATCACTGCCAACGTAATCCCATAGAATTGATATGGGCCCGAGAGTAAAGTAAAGAGAAGTAGCGAAAGGATACTACTTTCAAATTTGCTGATGTCGATCAGCTAACACACGAAGCTCTCGGCGGTGTTACTCAGCAGGACTTGGAGAGGTGCGTAAAACACGAAGAATCGTTGCAAGAAATTGATTTCTAGAACCGGGGTTTGAGAGGCAGCGTAGTGGCATCTGTAAGCAAAACGGATAAATTATGCTATTAATAGAGCTTCAAGGTATCCATTACGAATCGTATTGATATTATATAATCTTACCTGATTTTTTGTTTTGTTTTCTTCACTGGCAGCAGGCTTTGTGAAGAAGGAATAAAATTTTCGTGCCTGAGATGACACATCACTTATTTTTTTCTTCTCCTCTACTGCTATTTTTCGGTACGAGGCCCCACGACTCCTTTTTCGACCATCTATTAGTATGCAAGTTATTAAAGAAATTTAAATACACAAAAGAGGTACAATGCACATCAGTATGGCAGAAAACACTCAGCACGTCACGTCACGTCGCGCCGTCGCGTCCCAACAATAGATGTCGGTGGAGGAGGACGGGCCGGTGCGCGCGCATCATGTCAGGGCCGATTTCCGGACTAAAGAGCCGGAAAATATTTTTGTTACCAGACAGCCAAAAATATGGCAGTTTTCTTGTATGACTGCAAATACCATTAAATAATTTAACTAACTTGGACACTGTTGTTAAAATACTAACGACCAAACAAGAAGTTCCAATAACTTAATAATGGGATAATTATTTTTGGGTGGACTTTTCGAAGAGATAGCTTATTAGACTCAGTCAGTATTCTCATTATTGGTGCGAACTGCGTGACGTCTGCTGCAATAAGACTGCAGCGGGAAACAGTGGATTGCTCGAATAAATATCGCACTTCCTACATTACTGTCTGCTCTACTAATGCAGCAGTTCTTATCACAATATACAACACTATACTTACAAGTCTCTAATCGTTACCAGTGCATTTATTTAATGCTTTTGACTTTCAGTAAGAAGTGTGCACGCCTGAAATACGTTTTTTATATGGACAGAATCGATACATTCAAATTCACCTGTTCTACAAATATTTTCTTGATATGAAATATGAATATTCAGTAGCCTGAAAAAGGAAAACTATGCAAATTAATGAACATTGTGCAGTTACATTATGCAATAAAGGAAACATGTTCCTCAATCTGGCTAATCTCTAGTAGATTTTTAAAGTTTCTTTAGCTGATGTGCGTACCTGTGACAGAGTAACGCTGCTGTCAGCATCCAGTAATTTTAGTTTTATTAAATGAGTCCTTATTTCTTGCACTCACTTTCCTTTAATACTTCTTTGTCAGTTAATTTTATTAAAATATACCACAAAGATATATTCTGAAGAAAGAAAAAAAAACACCCACACACTCAGATATGACATAAAGGAACGTTGCCTCCAGCAACCTAAATAAAGTGCGCCAACTGTAAGTAGACAATTAACTAAAATGCATTAAACTGAAATATTGTTGGTAAGAAAATATTTGGTATGTATGTAGTGATTTATAAAAATGAAGCCATACCTTGTTAAAGACACTGCCAAGATCGCAAGAATTAATTTTATTTTTCATTACCGGTTTCGAAGATATAAATCATCATCTTTAGAACACTAAAAGTGGCAAACTCTTGCGACATTATAATGTGGCTCTCATCATAACATAAAGTAGATAAAATATCTCGTCTTGTATATACAAGAGTGGCACCACATATGACCTTCCAAGCATAACTGACGACGGAAGATGACAAACCTTATATAATCAGACGATATATTTTATCTATTTTATTTTATGACGAGACACACCTTATCCCATAATGTCTCAAGAGTTTGGGACTTTTAATCATCCGAAGATAACGATCTATATCGTTGAAACCGGTAATGAAAAATAAACAATTTTTGCGATCTTGGCTATGTCTTTAACAAGGCGCATATAAACAG